>OZ020166.1:4621077-4841077 GCA_963971145.1 Sussaba pulchella
TGGGTATTTTTTCTGCGATTGAGATGTGTACTTCTGCCCGCCTCTCGCTACCGATTGTGTTTTTTGGGCTCGGTAACGCGGCGGGGTCTTAAAGTTTTTTGAGGTTTTTGGTGTTCGATTTTTTGTTGCAGGTTTTAACTCACAAAATGAGCGTTCCAGATTTTTGGCTGATCGCAACCGTTCCTCGAAGTCCTTTCCGCACAGCCATTCGTCGGTTGTTGAATTTTGCAGTGCGTCCTTCACCGATATTTTCAGTGGCGCTAAGATAAGGCTCTTTCTCACTGCAGATTCTTCGCATTGAAGGTCTGCGAGGAGTCTCGCTGTATCGCTTAACGATTCTATCAATCCGAGGTTTTCGGCGTTGTTGTTTCCTTTTATGATCGTCGCCAAAGCTTTTCCTTGGGCTGAGATACACTACCGCCACTCAGTATCAGACCACTTACCGCGCGCCCAACCAAAAACTAGTCGCGACTTTGGAAGATGGTAGCTCCGTCAAAAATAGAGCTACAGATTTTACATGGAGACCATTGCGAAGCATACTTAATTCGGCGTGAAATGAACCTCAACTGAGTCGATTCGGACTTTTGTATCCCGAGATATCATGTGAGGATGATAAAAAAATAATTCCGATTTCGACAGAATTTCCTGACCCATGGCTGGTCTCAGGAAAATTTTTTTGAGAATCTGAAAAAATTCACGAAGCACCGTTCAGACTTCAGCTCTTGATCCGTCGAAGAAAAATGAAAAAATCTCATCGGGTTCTTGAGATATCAAGTTATATGTGTGAGCGTGCAGAATCCACATGACGACCGGCGGTAGCCCGACTTGGAGGTCTCCGCGAGCGTTTCGCTTACTACGCCAGGACCGAATATCGAATAGGGGCTCGTGTGGGCTACCATTGCTCTAATTATTAGAGCAGGAGCTCGTGTGGTAGCCCACACGAGCCCCTATTTGATATTCGGCCCTGGCGTAGTAAGCGAAACGCTCGCGGAGACCTCCAAGTCGGGCTACCGCCGGTCGTCATGTGGATTCTGCACGCTCACACATATAACTTGATATCTCAAGAACCCGTTGAGATTTTTTCATTTTTCTTCGACGGATCAAGAGCTGAAGTCTGAACGGTGCTTCGTGAATTTTTTCAGATTCCAAAAAAAATTTTCCTGCGACCAGCCATGGGTCAAAGTTGGGGCAGGAAATTCTGTCGAAATCGGAATTATTTTTTTATCATCCTCACATGATATCTCGGGATACAAAAGTCCGAATCGACTCAGTTGAGGTTCATTTCACGCAGAATTAAGTATGCTTCGCAATGGTCTCCATGTAAAATCTGTAGCTCTATTTTTGACGGAGCTACCATCTTCCAAAGTCGCGACTAGTTTTTGGTTGGGCGCGCGGTAAGTGGTCTGATACTGAGTGGCGGTAGTGTATATATGTGCAAATATGCTTTCTATCTTTCTATCCTTGGGTATTTTATGTATTTTAGAAATATCGGGAATTTTTAATATATAATAATCATTGGGTATTTCTTTGGGTATTTTATATATTTTAGATCATTATCATCTCTATTTTTACGTGGCACGATGCGATGAAATGCGCAGCGGCGCGTTGCAACGACAGCGTTCCCGCGCGTGCCGAATTCCCGATGTAAGGAACACCGGGACGAGGCAGCGCGAGAAATCACGCGCCGCGGAAACGATCTTCGCGTTTTCGCGGACTCGGGGTGTAAGTTAACACCGGAATTCGGTGATCGCGCGACATCACGTTTTGCGGATGATTCTCGCGATTTCGCGAATCCAAAGTGTAACCGAACGCCGAGATCGGGTGAGCGCGAGGCATCACGCGCATCGACGATGACCTTCGTGAGGCGAGACGTTTTATATTATGCAATTTCGACGAAAAACCCCGCTCGCTGTCCGACGCCCCAAGGTGTGCCGGACGAGCGAGTGGAACCAGTCCCGTCAGAGACCGCGAAAAGCTAACTTCTACGGAAGCCGACTCCTTCGGAGCTTCTGTGTAAAGAGTATCAGTTCTCTCGGAGTAATATCGCGAAGATCGGGAAACCTAGATCGGTACCGGTACCAGAGACATCTCGCGTCACGGAGTGAGTCTTCGTCGATAAGTTTAGTGCTTAAATCGAATCGTGCCACGGACTTTGTAAAGACGTGTAGGTTAATTGTGAGTGAGTGAGTGATTGCAAGAGCGATCATCGGCGCATCGCCAGCGCATCCAGAATTGTACGAGCGCCGAACGACCGAACGAGTGAGTAATAGAGTGTGGAAGCGTATTGCGAATAATTATACAATCTAATTGTACCGGCTAGTTTCCTCATTATTTCTTTCGCCTCAATAAATAAACGTAATAGAGTGAATGAGATCCGTTTCTTTAATTATCTTCTCTTGGCCCAGTCCCCGGAGACGCCCTGTATAGGACGAACACCAACTACCCCGCAGCAAAAATGAAAAATAAACTTCTACGCTTCTCGTAGAGGGTTGATTAGACGCGTGCGAGACCGCTCCGCACGTCACACTAATATATGCTTGTGTATACGTATATATGTTACCAATTGTCGTTACAACGAGCGGCTAATAGTTGCCAGTGCAATATGAATTATCGCTGAGAAATGAACCAAATTAAACATTTTTTTTATCACAAAAAAATCTGTAACTTCTAAACTAAGCCCATGCCCAAGTAGAGGGTGGTCTCAATCTTTTGTTTTTATTCACAGAATTGAGATTAAAAAAATAAGAAAAATCAAATAGGTATTTTTTGAGATATTGAATGTTTAATCGATTAATTGTCAATTAATAATAGTTCAAACAGTGCAACGTAATTGTACTTATTTTTATTGCATAGACCGTGTAGAAACAAAAGAAAAAGCTCCCTTACTTTTTTTAATTATTATTGGCGGTTGTCGAAATATATCGATTTGAAATTCGAAGTATCGTCAATAATTGGAAACCTTCAATCTACTGCATCTCAATAGCGGGCGCTGCAAACGGCTAACCCCGAAACACGTGTCTCTTCATTTTCGATGTAGATTAATGGAAAAAATTATGGGGCAAAAATTTTGAGTCAAGGGTACGCAACTACCCGGAATGCCATGGAATGCCCCATATATAAAAATCTCGAGTCACGGTGTTTGTGGTCGCACTCCTCTGAAACGGCTCGACCGATTTTTATCAATTTTTTTTTGTATATTTGGTAGGTATGAGAATAGGTCGTAAAGTATATTTCATATCGCTAGGTGATTAGGGTGTCCCTTAGGGTGGTCCTTAAAAAAAAAGTCTCGCTCCCCACCTTCCAAATGATTCTAGACCATAAAAAAGGAATTTTCATATTTTTTTCCGATTTTTAAATTTACCCTCTGCTTTGCCTGAATTCATTTGAAAGTTTTTAAAATCATTTATGTCATATTTCCTATTTTCACGAAAAAGGTCGGGAAAAAAAATCTGAAAAAAATATATATTGTAAAAAACTATAAGGCAAAAACACCAAGAAAAGGGAGTATCTGTCCGGTGAACATAACCTAAAAATAAAAATAAAAATCGACATTGAATTTTTTTTTAGGTGTCACGCAGCCGGTAAAAGAATCTAGAAAAAATATATATCGTAAAAAATGATGTTAGAAAAGGCGGAAAAAAATGTGGTGATTGTACGAAAATTTGAAGTTCACGAAAAATTTTTTTGGAAATGATAAAAAAAAATTTTTTAAGGTTATGTCAAAATTTTACGTTCGCTGATTTCTCCAGTAAAGAACCTTAGTGACGTCTATGACATATTCAATTTTTATTCAAATCGGTTGATCCGTGCAATAGTTATTAATTTTTTAATAAATTTCCTAAAATAAGTACCGTGAAATACCCGATATGTTTCATTTTGATTCCTTACAGGTAAGAGAAGATGAAAGCCACTGACAAACGGGAACCTTCAACTTTGAGTTCCAAATTGCATTGATATCGGAAATATCACATAATTTTTTTTTCAATTTTTAAATTGAAGATCCAATTAAGAAAATGCTGTAAAACTCTTCAACGGGTCAACCGGTTTGGATGAACATTTCATATGTCATAGACATCACTGAGGGTTTTGGGGTTCCGTAGAAATCTAGGAACCCTTATGGTTTCGCCAAGTCCGTCCGTCTGTCTGTCTGTATGTCACAGTCCTCCCAGCCTTTCAGTTATGTACCGATTGAGATTGAATTTGGTACACAGATGAAGATCGTCGACCTAAAAACAAAAAAAATATTTTCGGGAGAAAAATTTTTCTTACAATTCTTACGCACTTTAAAACGTGTACTCGAAATTTTGTTTGCTTGCGCCATTGAGTGTGGTGTCCTTAGATAGGTCTCCGTAAATGCAACAAATAACGTTATGAGACTTTTTCATTTTAACTCTTCACTTACAAGATATTAGCTTTCAAAGTCGTTATCAGAGTGTCCCCCCTCTAACTTTCAAATCGTCGATGCAAAAAATCTGAAAAAATTCCAGAATGTAGCTTTTACGCTACGGAACCCTATCATGTGCATGCCCAACACGCTACTTGACTACTTTTTTTACTGGAAAAATCGGTGATCCTGAAATTTTGACTTCACCTTGAAAAAAATGTTTCCGTTCTTGCAAAAACTTTTTCCGCTAACTTCAAATTTGTGTACCGTCACGAAAGTTTTTTCGTTACCTCCTGACATCATTTTTTATAATATATATTTGTTTAAGATTTTTTTACCGGTTGCGTGACACCTAAAAAAAATTCAATGTCGATTTTTCTTTAGCTTATGTTTGTCGAACAGCTGCCAACATTTTTCGGTGTTTTTGTGGTATAGTTTTTTATAATATACATTTTTTTCAGATTTTTCGCCGCCATCGTTTTCGTATTAAGCTTGGAAATATGATATAAATTATTTTAAAAATTTTCGAATGAATTCAGGCAAAGCAGAGGGTGAATTTAAAAATCGGAAAAAAATATGAAAATTCATTTTTCATGGTTTAGAATCATTTGGAAGGTGGGGAGTGAGACTTTTTTTTTCAAGGCCAAATAAGGACCACCCTAGTGTCCCTATACAAACATTTTTTTTCTATTTTTTTTACGGAAATTTTTTTTTGTATTTTTTTTAGATTTGGGGCAGAACAACGTTTGCCGGGTCAGTTAGTATATTATAATAATTATTCATTATCGTAAATGAATGAAATCATTATTATTGCATAATATGCATAATAATTATAATAATATTGATTAATTATAGTAAATGATAATTATAATACATAATTAGAATGATGTGCTCATGTCTATGTTTTTTTTAATTAATACTAATATATTGTGACGGTAGATCCTAGTTACAGTACTTAAATTTGGGCCGAGAATACGCAAAGAATTATTGTACACGGGTTAATCGGTAGACGTAGGGTTTATTTTTCTATCGACACAGAATATCTTTATCTTTCGTTTCGGTACATGAACATCTGGCGTTTTTCAGTTGGTTCATACGGGCATACAGTACGCAGTCGTGCCTATATTATCGACTTGGTGCTTAACGCCCCAGCGGAGCAGAGATGAGTAGGGAGATTGGTACAGACGCCTATTCTTTGGTGGTAAACCACTTCCCATTCGCTGAGGAAAAAGTGGGCGTAGCCCGTCCCAAATGTCCCGCACTTTCAAGAGGGAAGGGAGAGACGCATCCAACGGGTGGCACAAACAAACACGGATGTGACCGTTCGAGCGCATTCAATAACAGCTGGGGCTGCAGGACATCGAGAGGCGAACGCGGAATCTACAAGACGACCGGCGATAGCCCGACTTGAGGTTCTTCGCAAGCGCTTCGCTTACCACGCCAGGGCCGAATATCAAATAGAGGCTCGCGTGGACTACTATTATTGTACTTAGAGTTCTCATTGTTGGTCAATTTTCAGTATACTCACTACATTATATTTGTCCACTGGTACCCAGAAAATTTGCAAGATAATTTTGTGAGTAAACTCAAAATTTATCAAGAATAAGAACTCACAAGGGGATCACATGGGTGTCGGATTTTTGCAATTCTTCATATTCATAGAACGTAAAGTTGAGACCCCAAATATGAATATGCCGAAGCAGTTCGATTCCAATTTTGAGAAGTTCTCGAGAAAATCGACTTTGAAATTTGGCGAGCAGGTTATGAGAACTAACGAAAACACATCTTTCAACTGGCCGATTAGCAGAGCGGGCAGCGAGCAAGACAAGTAATCGAAAGGTCCCCGGTTTGAGCCATGCCGTCAAGAATTTTTTTTTCTCATTTTTTTTTTCGAATACCGACGTATTTTGAACATAAAATGTATCAAATATATGCTCATTAACATATTATCATTAACGAATTATTTTTTTTAATGAAAATTGCACGTGAGTTAATACTGTGGTGCCCCGCACTTTTATTGAATTTTTATTGAAACAATTATATGCAAGATATAATTGTTCCCCATAATCGAATCAAATAAAAATCGCTTACGCTAAGTAACGGAAATACGGCATTTCCGTTACTAAAATATTCAGTCTATAAATCAATCATTCACGTCTGAATTTATTTCGCAAATACGGAGTTGCTCACCGAAGCATTCCGACGAGCAACTCCAAAGTCAAATAAAGGACAATGCTGACAAAACCGTCAGCATTAAAATAAACTCTCGGACGGGAGTCGTAATGGGCGACATAGCGACCATCCGAGAGTCAGTCTTCAGTAATTATCAGAAGGGTAAACAGCCTTCAGCAAGACCCCGAACCGCGGAATTACGTTCTAGTTCGAACGTCTAGGGTTAGCCAATTCTACGCGGTCCGGTTAGAATTAAAGTCTTAAGTCAAAATTCGAAGGAGTAACCTGCCTTCTGCACGACTCCCGAATCGCGGGATTGAGCTGTACGCGATCCGGTCATAATCAATGTTAAAGTAAAGTTCAAACCGTGTAACAATAATTGTAATCCATCCGTTTTATCGCAGTGAATAAATTAATCGTTAAACATTTACGTGAATTCCAATTCTTTGTGGCTGGAACCCACAATAAAAAATAAAATAATTGTTTAACCGCTCCGACACCCGTTCCCCAGAGATCACGCGGTGCTCCGGCACAACAATTTGGTGGCAGCGGTGGAATCCTGCCAAGTAAACTCAGTTTCAAACGATTAAAATCAGTGCTGTGTAAAAACTGTGCTTCGAACCGAAAAACACTGTGCCACGTTACAAACAGTGACAGTGATAGTTCGATTTTGAATTGGATTACTACGGGACCTCAACGAAGTAAAGAGAGCACCGAACTTCACGTCGGAGAAGCCCGGAATTCGCTGACTCAGCACCAGCCGAGGACGAATCCGACACCACACGACGAAGAAGAGCTGCTCCACGGACGACCAGGACAGAAGGATGGCAGCAGAGATCTTCTTCCTGTAAGTGGCGGTTTTATTCATTGCAATTACAAAAAAACAGTCAAAGCCTAGTCCCGCGTCGGTTCGAACGAAATCAATACCGGTCCGTAAAAGCTCTTTCGAGAAAAGGGTTAGAGTCTATCGAATATTAAAAATATGCCAGACAACGATTCGCGAATTTCTGACCCCGACCATCAACGGGAGGGGTTTCAAGACCCTCCAGAGGGAGGGAAAACAGTCGCAGAACTGGCAGCGGCACTAGCCGCAATAAGCGCAAGGATTAACCGAGCGTTGGGTACATTACCGCCCCCGGGACACCTCCACCTGCGGACGAGACTCGTACACCCCCGAGAAACCCCGACGATCGAGACGGAGTAAACATACGACGGGGTACCTCGTTTGCCGAGTATACGAATAACGGTTCGGAAAACGATTTTGAGAACCCCAGAGATATTTTCTCGCGACCTGTCTCGGGGCAGATGATAGAGGATGACATAGCAGCCATGGCTGACGCCGCCGGACGACAGCCGTCTGGACGAGTGCGATGCTGTTGCGGCCCTGCAACGCGAGCTCGACCGCCGCCGCGCCAGATTGACGCAGGTCGGGCCATCGTATCGGGGAAGTACCGCAGCCACCCTCCGCGAAGTCAACGGCAACCCTGAGGAATTGATTAGGGCACTCCAGTCGCAACTCAGGGAGAAAGACGAGGAATTACAACGGTACCGAGCCGGGGAAGATCCGCCACGGGGCCTAAGAAATTCCGCAGAACGACGACCAGGGATGATGCCCTTGTGGCACGCCGTTAAGTACATAGACCCGTTTCACGGAGGCAGCGCAGACGAACTGCAATACTTCCTCCGGTCTTGCGAGACCGCGTGCCGACGGGTGGACTACGAAGAACACGGCGGTCTGCTCGAAATGGTCCTCGGAAATCGTGTCAAGGGAAGGGCGGCTATCGATCTGATGCATAAAAATATATTAACCTTCGCGGAACTCCGTACGGAACTAGAGGGCTTATACGGTAAGCGAAAATCGCTGTCGGCCCTGCAATTGGAGTTGAACACAGCGCGTCAAGGACAAGGAGAAAGTGTCGCCGCATACGCGACGCGAGTAGAGACGATCACGTCTCAAATGGTCAATAGGCTGACCGAAAACGAGTCCCAGAGAGACGCGCAAGCAATCGAAGGATCGACGCGGAAATACGCACAAGCTACGTTCGAAACTGGTCTCACAGGGCAAGTACAAGTACTCGTGAGGGCGCGAAATTGCGCGACCCTCCACGAATCCGCAGTAGCAGCCATAGAAATAGCGGAGGCTATTAATCAAAAGGGTAGCGGATCGTCGAAGGACGAATCTCAACGGAAATCGGCATCGACGCAGCCCAAAGCCGACGAGGGAAAAACCAGCTACACCTGCGGCGAGCCGGGGCAACTAAGTCGGGACTGTCCGCAAAAACCCAAGCGGACAACCCTACCACAGGCAGTCAAGGCCGTGAACCAGATTGAACTCTTCTGCAGGTATTGCAAAAGGAGAGGACATGCCTACCAAGAGTGCAGAAAGCGCCGACGAAACGAGCGCAAAACCAGCGACAGTGAAGATGAGAAGTCGCAATCCGACGAAGAAACGTCCGACGACGGGCAAAGGGGCGGACGCAAGCGCCCATCAAACACTGATACGGGGGTAGACGAGAGGAAAACGATAGGGACCCTGAGCCTTCATACATTGACAGTCAGGGCCGGGTCAACTCCGTTGCGAACTTTTCCGGTCACCCTCCCCGCGAGCAGTGCGGCAAACGATTTCGTCATCGAGTCACCGGGCGCCGCAGACGGTGTGTTGACACTGAAGGCCGACACCGGAGCGCAGTGCTGCGTCATACGAGAGAGCTGCCTGCTGCCGGGTACCGTAGTCGACGAATGCAATGTCGAACTCGAGGGAATGCAATGTCGAACTCGAGGGAATATGGGGTCAAAAAATCAGGCCCAAGGGCGTAACACTACTGGCTCTTGGGGTGCCAGCCGTCATAATAAAGCACCCATTTTACGTAGTGACAAAAACGGTGTCGCTGTCGCTACCCGTCCAGGGCATCCTCGGGATGGATTTTATACGAATACATAAAGTCGACATTTTCGGAGGAGACACAATAAAAATTTACGGACACGTAATGCCCCTGTCAAACGGTGCATCCGGAGTATTACAAGAAGCGCGCAGTGAGACGATAGTGCGCACTAAAACGGCAAGCAAATTCATAAGCCTTGTCGAAAAACGCACGATAACTCTAGATTCAGTGATGGAGTCGTGCATTACGCCCCCGGCGGGTAAAACAAGCCTGATAAGCCTCACAAACGCGAGCAAAGACGTTCGCGTGGTGCAATAACCCAACGTGCAACCAGAGCCGGCGAACGATAACACGGCCAAGGCGCCAGGAAGATGCTCAGTGTACTCGAACACAGAAACAGGAAAACAAAACGCAGAAGCCAACGCTTTAAGCTGCATACACGCAGCAATAGGAACTCAGGCACAAGAAAGAGCGAGAAGCGCTCCACCGAAGAGGGACAACGCTAATCAGCAGGATACAGTTCCTCTCGTCACTGACCCACCACACCCCGTCCAAGAAGACAACGGGAAGCGTGGGGCCAGTACGAACGACCGCGTAGAGAGACGCGACAAGAAGGACAGCGCGAGGCCCACGACGTGCGACGGAGCAACAGTCAGGGCAGATAGCGCATCGCTCACCAAGAGAGGGGAGCGACAAGGACAACGGAGACGGCAAGACGCCCACATCGCGCAAGAGCGACAGAGACAACGAGACGCCCACGCCTCGCAGGAGCAAGAAGGAGAACGAAAACCACACGTCGCGCGAAGGCAACGGGGACGGCGAGACGCCCACATCGCGGAAGAGCGACAGAGACGGCGAGACGCCCACGCCTCACAGGAGCGACAAGGAGAACGACAACCATACGTCGCGCAAAGGCAACGGAGACGGCGAGACGCCCACATCGCGGAAGAGCGACAGAGACGGCGAGACGCCCACGCCTCACAGGAGCGACAAGGAGAGCGACAACGACACGTCGCGCAAAGGCGACGGAGACGGCGAGACGCCCACGCCGCGCAAGAGCGACAAGGAGGACGACATCTTTACGCTACTCAAGAAGAACGAAGGGGGTTACACCCGCATCTTGTACAAGAGCGAAAGAGACAGCAAGGCCCATACGTTGCATGCGAGCGACGGAGACATCGACAAGGGAACCATGAAGGATTCGGGCAGCAACAACGCCCACCCTCTCCCCGACGGTAGAATCGCGCAGGGCCTCTCGACCCCCTTTCACAGTCCGACAGGGGTTAAAGAGACACGGTGGGGAGGGGTTAGTACACCCCTATACGCGCGGAACGTCTAAGGGGACAAAAATCAAAAATAAAAATAATATTTCTTATGGACCCATCGCAGCCGTCAAGTAAAGGAAAAACAGTAAAAATCGTAACGGTCAACCGACGGTACATGAAAGATTAATAGGGACAGGTATATTGGCTTTGACTGGTAATTGCATTGTAACCGCCCGAGGTTTCAGCGTTCGGACGGGAAGGAAGGCCACCGAGATGGTCAACGACGACTATCTTCCCCCGGAAACCTCACCCTCTCCGACATCAGAAAGTCATCGACCAACGCGGACCCAGTGCCCCCTGTGCCCCCTGTGCCCCTAAAAAATTTAGAGACAATTTAAGAGAAGAAAAAAATCGAATATTACTATGCCCTTCGCTCTCGGTACGGAAACAATTGTCGTGATAACTTTAGCCTGCGCCGTAGCCTGCTTACTATGTTACAGACGTCAGCGAAATTCCTCGACGTCCCGAGCTACTACCGTATCAGTGAGTCTCGGGGTCACCGGACTACAACAGAAGCAGACGGCAACAAGAGAAGAACGGGGAGAGTGACCTCTCGTCAGACAGCTGGCAGTGTGTGTGTGGGTGTGCGTGTGCGTGTGCGTGTGTGTGTGGGTGTGCGTGTGCGTGTGCGTGTGCGTGTCGGTGTGGGTGTGGGTGTGCGTGTGCGTGTCGGTGTGGGTGTGGGTGTGGGTGTGGGTGTGGGTGTGGGTGTGGGTGTGGGTGTGGGTGTGGGTGTGGGTGTGGGGGTGGGTGTGGGTGTGGGTGTTGGTGTGAGTGTGGGTGTGGGTGTGGGTGTGGGTGTAGGTATGGGTGTGGGTGTAGGTATGGGTGTGGGTGTGGGTGTGGGTGTGGGTGTGGGTGTGGGCGTGAGTGTGGGTTTGGGTGTGGGTGTGGGTGTGCGTGTGCGTGTGCGTGTGCGTGTGCGTGTGCGTGTGCGTGTGCGCGTGCGTGTGTGTGTGTGTATGTGTGTATGTGTGTGTGTGTGTGTGTGTGTGTGTGTGTGTGTGTGTGTGTGTGTGTGTGTGTGTGTGTGTGTGTGTGTGTGTGTGTGTGTGTGTGTGTGTGTGTGTGTGTGTGTGTGTGTGTGTGTGTGTGTGTGTGTGTGTGTGTGTGTGTGTGTGTGTGTGTGTGTGTGTGTGTGTGTGTGTGTGTGTGTGTGTGTGTGTGTGTGTGTGTGTGTGTGTGTGTGTGTGTGTGTGTGTGTGTGTGTGTGTGTGTGTGTGTGTGTGTGTGTGTGTGTGTGTGTGTGTGTGTGTGTGTGTGTGTGTGTGTGTGTGTGTGTGTGTGTGTGTGTGTGTGTGTGTGTGTGTGTGTGTGTGTGTGTGTGTGTGTGTGTGTGTGTGTGTGTGTGTGTGTGTGTGTGTGTGTGTGTGTGTGTGTGTGTGTGTGTGTGTGTGTGTGTGTGTGTGTGTGTGTGTGTGTGTGTGTGTGTGTGTGTGTGTGTGTGTGTGTGTGTGTGTGTGTGTGTGTGTGTGTGTGTGTGTGTGTGTGTGTGTGTGTGTGTGTGTGTGTCGGTTTGAGTGTGTGTGGGTGTGGGTGTGTGTGTGTGTGGATGTGGGTGTGTGTGTGTGTGGATGTGGGTGTGTGTGTGGGTGTGTGTGTGTGTGTGTATTAGGTCGGTCCTTAAAAAAAAAGTCTCGCTCCCCACCTTCCAAATGATTCTAGACGATGAAAGAAAAATTTTCATATGTTTTCCCGATTTTTAAATTTACCCTCTGCTTTGCCTGAATTCATTTGGAAGTTTTTAAAATCATTCATGTCATATTTCCTATTTTCACGAAAAAGGTCGGAAAAAAAAATTTGAAAAAAATATATATTGCAAAAAACTATGAGGCAAAAACACGAAGAAAAGTGAGTATCTGTCCGGCAAACATAACTTAAAAATAAAAATCGACATTAATCTTTTTTTAGGTGACACGCAGCCGGTAAAAGAATCTAGAAAAAATATATATAGTCAAAAATGATGTCAGAAAGGGAAGAAAAAAATGTGGTGATTGTATGAAAATTTGAAGTTCACGAGAAAATTTTTGGAAATGATAAAAAAAACTTTTTTAAGGTTATGTCAAAATGTCACGTTCACTGATTTCTCCAGTAAAGAACCTCAGTAACGTCTATGACGTATTTAATTTTTATTTAAATCGCATGATCCGTGTAATAGTTATTAATTTTTTAATGAATTTCCTAAAATAAGTACCGTGAAATACTCGATATGTTTTATCTTGATTCCTCACTGGTAAGAGAAGATGAAAGCCACTGACAAACGGGAACCTTCAACTTTGAGTTCCAAATTGCATTGATATCGGGAATATCACATAATTTTTTTTTCAATTTTCAAATTGAAGATCCAATTAAGAAAATGCTGCAAAACTCTTCAACGGGTCAACCGGTTTGGATGAACATTTCATATGTCATAGACATCACTGAGGATTTTAGGGTTCCGTAGAAATTTAGGAACCCTCATGGTTTCGCCAAGTCCGTCCGTCTCACTGTATGCCACAGTCCTCCCATTCTTTCAGTTATGTACCGATTGAGATTGAATTTGGTACACAGATAAAGATCGTCGACCTAAAAACAAAAAAATATTTCCGGAAAACAATTTTTTTTTTACAATTCTCACGCACTTTAAAACGTGTACTCGAAATTTTGTTTGCTCACGCCATTGATGTGTGGTGTCCTTAGATAGGTCTCCTCAAATGCAACAAATAACGTTTCGAGACTTTTTCATTTTAACCCTTCACTTACGAGATATTAGCTTTCAAAGCTGTTATCAGAGTGTCCCCCCTCTAACTTTCAAACTGTCTATGCAAAAAATCTGAAAAAATTCCAGAATGTAGCTTTTACGCTACGGAACACTATCATGTGCATGCCCAACACGCTACTTGACTACTTTTTTTTACTGAAAAAATCGGTGATCCTGAAATGTTGACTTAACCTTGAAAAAAATGTTTCCTTTCTTGCAAAAACCTTTTTTGCTAACTTCAAATTTGTGTACAGTCACGAAAGTTTTTTCGTCACCTTCTGACATCATTTTTTATGGTATATATTGTGACGTGGCGGTCACAACTTCTCCCCCCGATCCAAATCGAAGTACCTGCGTCCCTCGGCACCTGAAACATTTTAATAGAATATTACCAATAAGGCTCGACAAAAACCAGAACAAGCAAACATTTTAATATTAATTTAACCCAATATTATACAATGATTCATACCTCTCACAATCTTACCCTGTGACCTGTGAAATATAGTGCGATGCTCCCCGTCGAGTCCCCCGAAGCCATCGCCTCCGTCCTCTCGGTCCCAATATCAGATCCCGCTACCTGAAAAATATACAATTAATTAATATTAACCCCCACACCCTTCCCAAATACACCCCCTTACCCTCCCCCACCCCACATCCTTTCAATAACCCCCCATAATTTCCTGCGATCCCCCGATGACGATGGATGACCCGTCGCCAACCCAACAGAGGCCCCGCCGTCGCACCCAGAAAGGACGAACCCCCGGAGACGGTGTGGGAAACTCAAGGATGCCGCAGAGGCCCGGGGGGAATTTCCCTGGATGGACCAGGAGCCCCGAGGCCTCGCTAATCGAGCCCAGACCCACACCGTCGTAAGATCCGGGGATAACCTCAAAATTCCCCTGAGGTTCCCCCAGAAACCGCTGAAAATCACTGCACCCGAGAAAACCACGCACCACTGGCCACTTTTCCACCCACTCACTACCCGAGGACCCGGACAGCTCGACCCCGACCACCCTCGCGACGGAAATCGCACTCAAAACCGCGAGGTGGTCCACAACAGGAGTCGAGCTGTCAAACACTGGAGCCCGTAACACCCGCGGGCCGAGGACGACGCAACTAGTGTCCAAAATAACCGGCCGAGGGAGCCACCTTACGGACCCTCGGCGGAGGCCTGTTGGAGCGAGCCCCGATGCCAGTGGCGCGAACGAGCGCCCACACCCGGACCCCGAGAAGATTCGAACCCGCGATCCCGATTGGCTGCTGTGATCCAATCAGCAACACCACCCGCAGCACCAGCGACCCAACCGCAATCGATGGATCGATTCGCGCAGTCCCCGTCGCAGCCAATCAGAGGGGAGAGTCAGCGATGAAGAAGCAAGAAGACGGCGACGGCCATTAATCGTCACTTTGATCCGAGATCCCGAATTGTATAGACGTGTAGCAGATTTTCCGATTTTTCGATTTTTAAGCGTATTTTTTGTTGTATTAGAGCGATCTGTATTATTTTTTTTTGTGAGAAAGACGAGGAGAGTTTGAGAGAATGGAGAGGAAGAGTTTGAGAGAGTGGAGGAGGCGAGGATAGGCGAAATAGAGTCGAGAGGAGGACTGAAGCGAAGCGATAACGAGACAAGGAGTCCCCGAATTTTCGAGAAAAGGCGAGAGAGAGTGAGAAAGGCCGTCGTAGGCCCACCGCGGAGTAAGTGTGTTTTATTCCCATTTTCCCACGCCCTCAATTTACCCGATTTTTCCTCCCCGTGACCCCCGAATTGATTGCTTCGTTCATAATATAATTTTTGCCCCGTCATCGCGCGACGGAGAACACGCGGTCCCGTCGCGCCATTTTGTGCCCCGCGAGTTTTCGGCGGCCATTGCCGTGCGTGTGCGAGCAGTGGTGCTCCTTCGTGATCCAGTTCAGTGTAGGAATTTTTAACGATTTTTTTCCCGAGCCACTCTTCTGTTTTTTTTTATTATTCAGTATTTTCTTTTTTGTTTTGGTGCCGAGGTAATTTTAAGAGCCAGAGACAGTACCCCCACCCCCTATGTGTGTCCATCCCCGCCGACGGCTAGCCGAGCGTCGAGAGTTATTTTTTTTGTGACTTTTTTTTCAGTCCTCTATTATTTTATTTTCCGTTTATTATTTTTATCACCGCGTTCCTTTCTTTTTTTCCTCTTCGGTGTTGCTCCCGCCTGAGCAACTGGCGCCCAAAATTTCCCTATCTATCTTTTTTTTTGAGTGTAATATTTCTTAGACAGACCAGTGCCGGCCAGCCACCCCGTCTACCCCACTTCCCCCTTCCCCGTGTAATAGCTAGCCTACCACCGAGTATTATTTTATTATTTATCATCTATATTTTTTGCGGACTATTATTTCTTTTTGGCGGATTATTAAATCATTTTTGAGGCGATTATTGTTTATTTTATTATTTCTTCTTTGCGAATTATTATTTCCCCTTCGGGATAGTTATCATCAGTGTTATTATTTTTTTTTTGCGGATTATTATTTCATTTCCGAGGCGATTACTATTTATTTTATTATTTCTCCCTCCGGATTGTCCTTTGGTTTTTGAGGAAGTTATAATTTATTTAGTTATTTATTTTTGCGGATTATTACTTTAGTTTTGAGACACCTATTATTTATTCTATTATTTTCGTTTGCGGATTTTTGTTTTTTTACTTGCTTTATTATTTCTCCGATTTCTTCTTTTTTTTGTTATCTTTTTATTCTCCGGCAATTTATTATTTGGTTATTCCTTCGTTTGATTAGGCCTCAGGAATTTATTGTATCGAACCCCGGAGAGGGGCAGCCATCTGATCTGCGGAACCCTATTATTTCAGTTTTTTTTGTCAAATACATTCGTACTATTTTTTTTATTCTACCTTACACCTCTGGTTTATTTTTTTGTCATTTATTTTATTTTTCCCCTCCCTGTTATTCCTCCCCCACTCCCGACCAGTCGCAGATTACAATATTTGTTTGAGATTTTTTTACCGGTTGCGTGACACCTAAAAAAAATTCAATGTCGATTTTTCTTTAGCTTATGTTTGTCGAACAGCTGCCAACATTTTTTGGTGTTTTTGTGGTATAGTTTTTTATAATATACATTTTTTTCAGATTTTTTGCCGCCATCGTTTTCGTATTAAGCTCGGAAATATGATATAAATTATTTTCAAAACTTTCAAATGAATTCAGGCAAAGCAGAGGGTGAATTTGAAAATCGGAAAAAAATATAAAAATTCGTTTTTCATGGTTTAGAATCATTTGAACGGTGGGAAGTGAGACTTTTTTTTTAAGGCTAAATAAGGACCGCCCTAGTATGTATGTATTAGGGTGGTCCTTATTTGGCCTTTAAAAAAAAAGTCTCACTTCCCACCGTCCTAATGATTCTAAACCATGAAAAACGAATTTTTATATTTTTTTCCGATTTTCAAATTCACCCTCTGCTTTGCCTGAATTCATTTGAAAGTTTTGAAAATAATTTATATCATATTTCCAAGCTTAATACGAAAACGATGGCGGCAAAAAATCTGAAAAAAATGTATATTATAAAAAACTATACCACAAAAACACCAAAAAATGTTGGCAGCTGTTCGACAAACATAAGCTAAAGAAAAATCGACATTGAATTTTTTTTAGGTGTCACGCAACCGGTAAAAAAATCTCAAGCAAATATATATCATAAAAAATGATGTCAGAAGGTAACGAAAAAACTTCCGTGACTGTACACAAATTTGAAGTTAGCAAAAAAGGTTTTTGCAAGAAAGGAAACATTTTTTTCAAGGTTAATTCAACATTTCAGGATCACCGATTTTTCCAGTAAAAAAAAGTAGGGTAATTATGCAGAAAGTGGACGCCACCTCGATTTCCCTGGGATGAAAATATGTTGTTGTGGTGGTGATTCTGAACATTTTCATATGTGGATGTTGGGCGCGGAAACCATTTTTTACCATGTTTCAAGGTCATTGAAAAAAATCTTTTTCGACAAATTTCAAAAATTTTTTATAATGAAAAACCAAACCATTATCAGTCATTACTGATGGATTACACATCTTATTAATCATAATTAATCGCATCATCAATGTTTAGCGGAAACATCAACGACATTTCATGAAGAAATGATTCAATTCGATTAATAAATGAAAATACCCGCTTAAATAAAAATTTCGCGATATACTGTCGATAATGTGCCTGTATGTGCCCAAATCGAGGCAACGCGCCACGCATATCACGCTACAAACGTTCGATATTTTGAGTGTGAGCACTCGTTTCAGGATCAACGAAATCGTAACGATGATTTACAGTATGGTGGTCCCATCCGAAATTAGACAGGCCACCATACGACTTCCAGGAATCCGAATACACTGTACTACCGGGAGCAATTCGATTCTTGACTATCACGATTTAACTCCAACAATTTTATGCAACTATTGCACCTTAACTGCCCACGAATAACACCCCGGTCGATCAAATAGTCCAGCTAAACATTGTTATCGTCCGCAATGCACGAGAATCGCCACAGCTCCATGTTCGATCGGTTATAAACTTACGAATCGTACTGGACAGATCGTGAAAGAGCAATTTCCTCTTTACTCCTTAAAGGAGGGGCATGATAATACACGAAATCATCACAATAATGTGGAACGTATAAAGTAAACAAAGCCAATATGTATTGAATGTCGATAGTGATGTGTGTAATTTTCAACCGCTGATTGCTATATGAAAAAATGGTTTCCGCGCCCAACATATACACATGAAATTACTTAGAAAAGTGCCCTTTATAACATATTTTCCTCCCAGGAGAGAATGTGAAACATATAACGTAAACAAAGCCGATGTATTGAATGTCGATAGTGATGTTTGAAATTTTCAACCGCCGATTACTATATGAAAAAATGGTTTCCGCGCCCAATATATACATATGAAATTACTCAGAAAAGTGCCCTCTATAACATATCTTCATTTCAGGGAAATCCAGGTGGCGTCCACTTTCTGCATAATTACCAAAAGTAGTCAAGTAGCGTGTTGGGCATGCACATGATAGGGTTCCGTAGCGTAAAAGCTACATTCTGGAATTTTTTCAGATTTTTCGCATAGACAGTTTGAAAGTTAGAGGGGGGGACACTCTGATAACAACTTTGAAAGCTAATATCTCGTAAGTGAAGGGTTAAAATGAAAAAGTCTCAAGACGTTATTTGTTGCATTTGAGGAGACCTATCTAAGGACACCACACTCAATGTCGTGAGCAAACAAAATTTCGAGTACACGTTTTAAAGTGCGTGAGAATTGTAAAAAAAAAAATTTTTTCCGGAAATATTTTTTTGTTTTTAGGTCGACGATCTTTATCTGTGTACCAAATTCAATCTCAATCGGTACATAACTGGAAGAATGGGAGGACTGTGGCATACAGTGAGACGGACGGACTTGGCGAAACCATGAGGGTTCCTAGATTTCTACGG
Organism: Sussaba pulchella; assembly: GCA_963971145.1. Classification (NCBI taxonomy): domain Eukaryota; kingdom Metazoa; phylum Arthropoda; class Insecta; order Hymenoptera; family Ichneumonidae; genus Sussaba; species Sussaba pulchella. The sequence continues at coordinate 4,640,035 of OZ020166.1, forward strand.
AACCCTAAAATCCTCAGTGATGTCTATGACATATGAAATGTTCATCCAAACCGGTTGACCCGTTGAAGAGTTTTACAGCATTTTCTTAATTGGATCTTCAATTTAAAAATTGAAAAAAAAATTATGTGATATTTCCGATATCAATGCAATTTGGAACTCAAAGTTGAAGGTTCCCGTTTGTCAGTGGCTTTCATCTTCTCTTACCTGTAAGGAATCAAAATGAAACATATCGGGTATTTCACGGTACTTATTTTAGGAAATTTATTAAAAAATTAATAACTATTGCACGGATCAACCGATTTGAATAAAAATTGAATATGTCATAGACGTCACTAAGGTTCTTTACTGGAGAAATCAGCGAACGTAAAATTTTGACATAACCTTAAAAAAGTTTTTTTTATCATTTCCAAAATTTTTTTTCGTGAACTTCAAATTTTCGTAAAATCACCACATTTTTTTTCTCTCTTTCTAACATCATTTTTCACGATATATACTTTTTTCTAGATTCTATTACCGGCTACGTGACACCTAAAAAAAATCAATGTCGATTTTTATTTTTATTTTTAGGTTATGTTCGCCGGACAGATACTCACTTTTCTTCGTGTTTTTGCCTTATAGTTTTCTACAATATATATTTATTTCAGATTTTTTTTCCCGACCTTTTTCGTGAAAATAGGAAATATGACATAAATGATTTTAAAAACTTTCAAATGAATTCAAATTCAAATGAAAATGAAAAAAAATATGAATATTTCTTTTTTATGGTCTTGAATCATTTGGAAGGTGGGGAGCGAGACTTTTTTTTTAAGGACCACCCTAGTATGTATGTATGTAGCATTGGTTCAACGTTCACAACTTTAGAACGGCTTGAGATATGAAGCTGAAACTTATCACACATATGAAGGGTTCCAGGCGCCTTGCTTGTCTCAATTTTCGGACGAATCCAAGCATTTTTTTTGTTTTTACGTGATTTTAAAATTCTTTAAAAATCGATTTTTTTTCTCTAGCTTGCACAATTTTCGAGATATTGGGCTCAAATTTAGTCAGGCGTTGCGGTTCTTCAAGAAGATTCTTGGTACTGAATTTGAGCGAAATCCATGCAGTGCTTTTGTTCTGAGAGAATTTTGAAATTGGTTAAAAAGTGTCGTGCGCTCTCCGCAATTTTTGAGATATTTGGCTCAAATTTAATTCGAAGTTGCACTATCATCAATAGAGGTTTCCTATTGAATTTGAGCCAAATCCATCATGCCATTTATATTTTCTGTCGTTTTGAAATCTTTCAAAAATCGACGTGTGCTCTCTAGCCTCCGCAGTTTTTTGTTTTTCGTGCTCAAAATTGGTACAAAGTTCACCTAAGATAGTCCGATATTTGATACTCGATTGGATCAAAATCTGTGCAGTCGTTCAGATTTTATGCGGGTTGCAATTTGAAAAAAGAGACGTGCGCGCTCTAGCTTTCACAATTTTCGAGATATCCGGCAAAAATATTGTTCAAATTTGCACTATTATCGAAAGATGTTGGGTATTGAATTCTGGCAAAATCCATCAAGACGTTCATATTTTATGTGAATCAAAATTTTCCTAATTTGACATGAATTGCCCCATATATATTGATTTTGACTTACATTATACTTACAATGGGCTCTCCATGTCACAAAAGTAAAAAAATGGAGTAACTAATTACACATCCAAGCTTATTGAAAGAGCTGAAAACAAATATAATTAAAATAATATATTAAAACTCAATGTATTATTTTAACCAAAGTCAAGTATTTGTATAAAATAAAATATTGAGTTTATTGCAAATACATTCGGCTAAAAAACCAACAAATGATATTTTTACTTATAATAGTACATTATGATACAAGTGTGGAAACATTTCTTTTGACAAGTGTTGCAATCACACGAGGCAAGAAAACGTTTTTTGCACGAGTATCGTATACATTTTTATGTCAAAAAGTGTGTAAATGCGGTTTGACGCGAACGAAGTGACCGTAAAAATCACGAAAAAAGATGCAAAGAAAAGCCTTGCACATTGTTTCATCATCATTTTACACATTTGCCAAAGCTTCCTCTATGAGAAAGCCAAAATTGATCGTTCCATAGTTCCTCATAGAGGAATCTTTGGCAAATGTGTAAAATGATGAGGAAGCAATGTGCAAGGTTCTACTTTGTTTTTTAATGCAATTTTGCTTCCTCATAGAGGAAGCTTTGTTTTCGCGACAAAATTTTTTTTCGAGATGTTCATGAAAACGTGTTCAGAATGTCCCAAAACATCTAAAAAACACAACTGGAAAAAATGTCCGGATGTATGTATGTGTGTGTGTGTGTGTGTGTATGTAACATTGGTTGAGCGTTCATAACTTGAGAACGGCTCGAGATATCAAGCTGGAATTTGTCACACATGTAGAGGGTTCACGGCGCATAGCATGATTCAATTTTTAGAAAAATCCATACAGTTTTTTCGTTTTTACGCGATTTTTAAAAAATTCAAAAAATTATTTTTGGTCTCTAGCTTCCACAATTTTAGAGATATCGACCCCAAATTTAGTATAATGTTGTACGACCACAGGGTGATGCTCGTCACTAAATTGGAAAAAAATCCATGCAGTGCTTTTGTTTTAAGAAATTTTAAAAGGTGTAAAAAAATGGTGTGCGCACTCTAGCTGTCACAATTTTCTAGATATCGGACCAAAATTTGGTACGTAGCTGCAATATCATCTAGAGACGTTTCGGATTGAATTTGGGCGAAATCCATCAAGCTATTCATATTTTATGTCATTTTGAAATTTTTCAAAAATGAACGTAAGTGCTCTAGCTTCCACAATTTTCGAGATATCTGGCTAAAAGTCAGTACAAAGTCGCACTATTATTGAAAGATGTTTCGTATCGAATTTGGGCAAAATCCATCCAACCATTCATATTTTATGTCGTTTAGAATTTTTTTTTAAATCGTCGCGCGCGCTCTAGCTTCCACAGTTTTTGAGATATCGGATCAAAACTTGGTACAAAGTCGCACTATCATCGAAAGATGTTTCGTATCGAATTTGGGCAAAATCCATTTAGGCGTTTAGATTTGATGCGACTTTCAATTTTTTTAATTTGACATGGAATTCACTATGTATTTATTCTGGACTAGATCGATTTACGAACCGATTTTATAGAAGAACAAGGGTGCAAAGTCGAACCTTGCACATTGCTTCCTCATAATTTTTTGAATTCGACAAAGCTTCCTCTATGAGGAAGCCAAAATTGATCGAAACAGTTCCTCATAGAGGAAGCTTTGTCGAATTCAAAAAATTATGAGGAAGCAATGTGCAAGGTTCGACTTTGCACCCTTGTTTTACTAATAAAATACGTTTATTTATCAGTTTTTTATGACAAAAAAAGCTATAACTTTCGAACGAAGCATCGGCCCAAGTCCGGCAGGGTCTTAGAAATTTTGTTTTGGTCCAAGAAATTTGGAAAAAAAAAATTTCAAAAATTAAGGGTACTTTTTTCATGCAAATTTGTACTAATAAAATACGTAAATTTACGGATGTTTTATGACAAAAAAATCTATAACTCCCGAACGAAGCGTCGGACCACAAAAGTTCAAGGCGGCTAAATTTTTGTTTTCTATTGTAATTTTGAATTATTATCAATTAACAATTACTCGACTGAACATTGAATATCTTAAAAAATACCTATTTTATTTTTCTTATTTTTATCTCCCAATTCTTTAAGTAAAAACAAAACGATTAAGACCACCCTCAACTTGGCTATTAGCTTAGTTTAGAAGCTTAGTTTAGAAGTTTCAGCTTTGTTTGTCATGAAAAACACGTCTATTTCATTCATATAATGAAAAATTGGGGAGGAAAATTTTTTACCCAACTGTTCTCAATTGCAAGATTTCGAGGAGGACCAGGATATACTGGTCCGTCAAGAATAGATTTTTAATGCTTCTTCGGAAGTCGAAAGTTGACCTCGTGAAACTAAAGTCCTTTAAACTTGAGCCCTCTATCTTAATATTAGGGGCTGCCTGAAAAATGATTAATATTTTCATATCGACGTTTAAAATTTTTTTTTTCTATTTACACAATCCAAAATTGAGCTCGAAGAGAACAAGTCTCTCAAAATTCAGCTCTCTATCATGATGTGGTTGTTACGTCCTCGCTCCCACCCAATGCATGCGAGCAGCGGAGGCACGGGTAAATCGTGTCCGCATCGAAATATTTTATACATACGTATAAGATCACCTACACTTAGTATAAAGGCACACCGACATCAACATTCTTTTTATTCTATATAGTCTGATTACCGGACGTTAGCGTTATCTTTTTACCAAGTTTCTTCGCGCTGTGCGAGAGGTATCGAATGTTAGCCACCAAACGACTGTACGATAAGAGTCAGGTAGGCGGGTAATTCGCGCTCGCGCCGGATGAACAAAGATAGAGTATATGTAGTTACAATACATCAATCGACTTTTCGCGCTCAAATATATAAAAGGTAACTTATTAATCAATGATCCGATCGCATTCTTTTCTCGAACAGGACGAAAGAAGGCGGATGGCCGGAGGACTAAACAAAGAGTCAGATTTACCGCGGCCAGGGTATAAAAGCTGTGACTTATTTCCAATCAAATCAGTATTTCATCGATATTCAACAGTACCGCTTCTCTTCGAGAGCGGGATTCAGTCTTGCAGCTCACCGTTCCATTTACGATTTGAATTTGAAATCTTTCATTCCCAACGTTATTTATACGGTTGGGATTTAAAATATTTCACGCCGAAAAAAATTAAATTGAATTAAAACAAATCAATATTCGAATGACCAAGGAGTCCATCTATTCGAAACAAATTAAATTCAATTGAAAGTAAGTCAAACTAATATTCGAATGACCAAGGAGTCCATCTATTAGAAACAAATTAAATTCAATTGAAAGTAAATCAACCTAATATTCGAATGACCAAAGAGTCCACCTATTCGGAATCTTCAACAATTGAAAATTATATTTAAACCGAGTATCCGCGTAGCAGTTGTGCCGTGTGAACTATTGAACGATACATTTTATTTGAGAATTAACATTGTGAATAAAAAAAAACTGTGAAACATCGACATTGTATTGTGAAATCAAACGTTAAAAATCATTGTGAACCATATAATCACTTGTGTCTCAATCAACTTCGCGACTCCCTATATCGGATCATTCAGTCGATTGCAACAGAATCCGGAAGTATCAAGGATCATAAGTGGAGATCGGTCGTAGTTAAAACGCCGATCCTCACCAACACCAGGTAATAGTCGTTATTCGTTCATGATAAGGCAAGGTCTCCGTCCCCGCAGATCGTACGCTGGGGGGGGGGGGTGTTCGCCGCCAGGGCGGAAGTTTTAAAAGACGCGCCGAGAATGCGCGAACTGCAAGACACGGAGTCAACGCCGTCTGACGGGATCGCTACAAAGCGGGAGTCGTCGAGCGTTGCCGCGCAGAAATCGGCAGCGACGCGAGCAACCAGCGAATGAAAATGCTACAACTGCAATCGGAGTGGCCATTTATCAAGGGACTGTCCCGAACCCAAGCGACAGCAGCGATGCCGCGCGTGCGGCAAAACCGGGCATTTCGAAGCCGCGTGTCCCGGAGAACGGAGTGACGTCGGGGCCGACGTAAATACGATCATGGATCGAATCGACCCGGATGGGTCAAAATATGTGAAGAGCGTAAAATTCGACGACGGTGAAGTGATTGCCCTAATAGACACGGGTGCGAGAGTGTGTACCGTTACCTCGACGGCAGCATTGAAGGGCGGGCATCGTTTGATTCTCGCGCCATTGGAGCTAAAGGGGTGGGGGGTCAGAAAATAACCGCGTGGTGTCCCCAGGGATTATCCTGGTGGACGTAACGGTTAATAATGTGCTGGTGCCCGGGGTGCAGGTGCGCGTAGTGCCGGACGTGGCACAGGCGTACGACGCCATCATCGGACGCAGCTTCACGGAGAAGCCATGGGTGGCGTATGAGAAGCGTGGTGAGATTTTAAAATTTTCGGTGCGCGAGGAAGGGTACCAGGAGGCAGCGGCGGGGCTACGCGACGACGGGAGTGGGGTCGCAACGCTCGTCGCGCGTGAGACGTTACCGCCGTGCTCCGCGAAGAGCGTGACGGTCGAGGGGGCCTCAGGCACGCATGACGTCCAGATAATAAAATTGGGGTTCAGCGATCGCACGATAAAGGCGGGCGAGAGCCTCATTCGTGGGGAAATCACGCCCCTACCGGTGGTGAGGGCGTCACCAGAGCGCGCGCCGATCGAAAGTGCTCCACACGGAACGAAAGGACGAGACCCTGAGCCACCCACCGACGACGAAATCGTGTTGCCGACCCCTGGCAACAAACCACCGATTACCGACGAAGAACGGGCGGTTACCGGCGGAGATGCGCCAAGCGACGAGGACGATAACAACGAGGACCACGAGCCGCGGGGTACCCAACCGCCCGAGACGGGAAACCCAACCACGTACATCGAGGGAGGATGGACGAGCAGCGGGTGACGCGGACACTACCAACCCGAAACGGCTGTACCATCGGGGGCGTACTCGAGGACGAGTAGCCAACAGGATGGCTGACTGTTATGACCACGCACCCACGGGTGGCGCGTCGGTTATGGAAGTTGGCGTGCGCACCGCGCAGGCGCGACAGCTGGAGCGCGGGAGGAGCGAGAAAGTACCCGCTAAGAGGAGAAAGTGGCAGTTAACGAGTTGCCGAGAACCGAGTGCCACGGAAAACGTGAAACCCCGCGAGCGCTCTGAAACCGGAAGCAGAAAGTATCTGCAACGACGGCTACGTGGGCCAACGGGAAAGTAACGGGCGCGTAAACGTAAACTTCGCGAACGTGACGAACCATTCGGGCGTCAACCCAAGCCGGATGATTCCGGCTAACCATTAAACGTACCACCAATCGCTCAAGAGGGGTACGGGCTCAATAAAGCGGCTACGGCCGTCATGAGACCCGTGCGCCCTCGGGCAAACGCAACCGCCCTAGGCGGATTATTCAAATAAAACCATCGTTATTCTTACTTGTAACCACCGAGTCTCACCGTCTTCCATATTTCACTACCGTACCGACCGTGGTTCCATCCTGCCCCTATAAAGAAAATCCAGTCATAACAAATGTAGATTTAATTTTTCGATAAGATGCTGAACAAGTTAGTGTAAAGAACATAACTTTCACAGAATACGCGATATAATTATAACGAAAATGATTCAGAAATAAATGCGAAAAAATCTATGTACGCGGAAACTGTAGAGGTCAACATCCTGAGGTCTTTGAAGATTTTCGGAGATAGACGGTTTTGAACGTCTAGATTCGGTGAAATATACATCAACGCTCGCTCATGATTGCGCGGCTAGCGAAGAACGCTTGTCGAAACGAGATATTCACGGCGGCGTCGAAAATCCTCCCCTCTACTACAATACTTCCTAGCCAGCCTTCCTGTACATGCACACACACACACCACTCCGAGCTATGCCTGTACGCAAGCGGTTCAATGCGGCCGGGAATTTGCTTAAGGCTACCCAGTACACGCTAAACAACCAAAAACGACGGCGTCTTTTTCCCGTCGCCCACGAGGCGTCGCCTCTGCACGACCAGCGAATGAGAAGCAGCCGGAATGGCCGATATACGGCTCTGTACCAATCTCCCTACTCATCTCTGAGCGGAGCTTGCGCGCGCGTGCTCAAGACGCTGGATGGTGCTGCCGTCAAGTGACCGTTGATACGTCGATCGATGGCTATGCGTTGCGATCAGGGGGTGACAGACTAATGCTATTCCTGTACGGTGGAACGTTTCGCCTGGCAGTGCGTATGCTTCGTTAGGTTGCTGGCCTATACGCGGCGCTACTAGTCCTGTGTGCTGCCCTTGCCGCCGCTTGAGTTTCGTGCGTTTCGTGAGCTTGTTTTGTCGAATTTCGTTCAGTTTTGTCCAGTGTTTCGTCCGTGAGAGGAGAAAAATTGAATAGTCGTAAAGTAAACAAAAACTTGAAAGAATTACAAAAATTTGACGGAAATGCCGATGTGCATTGTACCTGGGTGTACATCAGGATATCGGTCGAATCCTGAAAAAGTACACTTTTTCACTGTGCCAACGAATTTTTTTTAGAGAACCCGAGTGGAAAGAAGCAATAACAGGCCGTGCTGTGAAAAAAGGGACGCTGTGTGCCAAAAACATTTCCATAGTAGTAAGATATTGTGGGAAAAACAAATTCTTGGTCATGACGGAACAATAGTCGGAGTGGTAAGTCAGGGGAACCACACCGATCCCTCCGAAGAGTGCGCTTCAACTTAATTACGCTTCATTCATGTTGTGGACGCAGAAGTAAATCTTCCACAAGGATGGGTCAAGTTTGTCACTGGCTGCAAAGCAAAGAAACTAGTTATGTTTCACGTCAACGAAACTGTTGAAGTTGACCAGACATTCAACATGTTTCCTTCGAAAACTCTCGTCGTGAAGGACGACTTGTCGATAAATATTCAAATTGTTGGATTTTTATTCAACGACCAGGAGTCTTTTTTACCTCAATCGTTTTCAAACATAACGGAACTGCAAGACATCATTTTTAAACTTCACCGTCTTAATGTGTGTTGTGGTGTCATACCATCTTCCTCTGAATGCAAAACGCAAGAAACGAATGATACCCTCCATAAAGATGTAAGTTTTACGTGGCGTCACAAAAGTAGCAGTCTTCTTGTTGTGAACGGGAAAGTTCGCACGCGACGTAAAACCGCGAGAACTTCATTGAAGAAGAAGCTGAAAGCAGTCTCGAGGAAGAAAAAAAAATCGAGGATAATAAAAGTAAAACAGCACTACAAGCAAGATATCGAAGGGCTTTTCGAATACAACGACGGAATGCAAAAAAAATGAAAACTATTCAGTCAGAAATGGTGAGAATCCGTAAACAATTACGCCGATATAAAAGCGAAAATGTGGATGAGCTTTTGAAGAACAAAAATATTCCACAAAATTACGTGCTGGTCGTTCGTGAAATAATGGAAGCTGCAAAACACAACAACTTGAAGGGTCGACAATATTCAGAAGAATGGAGACTCCTGTGTCTGCTCCTTCATATGCAATCTCCGTCGAGCTACCAATTTCTTCGTTTGAACAACATTTTACCTTTGCCATCGTTGAGGACTGTTCGAAGGTATATTTATTTGTGAAAACTTGTCTACATATGTACACAATTACATCAACTGGAATTTACTTTAACAGGCATTTTCAATTCTTATGTTCTATTTTTCATCCGAACGCAAATTTATATTTTTTTGTTTGCTTTTTGGAAACGAGTTTCCAAAAACTTTCTGGATCCCCATTTGATTTTAAGAATATCCTTGACGACGTTTATTCGTACGAGAGCCTGACTTTTCCATGCAACTTGCACGGACATAACATTATATATATGCTCATTAGGGTGGTCCTTAAAAAAAAGTCTCGCTCTCCACCTTCCAAATGATTCTAGACCATGAAAAAGAAATTTTCATATTTTTTTCCGATTTTGAAATTTACCCTCTGCTTTGCCTGAATTCATTTAAAAGTTTTTAAAATCATTTATGTCATATTTCCTATTTTCACGAAAAAGGTCGGGAAAAAAAATCTGAAAAAAATATATATTGTCAAAAACTATAACGCAAAAACACCAAGAAAAGTGAGTATCTGTCGGGCGAACATAACCTAAAAATAAAAATAAAAATCGACATTGATTTTTTTTAGGTGTCACGCAGCCGTTAAAAGAATCTAGAAAAAATATATATCGTAAAAAATGATGTTGGAAAGGGAGGAAAAAAATGTGGTGATTGTACGAAAATTTGAAGTTCACGAAAAAATTTTTTGGAAATGATAAAAAAAAATTTTTTAAGGTTATGTCAAAATTTCACGTTCACTGATTTCTCCAGTAAAGAACCTCAGTGACGTCTATGACATATTCAATTTTTATTCAAATCGGTTGATCCGTGCAATAGTTATTAATTTTTTAATAAATTTCCTAAAATAAATACCGTGAAATACCCGATATGTTTTATTTTGATTCCTTACTGGTAAGAGAAGATGGAAGCCACTGACAAACGGGAACCTTCAACTTTGAGTTCCAAATTGCATTGATATCGGAAATATCACATAATTTTTTTTTCAATTTTCAAATTGAAGATCCAATTAAGAAAATGCTGTAAAACTCTTCAACGGGTCAACCGGTTTGGATGAACATTTCATATGTCATAGACATCACTGAGGGTTTTAGGGTTCCGTAGAAATCTTGGAACCCTTATGGTTTTGCCAAGTCCGTCCGTCTGTCTGTCTGTATGTCACAGTCCTCCCAGCCTTTCAGTTATGTACCGATTGAGATTGAATTTGGTACACAGATGAAGATCGTCGACCTAAAAACAAAAAAAATATTTTCGGGAAAAAATTTTTTTTACAATTCTCACGCACTTTAAAACGTGTACTCGAAATTTAGTTTGCTCGTGCCATTAAGTGTGGTGTCCTAAGATAGGTCTCCTCAAATGCAACAAATGACGTTTTGAGACGTTTTCATTTTACCCCTTCACTTACGAGATATTAGCTTTCAAATCGTCGATGCAAAAAATCTGAAAAAATTCCAGAATGTAGCTTTTACGCTACGGAACCCTATCATGTGCATGCCCAACACGCTACTTGACTACTTTTTTTACTGGAAAAATCAGTGACCTGAAATTCTGACTTAACCTTGAAAAAAATGTTTCCTTTCTTGCAAAAACTTTTTCCGCTAACTTCAAATTTGTGTACCGTCACGAACGTTTTTTCCTTACCTTCTGACATCATTTTTCATGGTATATATTTGTTTTAGATTTTTTTACCGGTTGCGTGACACCTAAAAAAAATTCAATGTCGATTTTTCTTTTGCTTATGTTTGTCGAACAGCTGCCAAAATTTTTCGCTGTTTTTGTGGTATAGTTTTTTATAATATACATTTTTTTCAGATTTTTTGCCGCCATCGTTTTCGTATTAAGCTCGGAAATATGATATAAATTATTTTAAAAACTTTCAAATGAATTCAGGCAAAGCAGAGGGTGAATTTAAAAATCGGAAAAAAATATGAAAATTCATTTTTCATGGTTTAGAATCATTTGGAAGGTGGGGAGTGAGACTTTTTTTTTTAAGGCCAAATAAGGACCTCCCTAATGCTCATACGTACTTTTGTGTCGAAAAGAATGACGAGCTTCGCAACCCGTATAAATGCAGAACAACGAAAAGATAACCAAAATGAAGAGAAAATAGCAAAATTTTGTAAAACGTAAGATACAGTATACTACTTTTGACCTGTGATATTGTGACTATGTATGTATGTGTTTTACTGATACCCCGAAGGGTTTACAGGGCATTCTCCTCTCTCCTTATCATTCCGACTTCGCTCAGCCCCGCTCCCTCGACTCCCGGGACTGGAGCTTCGTCGCGACACGCTAGATGACCACAACGGGCATACAGCTATAGTCGTAGATCGTACGTCCTATAGCTGGAGCTTCGTCCATGCGCCTTGTTGTGGTTACCAGCGGTACAACAGTCCCGAAGTCGAGATTGCGATAAGCCTTGGTAGCCTTTTTGGATTGCCAGACCAGGGCGCTACCCTTTCCTGGACCTACTTATTAAAGTGGAATCCGAACCACTACCAACTGTACCGAATGCCGATACAGTTGGTCGGTCATTGGTTCGCCTCCCGGTTACCGCTACGTCTTTTCGGCGAGAATGTAATTATTTTCACCGAAAAGTACGCCCGGACCGGGACTCGAACCCACGACCTTCCGATGCTCAGGCTAGCACGCTAACCACTGAGCCAGAGCACCGGTTTATTGTGACTATGTTAATAAATAATAATCTTACACCATGTCTTTCTTCTTTTATTCTTTTGCTTAGTTTATAATAATAATAATAATAATAATAATAATGATAATAATAATAATGATAATGATTATAATAATAATAATAATAATAATGTAAAAAGGTTATGTAATAAACATGCGCAATTCACGTGAAATTCAAAGTATCGGATATTCTCACTGTTCGTGGACACCGCACACAGTATTAGTAGCGCTGCTGGTTGGTCGATTGTCGAACTAGACATCGGGTACAATTCGCAAACTGCTCAGCGAGCTAAGTGTCACCCCCCTGGTTGCGATCGATGCGTCGCCTCACCCTCTCCTCGCGGCTATCGATACGTCGGCTCTCGGATCCCGTGTAGCCCGTTCATCGCTCGCTCGTCAGTCCCCGTTCGGCGACGGGCAGCAATGGTGGGGAGCGTATCGCGCGTCGGCAGCGGTCCCGGTAGTACGCGACCTCGCGTCGGCTGTTGCTCCCTCGTTCGTCTCTGCTTTGGCTTCCTCTCGATCCTCCGCACCCCCGTCGCACCGTCTCCGGCGGCCGGCCTTTCCGTGGCTTCCTTGGCTGTGGCTGGCGCTGGCTGTGGCTAGCCTGTGCTGGCTCGAGATCTGGTGGAAGCTGAAACAGAGGAAAAACTGACCCTTTTCCATCCTCGGAACAGCTTTTTTATACCGGTCCGAGTTCTTCCAATCGTCTCATCCTGTCTCCTGATTGGTCGGAGTCCCCTTCTCTGCCGTAGTCTGTCCGTTGCCACGCGTACGAAAACGTTGACCGTGGGCCTTCCAAGGCCGCTGGGCTTTTGTCGTTTATGTCAAATTATAATTCCGAAATATTATAATTCGGTAAACACCCGTGGTCTCGGCCGCGGTCTTCCCAAGGCCGCTGTCGATTATCTTTTTTTCTGTTGTTCGAGGAGCCCTTGCCGCACGTGCCTCCAAGGCCGTTGTCTTTATTTGCCGTGTTTCGTCGTTCCCTCTATTCTATTATTTTTCTGTATTTTTGATAATCGCGGAGATGACCGCGGTGGCCATGAGGCTGCTAGAGCGGCAACGGTATGTAGCGTTATACGTTAGAATATATAGAGGATTCTTTTTCAACTGGGCTACTTTTTTTTTCAACCTCAAATTTTTTTCCAAATTTGCCAGTTTAAAGTATGAGTCAAAAGGAATGTCTGCGTTTTTTTAAATATTTTTTTAGGCGTCCGTTCAGGATTCTTAATTTTTCATTACGAACACTGCATCTCAACAAATATTCATCGAACAAAAAAAACATAAGAATAAAAACTTTTTTTTTTTCCGCTTTATCTAAAAAAAAATCATAATTTTTCTGGATTGAGAAAATTAAAATTTGGCAAAAAAATGAGAATGACATTTCTTTTAACATAATAACACACTTCCGATTTCGGTACAAATTATACAGGATGCCTGTCGTTAGGTAAAGTGTCTGCGACAATTTTTTTCAGAATGTTACCTGCAATGCAAAATGTGCACGCAGAATATAGCACGTGCACAAAGAAATAACTTTTTTTTTGTATATCTTCACTGTTAATTTATTGTCGCGGAGAGAATGCTGGATTTTGGGAATCACAAATAGGTTTGGTCAAAGAATGCCACAATTCAAGCCCGACGAATGATTTATTGATTTCACGACACAGCGTATGTCGTAATGGTTTGCCGGTACGCGTGGTAACAGTCGAATAACGGACCATGCCGGTCACCGTGCTTACAGGAAGTCAGTACAATTGTTGTTGGAGCGAGCCGGTAACGAGATACGTACCACGTGAGTCAAAATGTCTTACGTGGTATATCGAAGTCTATTCACGCATGCGTGAACAGTTACGATAAAAAAAAATAAAAACGGAGCGAAATCTCATAACCGCATGTTATTTTAAAACGAAAATAGTTGCTGCGTATTATTAGTAAACATTTCGTGGACTAAAAAAATTAGGGAAAGAAATGTTAACTTAGCAATATCTCATGAACATCCTTATTTCGAAGAATAATGGACTTTTTAGATCCAGGTACGAATTCCTCATGATGGCCGACGTTTTCTTTCATCGTAATCATTGCAGGTACTATTCTGAAAAAATGTTCGCACATACTTTACCCAATGACAGACATCCTGTAAAAGTTGTACCGAAATCAAAAGTGTGTTATTAGGTTTCAAAAAAAGTTATTCTTATTTTTTGGCCAATTTTTAATTTCCTCGATCCGGAAAGATTATGATTTTTTTTGTTGATAAAGCGGAAAAAATAAAAAAGTTTTTATTGTTATGTTTTTTTTGTTCGATGAATATTTTTTGAGATACAGTGTTCGTCATGAAAAATTGAAAATCCTGAACGGACGCCTGAAAAAATATTTAAAAAATCGCAGACGTTCCTTTTGACAAATATTTAGAACTGGCAGATTTAAAAATAAATGGGAAAATAGTGAAAAGAAGTTCTTTTGACTCCCCCCCCCCCCCCCCCCCCAATTTGGAATTATAAACTATTCCAAAAAAACACTAGAGACGAGGATCGGCGAAATATCAGCGAATGTCGTCGCTGAGCGTAGGCATTGCATTGTGGCAGGAGCATCGGCCGATGAATCACATGACGATTATCGATGAAGTCATGATTGGCGGATACTCGGCCGAGTATTGGCACAATAATCATCGGGCCGAGAATCGTAACTCGATAGTGGGCCGCCAGTCGGCCGAGGCTTAGCTAACCGCGATTCGTATTCCGAGGCTTACCGATAGTTGGCCCGAATGTAGGATTCATCCGTTAGATCGGCGATTCCTACGTGGGTAACGTAAAAGATTTTGATATAGATAACCCAGAGCTTTCTTGTGCACGAAAAATTCCTGCGTGCGTCGATCAACGCCAATCAGAAAATTACGTTTTTCAAAGCCCTGACGAGTGGTACTGAATAAAGTATTTCGCGGTTTACGATCAAGTTACGATATACTCAGAAGGACGATTTAAGACAGAAGGTAATCGATTTTTCACATCTTCAGAATTGTCTGCTATTGGCAATTTTACCGATGAAGACATCTTCAATTTTTAAGAATCCTATAGGATTGCAAACCCTCTTTTGGATGTACCAATATGCATCAAAACGGAAGTGAAGAATTTGAAAGCAATTGTCGAATTTTTGAAAGTGAAGAAATGGTGTATCGAACTTGTACCTGAATGCGCACGTCTCATTTGATTGATACTGTCGATTCTGCGATTATCATGTTCTAACAAACGTACTAGCTTGATTTTAGGACGCTCCAAAACGTATCTGCGATCTCCGATGCTTCGGAAAAGACTTAACGATATTGCAATTTTGTATGTGTGTGAGAGGATGGTCCGTAACCAGGACATAGATGTAGTATTGAACGAATTCATTGCAGCAAATTCGGAACGAGCTGCAACTTTCCCAGTGGTGAAATAATAAAATTGTATCGTCAAATCGTAAAGTTACGTTATACTGATTTTTCATCTCCGGTCCTTTTAACTCCCTCCCCACCATCGACCCTCTTCCTTACCCCCACCCTTTTACTCCACACCCGGGTTTACCCCATCGGACTTATTCATGTACACCGATAATGCTGCGAGCAAAAGTGTAATCGATATAGAAAGAGAAATGACTGTGGGTGGTTCTGAGCCTCCCTCTTTCTAGATAAAGCTGGTTGATCGGAATCATCAACATACAGACAATTTTTACCGATCAGCTTTAACTAGAAAGAGCGAATTTCAGAACGACCCAGAACTTCGCTCTTTCTGTTGCGATTCACTTTTTCTCGCAGGATTGTCGGTCCATGTGTATATGTCGATGGTTCAACCGGGAAGAGATTTACACTTAAATCAGAGATGAGTAGAGAGATTAGTACAGAGCGCTATTTTGGCAATCCCGTATGCTTCGTTGTAGACCAGTCATTCTAGACCAGGGATGCCTAACCACGATTCGCCGCGCGTCTCCTAACTTGCTTTTCTTCCCTTTCTCTGCGGTCGCCATACAGCCGAGCGGAGCCGATCCCCTACCAGTGCGACGCGTCTACCGCGCGCTAGCCTTACGGTGGGTAAGAGAGGGGATTGACGAGTTGACAGGTTTTTGCTCAGTGCTCAGGGGTTGGACTACGCTGTTCTAGACATGAAAAATGAAACATTTAACAATTATTCCAAAAGCTTTGAAACTTTGGTGAACTTATTGGTACACCGAGAAAACAATAAATCTTAATTTGCACCCTTCTCGAAAGTCTGGAACATTGTTAAAAATGCAAATAAATCAAACTTTTCTGTATTTTCGTGAAAAAAATTCCAAAAGTGCTGCAGACTTGGAGTAGCGTTAAATGTGTTATTTTATACCACCTACCAGATTTGCAACCAATTTTAAGGGACGGAACATTTTTTTAAACTACAAATTAATGTTTTTCTGTAATAAACTGACCGAAAAAATTCCAAAAGTTCTGCAAACTTGGAAGATTCATCGGGAAAATGTCCCACACAATTGCATAAATTTGCAACCTTTTGCATTGAGCGGAACATGTTTATTTATAAATAAATTTATTTGTGGTCATTTCTTCGAGCAAAGTAGTCTCGGAATAATTACAAAAGTTTAAAATTTTGGTTGCAAATGCTCAGAACATCTATTGTGATGCATTTACGAATTTGCAACCTCGTACACAATCCGGAACATTATGCAATTTGGAAAATCGATTTTTGGCATTTTTTTGTCCTCACAAAAATTGCAAAACTTTTGCAAATCGAGCCGATATTTTCATTTTGAAATTAATATCAGCATTCGAATTTGCGACCTCCCACGCAACCCGTAACCTCGTGCGATTTCCAAAAAACCGATTTTTTGGATTTTATCACCTTCAAAAAAATTGCAAAACTTTTGCAAATCCAGCCGATGGTTTTATTTTGAAATTCATATCAGTATTCGAATTTGCAACCTCCCACGCGACCCCAAACCTCGTGCCATTTCCAAAAATTGACTTTTTGGATTTTATCACCCTCAAAAAAATTGCAAAACTGTTGCAAAGCGAGCCGATGGTTTAATTTTGCGGTTGATATCAGTATTCAAATTTGCAACCTCACGCGTGACCCGGAACGTCGGGCGATTTCCTAAAATCGACTTTTCGTATTTTATCACCTGATTAATGTCAGTATTGAAATTTGCAACTCCGTATGCGATCCGGAACTTTGAGTGATTGGAAGAAATCTACGGTTTGGATTTTTTCACCATTATGTATTTGCATGTGATCCTCAAAATTTTCAATATTGTATGTAAACTTTCATCAGTGTGTGAAATCAAAAAAGGTAAGTATCTTTTTGATTTCATTTTAAATGAAAAGATGGCCGAAAATTGAAGGGCAAAAAACCAGGGACGTTTTGTTACGTAAAGTATCGATGACTCCTTCATATTACTCATAGCTCTTAAACTGCGTTTGGCTCTTTGTTTCTTTACTTTTTTATCTCGTCGTTATTGTATATTTGTTTCTTTTTAGTACGACAAATATGAGTGTAACTCTAACTTATATCCCAGTAAACTTTTTTAATTAGGTATTGTTGTGAACATGTAATTCACTAATCTTTGAGACACACGATATTAGTAAGGTTGACAATAGACGAACGTACAGACGATCGACACGACATCGATCGTCATGACGTGACTTTACAAGCGAGCAGACGTGTGAATAGTTAAGCTAATGTCGTAATTAATAATATCCGCCGCGAAACCAAATACGCGTCTTATTCATTTGCTCGGTCATGACATTGGTGTCAGGAGTGGGATAATCATAACAATATATAAAAATAATAAGCGTTTCGTAAGTAAAGAAAAGTAGGAGCTAATCTAATATTCATAACAAAGATAAGTAAACATTAATAAAAATTAAAGTTCAATATTTGTACACAATGAACGACAATAAGCTGCTGACAGTGTACCTAACCCATTGATTTTATTAATAAAAAATACGTACCTGCGGAAACCTTTTCCTTGGTTTCAATAATTCCAACAGAATTTGTTTTTGGCAGCAATCACGTTTTCTGTTGTAAAAATTGTACGTGGCTAAGCTTAATTACAAGCTAATTCGGCCGCAAACAATGTTGAGACAGACTTTTTTTATGTTGCTATACTTGAAGCGAATTTTACGTTAAAAGCCTTCACCTGGCGCGGCCTGGGTCGGTGGCTGCCAGGGCTCTATTTGACAAACTATTCTTATAATTGTTGGACGCCAATTCGTTTTGTAAGAACGAATAAACTTCTATAAATCTGTTCGTCGATATATAAATAATCTTTATTTTGCCGGCTATTCAATAACGGGAAGTGTAGGTTCAATTGATTGACTCGATTTCGAGTAGGAATTCAGAATAAGGTTTCTCTTTGAATCCAAAAGAATCAACAGTCAAATTATATCATTCCAAAGACAGAAGTATAAATTTATTATTGACAAACTCACAGCTTTGACGACTATTTCCACGCTACTCCCCGTGGTTTGCCTTGATACGCTTTGTCGGGCTCTTCCTTCGTGCCGCGATTAATATGATTTGCACAATACTTTACAAAATATAATTGATTCAACGCTAAATAACTTCTCGACGACGGGCTCTTTCCCTCGTCTTCACAATGGTGTGAGGTCACGGCTCGAGATTCGGGACAAGAGTGTTAATCGATCGGCGATCTCGCCGTGATCGGGCTACTGATACCGTGACCACGTGACTTATTTTCCCCCATTACGACGTTATTTCGGGGAGACATTTGACAATTTACGCATGCGCTTATTACTATTACGTCCGAGAAGTTAAACGGCGAAAAGTCAAACGTTGACGTCGAGGAAATTAACCATGACAATTATTTTCCTGTCACAATGTGATAAATTAAAACATGAATTATATATATATGAGCAAGTCCACCAATTCGAGTACCGGTTTTGGGCGTCGATATCAGCGATCTTTTCGTAACTTTGAGAAATGAACTCTGATTTTTTTTTTAGATATTTCCCTTGGTTATTTTCGCTGTAATTGTATGGGTAATTCTGTGATTTTCTTCATGTTTCTCTTGTTTTCATTAATTTCTCAATGTGTTTTGATAGGGGAAAAAGTTAAACGCGACCACCTCTTCTATGGACAAAAAGCTCAGCCTTTCGAAAAAAATACAAAAACATTTTTGGGACTTGAAAAGCTACTTAAAATCGCATTTGAAATATACACGTCGATTTTTTGCAAAGGGATATTTTTTTTAAATTTTTAGAGTATTTTTTTTGAATAGCTGAGAAAATTTCACGTATTATATGTAAAAATAATGTTGGGACCTCTGTAATAACTCATTGAATCACCAAATGTATGACAAAACAACTAAAACCTTAATTTATATTTTTTCATTTTCAAATAATTCGTAATACTGAGATCAAAAAACCAAATTAATTTGTATGTATGTATTGCTTTATTGTTTCCCTTTAGGGTTACACCCCGCCTTTCCGTTCCCGTTTTACATTCCTTCCTTATCTCTACTTTTTTTTTTTTTTTTTTTTTTTACATTTTTCTCTTACATTCTATCTTATCTTCGCACTCTTATTCCTATTCTTAACCTACGCTCGCTCGCCGCCGCCGCTCGCCCCTCGCCACTTTCCTTCGCTTGCACGCTCCTCCCCTCTCTCTCCCTGCCCGCTCCCTCCCTGTTCTCGCCTTCCGTTTCCTCTCGACCGCTCCAATCTTTTCATTCATCTCGTTTCCTCCTCTTCCCTTCTTTCTTCTTGCACTCTTCATTGCTCTCCTCTTCTCTTATCCATCTCCTTTATCCACTCCTCTCCTCCACCTCCCTCATCCAATATCTCTCTCACCCTCTCCTCCACCCCCCTGTCCCTATCTCCCCCCCCCCTGCACCTATCCAATGCGTGTTCCCACGTCTCCATTTCCGCTTCACATATCCTGCATCTCCTCTTCTCCTCCTCTTCCCAGTACCTCCCTTCCCTCATCTTATCTTTCAACCTGTACCTTGCTATCCTTCTGCACCTATCCTCTCCCCACCCTGCCTTCAGGTATTTTGGTATCTCCTGAGTTCTTATTGTCCTGTTCCATTTGTTATATCTCGACTCTCTTATTTTTTCCTCTCTTTCCCGCCCCTGCCTCTCCCTCTCTTCCCTCGCCCAGTCCTCAACTTCATTCTCACCTCCCCTTCCTTCTACTTCTCCCCTCCTGCCTTCTTTTCTTCCCTTTTCCCAATTCGATATCCCCTCCCCCTTCCTGCTCTCTCTTTGATCTCTTGGAGGCATGCTCTCGCTATCTCGCTTCCTTCCCCTCTGCTCAGTTTTTCCTCGAATCTCCGCGCTCTTTTTCCTGCCTTTGTCTTAAATTTTTCCCTTTTCGCTTCTTCCCTCACCATGTACCCTGGCGTCTTCCAGTCCACTCCCAACGTCCACCGAATATATCTCTCCTGCGCTCTCTCTACCGTCCATACTAATGTATCAAATAGCCACATTCTTCTGCTCCAGTCCTTCCCGAATTTCCTTTCCCCTATCCCCCACACCTGCCGCATTATCCCCCCCTCCCCCCGCCTTCTTTACCCTGTCCCTGATCTGCCTTTCCTGCCCCTCATTCATCCTAAACACATACCCCAAGTATTTAAATTGCCCTACCTCCTCTATCCTTTTTCCTTTCCATTTCTATTCGACTTTCCTACTTCTCCCCCCCCCCTTTCCTGAATCGCATCACCTTTGTTTACCCTACATTCACCCCCAGCTTTTTGCTCTCAATATATCCCTCCAGTCTCCTCACCGAGCTTGACATTTCTTGTTCCTCTTTCGCCACCACCACCACGTCATCTGCGTATGCCAACGTACACACTCGCTTTCCTCCCACCTCCCTTCCCTCATCTTCTCCTTCATGTCCGCTGTCAGGAGGTTGAACAGCAGAAGGCTAAGCGGGCACCCCTGCCTAACTCCTCTCGCTGTCCAAAACTCCTCTCCTGCTTCCTTCCCTGCCTTCACACTGCTTTTTGTCTCCCGGTATACCTCTTTTATCCTTTCTCTTAACCCTTTCCTCACTCCTCTTCTTTCCAGCGCCTCCCATAGCACTGCTCTTTCTACCGAGTCAAACGCCGCCTTTAAATCTACAAATAACGCTATCAGCTTCCCCTTTTCCCTCGTTATCTGCCTGTTGACTAGGTAGTTAAGGACGTATATATTTTCTACCGTCCCCATCCCCCTGCTGAACCCCGTCTGGTTGTGTGGAATCATTTTCCTCTCCTCCACCTCCACTTCCAGTCTCTTCACCAATACCGTCGTATATACTTTATATAACGACGGCATTAGCGTCACCCCTCTATAATCTTCCATCCTCCTCCTTTCCCCCTTCTTCACTATCGGTGCAATCAACCCTTCTGTTCATCCTTGTGGCCACCCATCCCCCCTCCAGACCCTCCTACATATTTCCCACGCTCCCTCTACCATTTTCTTCCCTCCGTACTTCCACGCCTCATTTGGTATCTCGTCCCCTCTCGCCGCCTTTTCTTCCTTCATTTTGCTTATCGTCCTTCTGATTTCCTCCTTACTTATTTCTGCTTCCTCCCCTTCCCTTCGCCCTCTCCCTTTCCCTGCTCCCCTTCCCTTCGCCCTCTCCCTTTCCCTGCCCTCCCCCTTCCCTCTACTCCACCCAGCAGTCCCATAAAATACTCTTTCCATTCCTCCTCTCCTATCTCTTTATCCCTCTTTTTCCTACTTTTCCTCCCTCTATTCACTATCTCCCACACCTTGTTTTCCGTTCTTGCCGCCCCTATCTCTCTTACCAGCCTTTCCCTTTCTTCCCCTTTTTTTCTCTCGCACATTTCTTGGTATTTTTTCCTCTCTTCTTAATATTCCTCCCTTGTCGCTCTCCCGTCCCGCCATCTTCTCAACCCTCTTCTCACCTTCTCTTTCTCCCTTCTACACTCCTCATCCCACCCTTGCTTCCTTTATATCTCCATCCCCCCCCCCCTCCGCCTCGCTTCTTTTGATCTCCTCCTTTATCCGCCTCTCGACCTCCTCCATCGCTTCTTGCAGTTGTCCTTCTGTCTCCATCCTCTCGACCGTTTTTTTATACTCCTTTTTTATCCTTTCCGACCATGCTCCTCTCCCCGCCTTTCGTTCTCCTCTCTTCGCCCTTTTCCTCTTTTTCCCTCCCCTCCTCATTGTCACCTCTATCGGGTGATGATCTCATTCTATCCTATGCCCTATCTTCATCTTCTGTATCTGAGAGCTTATCGTCCTCTTTTCTTCTATCATGTAGACTATCACCGTTTCCCCTCTTCCTCCGGTGTACGTGTATTCCCCCTCCTCGTCCCCCTCTATATTCCCATTCATGATTTCCCGCCCACTTCCTCTAACACTCTCACTAGCTTCCTGCCTTCCGCATTCTCTTTTTGATCTTTTGACTTTCTTCTCCCCTCTTCCTCCCCCTCCCTTCCCTGCCTTCCCCCTTTTTGTGTCCCTGTCCTCGCATTAAATTCCCCCCCTACTATGACCTTTTTGTTTTCCTCTCGCGTCTCCATCCACTCCCTAATTCTTTCCAGCTTTCTCTCAATATCCCCGTTTACATTAACCCCTACTACCGTCTATTTGTCTCCCCCTGCCCTCACTTTTCTGACCGTGATTCCCTTCATTTTGCTTATTTCCTCTTCCTTCCTCTCCACCATCTCCCGCACTCCTATCATCATCCCTCCCATTGCTCTCCCCTTCTTGTTTTTCTTTTTCGCGAATTGCTTCGTCCATTTATATCCCGCCGGCAGCTTCGTCTTCACCCTTTCCCAGCTCCTCTCCTCCACCCATGTTTCTATCAACACCATTACCTCCCACTCTTCCAGCGCCTTCCAGAAATCGTTGCCTTTGTTGAGAAGCCCTGCTACGTTCCAAAACCCCAGTTTCCATTCCTTTTCCTTTTCGTCGCTTTCTTGTTACTCCTTCCTTTTTCCTTCTGCCTTTACTTTCCTCGTCCCCCCCCCCCCTCTACAGTCCCTTAGTATCTTTCTATCTTGTTATCCTCGCTCGGTCTTTCTTCTCCTCTCCCTCCTGTTCTCATCTCCAGGCTTGCCATCCTTTCGTCCAGCTCCCTTTCCTTTCCCTCCCCCTTTTCCCTCATTCCCTTTCTATCCTGTCTAGTCTTTTCTCCATTTCCGCCTTATCCCTCCTCCATCCCTTCTCCCCTTGTCTTATCACCTCCTTCAAGTTCTCTACCTCCTCCTTCCTCTCCTTTCTCTGCCCCTCTGAGCTTTTCCTTACTTCCTTCATATTTTCTCTTGCCTCTTCCCTCATTCATCTCATTAGCCCTTCGAATTTTTCCACTCCCTTCCCTTTCTCCTCTGGTGATCTTTGTACTATTCTGTTTTTCATAAACGCCCTCTGTTCTTCTATCGTGCCTTGTCCCCCTTCTTCTATTCTTTCCCTCTTCCTATTCCACATTCGAAACAGCATCCTCTTATTTCCTACGCTCCCTGCTCTCTCCTTCCTGTTTCCCTCGTTCGTCTTTCTTCCGCCCCTTCCAGCCCCTCCTCCCACCTGCTCCTTTTCCATTCCTTTCTCCCCACTACTTTCTCCCTTGTCATTCATAACTACTTCCTAATTACCTCCCTCGATCCCCACCCTGTTTATACCTGACTAATTGCCTACTGAATAAGTGAATAAATTATAAATATATGTCTGAATAAATGCATAAATGGCTTAATGAGCCAATGAATAACTGAATGAATGGGTAAGTGTGTACCTGTATAACTGCATAAATGACTAAACGGATAAATAAATAAGTGAATGAATGAATAATTGAATGAATGAATAACTGAATAAATGTATAAATTTATAACTGAGTAAATAAATAGATGAATAAATGACTAAACGAATAAATGAATAAATGAATAAATGAATAAATGAATAAATGAATAAATGAATAAATGAATAAATGAATAAATGAATAAATGAATAAATGAATAAATGAATAAATGAATAAATGAATAAATGAATAAATGAATAAATGAATAAATGAATAAATGAATAAATGAATAAATGAATAAATGAATAAATGAATAAATGAATAAATGAATAAATGAATAAATGAATAAATGAATAAATGAATAAATGAATAAATGAATAAATGAATAAATGAATAAATGAATAAATGAATAAATGAATAAATGAATAAATGAATAAATGAATAAATGAATAAATGAATAAATGAATAAATGAATAAATGAATAAATGAATAAATGAATAAATGAATAAATGAATAAATGAATAAATGAATAAATGAATAAATGAATAAATGAATAAATGAATAAATGAATAAATGAATAAATGAATAAATGAATAAATAAATAAATGAATAAATGAATAAATGAATAAATGAATAAATGAATAAATGAATAAATGAATAAATGAATAAATGAATAAATGAATAAATGAATAAATGAATAAATGAATAAATGAATAAATGAATAAATGAATAAATGAATAAATGAATAAATGAATAAATGAATAAATGAATAAATGAATAAATGAATAAATGAATAAATGAATAAATGAATAAATGAATAAATGAATAAATGAATAAATGAATAAATGAATAAATGAATAAATGAATAAATGAATAAATGAATAAATGAATAAATGAATAAATGAATAAATGAATAAATGAATAAATGAATAAATGAATAAATGAATAAATGAATAAATGAATAAATGAATAAATGAATAAATGAATAAATGAATAAATGAATAAATGAATAAATGAATAAATGGATAAATGAATAAATGAATAAATGAATAAATGAATAAATGAATAAATGAATAAATGAATAAATGAATAAATGAATAAATGAATAAATGAATAAATGAATAAATGAATAAATGAATAAATGAATAAATGAATGAATGAATAAATGAATGAATGAATAAATGAATAAATGAATAAATGAATAAATGAATAAATGAATAAATGAATAAATGAATAAATGAATAAATGAATAAATGAATAAATGAATAAATGAATAAATGAATTGTAACGTATAACGCTACATCGTTGCCGCTCCAACAGCCTTATGGCCACCGCGGTCAGCTCCGCGATTATCGAAAAATATCGATAAATAGAATAAAATAACGAAAACGAAGAAATGTGACAAATAATACGTCACATCGGCCTTGGAGGCACGCGCGGCGAGCGCTCCCCGAAAAATAGAAAAATCGATAATCGACAACGGCCTTGGGAAGACCGCGGCTAACGCTCCACATAATTCCGAAATTATAATATTTCGGAATTATTTCCAATAATGTGTGAAACGCTACCTCGGTACACGAGATAACCGACAACACCGCAGCGGCCTTGGAGGGCCACGGCCAACGTTTCCGTACGCGTGGCAACGGACAAGACACCGGTAGAGGAGGGGCCTCCGACCAATCAAAGGACTGGATCGAACCGTCGGAGGCACCCGAATTCGTATAAAAGGAGCCACCCGAGAACCGGCAGGATAGTCAAATTATTTGTTTCAGAACCTCCGGACCTCCAGCCATCGCCAAACCAGCCGAAGAACACAGCCGTTTGGAGACAGCGTGGAAAAGGTGGAGTTCGAGAGAGCTACCGAGAAGATAGACGGAGGAAACCTAGGAAACCAAAGAGGAGGAAACGAGCCAAGCCGGAAGCAGTTTATGTTGGAATCGAAAAAGATTCCAAGTCCTTTCCTTTCTGCTAAATTTGTTGCAGCCTAAAAACATTCCGGGGAGGCGCCGCATAAACGCGAGCAAGGGCATTAATTATCCATCCATCTCCGGCAGAGCGAGAAGCGTGCCCCTGCTTCTCACAGGATCCGCTGACGGATCGATACTGACGGATCTGCAACCAGAGCGCCGCAAGCACCCGATCAGCCGTGGCCAGGGCACACGGAGGGGGTACAGCGAGCACCGAGGTATCGACCATCGATCGAGCGTCGAGCGGCAGGAGAGGGGCTACCCCTCTCGCCGTTGCAAGCACCAGCGCGCCAGCTTCGCAGCCCCGCGGGGTGAAGAGGAACGTCGCATCGAGAACAACAACACCCCATCCCACCCCACGCCCCCCACAATTTAAAGAGCGAAGAAACAGGTGTATGTAGGGGAAGCGATATAACCCAAATTGTATACACGGCGGCGAAATAAAAACGATTTTACCCATTTTCTCGTGTTAATAATTTTCTTGCGTACTCTTGGCCCGTATTAATAATTGTAACGTAATATCTACCGTTACAGAATAAATGAATAAATGAATAAATGAATAAATAAATAAATGAATAAATGAATAAATGAATAAATGAATAAATGAATAAATGAATAAATGAATAAATGAATAAATGAATAAATGAATAAATGAATAAATGAATAAATGAATAAATAAATAAATGAATAAATGAATAAATGAATAAATGAATAAATGAATAAATGAATAAATGAATAAATGAATGAATGAATAAATGAATAAATGAATAAATGAATAAATGAATAAATGAATAAATGAATAAATGAATAAATGAATAAATGAATAAATGAATAAATGAATAAATGAATAAATGAATAAATGAATAAATGAATAAATGAATAAATGAATAAATGAATAAATGAATAAATGAATAAATGAATAAATGAATAAATGAATAAATGAATAAATGAATAAATGAATAAATGAATAAATGAATAAATGAATAAATGAATAAATGAATAAATGAATAAATGAATAAATGAATAAATGAATAAATGAATAAATGAATAAATGAATAAATGAATAAATGAATAAATGAATAAATGAATAAATGAATAAATGAATAAATGAATAAATGAATAAATGAATAAATGAATAAATGAATAAATGAATAAATGAATAAATGAATAAATGAATAAATGAATAAATGAATAAATGAATAAATGAATAAATGAATAAATGAATAAATGAATAAATGAATAAATGAATAAATGAATAAATGAATAAATGAATAAATGAATAAATAAATAAATGAATAAATGAATAAATGAATAAATGAATAAATGAATAAATGAATAAATGAATAAATGAATAAATGAATAAATGAATAAATGAATAAATGAATGAATGAATAAATGAATAAATAAATAAATGAATAAATGAATAAATGAATGAATGAATGAATGAATGAATGAATGAATGAATGAATGAATGAATGAATGAATGAATGAATGAATAAATGAATGAATGAATAAGAGAATAAATGAATAAATAAATAAATGAATAAATGAATAAATGAATAAATGGATAAATGAATAAATGAATAAATGAATAAATGAATAAATGAATAAATGAATAAATGAATAAATGAATAAATGAATAAATGAATAAATAAATAAATGAATAAATGAATTAATGAATTAATGAATCAATGAATGAAAGAATTAATGAATTAATGAATTAATGAATTAATGAATTAATGAATTAATGAATTAATGAATTAATGAATTAATGAATTAATGAATTAATGAATTAATGAATTAATGAATTAATGAATTAATGAATTAATGAATTAATGAATTAATGAATTAATGAATTAATGAATTAATGAATTAATGAATTAATGAATTAATGAATTAATGAATTAATGAATTAATGAATTAATGAATTAATGAATTAATGAATTAATGAATTAATGAATTAATGAATTAATGAATTAATGAATTAATGAATTAATGAATTAATGAATTAATGAATTAATGAATTAATGAATTAATGAATTAATGAATTAATGAATTAATGAATTAATGAATTAATGAATTAATGAATTAATGAATTAATGAATTAATGAATTAATGAATTAATGAATTAATGAATTAATGAATTAATGAATTAATGAATTAATGAATTAATGAATTAATGAATTAATGAATTAATGAATTAATGAATTAATGAATTAATGAATTAATGAATTAATGAATTAATGAATTAATGAATTAATGAATTAATGAATTAATGAATTAATGAATTAATGAATTAATGAATTAATGAATTAATGAATTAATGAATTAATGAATTAATGAATTAATGAATTAATGAATTAATGAATTAATGAATTAATGAATTAATGAATTAATGAATTAATGAATTAATGAATTAATGAATTAATGAATTAATGAATTAATGAATTAATGAATTAATGAATTAATGAATTAATGAATTAATGAATTAATGAATTAATGAATTAATGAATTAATGAATTAATGAATTAATGAATTAATGAATTAATGAATTAATGAATTAATGAATTAATGAATTAATGAATTAATGAATTAATGAATTAATGAGTTAATGAGTTAATGAATTAATGAATTAATGAATTAATGAATTAATGAATTAATGAATTAATGAATTAATGAATTAATGAGTTAATGAATTAATGAATTAATGAATTAATGAATTAATGAATTAATGAATTAATGAATTAATGAATTAATGAATTAATGAATTAATGAATTAATGAATTAATGAATTAATGGATTAATGAATTAATGAATTAATGAATTAATGAATTAATGAATTAATGAATTAATGGATTAATGGATTAATGGATTAATGGATTAATGGATTAATGGATTAATGGATTAATGAATTAATGAATTAATGAATTAATGAATTAATGAATTAATGAATTAATGAATTAATGAATTAATGAATTAATGAATTAATGAATTAATGAATTAATGAATTAATGAATTAATGAATTAATGAATTAATGAATTAATGAATTAATGAATTAATGAATTAATGAATTAATGAATTAATGAATTAATGAATTAATGAATTAATGAATTAATGAATTAATGAATTAATGAATTAATGAATTAATGAATTAATGAATTAATGAATTAATGAATTAATGAATTAATGAATTAATGAATTAATGAATTAATGAATTAATGAATTAATGAATTAATGAATTGATGAATTAATGAATTAATGAATTAATGAATTAATGAATTAATGAATTAATGAATTAATGAATTAATGAATTAATGAATTAATGAATTAATGAATTAATGAATTAATGAATTAATGAATTAATGAATTAATGAATTAATGAATTAATGAATTAATGAATTAATGAATTAATGAATTAATGAATTAATGAATTAATGAATTAATGAATTAATGAATTAATGAATTAATGAATTAATGAATTAATGAATTAATGAATTAATGAATTAATGAATTAATGAATTAATGAATTAATGAATTAATGAATTAATGAATTAATGAATTAATGAATTAATGAATTAATGAATTAATGAATTAATGAATTAATGAATTAATGAATTAATGAATTAATGAATTAATGAATTAATGAATTAATGAATTAATGAATTAATGAATTAATGAATTAATGAATTAATGAATTAATGAATTAATGAATTAATGAATTAATGAATTAATGAATTAATGAATTAATGAATTAATGAATTAATGAATTAATGAATTAATGAATTAATGAATTAATGAATTAATGAATTAATGAATTAATGAATTAATGAATTAATGAATTAATGAATCAATGAATTAATGAATTAATGAATTAATGAATTAATGAATTAATGAATTAATGAATTAATGAATTAATGAATTAATGAATTAATGAATTAATGGATTAATGAATTAATGAATTAATGAATTAATGAATTAATGAATTAATGAATTAATGAATTAATGAATTAATGAATTAATGAATTAATGAATTAATGAATTAATGAATTAATGAATTAATTGCAGGTACTATTCTGAAAAAATGTTCGCACATACTTTACCCAATGACAGACATCCTGTAAAAGTTGTACCGAAATCAAAAGTGTGTTATTAGGTTTCAAAAAAAGTTATTCTTATTTTTTGGCCAATTTTTAATTTCCTCGATCCGGAAAGATTATGATTTTTTTTGTTGATAAAGCGGAAAAAATAAAAAAGTTTTTATTGTTATGTTTTTTTTGTTCGATGAATATTTTTTGAGATACAGTGTTCGTCATGAAAAATTGAAAATCCTGAACGGACGCCTGAAAAAATATTTAAATAATCGCAGACGTTCCTTTTGACAAATATTTAGAACTGGCAGATTTAAAAATAAATGGGAAAATAGTGAAAAGAAGTTCTTTTGACTCCCCCCCCCCCCCCCCCAATTTGGAATTATAAACTATTCCAAAAAAACACTAGAGACGAGGATCGGCGAAATATCAGCGAATGTCGTCGCTGAGCGTAGGCATTGCATTGTGGCAGGAGCATCGGCCGATGAATCACATGACGATTATCGATGAAGTCATGATTGGCGGATACTCGGCCGAGTATTGGCACAATAATCATCGGGCCGAGAATCGTAACTCGATAGTGGGCCGCCAGTCGGCCGAGGCTTAGCTAACCGCGATTCGTATTCCGAGGCTTACCGATAGTTGGCCCGAATGTAGGATTCATCCGTTAGATCGGCGATTCCTACGTGGGTAACGTAAAAGATTTTGATATAGATAACCCAGAGCTTTCTTGTGCACGAAAAATTCCTGCGTGCGTCGATCAACGCCAATCAGAAAATTACGTTTTTCAAAGCCCTGACGAGTGGTACTGAATAAAGTATTTCGCGGTTTACGATCAAGTTACGATATACTCAGAAGGACGATTTAAGACAGAAGGTAATCGATTTTTCACATCTTCAGAATTGTCTGCTATTGGCAATTTTACCGATGAAGACATCTTCAATTTTTAAGAATCCTATAGGATTGCAAACCCTCTTTTGGATGTACCAATATGCATCAAAACGGAAGTGAAGAATTTGAAAGCAATTGTCGAATTTTTGAAAGTGAAGAAATGGTGTATCGAACTTGTACCTGAATGCGCACGTCTCATTTGATTGATACTGTCGATTCTGCGATTATCATGTTCTAACAAACGTACTAGCTTGATTTTAGGACGCTCCAAAACGTATCTGCGATCTCCGATGCTTCGGAAAAGACTTAACGATATTGCAATTTTGTATGTGTGTGAGAGGATGGTCCGTAACCAGGACATAGATGTAGTATTGAACGAATTCATTGCAGCAAATTCGGAACGAGCTGCAACTTTCCCAGTGGTGAAATAATAAAATTGTATCGTCAAATCGTAAAGTTACGTTATACTGATTTTTCATCTCCGGTCCTTTTAACTCCCTCCCCACCATCGACCCTCTTCCTTACCCCCACCCTTTTACTCCACACCCGGGTTTACCCCATCGGACTTATTCATGTACACCGATAATGCTGCGAGCAAAAGTGTAATCGATATAGAAAGAGAAATGACTGTGGGTGGTTCTGAGCCTCCCTCTTTCTAGATAAAGCTGGTTGATCGGAATCATCAACATACAGACAATTTTTACCGATCAGCTTTAACTAGAAAGAGCGAATTTCAGAACGACCCAGAACTTCGCTCTTTCTGTTGCGATTCACTTTTTCTCGCAGGATTGTCGGTCCATGTGTATATGTCGATGGTTCAACCGGGAAGAGATTTACACTTAAATCAGAGATGAGTAGAGAGATTAGTACAGAGCGCTATTTTGGCAATCCCGTATGCTTCGTTGTAGACCAGTCATTCTAGACCAGGGATGCCTAACCACGATTCGCCGCGCGTCTCCTAACTTGCTTTTCTTCCCTTTCTCTGCGGTCGCCATACAGCCGAGCGGAGCCGATCCCCTACCAGTGCGACGCGTCTACCGCGCGCTAGCCTTACGGTGGGTAAGAGAGGGGATTGACGAGTTGACAGGTTTTTGCTCAGTGCTCAGGGGTTGGACTACGCTGTTCTAGACATAAAAAATGAAACATTTAACAATTATTCCAAAAGCTTTGAAACTTTGGTGAACTTATTGGTACACCGAGAAAACAATAAATCTTAATTTGCACCCTTCTCGAAAGTCTGGAACATTGTTAAAAATGCAAATAAATCAAACTTTTCTGTATTTTCGTGAAAAAAATTCCAAAAGTGCTGCAGACTTGGAGTAGCGTTAAATGTGTTATTTTATACCACCTACCAGATTTGCAACCAATTTTAAGGGACGGAACATTTTTTTAAACTACAAATTAATGTTTTTCTGTAATAAACTGACCGAAAAAATTCCAAAAGTTCTGCAAACTTGGAAGATTCATCGGGAAAATGTCCCACACAATTGCATAAATTTGCAACCTTTTGCATTGAGCGGAACATGTTTATTTATAAATAAATTTATTTGTGGTCATTTCTTCGAGCAAAGTAGTCTCGGAATAATTACAAAAGTTTAAAATTTTGGTTGCAAATGCTCAGAACATCTATTGTGATGCATTTACGAATTTGCAACCTCGTACACAATCCGGAACATTATGCAATTTGGAAAATCGATTTTTGGCATTTTTTTGTCCTCACAAAAATTGCAAAACTTTTGCAAATCGAGCCGATAGTTTCATTTTGAAATTAATATCAGCATTCGAATTTGCGACCTCCCACGCAACCCGTAACCTCGTGCGATTTCCAAAAAACCGATTTTTTGGATTTTATCACCTTCAAAAAAATTGCAAAACTTTTGCAAATCCAGCCGATGGTTTTATTTTGAAATTCATATCAGTATTCGAATTTGCAACCTCCCACGCGACCCCAAACCTCGTGCCATTTCCAAAAATTGACTTTTTGGATTTTATCACCCTCAAAAAAATTGCAAAACTGTTGCAAAGCGAGCCGATGGTTTAATTTTGCGGTTGATATCAGTATTCAAATTTGCAACCTCACGCGTGACCCGGAACGTCGGGCGATTTCCTAAAATCGACTTTTCGTATTTTATCACCTGATTAATGTCAGTATTGAAATTTGCAACTCCGTATGCGATCCGGAACTTTGAGTGATTGGAAGAAATCTACGGTTTGGATTTTTTCACCATTATGTATTTGCATGTGATCCTCAAAATTTTCAATATTGTATGTAAACTTTCATCAGTGTGTGAAATCAAAAAAGGTAAGTATCTTTTTGATTTCATTTTAAATGAAAAGATGGCCGAAAATTGAAGGGCAAAAAACCAGGGACGTTTTGTTACGTAAAGTATCGATGACTCCTTCATATTACTCATAGCTCTTAAACTGCGTTTGGCTCTTTGTTTCTTTACTTTTTTATCTCGTCGTTATTGTATATTTGTTTCTTTTTAGTACGACAAATATGAGTGTAACTCTAACTTATATCCCAGTAAACTTTTTTAATTAGGTATTGTTGTGAACATGTAATTCACTAATCTTTGAGACACACGATATTAGTAAGGTTGACAATAGACGAACGTACAGACGATCGACACGACATCGATCGTCATGACGTGACTTTACAAGCGAGCAGACGTGTGAATAGTTAAGCTAATGTCGTAATTAATAATATCCGCCGCGAAACCAAATACGCGTCTTATTCATTTGCTCGGTCATGACATTGGTGTCAGGAGTGGGATAATCATAACAATATATAAAAATAATAAGCGTTTCGTAAGTAAAGAAAAGTAGGAGCTAATCTAATATTCATAACAAAGATAAGTAAACATTAATAAAAATTAAAGTTCAATATTTGTACACAATGAACGACAATAAGCTGCTGACAGTGTACCTAACCCATTGATTTTATTAATAAAAAATACGTACCTGCGGAAACCTTTTCCTTGGTTTCAATAATTCCAACAGAATTTGTTTTTGGCAGCAATCACGTTTTCTGTTGTAAAAATTGTACGTGGCTAAGCTTAATTACAAGCTAATTCGGCCGCAAACAATGTTGAGACAGACTTTTTTTATGTTGCTATACTTGAAGCGAATTTTACGTTAAAAGCCTTCACCTGGCGCGGCCTGGGTCGGTGGCTGCCAGGGCTCTATTTGACAAACTATTCTTATAATTGTTGGACGCCAATTCGTTTTGTAAGAACGAATAAACTTCTATAAATCTGTTCGTCGATATATAAATAATCTTTATTTTGCCGGCTATTCAATAACGGGAAGTGTAGGTTCAATTGATTGACTCGATTTCGAGTAGGAATTCAGAATAAGGTTTCTCTTTGAATCCAAAAGAATCAACAGTCAAATTATATCATTCCAAAGACAGAAGTATAAATTTATTATTGACAAACTCACAGCTTTGACGACTATTTCCACGCTACTCCCCGTGGTTTGCCTTGATACGCTTTGTCGGGCTCTTCCTTCGTGCCGCGATTAATATGATTTGCACAATACTTTACAAAATATAATTGATTCAACGCTAAATAACTTCTCGACGACGGGCTCTTTCCCTCGTCTTCACAATGGTGTGAGGTCACGGCTCGAGATTCGGGACAAGAGTGTTAATCGATCGGCGATCTCGCCGTGATCGGGCTACTGATACCGTGACCACGTGACTTATTTTCCCCCATTACGACGTTATTTCGGGGAGACATTTGACAATTTACGCATGCGCTTATTACTATTACGTCCGAGAAGTTAAACGGCGAAAAGTTAAACGTTGACGTCGAGGAAATTAACCATGACAATTATTTTCCTGTCACAATGTGATAAATTAAAACATGAATTATATATATATGAGCAAGTCCACCAATTCGAGTACCGGTTTTGGGCGTCGATATCAGCGATCTTTTCGTAACTTTGAGAAATGAACTCTGATTTTTTTTTTAGATATTTCCCTTGGTTATTTTCGCTGTAATTGTATGGGTAATTCTGTGATTTTCTTCATGTTTCTCTTGTTTTCATTAATTTCTCAATGTGTTTTGATAGGGGAAAAAGTTAAACGCGACCACCTCTTCTATGGACAAAAAGCTCAGCCTTTCGAAAAAAATACAAAAACATTTTTGGGACTTGAAAAGCTACTTAAAATCGCATTTGAAATATACACGTCGATTTTTTGCAAAGGGATATTTTTTTTAAATTTTTAGAGTATTTTTTTTGAATAGCTGAGAAAATTTCACGTATTATATGTAAAAATAATGTTGGGACCTCTGTAATAACTCATTGAATCACCAAATGTATGACAAAACAACTAAAACCTTAATTTATATTTTTTCATTTTCAAATAATTCGTAATACTGAGATCAAAAAACCAAATTGATTTGTATGTATGTATTGCTTTATTGTTTCCCTTTAGGGTTACACCCCGCCTTTCCGTTCCCGTTTTACATTCCTTCCTTATCTCTACTTTTTTTTTTTTTTTTTTTTTTTACATTTTTCTCTTACATTCTATCTTATCTTCGCACTCTTATTCCTATTCTTAACCTACGCTCGCTCGCCGCCGCCGCTCGCCCCTCGCCACTTTCCTTCGCTTGCACGCTCCTCCCCTCTCTCTCCCTGCCCGCTCCCTCCCTGTTCTCGCCTTCCGTTTCCTCTCGACCGCTCCAATCTTTTCATTCATCTCGTTTCCTCCTCTTCCCTTCTTTCTTCTTGCACTCTTCATTGCTCTCCTCTTCTCTTATCCATCTCCTTTATCCACTCCTCTCCTCCACCTCCCTCATCCAATATCTCTCTCACCCTCTCCTCCACCCCCCTGTCCCTATCTCCCCCCCCCCTGCACCTATCCAATGCGTGTTCCCACGTCTCCATTTCCGCTTCACATATCCTGCATCTCCTCTTCTCCTCCTCTTCCCAGTACCTCCCTTCCCTCATCTTATTTTTCAACCTGTACCTTGCTATCCTTCTGCACCTATCCTCTCCCCACCCTGCCTTCAGGTATTTTGGTATCTCCTGAGTTCTTATTGTCCTGTTCCATTTGTTATATCTCGACTCTCTTATTTTTTCCTCTCTTTCCCGCCCCTGCCTCTCCCTCTCTTCCCTCGCCCAGTCCTCAACTTCATTCTCACCTCCCCTTCCTTCTACTTCTCCCCTCCTGCCTTCTTTTCTTCCCTTTTCCCAATTCGATATCCCCTCCCCCTTCCTGCTCTCTCTTTGATCTCTTGGAGGCATGCTCTCGCTATCTCGCTTCCTTCCCCTCTGCTCAGTTTTTCCTCGAATCTCCGCGCTCTTTTTCCTGCCTTTGTCTTAAATTTTTCCCTTTTCGCTTCTTCCCTCACCATGTACCCTGGCGTCTTCCAGTCCACTCCCAACGTCCACCGAATATATCTCTCCTGCGCTCTCTCTACCGTCCATACTAATGTATCAAATAGCCACATTCTTCTGCTCCAGTCCTTCCCGAATTTCCTTTCCCCTATCCCCCACACCTGCCGCATTATCCCCCCCTCCCCCCGCCTTCTTTACCCTGTCCCTGATCTGCCTTTCCTGCCCCTCATTCATCCTAAACACATACCCCAAGTATTTAAATTGCCCTACCTCCTCTATCCTTTTTCCTTTCCATTTCTATTCGACTTTCCTACTTCTCCCCCCCCCCCTTTCCTGAATCGCATCACCTTTGTTTACCCTACATTCACCCCCAGCTTTTTGCTCTCAATATATCCCTCCAGTCTCCTCACCGAGCTTGACATTTCTTGTTCCTCTTTCGCCACCACCACCACGTCATCTGCGTATGCCAACGTACACACTCGCTTTCCTCCCACCTCCCTTCCCTCATCTTCTCCTTCATGTCCGCTGTCAGGAGGTTGAACAGCAGAAGGCTAAGCGGGCACCCCTGCCTAACTCCTCTCGCTGTCCAAAACTCCTCTCCTGCTTCCTTCCCTGCCTTCACACTGCTTTTTGTCTCCCGGTATACCTCTTTTATCCTTTCTCTTAACCCTTTCCTCACTCCTCTTCTTTCCAGCGCCTCCCATAGCACTGCTCTTTCTACCGAGTCAAACGCCGCCTTTAAATCTACAAATAACGCTATCAGCTTCCCCTTTTCCCTCGTTATCTGCCTGTTGACTAGGTAGTTAAGGACGTATATATTTTCTACCGTCCCCATCCCCCTGCTGAACCCCGTCTGGTTGTGTGGAATCATTTTCCTCTCCTCCACCTCCACTTCCAGTCTCTTCACCAATACCGTCGTATATACTTTATATAACGACGGCATTAGCGTCACCCCTCTATAATCTTCCATCCTCCTCCTTTCCCCCTTCTTCACTATCGGTGCAATCAACCCTTCTGTTCATCCTTGTGGCCACCCATCCCCCCTCCAGACCCTCCTACATATTTCCCACGCTCCCTCTACCATTTTCTTCCCTCCGTACTTCCACGCCTCATTTGGTATCTCGTCCCCTCTCGCCGCTTTTTCTTCCTTCATTTTGCTTATCGTCCTTCTGATTTCCTCCTTACTTATTTCTGCTTCCTCCCCTTCCCTTCGCCCTCTCCCTTTCCCTGCCCTCCCCCTTCCCTCTACTCCACCCAGCAGTCCCATAAAATACTCTTTCCATTCCTCCTCTCCTATCTCTTTATCCCTCTTTTTCCTACTTTTCCTCCCTCTATTCACTATCTCCCACACCTTGTTTTCCGTTCTTGCCGCCCCTATCTCTCTTACCAGCCTTTCCCTTTCTTCCCCTTTTTTTCTCTCGCACATTTCTTGGTATTTTTTCCTCTCTTCTTAATATTCCTCCCTTGTCGCTCTCCCGTCCCGCCATCTTCTCAACCCTCTTCTCACCTTCTCTTTCTCCCTTCTACACTCCTCATCCCACCCTTGCTTCCTTTATATCTCCATCCCCCCCCCCCTCCGCCTCGCTTCTTTTGATCTCCTTTATCCGCCTCTCGACCTCCTCCATCGCTTCTTGCAGTTGTCCTTCTGTCTCCATCCTCTCGACCGTTTTTTTATACTCCTTTTTTATCCTTTCCGACCATGCTCCTCTCCCCGCCTTTCGTTCTCCTCTCTTCGCCCTTTTCCTCTTTTTCCCTCCCCTCCTCATTGTCACCTCTATCGGGTGATGATCTCATTCTATCCTATGCCCTATCTTCATCTTCTGTATCTGAGAGCTTATCGTCCTCTTTTCTTCTATCATGTAGACTATCACCGTTTCCCCTCTTCCTCCGGTGTACGTGTATTCCCCCTCCTCGTCCCCCTCTATATTCCCATTCATGATTTCCCGCCCACTTCCTCTAACACTCTCACTAGCTTCCTGCCTTCCGCATTCTCTTTTTGATCTTTTGACTTTCTTCTCCCCTCTTCCTCCCCCTCCCTTCCCTGCCTTCCCCCTTTTTGTGTCCCTGTCCTCGCATTAAATTCCCCCCCTACTATGACCTTTTTGTTTTCCTCTCGCGTCTCCATCCACTCCCTAATTCTTTCCAGCTTTCTCTCAATATCCCCGTTTACATTAACCCCTACTACCGTCTATTTGTCTCCCCCTGCCCTCACTTTTCTGACCGTGATTCCCTTCATTTTGCTTATTTCCTCTTCCTTCCTCTCCACCATCTCCCGCACTCCTATCATCATCCCTCCCATTGCTCTCCCCTTCTTGTTTTTCTTTTTCGCGAATTGCTTCGTCCATTTATATCCCGCCGGCAGCTTCGTCTTCACCCTTTCCCAGCTCCTCTCCTCCACCCATGTTTCTATCAACACCATTACCTCCCACTCTTCCAGCGCCTTCCAGAAATCGTTGCCTTTGTTGAGAAGCCCTGCTACGTTCCAAAACCCCAGTTTCCATTCCTTTTCCTTTTCGTCGCTTTCTTGTTACTCCTTCCTTTTTCCTTCTGCCTTTACTTTCCTCGTCCCCCCCCCCCTCTACAGTCCCTTAGTATCTTTCTATCTTGTTATCCTCGCTCGGTCTTTCTTCTCCTCTCCCTCCTGTTCTCATCTCCAGGCTTGCCATCCTTTCGTCCAGCTCCCTTTCCTTTCCCTCCCCCTTTTCCCTCATTCCCTTTCTATCCTGTCTAGTCTTTTCTCCATTTCCGCCTTATCCCTCCTCCATCCCTTCTCCCCTTGTCTTATCACCTCCTTCAAGTTCTCTACCTCCTCCTTCCTCTCCTTTCTCTGCCCCTCTGAGCTTTTCCTTACTTCCTTCATATTTTCTCTTGCCTCTTCCCTCATTTATCTCATTAGCCCTTCGAATTTTTCCACTCCCTTCCCTTTCTCCTCTGGTGATCTTTGTACTATTCTGTTTTTCATAAACGCCCTCTGTTCTTCTATCGTGCCTTGTCGATAGAAGAAATTCTTCTATTCTTTCCCTCTTCCTATTCCACATTCGAAACAGCATCCTCTTATTTCCTACGCTCCCTGCTCTCTCCTTCCTGTTTCCCTCGTTCGTCTTTCTTCCGCCCCTTCCAGCCCCTCCTCCCACCTGCTCCTTTTCCATTCCTTTCTCCCCACTACTTTCTCCCTTGTCATTCATAACTACTTCCTAATTACCTCCCTCGATCCCCACCCTGTTTATACCTGACTAATTGCCTACTGAATAAGTGAATAAATTATAAATATATGTCTGAATAAATGCATAAATGGCTTAATGAGCCAATGAATAACTGAATGAATGGGTAAGTGTGTACCTGTATAACTGCATAAATGACTAAACGGATAAATAAATAAGTGAATGAATGAATAATTGAATAAATGAATAACTGAATAAATGTATAAATTTATAACTGAGTAAATAAATAAATGAATAAATGACTAAACGAATAAATGAATAAATGAATAAATGAATAAATGAATAAATGAATAAATGAATAAATGAATAAATGAATAAATGAATAAATGAATAAATGAATAAATGAATAAATGAATAAATGAATAAATGAATAAATGAATAAATGAATAAATGAATAAATGAATAAATGAATAAATGAATAAATGAATAAATGAATAAATGAATAAATGAATAAATGAATAAATGAATAAATGAATAAATGAATAAATGAATAAATGAATAAATGAATAAATGAATAAATGAATAAATGAATAAATGAATAAATGAATAAATGAATAAATGAATAAATGAATAAATGAATAAATGAATAAATGAATAAATGAATAAATGAATAAATGAATAAATGAATAAATGAATAAATGAATAAATGAATAAATGAATAAATGAATAAATGAATAAATGAATAAATGAATAAATGAATAAATGAATAAATGAATAAATGAATAAATGAATAAATGAATAAATGAATAAATGAATAAATGAATAAATGAATAAATGAATAAATGAATAAATGAATAAATGAATAAATGAATAAATGAATAAATGAATAAATGAATAAATGAATAAATGAATAAATGAATAAATGAATAAATGAATAAATGAATGAATGAATGAATGAATGAACGAATGAATGAATGAATGAATGAATGAATGAATGAATAAATGAATGAATGAATAAGAGAATAAATGAATAAATAAATAAATGAATAAATGAATAAATGAATAAATGGATAAATGAATAAATGGATAAATGAATAAATGAATAAATGAATAAATGAATAAATGAATAAATGAATAAATGAATAAATAAATAAATGAATTAATGAATTAATGAATGAAAGAATTAATGAATTAATGAATCAATGAATTAATGAATTAATGAATTAATGAATTAATGAATTAATGAATTAATGAATTAATGAATTAATGAATTAATGAATTAATGAATTAATGAATTAATGAATTAATGAATTAATGAATTAATGAATTAATGAATTAATGAATTAATGAATTAATGAATTAATGAATTAATGAATTAATGAATTAATGAATTAATGAATTAATGAATTAATGAATTAATGAATTAATGAATTAATGAATTAATGAATTAATGAATTAATGAATTAATGAATTAATGAATTAATGAATTAATGAATTAATGAATTAATGAATTAATGAATTAATGAATTAATGAATTAATGAATTAATGAATTAATGAATTGATGAATTAATGAATTAATGAATTAATGAATTAATGAATTAATGAATTAATGAATTAATGAATTAATGAATTAATGAATTAATGAATTAATGAATTAATGAATTAATGAATTAATGAATTAATGAATTAATGAATTAATGAATTAATGAATTAATGAATTAATGAATTAATGAATTAATGAATTAATGAATTAATGAATTAATGAATTAATGAATTAATGAATTAATGAATTAATGAATTAATGAATTAATGAATTAATGAATTAATGAATTAATGAATTAATGAATTAATGAATTAATGAATTAATGAATTAATGAATTAATGAATTAATGAATTAATGAATTAATGAATTAATGAATTAATGAATTAATGAATTAATGAATTAATGAATTAATGAATTAATGAATTAATGAATTAATGAATTAATGAATTAATGAATTAATGAATTAATGAATTAATGAATTAATGAATTAATGAATTAATGAATTAATGAATTAATGAATTAATGAATTAATGAATTGATGAATTAATGAATTAATGAATTAATGAATTAATGAATTAATGAATTAATGAATTAATGAATTAATGAATTAATGAATTAATGAATTAATGAATTAATGAATTAATGAATTAATGAATTAATGAATTAATGAATTAATGAATTAATGAATTAATGAATTAATGAATTAATGAATTAATGAATTAATGAATTAATGAATTAATGAATTAATGAATTAATGAATTAATGAATTAATGAATTAATGAATTAATGAATTAATGAATTAATGAATTAATGAATTAATGAATTAATGAATTAATGAATTAATGAATTAATGAATTAATGAATTAATGAATTAATGAATTAATGAATTAATGAATTAATGAATTAATGAATTAATGAATTAATGAATTAATGAATTAATGAATTAATGAATTAATGAATTAATGAATTAATGAATTAATGAATTAATGAATTAATGAATTAATGAATTAATGAATTAATGAATTAATGAATTAATGAATTAATGAATTAATGAATTAATGAATTAATGAATTAATGAATTAATGAATTAATGAATTAATGAATTAATGAATTAATGAATTAATGAATTAATGAATTAATGAATTAATGAATTAATGAATTAAGGAATTAATGAATTAATGAATTAATGAATTAATGAATTAATGAATTAATGAATTAATGAATTAATGAATTAATGAATTAATGAATTAATGAATTAATGAATTAATGAATTAATGAATTAATGAATTAATGAATTAATGAATTAATGAATTAATGAATTAATGAATTAATGAATTAATGAATTAATGAATTAATGAATTAATGAATTAATGAATTAATGAATTAATGAATTAATGAATTAATGAATTAATGAATTAATGAATTAATGAATTAATGAATTAATGAATTAATGAATTAATGAATTAATGAATTAATGAATTAATGAATTAATGAATTAATGAATTAATGAATTAATGAATTAATGAATTAATGAATTAATGAATTAATGAATTAATGAATTAATGAATTAATGAATTAATGAATTAATGAATTAATGAATTAATGAATTAATGAATTAATGAATTAATGAATTAATGAATTAATGAATTAATGAATTAATGAATTAATGAATTAATGAATTAATGAATTAATGAATTAATGAATTAATGAATTAATGAATTAATGAATTAATGAATTAATGAATTAATGAATTAATGAATTAATGAATTAATGAATTAATGAATGAATGAATGAATGAATGAACGAATGAATGAATGAATGAATGAATGAATGAATGAATAAATGAATGAATGAATAAGAGAATAAATGAATAAATAAATAAATGAATAAATGAATAAATGAATAAATGGATAAATGAATAAATGGATAAATGAATAAATGAATAAATGAATAAATGAATAAATGAATAAATGAATAAATGAATAAATGAATAAATAAATAAATGAATTAATGAATTAATGAATTAATGAATTAATGAATGAAAGAATTAATGAATTAATGAATCAATGAATTAATGAATTAATGAATTAATGAATTAATGAATTAATGAATTAATGAATTAATGAATTAATGAATTAATGAATTAATGAATTAATGAATTAATGAATTAATGAATTAATGAATTAATGAATTAATGAATTAATGAATTAATGAATTAATGAATTAATGAATTAATGAATTAATGAATTAATGAATTAATGAATTAATGAATTAATGAATTAATGAATTAATGAATTAATGAATTAATGAATTAATGAATTAATGAATTAATGAATTAATGAATTAATGAATTAATGAATTAATGAATTAATGAATTAATGAATTAATGAATTAATAAATTAATGAATTAATGAATTGATGAATTAATGAATTAATGAATTAATGAATTAATGAATTAATGAATTAATGAATTAATGAATTAATGAATTAATGAATTAATGAATTAATGAATTAATGAATTAATGAATTAATGAATTAATGAATTAATGAATTAATGAATTAATGAATTAATGAATTAATGAATTAATGAATTAATGAATTAATGAATTAATGAATTAATGAATTAATGAATTAATGAATTAATGAATTAATGAATTAATGAATTAATGAATTAATGAATTAATGAATTAATGAATTAATGAATTAATGAATTAATGAATTAATGAATTAATGAATTAATGAATTAATGAATTAATGAATTAATGAATTAATGAATTAATGAATTAATGAATTAATGAATTAATGAATTAATGAATTAATGAATTAATGAATTGATGAATTGATGAATTAATGAATTAATGAATTAATGAATTAATGAATTAATGAATTAATGAATTAATGAATTAATGAATTAATGAATTAATGAATTAATGAATTAATGAATTAATGAATTAATGAATTAATGAATTAATGAATTAATGAATTAATGAATTAATGAATTAATGAATTAATGAATTAATGAATTAATGAATTAATGAATTAATGAATTAATGAATTAATGAATTAATGAATTAATGAATTAATGAATTAATGAATTAATGAATTAATGAATTAATGAATTAATGAATTAATGAATTAATGAATTAATGAATTAATGAATTAATGAATTAATGAATTAATGAATTAATGAATTAATGAATTAATGAATTAATGAATTAATGAATTAATGAATTAATGAATTAATGAATTAATGAATTAATGAATTAATGAATTAATGAATTAATGAATTAATGAATTAATGAATTAATGAATTAATGAATTAATGAATTAATGAATTAATGAATTAATGAATTAATGAATTAATGAATTAATGAATTAATGAATTAATGAATTAATGAATTAATGAATTAATGAATTAATGAATTAATGAATTAATGAATTAATGAATTAATGAATTAATGAATTAATGAATTAATGAATTAATGAATTAATGAATTAATGAATTAATGAATTAATGAATTAATGAATTAATGAATTAATGAATTAATGAATTAATGAATTAATGAATTAATGAATTAATGAATTAATGAATTAATGAATTAATGAATTAATGAATTAATGAATTAATGAATTAATGA
This sequence comes from Sussaba pulchella, assembly GCA_963971145.1. NCBI lineage: Eukaryota > Metazoa > Arthropoda > Insecta > Hymenoptera > Ichneumonidae > Sussaba > Sussaba pulchella. The sequence continues at coordinate 4,684,252 of OZ020166.1, forward strand.
ATTAATGAATTAATGAATTAATGAATTAATGAATTAATGAATTAATGAATTAATGAATTAATGAATTAATGAATTAATGAATTAATGAATTAATGAATTAATGAATTAATGAATTAATGAATTAATGAATTAATGAATTAATGAATTAATGAATTAATGAATTAATGAATTAATGAATTAATGAATTAATGAATTAATGAATTAATGAATTAATGAATTAATGAATTAATGAATTAATGAATTAATGAATTAATGAATTAATGAATTAATGAATTAATGAATTAATGAATTAATGAATTAATGAATTAATGAATTAATGAATTAATGAATTAATGAATTAATGAATTAATGAATTAATGAATTAATGAATTAATGAATTAATGAATTAATGAATTAATGAATTAATGAATTAATGAATTAATGAATTAATGAATTAATGAATTAATGAATTAATGAATTAATGAATTAATGAATTAATGAATTAATGAATTAATGAATTAATGAATTAATGAATTAATGAATTAATGAATTAATGAATTAATGAATTAATGAATTAATGAATTAATGAATTAATGAATTAATGAATTAATGAATTAATGAATTAATGAATTAATGAATTAATGAATTAATGAATTAATGAATTAATGAATTAATGAATTAATGAATTAATGAATTAATGAATTAATGAATTAATGAATTAATGAATTAATGAATTAATGAATTAATGAATTAATGAATTAATGAATTAATGAATTAATGAATTAATGAATTAATGAATTAATGAATTAATGAATTAATGAATTAATGAATTAATGAATTAATGAATTAATGAATTAATGAATTAATGAATTAATGAATTAATGAATTAATGAATTAATGAATTAATGAATTAATGAATTAATGAATTAATGAATTAATGAATTAATGAATTAATGAATTAATGAATTAATGAATTAATGAATTAATGAATTAATGAATTAATGAATTAATGAATTAATGAATTAATGAATTAATGAATTAATGAATTAATGAATTAATGAATTAATGAATTAATGAATTAATGAATTAATGAATTAATGAATTAATGAATTAATGAATTAATGAATTAATGAATTAATGAATTAATGAATTAATGAATTAATGAATTAATGAATTAATGAATTAATGAATTAATGAATTAATGAATTAATGAATTAATGAATTAATGAATTAATGAATTAATGAATTAATGAATTAATGAATTAATGAATTAATGAATTAATGAATTAATGAATTAATGAATTAATGAATTAATGAATTAATGAATTAATGAATTAATGAATTAATGAATTAATGAATTAATGAATTAATGAATTAATGAATTAATGAATTAATGAATTAATGAATTAATGAATTAATGAATTAATGAATTAATGAATTAATGAATTAATGAATTAATGAATTAATGAATTAATGAATTAATGAATTAATGAATTAATGAATTAATGAATTAATGAATTAATGAATTAATGAATTAATGAATTAATGAATTAATGAATTAATGAATTAATGAATTAATGAATTAATGAATTAATGAATTAATGAATTAATGAATTAATGAATTAATGAATTAATGAATTAATGAATTAATGAATTAATGAATTAATGAATTAATGAATTAATGAATTAATGAATTAATGAATTAATGAATTAATGAATTAATGAATTAATGAATTAATGAATTAATGAATTAATGAATTAATGAATTAATGAATTAATGAATTAATGAATTAATGAATCAATGAATCAATGAATCAATGAATCAATGAATCAATGAATCAATGAATCAATGAATCAATGAATCAATGAATCAATGAATCAATGAATTAATGAATACATGAATACATGAATAAATGAATAAATGAATAAATGAATAAATGAATAAATGAATAAATGAATGAATGAATAAATGAATGAATGAATAAATGAATTAATGAATTAATGAATTAATGAATTAATGAATTAATGAATTAATGAATTAATGAATTAATGAATTAATGAATTAATGAATTAATGAATTAATGAATTAATGAATTAATGGATTAATGAATTAATGAATTAATGAATTAATGAATTAATGAATTAATGAATTAATGAATTAATGAATTAATGAATTAATGAATCAATGAATCAATGAATCAATGAATCAATGAATCAATGAATTAATGAATTAATGAATTATTGAATACATGAATACATGAATACATGAATAAATGAATAAATGAATAAATGAATAAATGAATAAATGAATAAATGAATAAATGAATAAATGAATAAATGAATAAATGAATAAATGAATTAATGAATTAATGAATTAATGAATACATGAATACATGAATAAATGAATAAATGAATAAATGAATAAATGAATAAATGAATAAATGAATAAATGAATAAATGAATAAATGAATAAATGAATAAATGACTGAATGACTAAATGAATAAATGAATATATGGATAAATGCCCTAATGCCGGAATTAGTAACTGACTATATGACTAGCTTAATACCTGACTAGATGTATATATGAATCACTGACTCATTGACCAGCTGAATGATCAAATCTCCTCTATATCTATATCTGTATCTATCTTTCTCTTTCCTTGCCCTCTCTCTCTTTCTCCTAGTTCACGCTTTCTACCTCAGCTGTCGCCCGTCTCGCTCACCTTTCCGCCTGGTCTTCTCCCGCCGCCGTACCCACTACCCAGGGTATGGCCACTAGTATACGCGAACGTGAAGTAAGATAGTCTGATCCTGCTCCGGGGACTCGCTAGATGGCGCTCACTTCCACCCTCCCCTTACTTCACCCCGCTGCATCCCGACCACCAACGAAGAACCACGAATGTGAACGAACGTCCGGCATCTTTTTATCACGTGGCTTGGCGTCTGTCATTCGATGTATTTAACTTGATTCATCTGTCATCATTGCTGCTGTCGTTAATACTTCGTTTTTGAGTGGGAACATATTTTTTGTTGAAAATGAATAGACCTCGTGATCAACATCGGTGTTGTGTCGTGAATTGTCACTTTCGTCAAGTGAAGTCTCATCGATTTCCAAAACGTCAATCGTTGGTCTGAAGTGGATCGTGGCCACTGGTAACCACGGATTGCAAGATTTAATGTACGAGAGAGTGCGGAGTAATCATTACGTGATTTGTAACGTACATTTTCGACCGAATGATTATCTATGCGGAACATTGAAGGAACTGAAGGATGGAACCTTCGTTTCTCTTAAAGTAATTGCAAATTCTTGCAAATTTCAAGCTGGAGACTTCGACGACGAATTTGTATCGATTATTATTTGTACTTGACAATAAATATGGATATTAATCATACTTTCAATGTGTCACATTTCTTCATAAAATAGTCTTTGTTAAAAAAATTAATAGAAAAACATACAGAAATATATAAGTAGTCAGTAAAACAACTACTTAGAAATATCTGTATGATTTTCTATAAATTTCTTCACTGTGTTCCATTCTTTTTAATTTACGGCAAGGTGGGGCAACGGCCGTCAATTAGGGATCCGGGGACTCGCCAGATGGCGTTAGTGGCGACTATCCTACTTCACGCCGTAACCTTTAGTGTCCATGGCCTGCCACTACCTGTCGCGCCGCTCGCGCTTACCGCCCCTCTCGGCCTTCTCCGTCGCACGCCTAACCTCACTCTTTGCCTCACTATTTCTACTCTTCTTACCTTTTACCTTTACCCTTCACTACCTTCTTTCTCTACTCCAACATTTCCCCTTGTTTTCTCTCGTCACCACCCTTTCACTCACCACTCTTCCTTTTCGTACCTTCCTTACTACCGTTTTCTTTCGCGCACCGTTCACCGCGTGACACTCCCATTCGCTCCGGAAACAGAAGTCACCAAATCGATTTGATTAGATGATAAGTTTCTGCAGGTAATGAATACTTACCGTCATTACCTGCAGACACTTATCAGCTACTTAAATCACTTTGGTTTTTCAGTCTCAGATGATCCAGTGATTAGTTATAATGGGCACCGCGATAAAACTTTTTTTTCTTTGACGTCTAGAGAGATTCTCCGTCAATTGCTCAGTTGTTCATATAAGTTAATGGAAATTTTAGAGAATATTCTCCAAACGTTACGTTATTGAGTAGTCATTATATAAATAAATGTATATCAACTGTATCGTCAAAAAAAATTATCGAAAATATCCTTTTGCTTCCTCATAAAGGAAGCTTTGTGACGGTCCGAAATTTTTTTTTCGAGATTTTGATGTCAATAGGTTCAGAATGTCCTAAAACATCTAGAAAACACATTCGGAAAAAATGTCCGGATGTATGTGTGTGTGTGTGTGTGTGTGTGTGTGTGTGTGTGTGTGTGTGTGTGTGTATGTATGTAACCACCCTCTAAAATTCAAACACTCATAACTCGAGGACGGTTGAAACTACCGTACTTAAATTTTGCACACATGTGATTCCTTTTAATATCTATGTAATCTGTAAATTTCGCAATTATCGACGGACTTGTTCTTCTTCGACAGCGTTTTGAATTTTTCAAAAAATGTCTGTAGCCACGCTAGCGTCCGCAATTTTTGACATTTTCGGCTAAATAGTTTTTTACATATAGAATTAAGTACAAGAACGGTTGGGTATTGCATTTGAGCCGAATCCACCAATAACTTTAGATTTTATGACTTTTTGAATTTTTCAAAAAATCAACTTTTTTGCTCTATTTGTCGTTAACTTCAACCAATCAAACCATAATTCTCTGCAAGTATAGGATGTCATTGTGTTATAATACATATCAAGTTTGGCCGAGATCGGCTGAGCGGATCGAGTTCTAGAGCAATTAGAAATTTCTAAGTTCCGACACCTGAAAATTCAAAACCACTTGACCGAACGTGCTCAAATTTATACACACGCTCACACTAACCGTCAGCTTAAGTTGTTACTAGATTAGATAGGAATTAAACAACGCGCTCGAGTTTTGGGACACATCGAATTTTTATATACGTTCGAGTCGGTTTTTATACGGTGGGAAGGATCTACGGATATCCTGCATAAAACAAGCTGCAAGCTGAAACTTGCAATTGGCTTCCCCTGAATTTTCGGTAGTGAACGGAACTTCCTTTATGAGGAAGCCGAAGATTAAAAAAAATAAAATAAAATAAATCGAGAGATGCTTCCTCATAGAAGGATTTCGTGCACTACCGAAAATTCAGGGGAAGCCAATTGCAAGTTTCAGCTTGTTCTTAATATCGAACTAACCTTACCCCACCCTGAAGTTGTAGATCGTGCACTTGCAAAACTAACAGCGTCACCACATGACTCTACTTTTCATATTTGATCATATGGTTTTCATGTATTTACAGTGAACACGGTCTTACGTCACTGTACAATTGTAGTAGAAACAGTAGTACGAATCATTTGAAAATGAAAAAAATATAAATGAGGTTTTAGTTGTTTTGTCACACATTTGGTAATTCATCGAGTTATTACAGAGGTCCCACCTAACTTTCTACATATATTACGTGAAATTTTCTTAGCTTTTCGAGGAAAATACTTTAAAAATTGTAACAAATTCCTTATTTTTTTGTTTGTTATTTTATTTTTGTCTTAAAACGACCTCTGAACAACTTGAAATAAATGTATCACGGGTACGTATATTTTCGCAATAAGTAGTTCATTATTTCTCTGATAACCTCATTTTGTTTTCATTAGGTTATGCTTGATCGATTAATCTTTGAGACCTTTTTAGGGAGATGAGCAAGTCTCTGTTAAGAGCAAGGGTAGAATGGCGTTACAACGTTCCCGCGAGCACGCGTTAATAGAACCTTAGCACTTGCCACACTAGTAGCATAGACCGCTTCGATTTACACAATGAAATTTGATGGATCGATTGATACTAAGTGCAACACATGAACATTACGCATTTACAACACGCATTCACGACTTGGTACGAGATTATGACACGAGGATCGCAGATTACGCGGGTAGTACACGAAGATACACGAAATTATACGAAATTAGTGCACGACAATGACATACGCGAAGAGTATACGCAAATACACGAGATTATACGAAATTATTGCACGAGAAGGACATACGCGAAAAGTATACGCAAATACACGAGATTATACGAAATTATCACACGAGAATGACAGGTTATACGAGAATACGCCAGTTCATCATATGAGAACGACGGTTTACACGAGAATGACAGGTGCTATGCGGACTTCGAACGCGAGCCGCACAGTTAACCTCGAAATCTTAATCGGTTACAACAATGCGCAAATATATCGATTTTTCCGGTCCGGAATTGCGGATATCGGAATACACACACAACTTGACACACGTCGCGCCAAACAGCGCTGTGAGACGTGAAAATACGTATATATGAGCATCACAAATTTATACACGTGAAAACTTATCTTTCGAGATCGCCGGCATGACGATTTGGTGCTAGAACGACGACAAGATGGCGTCGTGGCCACGTGACCTTGTAGTTTTCAGATTACAGCCGTCGAGATAGAGAAGAAAGTGCGGAGATGCTCCAGGCATCCGCGATGAAGATGCGTCGACGATAGTCGGAAATATCCGGGTGAACCGCCGGTGGTGTTCAGGTCCACGCGGACGGTTGCGCGAATCGCTGATATGATGTGGAGCACCGCCGGTGGCGTTCAAGTCCTCGCGGACGGTTGCTCGTCGATCTTCGATCGTGCTCCAGCACGAGAAATCCGATAACGATCCCACGTAAGGACCGAAATGATGCTTCCCATAAGAGGCTGAAATTATGCTCCCTCTAGGAGGCTGAAATGATGCTCCCTCTAGGAGGCTGAAATGATGTTCCCTCTAGGAGGCCCAGCCGCCCTGTTAAATCCGCTGACGATTGGTGCTTACACTCCGAATAATTATTTTATATTTTGCACTCTGATGCACGTGTTATTCGCGGATATAAAGTGTTCGAACGTTCGCCGAGATACCGACGTATAATTGCCCTGGTTCCGAGCACTTGCTATTCGTTTAATCGATCCGGAGCGACTGGGCGGAGCAGGCCGTGCTCCCGTGGCTCATTAGCGCGGTATATGATAAGTCGGTGAGATGGCAGACCGCACGGGGCCTCGCGCGGGCCCGCGGATCGCGCGACAAAAGTAGTAACAGAGCTCGCCGCGTATCACGTGTGGCGCGGGGGGCGCTCGGTATTACAAAATTAAAAAGAAATATACTTTTGCGAAAAATCGACTTTTATATTTCAAATGCGATTTTAAGTAATTTTTCAAGTCTCAAAAATGTTTTCGTATTGTTTTCCGAAAAGCTGAACTTTTTTAACATAGAAAAGGTTGTCGCGATTAATTTTTTTCCCTATCAAAAAACATTGAGAAATTAATGAAAACATGAAAAACATAAAAAACTCACTGAATTACCCATACAATTACAGCGAAAATAACCAAGGGAAAAGTCTAAAAAAAAATGAGAGTTCCTTTCTCAATAGGGGCTTCCATTTTTCAAAGTTACAAAAAGATCGCTGATATCGACGCCCGAAACCGGTACTCTAATTGGTGGACTTGCTCATATATATGTATTCATTTATGTTAAAGACGAAGTTGTATTTGAATTTTGATTGATGTAAAGATAAAAATATTATTGCTCAGACATACTGAAAAATACTAAGGAACTACCTAAAACAATCTGTTTTTAATTTGTTCTTAATGTCAAGTGGTTAGAAATGCTGAAATTAGAATGTATGTGAGCATTTCACGTGCAAGGAGATAAAAGATGAAAATTTCGACTCAGACGATTGTTATCACGGTCTTATATAGAGGTCGTGGCATTCGCTGGAAAATGGTGGCCTCAAATTGAAGCCAATATGGCCGGTCTGAGGGGGCTCGTTTATTATTATTATGCTACGATCTCGTGTCACCTGGAGGCTTCGTGCAGTTTCATGCTCTCTCGTGCCATGTGGTGGCTCCGTGCAGTTTCGTGCTATCTCGGGTATACCAAAGATATTGGTATACCCATATATCTTGGAACACGGCACCTCAGAATAATTTTTAGTAAACACCGTTTTCGTGAACGACTGAGGAATTTAAAAAAAAAATTTATTCCCTATTTTGTTGTCATGCTTTGAATAAAAAAACATCTTTAAAAAATGTATAGTACCGAGGAACTATCTGTGACACCCGTCACCGGTCGGAAGAGGTTAAGCATATCGCCTTGCTTAGCCTCTCCAGTAAAGTTTCATTATTAACTGCGAAAAATCATTTATTAGGAGTTACTGTCAATAAGAAACCTGAAAGTGGGTTGGGGAATAAAAGAAATATTAATTAATAATTCGGCAATATATATTTTCACACAAGAAGTTCACGAAAATAGTGTACACTAAAAATTGTTTGGCGCCGTGTTTCAAGATAGATATTGGTATCCACGAGATACCACAAAACTGCACGAAGCCACCACGTGACACGAGATAGCACGAAACTGCACGAAGCCTCCAGGTGACACGAGATCGTAGAATAATAGTAATAAACGAGCCCCCTCGGACCGGCCATGTTGGCTTCAATTTAAAGCCACCTGTTCGGTCGAACGAATGGATTTAAAGGTGCCCAGGTACCAGCGGTTAGTATCAGCTACTAATGACCGCTCGCGCATGCATATGAACAAACGCGTCGCGCGCCCGACCGTTTGTTGTTTTTCATATAGGTCTCGGACTCACGGAAAATTTATTCGATCGATCGTGAAACTCGTGACAGCTTCCTCCTGTGTGCTTTTCAGAAAAGTTAAGAAGCTAAGGATCTGATTGCCACTAATCAATATTTGGATCTCGTGAGGTGTCGAGTATTAACCTTCGTTAAGTCCTGCACATTGTGAGCTGAACATTATCTGTAAGTACATGAACAAGCGCGGCACGTCTCGCCAAATACATCGGCACAGCCCGTTTGTACCAGCCAGCAAGCGCAATGCTTGACAACAGGTCGCCAAGCGATTTGTTTACGCGTTCTTTTCGATGGTATTCCCATGAGAAAAGACCCATCAAATATACCGATTCAGACGGTCATACCTAATAACAAGCGCAATGCTTACGAGGTCGCCAGCGACTTACAGACCGAATAATCATATTGCATTTTATAATTAAGTATACAATACGGATACATATATAACTCTTTTCTGGCTGTAGATTTCATCTTTACAACAATTACCGCGCGAATTATATTAGATAAAATTATAGAAATATATCTGTTGTAAGTACGTAATTTGCAAGAGGTTTTTTTCTCTGAGGTTCAAACCTCGGAGATTTTCCTCTCTGGGCCATAATTAAACGCATACTGTATGGCTCAAAAATGTGTCTGCTTTATTTTTCCCTAACCCCTTTAATCCTCGTTTTTTTCGAATTTGAATCAATTTAATGTAACGTATTTGATTAAGAATAAATACGTGGCTTCTTTTTCGTTAAAGAAGTCGCGCCCCACGAAACACCACCGAAATGCATGTCGTCGGTATAGGAGAGCCACGACCTGTATATAAGACCGTGATTGTTATATTCCAAAAGTTGAGAATAGACGCTATCTCAGATATGACTCTACATATAAAAGCGATTCATAATTGTTATAACATTACAAGTGAAGGACAAAACTAGAATCTTTTTGTGAAGGACACAACTAGAATCCTTTTGGAATGTCACAACCTGTAATTGAAGATACTGCAATTCTAGTGTATTTTAATTTTATTATGATGAACAACAAGAACAAACAACAATGTTGTGTTGTTTGTTGAAAACAAACAATTAATTGCGCTTACATTTTTTCCGGTTGGAGGGTCCTGGATCATCAGCATTCCCCTTGAGTTCCGTGTGGAATTCCGATGACTTTTCAGGGTCTATAGTTCCATCATCTGTGTTCCGATTTTCCCCATCCGATTCTATATCACTGTCATAATCATCGAGGAAACTATCTAATGGTTTCCCCAAATGATCGCTCTGAGCGCACCATTGTTCCACCTCAGTTAGCTCCTCGGCCTCGTTATCGGATTCGAGTTGTACGTCGATTATATTTGAACAGGATTGCCCATGGCAGAAATGGCAGGCCTCAGAGCATTTTAATCCTGCTTTTTCACACCCATATCTTGGCCCGCATCCTTTTGCACACCTGCATTGTACGAATTCAAGCAGCTCTTTCGGTGCTGGACCCTGTAGCGACAGAATGGGTGTTAGACCGTGGCTTCCTAGTTTCCATCCCCAAGATTCGGCAGGCAGATCATTGCCCATCCAAAGTTGGACCTGATGATAGGTTCGAAGCGAATGTTGCCGCGCTGCAGCCTTCGTTGGTGGCAAAGAGGCAAGGTTGAATTTGCTTTTCGTTATTGATCGACTGAATCCATCGTACCTTAATTTATTTAACGAGTCGTCGTTTTTCCCCCCGTACAGCGCAACTAAAACCTTTTCTCTAGCGTTATCAATCGAATCAGGATCGGTGTTTACGTCGAGGAATGCGTCCATTGCCTTTTCCAAATGATCAGATTTTTTTGATGATGAGGTTATTTTCATCTTACCCTGATTAAAAATCGCAGACGTCGTATCACATCCGGTGAATGCTTGATAGAACATTATGTGTCGCATCAGACAAGTATTTGTCATACTGTTGGACACATACACTAATGTCGGTACTTTTCCTCGTCCGGGCGTCATGAAGTGAACGGTTGTATTCGAGTTCTTTGTAATTCCCGTAAGAATAACGAGCAAATCGATATCTTCTTTCACTATAACAACGGAATCCTTTTTCCCAGACAATTTCAAAGCAGTCGTGACGATCAGAGTATCAGCGTCTTCCTCGTGTTGTTTGACAATGATCCCAGCGAGGTTAAATTTCAGCTTCAACACTTCAATCAGTCGAGATTTATTCTTCTCATTTCCTAAGAATTTTTCTTGACTTACAGTTACCTGCATCGTTTCGTCGAAGAGAGTTTCCGTGGCGATCGATTTTGTGGATCGACGCCACCGTTCCGCTGTTTTCGTACTTTTTTTAATGGCATCCTCTGAATAGCCATCAAAGACAATCACTGCTTCTCTCTTATAGTATTTTTTCACATAATTCCGTATTGCTGGCAGATAAATGAGAAATACGCGCCTTTTCGCCAGACGACTTTATGAAGCAAATAGCCCCCATCCATAACGTAGCCAACATCGCCCGAGAAAATTGCTTCCTTAACCGGTGAAAAAGATCATACATAGCAGATTTCTTTGATTTACGCATACCAACTTCATCAAATAGAGACAGCGGATATGGCGAGAGTTCGTATGCAAAATATTGTTTTAGATCATCCCGCGATTGTTTTGCGAAGGAGACGCGTTGATAAAGTAGAGTTGGATCGACAGGAATTACTTCGTCTGCAATTTTTATAGATGAAGATACGGCTGATAACGGGAGATCTTTTTTTTTCGTTAAAAAGAAACTTTATCAAAGTTTTGTCCCACGATCGCGTCGATTCCATCAAGTCCGATTTTTTCAGCATTATAGCAATTGATTTCGGGACCGCCAACAATTCCAGTGCCCAAAGAAACAATGGCGTAGAGAACCGGAAACGGAGGATGATTTAAAAACCATTTCACAAGTTTTGCAACGTCAACGTTGTCTCTTTCCTGACGCGATGGTCTTGAATCAACGCGCGACGTGACATCTACAAAATCTTCAATTGACTGTGAGATTCTCTGCATAACAGGCAAGCCCTTCGTCCATTTTGTTAAGACGCTGTCGGTATATTCACGGCCTCCTGTTAATCCACCTTTGGTCTTCATGCCTCTCATTAACGTCTGTTCGATGGTCATGTCACTTGAGATTCCCGACCAATATTTGTCTGACCGCCGTGATTTGATGACAACTTAAATTGGAGAGAAAGAATCAACCTAAGAGAGCATTTTGATTCATCTACTTCGAAAATATCCCTAAAGTCCGTGGGCTTCTTAAAAAGAGGAAAAATTTAAAAAAAATTGTTACCTCACGGTTTTTATGACTACTCCGGAATGACAAAAGGTAAAAATATTTTAATTCAAAATCTCAAAACTAGAAACATAAAGCTCCAATTTGCTTCCTTCGTCATTGCTCTACGACTATTTTTCGCTAAGGTACAGCCTTCTGAAAAACACCAAAAAATTCGCGATGTATTTCAGGGAATATTCCAAACAAACTGTTATATTCAATGACTTTTTTTTTAAAACGTGATGCAAAAATGTACCTAGAGTATAAACTATTTTTTTTTTAACAAATAGAACATTCAACGACTTCTCCTTCGATTTTCATATTTTTCCTCATAGACATTTATTCTGTGTTCAATTAAGAAGATTTTTCTGTTGGAAAAAGTGCATAACTTAGATTTTTGAAAAAGTTATGAGGATTTTTCTGTTGAGTCGCGCGTCAGGTGGCGAGGAATTTACAGCGCGCGACGCGCATTGTGCGTGCACAGATATGTAAGGGTTGCATTGCAAACAACAATTTAATTCAAACAAATGCATATCTTTATTTTTCAACGCTTACAAAAATAATATTTTTTTTTCTTGTTGATTCTTGTTTTTACTAATGTGCTTATGACAGACTCTTCAGAATCGGAAAAATTTTGAACGAAATTTTTTTTTTTTTCGACTGGAATGTAGCAATGGTACTGTCGAGTATTTTACATGTTTTTTCCATTGTGTACCAGGTCTTTGATAATTCTTCATGCGTATTATGTTCTTCGTTCGAATAAAAATCAAAGTTGATGTCCTTGAAAAACGTTTTTACCCATTCGTACATAAGTTGAGGTGAAGTAATGTTGACGTTTTGCAAACTAGATCAGTACGCGTGTCTCTTCACTGTACCATCAATTCCATTACAGGCTCCTTTGCCATGTGAGATGGCAAAAAACTGCCACTCAGCTTTGATGTTAAATTCTTTTTCATGAAACGTAAGATTAATCAAATTGTACATGTTTTGATACTGTGCGCCAGCGCCGTGTAATAAGTACACTATTTTTTCGATACTATTCATACCGAATTTATTTTAATGAGTAATCATTTTACAATTAAACAAATGAACTGCATAAGAATTGTACTGACACATTTTCTGAAATTACAACTGATGTTGTCTTGACCGCGCGTATGTACACAATGGCAAAAACATTGAAAAATACTCGACAGTACCATTGCTCCATTCCAGTCGGAAAAAACAAAATTTCGTCCAAAGTTTTTTCCGATTCTGAAGAGTCTATCATTAGCACATTAGTGAAATCAAGAATCAACAAAAAAAGGGAATAATATCTTTGTAGACGTTGAAAAATAAAGATATGCATTTGTTTTAATTAAATTGTTGTTTGTAATGCAAGCCTTACTCATCTATGCACGCGCAATGCGCGTCGCGTGCTGTAAGTTCCTCGCCACCCGACGCGCGACTCAACAGAAAAATCCTCATAACTTTTTCAAAAATGTAAGTTACGAACTCTTTCCAACGGAAAAATCTTCTCAATTGAACACAAAAGAAATGTCTAGGAGGAAAAAAATCAAGATCGATGCATCTTCTATTTATTTAAAAAAATTGTTTATATTTTAGGTGAATTTTTGCATCACGTTTTCAAAAAAATGTCATAGAATAAAACAGTTTTTTTGGAATATTCCCTGGAAATAATGTGCAATTTCATCGAATAGATCAAGAGAAAAAAAATTTTTTCTAAATTAATACAAAAAAATTCAAATGTTGATAACTTTTAGAAAGATGAAAATTTCAAAAAAACAAAGAATGCGAATTCTTGTATCTCTGAAAAGTATCAAAATATGTTGATTACTTTTATATTCCCGAATGACGGATTTGCCAGGGGGCCACTTGTTTCATTTTTGCTCAGTACCATCAAAATGTTATGAACAAATTAATGAAAAGATTAATTGTCCAACAAAATTTTCGGTAACCCAACTTTCTTTTTTCATGAAAATGATTTATAATGTTTCCGAATACGTATGAATTTTTTCAGAATTGCATCTAACTTTTTAAAATCGCGGTATTCCGACAAATCATTCCAAAAAAATCATTCGTATTCAAGAACATTAATAAATCATTTTCGTGGAAAAAAAAAGTTGGGTTATCGAGTATTTTGTTGAACAATTAATTTTTTTATAATTTTGTTAATAACATTGTTGTATTATTATTATGCAGAATTGATCTTTGCAGAACCGCCAATGTGCCTAAATTTATCCAGATTTTTATGTCATTGAGAAATATTTGAAATTCTCTTGGAATCCTACGTTCAACCAGACTGTACCCCGATAACCGCCTTAACAATTTTTCTGATTTTCTTGAAATTAAATTGAAATTTAAATGATTAAAACGAAAATCAAATTTATTAAAATTAAATTCCCTGTCCTTTCTTGAGTTTAAAAATCCGACGCTATAGTCGATGTTATATTGAGATATAATTCTTCACCTAGGTGAACGGTTCATCGAGTTTCGTAAATATAAACAAATGCGTCAATTCAGCGAAATAAGAACATCGAAATTCCAGGAGAAAAGATGTAACGGACAATACAGAGGGCATCGCGACGCGACGCCCTGTACGCACGCACAGGCGAGCCAGCAGTGTCGAACGCGCGTTGACCGTTATCTATGTAAAAAAAATTGGCGCGAAACTGAGAAATTCTCTGTGCTGTCGAACCGCTGCGATTATATTAGTATATCGTGTAAGGGTGTCATTTTGACCGCGTTCAAATCGCTCGCGCGCTTGGTCTATCGGCGCGCCGCCGTGGGGTGTCGCGGGTGATCCGTACTAGGTTGCCGGGGTCGGTACGGCCAATCACGCGTATTGCGTAACCGATCTCAAATGTACGAGCGTTAAATTGGCCGCAGTCGCCGGTGATACCTCGTCGTCGAAGAACCTATTGTATAATTGGCATGGCGGATGTGAGATGTGCGGCGTGTACCCGGTATGCGTGAGTTTATGACACTAAAGGTAAGCGTAATTATGTTCTTTTATCGCTATCGTACCCCCTTATTTCCGTGTAATGTGTTGGAGGTCATGTGTGTGTGCGTGTGTGAGTCGCGCGGCGCGTGGTCGATGTTAAGGTTGTTGTGGGGTTAGGACGAAATGATGTCACTGAGATGAAATTTTTTGTGAACGTTCATGATCCCATTACTAATCACCCTGCCAAATTTCAAAACAATCCACTGCACATTTATTTAGAAAAAAAATCGCAAAGTTGGAGTATTTGGAGTGCTCATTACATTATGTTTATGGGAATGCTCCGAACATTTTTCGGTATATTATATATATCTGCCGAGAAAACGATGCCACGGAATTGAAAAACCAGATACGGTTAAATGGAATATCGGACTAACTTTTGGTCCCTTGAAAATAATAATTTACAGTACCGATTTAAAGTTATTCATGATTTTAATCGCGAATTTTCCAAAAATTAAGCACACAAAATATAAAGCTTTGAAAGCATGGCAACAGCGTGACCGGCACAAGCGCTCCCTACCTTAGCGACATTCGATAATCATGCATGTGGCCATCAAGTTGATGAAGACAGGAAAATTAAACAACATAAATATTATTTGTTTTTATTATTTCTAAAACAATAAATAAACTAATCCTTAAAGTACGAAATGCAGTGCAAATATTATTTCTTTTTATTATTTCTATAACAATAAATAAACTAATCCTTAAAGTACGAAATGCAATGCAAATATTATTTCTTTTTATTATTTCTATAACAATAAATAAATAAATCCTCAAGGTACGAAATGCAGTATAAATATTATTTCTTTTTATTATTTCATGTAACAATAAATAAACAAATCATTAAGGTACGAAATGCAGTTTATGTAAAACCTCTTTGGTGATCATTACTTAGAACTCAGGAGATTCATAATGTCGTCAATGAAATGTTGTAATTGATCGACGGTGGAATATCTGTTCGTAATACGAAGATGTCCGTCATAAGATTCGGTTAAAAGTAACCGCACACCGTCATCGTTATTAGAACAATAAGCGTCGATTATTTTCGAAGAAGTAATCCCGGCGGCATATTTTTTTCATGATTCCGTCCGATAAAATACTTTGCAGCGGAATTAAGCTTTTCATAACGTCTCGCATTGCCTCCGACACATTATTTTTCGCTATTGCCGCTTCGAACGTTACCATTCTGGAAACGAGGAGCCTATCGGAAATTTTTAAGCGATGAGCCAGCATTTGTAAAACCTCTACATCTCGTAGTGCGTTGTGAGCTCCATCGTTTGACGCGTTCAGAAATTCTGCAGCCAAATCTGTCTGTTTACAGCGATTTTTTCGATTTAGAATTTCTCGTGCGATCGGAAGGGTGTCCGCAAAGCCCGCAATTACGTTCGTAAATTCAGTAATCATGGAGCTCTGAGTAATCGCGTAAAGAAGACGGACACTGTCGAACGAGCAATTATGCGCGGTCAGGACGCACGGCTTTTTCCTTTCGATCAAAAATTGCAGAAAATTCTCCAATACAACTCGGAGCGGATGCGATTGAATTCGTTCTCCATGCAAAAAAAGCTCGTTATCGATTTTGACGAGGCCGTTGACTGCTGACGCTGCCGAAGAGATGGGTTGTCTCGGAGTAATATAAGCATTAAAAAAGTTCTGTTTGCATCGCGCTCCAATTTGCAAAATTTGAGCTGTCTTCGACAAGCCAGCGGTCTCCAGATCAAAAAATACAATTTCGAAACTCGGAGAATTTTCTGTTTCTGCTTGTGATGGACGAGATTGTACTTGACCATCGATTTCAGAAATGTCGGGAAACGCAGGCGACGAGGTATCGAAGAGACCCATTCCAGATTCGTGCGTGACTCCTTTCCTGGTCTCTTTTCTCGTTTTCAACATTGCTCGATATTTTTTCAGAATATTTCGCCTACTTTTAAATGCCTGACTCTGAATTTTGTTTATACGAGCTTTGTTAAACTTCGTTACTGCGGTTATATATCTCGCCGTGTGCACTCCAGAAGGTATTTCCATCATTGTGGATACTTTTTCGACGTAGGCTTGGCCCAGGTTTTTATTTGCAACGGTTGCTGCAAATCTATAGTCCCTGGAAGCACTCGTACTGTAACATCGTGCTTTCGGTGCTTTGCTGGCCATCATAGCGTTTAAATTCTCGTTTGGATTGCTCGATGCACCGTGTGCAAATTTATCTGAATTTCCGGACAATTTGTTGAATATTTCAATCAACTTTTTGAAAAGCTTCGCGTCACTTAATCCACCGGGAATCGTTTTATGATCGTAATTTTCCTTGTCCCGTATCCAACCACACCACTCTCCGCAATTCTCGTGTTTATTGAACGCATGGTGCGGGATTTGTCGGATCGCAGCAGCCAGAGCCACACTGTCGCCTTTATTTTGCGCCATCGCGTAAGAAAAGCACCGGTGCAGATACGTGATTGCATCGCTCGTCAATTCTTTATGTTCCTTTTGGATGCTGTATAATTTTTTTGTGACTCGTTTCGAAGTATGGTTCGTATCGGATAATTTCACGATCGTATGATTGCTTGAGCTACGTACTCGAGCAATAGTCGAACTATCATCGTCACCGATAAAGACGCCAATTTTGCAGTTATTTCTTTCCAAAATCGAACTATGATTGACGAGTTCATTCGCCAAATCATTCTCCATATTCTTCGCGCTGCCAGCGTAATTCAATCTACAGTTATGATCGTCCGGAGCATGACCTTTAGCACACGATCGACACTTTCGATTCCTCGTTCCGTAATCCAACACTTTTTTCGTATTGTAGCCAATCAGAGCTCCATATCCGTTGAGACTGTCATAGGATCGACCAGTCCCTCTCTTACTCCAGCCCATGTCGTACGACGCAATCAACCGAACCGAATTTTCCGAACTTGTTGACGATTTATCAGCTACGATGAAATCAGTTTGCAGTTCGTTTGGCCTATGGAAAATGAAAAGGAAATATTCGGAGGGTTTTTATAACTGTATAACCAAAAAAATACATGGTTTATATATATATTTATATATATTTATATTATATATAAAATATATATATATATATTGTTCATATACTTTTTGGTATATAAGCAAAAAATGTGTACTCTATTTTTCGGGAGAACGGATTTTTTATTGTAAATATAATACATTTTCAATTCGAAAGATTTTACATATTTTATTGTAAACATAAAGTATGTCTGAATGAAGTCATGATTATTTGCGAAAGATCCTACATATCTTATTGTAAATATAAAGTATATCTGAATGAAGTCATGATTTTTTTCGAAAGACCCTACATATCTTATTGTAAAAATAAGCTACATCTGAATGAATTCATGATTATTTCCGAAAGATCCTACACATCTTATTGTACATATAAAGTATATCTGAATGAAGTCATGATTTTTTTTTCAAGACCTTACATATTTTATTGTAAATATAAACTATATCTGAATGAAGTCATGATTATTTGCGAAAGATCCCACATATCTTATTGTAAATATAAACTATATCTGAATTAATTCAGGATTTTTTCCAGAATGCATGATACATAGCATGTATCATGTCACCATGTTCAGAATGTGTTAAAACGTCGAGAAAACACATTTGTAGAAAATGTCCGGATGTATGTGTGTGTGTGTTTGTGTGTATGTAATGGCCTCCCAAAATTCAAACGTGTATAACTCGAGAACGGTTTTAGCTATAACCAATATCAACAACAAGCTGTAAGTTGAAACTTGCAATTTGGTTCCTGTCAATCGTAGGGAGTGAACGAAGATTCGCCTATGAGGAAGCCAAAGATTGAAGAAACCATGCTTCTTCATAGAGAAATCTTCGTTCACTACCTACGATTCAGAGAAAGCAAATTGCAAGTTTCAACTTGCAGCTTTCTTTATATTCAATTGATTACAGCATTTTCCGGAGCTCCGCTGCATTCTCAATCGTCAGCTGTTTTTCTAAAACCATTGCACTTTTACACGATTCCTTCGCTGCCATCTCAATGACCGTGCCAACCTCCGTCTCATAACGTTTGAACAAATGTGGATCCAGTGTCGGGATATTGAGGCAACCCAAAAGTTTGTTGACATGAGTATTGCCAATACCACCGTCCAGAGCCCCTAAAAGACAATCAAAATGACATTTACATTTGACGCTGAGCTTATTCTTAATTTCAGAGCAATAGCCGGTGTCATGTGACTTTTAATATCAAACTGTCCGATATCAAAAGGCACAGCAATGGCTTGAGACTATTTTTTTAAACAAGAATTGTAAAAAATTTCTCTATGTTCTCCTTACATGTTTCAAATTGCAAGTACTCACCAAGAACAGCTTTAGAATTGACCTCGTACAATGTGTCTTTTCGCTCTGTATTAACCGTGTCGTGTTTCCCGCTGGTAGGAACACGGTTTATAAGAAGGCAATTTTCACAACGTATGTGGAATACGGATGGCAACCCTCGCTTATCTTCTTTATCGATGTTACCTAACGACAATGCCGCTTCACATGAAGTACATTTCATGTGGCTAACCAAAATGCTCATATCAACGATGCGGCATCCTTCAATTTTCGGTGCAGGGTCTTCCGAAATATTTGTACGAAGTTCCTTCGCACTGTTTTTCCCACTCCGCACTTGAGCACATCGCTGCTTATAACGGCTTCACTGCAAACTTTGCCTTTCCAACGAAAAAATTTTCTTCCCGGACCGATGTTCATGATTGATAAACAAACACTTCGATTTTAAGGCTAGGAACGGGGCGCGTATATGACAGCTGTGCGACACTGGTGCTCAACCCGAGGATATTATCGTGGCTCATAATTTACGTTGTTGCCAGTTCGTCTTGCAATAATTTATCTCTAACGAATTATCGAAAACAATGCCATAAACTAATAAAAATAATTCCTGTAATCATCACTTTGTCAAAAATGCATATTCTTTTAAACTGATGTCGATTTTTTCCTCGGAAATGACATTAAATACGACGATAATTTGACGACGAAGAGTTGAGAACCATTCATCGGTTCCGTGCATAAGCATAGGGCGCCCTCATGTTTCACCCCCGACGGCTAGACCCCACAACAACCTTAATATTTCTGTCGTTGTATACAGTGTAAACTCCCGGCGGTTATTGCATCATTTTACTCAAAATCGATCTGAGTTCGGGGAGGATTGGCACCGTCTGCTCTCTTGGGTGTGAGCAAAACCACCGGAATTACCGGACGTAATTGTCAACACGTGGCATCTAGCCGGTGAAGTCCGTCGGAGCCATCTTGTCGTGCCTGGGCTCGCATGGCCAGTTTGAATACGGACGGTTACTCCAGCCAACATCGAACTGGGGTGAAACCTCGAAATCGCGTCACATCGGTGCGGGGTCAGAACAGCTAAGTCCACCCGACTCGAATTATTATTGTAAATGGGAATTGTGGGGAGTGTGTGATTTCTCTATTTCGACATGTGGTTGTCCACGTGTTTATTCCGTGCGTGAATCGTTTTTGTTTTGTTAATCTATAATGATTCTAGAGTAACTCTCGAGATTGTAATTTTTCTGTTTGTTCAATCGAAGTTGTTTATCGCAGAGATGAAGGCTAAGTGTGCGAAGTATGGATGGATGTGTGAGGGGTTATAATGCGGCTCAATCGACCTAAGATTGCGTGTGGGAGCTATCGTCTACCGTCTAACCAGCTAACAAAGCTCGCTTTGCTATCTTAGAAAAGGCTAGTGGATGAATTTATTGACATAAAAATCGAGACTGTGGTACTTTACACCATTTGAAATTTATTGGTGTTACCCCTTCTGGGAATGTTTTAATTTGGAGCGAGGCGAAATAAAGAATTTGTTACAATCGGTTATACGAACGGTTTATATTTGCACGATTATAAATATTTGTAACTCACCTCCTCACTCCAATCGCCCTCGTGTTGATTAGCAGCTTTAATAATGTTTTTCTTCGTGTTAGCGCTACGAATTTTGAAAACTTGAATTCGTTTTCCAACGGGTTTCTTCCTTTCTTTATTCAAAAATTCCGCTTTTATATCGTTTGCACAAAATAGACACTTTTCTCCAAAACACGAAAGTGGACGTTGACTCGGCGGATTGGTTTGCGGAGTTGGATCTGAGTCTCGAGGTCGTTTACGAAAAGCATTAATGCTCTTTTCGTTAGTAATATGCTTTTCGACATTTTTCGTGAGCTGTCACCAAGTTCAATCCCATGAGAGCAGCTCCTTTCTTATCACCTCTCTTTTCACTGGAGTTTATTAATGTAATGATGTCATTTTCTTTGACCGTACGAAAATCTCCGCTTGTTATATCTTTGTCGCAAACGAAGCAAAAGCGGTAAAACTTTGCGCATTTTTTATGTACAGTGACAGTTTTTGCGCCAACGAGAGCAGTGGCTATCCCATCATTTTTTTTTTCACTGCATTGAATAAGTAATTCAATTCCACCTCTATCGAGATTTTCAACGTCCCCCTCACATAAATCGGTGCCGCAAATGGAACAATTATTAAGTATTACGTCCATCGTGAAATTTTTCAAAATGAGGGTAGTAACGCGAGACGTTCTCGAACTGAAAACGCTGGCCAACTAACCGATACGGCTTACCGAATATACTTGGCCATACCGAGGTCCCGGGGTCGTGCCCGCTGTATAGACCGTTTAAGAGACGGAAATAATATATTTTTATTTTTATGATTAAAATATCTTCCTCATCTCGGATTCGGCTGCAAATTGGAATATCTCAATTCATCAGTAAACTATGCCATCGGCTCGAATTGCAAAACTTTTGCCAATTTTTTTGCGGACGAAAAAATGCAAAAATTCGGTTTTCAAAATTGCATAATGTTCCGGATTGTGTACGAGGTTGCAAATTTGTGAATGCATCACAATAGATGTTCTGAGCATTTGCAACCAAAATTGAAAACTTTTGTAATTATTCCGAGACTACTTTGCTCGAAAAAATGACCACAAATACATTTTTTTATCAATAAACATGTTCCGCTCAATGCAAAAGGTTGCAAATTTATGCAATCATGTGGGACATTTTTCCGATGCATCTTTCGAGTTTGCAGAACTTCTGGGATTTTTTCAGTAAGTTTATTAGAAAAAAACATTATTTTTCAAGAAAAGAAATGTTCTGTACCTTCAATTTGGTTGCAAATCTGATACGTGGTATGGAATAACACATTAAACATCACTCCAAGTTTGCAGAACTTTTGGAATTTTCTTCGCAACAATATAATAATATTTCATTTATTGCAATTTTAACAATGTTCCGGACTTCGGCCAACGTTGCAAAATTTTAGAGTTTGTTTTTATGCTCTTCCTGACCTTACGTGAAATTTTCAAAACTTTTGGAATTATTGTGAATTGATTGTCTTGACTGACTGGCCTATTGGTCGTGCATAGGCGACGCCTCGTGGTCGACGAGGAAAATACGCCATCGTTTTTCCTTGTTTAGCGTATACTGGGTAGCCTGATGGAAATTCTCACTGATCTCATGCTACACTGGATAGTGGATGAGCTTCTGAAAAGTGGGGTCCAATTGAACGTCGGCCATTGAAGTCGGTGTCATATGTAAATCAGGATTTATCAGGAGACATTTTTCAGGATGTAAAAGACTCTTCTTTTTCTATGGTAATTTCGTCAAGTATTAAATATTTTTTATTGTATAAATAATATTTATTCATCGAGTGATATTGCATTGAAAAAATTAAATACTATTCCAATGAAAAAGCAACTTATTCGTGTATTGAGTATATTCCAGTAGAAGTTGACATTTATGAAATCGCTTCTGATATTTAATATTTCTCCGTGCAAAATTGAACAAACAAAATAGAGGTACGTATGTATATAATTTTGTATCAATTTATCATCTCGTCCAATTATTATATCCGATCTATGTATTTGCACTGCACTATAGTATTTATATATAATATACTTTTTACAATACTGTATGAAGATTTTTCGCATGAAATAATGATTAACGGAACATATTCCTACCTTTCTTCTCTCCGTTCTGTATTTTTTGTATTATAAGTTTCAAAAGTATTGTAGCCACCGCTTAGCGGAGCTGAGTAATTTCAAATTTTCGCGCGATTGTCGCACCTCGAAGTGCGACAATCGCCCGATAGATATCATCACCTCCTGGTTCAACGATCGGATCGACGGCTAATTGCGTCACGCATCGATCAGAGTGAAAAATCGATACCTCCAGTCCATCGTCGCGACGGCTCACGCGAGCCCATTGGTCCGCCGGGCCGCTACGACACCGTCAGCGCCCACGATTGGACGACTAGCCACCCGACCGGCTAGGATCACGCTATCACCGCTACCCCCCACGGCGTCTCGGGTTACGCGACGGCGAGGCGCCATCGATCACACACTGCTTCACGGGATCTCGACCAATACGAGTGTCTGCCTGGTGACACGAGATAATATCACCCGGAAAATATCACACGACGAAAAATATCACACGACGAAAAATATCACACCGACAAAATGTCACATGGAAAAATATCACACTAACAAAATATCACATGGAACAATATCACACCGACAAAATATCATGTGGCAGAATATCCCAATAATAAATATCTCATGAAAAATGTGAGGATAACAAATATCACACTAACATAATATCACATAAAAAAATATAACACCAACGAAAAATAGTCATGTTCAATTTGGAAAACCTTCAGCCGCACAGTCGATTTTATCCAAAGCAGTACTGTAATTGTATCGAGTAAAGTTTCGCGTTGGATATTGTATTATAATGTGACATGATACATCCCTCTATTCTTAACTGTGTATTATAACGAAAGCATGGATAGTATACAGGAGTGGGGGATATTGCTTTGTTGCGTTGAGGATCTATTGTCTGTTTATCGCCAAATCGATTTAGTATTGATCGGGTAGCCGGACGACGGTTATAATAACATGCCATTGACTTTTATCAAGTCCCAGAAAGGGAAGCCACTGTTTGTGGAAGATGGCTATGTATATTCGCGTTATCGTGAAACTGACAATAAAATTACTTGGCGTTGTACTTTGTATAAGAGCAGAAGTTGTAATGGTTACATTCAAAGGACTTCTGATAAACGTACCGGTAACTGTCGTTCTGATTATGCGTCACGTGTGACTGTGGATTACATCACTTCAGTTTTTAATGATTCAGTGGTTTAGTGGTTGTTATACTTTGAAATGTGATATATTGTCTGTGTGATATTTTTTCCGTGTGATATTTTTGCATGTGATATTTTGTCGGTGTGATATTGTTCCATGTGATATTTTGTCGGTGTGATATTTTGTTGTGTGATATTTTGTCCGTGATATAGTGTCGATGTTCTTTTGTCGTGTTATATAACGTCATGGAACCGTCTGCCTACGTAACACCCGACTACACCATCTTCTTCCTCGTGCACGGAGCACACGATTACATCTTCGGCACGAGTTCGCCATTTTCTCTCCAAATAGTAAGGAGAACACGAAAATATCTCGATTCCGAGGCACGCTGGCCTCTCCTGGAAATTGTTATTCGACCGACAGATCCACGGGCTCGAGGATTTCGACGTGCCGCCCGGATATCGATTCGTCTACACGATCGCAGGGGCGATCGACGTCGTAGCACGCCATCTTGTAAAGGTATCGCGTGTCCGGTCATCAAATCCGGATACGCGTTCACATTTAATTTATTAAACAGTGCGCGACACATGAACGGTACGCATCACCGTTTCATAACTTTTCTACACGAAATTGAAACGTCATTTAACGGTGCCCAACCCATGACACCGTCGCGATCATAGATTTTCATCGTATGTTCGCGTCAGCCGCGTCGCGTCTTATCACGCCCGCGTGCGTGCAACGGGGGATCTTTGAATTTCCATTTTTCATTAAGGCCTTACGCGCCCTTGAAACTTCGAATTCATCCAGTGGTGACGTGGTCAAAAAACATTCTTTCGGAGTGTGAAGATTTTTGCTATGCATTTCTGCGCGTGCACGTGTTCGTGCTTCGCCCTGTGTCGGTTATAGTGCACAAGTATTACGTAGTGCTTATCGAACAATATTTCGCCGTCAATCTTCGTGTCACGCGATCGGATTAATAGTTCGAACTTTGATAATTTTGCGAGTTAATCGTCAACCGCGTCGCGTAATCGCGTCATCGCCCGCCGTCGCTGCAGTCTCGCCATTTTGGGAACGCGTCCGCCGTCTTTTCTCGGCGATATCGCTGCCACGTACACGCCATGATCGCGATTCCACTGGTTCGCGGCCATGTTGCTTAATCCGTCGACAAATTGCTCGATCATGCTCGGAAATCGTCGCCGTCTGTTATTCTTAAGATGAATAAATTCGCGTTGCGATACCAAATACTCAGTCATTCCTCATGCGCTTGTTTCTTTATACTTATTCTCATAGCTTCTTCGTTTCCACTCCGGATTTAATTTCGTAAACCCGCGATTTCCCGTCCCATCCGATATTCTTGCCAATTCGCGTTAGCAAGATTTATCTCTGTCGTTTTTCTTCAAAATCGTCTACTCATCCCTCGATAATTTCATTATCGCCGGGTATGCGTTAACTGATTAAATCCTTTCATACACTCGTTACTTCAAAATCCGGATTGGAATCGAACCAATGCTACTTTACCGATTCTGCGTTAATTGAATTATGCGTATTGCGGTATATGAGGCATTCCACATCAAAACGACCACTTTGAAACCTTAATATCTTGAATTTTTTTGCAATCGACGTATGATATAGTACTCTTCAAACAAAAAATATTGATATTTATTAATTCATGGTGGCATGTATGGGGGTCAAATTACAGGCAAATGCGATTTTTGCTTGTTTTTTCTCGCTGATTTTATTACATGGAAATAGTGTGTCGGAGCGAAAAATTGCTGAGAATCAATTTTGTGGTGTTTATTGCAAGGATAACGAAAAAAAAAGTTGGAAGGCAAGATTTTATATTTTTCATGGAAAAAAACCAATTTTGAAAATACAAATCGATTTTTGGACGATTATGACATTTTTAAAAAATTTGAAATATTTTTTTTTGGATTCCTCGAACTTTTTCCAAAAGGAGTACATCTTTTTCCAGATGGAGAAATTCAATCTAAAGGCTCAGCAAAAAATAAAGAAAATTGGAAAAAAAACAATTCATGCAAAATTTGAAATAAAAATGTTATATAATGCGAGTATATTTCTCAATATCTATTTACAAAATATTCGCACCTTCAAGCGATATAATAAGTCGTCTAAGATTCAAATATTTCAAATCAGAAATTTCTTCTGATTTTTTCCACGGTTAAATGTATTTTTCTTCGAGGCTGTCTTCTGTGACAGAAAATGTAGACTGTGTATCTTCGGGATACCATGGGAAAAACCATGTATTTATCCCTACATCACGAGATTGTATGCTGGAGAAGAAATCCTCTTTTGCTGAAGAAGCCTAGAATTTCAAAAAGAAGGAATAATCTGGCAAAGGGAAAAAGTAAAATAGCGTGCCTAGCGGCCCGATTCAGAACTCGACCATCGTGGACTGTGTATCCTCGGGATACACAGTCTACACAGTCTAAATTTTCTGTCGCGGAAGACAGCCTCGAGGAAAAATACATTCGACCATGGAAAAAATCAGAAGAAATTTCTGATTTGCAATATTTGAATCTTAGACGACTTATTATATCGCTTAACCCTTTCGCACTCTCAGACGAGATATCTCGCGAGCAGATACTTCCCGCTTAGCATTTGTGACGAGATATCTCGCGAGCAGATACTTCCCGTTTAGCGTTTGTGACGAGATATCTCGCGTCCCAATTCTTACTATTCAACGCTTATGACGAGTTCGCCAACTAGTCCAAGTCAGTCCTCGATACACGCAGTATTTCGCTACTGAATTAATTTGACCGGCTAAATGGCAAAAGTAAAAATGCGTACTACTATTGATTTTTCCGACTTACCTATCTGTATTTCCGTTCGACGTGAAATACTTCAAAACATGGTGAGATGCATAGAGGTACGTTACAGCGCTTACACCAGTATCGCGTTTCCTTTCGCGTATCGCTTGCCGCGCATATTACGCAACGTTTTGTCGGGAATTTTTTCTATATATAAACTATATACAAACTATATATGAACTATGTATAAACTATATATGAACTATATACAAACTATATATAAACTATGTATAGACTATACATGCCCAATACTATATGAAAACTATACATAGTTTATATACAATTTTTTCACTTGGGTGCTTATAAGCACCTTACGATTTCAATATTACTACCGTTCTGTTTACAAAACGCGATTGCCGGCTCAAAAATGCGAGAGGCGGGTTGTAAACAAGCCTCAGACGTACCTTGTAAGATCAGACAGCCATGTACTGGTTGTCACAAACGCTAAACGGGAAGTATCTGCTCGCGAGATATCTCGTCACAAACGCTAAGCGGGAAGTATCTGCTCGCGAGATATCTCGTCCGGGAGTTCGAAAGGGTTAAAGGTGCGAATATTTTGTAAATAGATATTGAGAAATATACTCGCATTATATAACATTTTTATTTCAAATTTTGCATAAATTGTTTTTTTTCCAATTTTTTTTTTTTTTTGCTGAGCCTTTAGATTGAATTTCTCCATCTGGAAAAGGATGTACTCCTTTTGACAAAAGTTCGAGGAATCCAAAAAAAAATATTTCAAATTTTTTAAAAATGTCATAATCGTCCAAAAATCGATTTATATTTTCAAAATTGGTTTTTTTCCATGAAAAATATAAAATCTTGCCTTCCAACTTTTTTTTTTGTTATCCTTGCAATAAACACCACAAAATTGATTCTCAGCAATTTTTTGCTCCGACACACTATTTCCATGTAATAAAATCAGCGAGAAAAAACAAGCAAAAATCGCCTTTGCCTGTAATTTGACCCCCATACATGCCACCATGAATTAATAAATATTAATATTTTTTGTTTGAAGAGTACTATATCATACGTCGATTGCAAAAAAATTCAAGATATTAAGGTTTCGAAGTGGTCGTGTTGATGTGGAATGCCCCATATACAAACACATGTGCATATACACCTATAGATATAGCGGTCTATCCGAATTTCAAACAATCAAACAATACTCGATTGATTGATCGGTACTGTGATAATTCCGGTTGGGTTAAAATGTTCATAATTATCCCTTAAAAGCTGTCTCGTTAGGCCGTAAAACTAAAGAATTCATCCATCAGAGGTGAACTTATTCATTTATTTTCGGAATTTCAACGGTACGAATAAACGACGTATTCACTTTTGCCAAATTATTTCGCTACCATTGACTTTAACAAGCTCCATCCTCGTGTCCCGTTCCGTCCGCTTTTGATTTCGCGGTAATTTCTATTACTACATAAAAAATCGGAACAAATACAGTTCTATCGAACCAGACGAAATAACGGTTCGTTACAAATTGGCGCCCAACGTGGGGCCCGAGGATTAACCGTCGTTTATTGGAATAAATGGTAGATTATTTGCGTATTAATTTAATCAAATTAACCATTCATAATAAAAAACAAAAATGTCGCTCCCGTATAGCCCGGTGAATACTCGGTCAAATTCCGTAACCAACCTTAAAACACCGGAGGATCCCCCCAAAATAAAAAAGAAAATTGTCAAGCGCCCTCTTACCGGCGCAAAGTCGTCACCGAAACTAACCGATTCTTTCGATGGTATAGATAATGCGGATCGTTTGGAACTGGATGTAATGAAAAAACGAATGCGTGACGAAATTGAATTGATGGCGCAGGAGCGCCGGGAGTTGGAGCGGATGCGGTTGGAGGTATCCGAGGCGAGCAGCGATGCCATCGTCGTAGAATTGAAACATCTACGAGACAGGCTCGAAACACAACAACAACAAATTAATCAGATTCACTCGCAATCTGGTCATCCGAGGGATCAATCCGATACGAAGGCCATCGATCGATCCTCCACCCACCCAGCCCCAATACAACAACATCATTACAGGTATGCACGACGGGCTTGCCCACACTATGCGCACTTTAAAATTAGACATTAAACCCCCAAAGTTCAGCCACAGTCCTAGCGCGAATCCGAACGAATTCTTGGAACGCCTGGACCGATATTTTGTGGCAAAAAACGTCATTAACGACACTTGTAAACTTTTAGTTGTCGAAAATACACTTGAGGGGCGCGCCCACGTTTGGTACCGCGCCCATCGAAGATCTATCAACACGTACACACAATTCACCTCGCAATTCCTCGCGGAATTTTATTCAATTCCGGATTGCGTCCGAATAAAAAATTAATGGGCTTCCAGGCGATACCCTCCGTCAGGGGGATCGCTCCAAACTTACTTTCTAGAGCAGATAACCGAAGCGGATTATTTCGATCCACCATTAGATCAGTACGAAATTAATTTCACTACTGTACAACAGCTGCCCATCCGGGTACGAGAATCACTCGTTTCCATTGATTTTTCAAACACACACGCTATCTCAACTGCTCTAGGACATTTTGATTTAACTAACGATGAGCGTGATAGATTGCGAAGAAATAACCCGTCCAATCAAATGTCCTCAAATACTTCCGCTTCAAACTCGTCTAATCGCGGTAATCAATCTAATTATCACTGAAACAACGCGTCTCATCAAAATTCGTCCGGTAATCACCCGTCGAATTCTCCTAATCGGGGAGATATACCGAATTATAATAGGTATAATTCGTCAAATCAAAACCCTCGGCAAAATTTTCCGTCGAATTCATCGTCTCGAGTGAATCAACAAAATACTGAAAGAAACGGCTCGAATAATTTTTCTCCGGGAACGACTCGTCCATTCAATGATCCGACGAGCTCGCAAACTTCGTCTTACCGTTTACCGGGTCAATCTTCTCGATTCGTGTCTTTTAGTCGCAATAACGATAGTCCAAATTCGAGACAACAAAATGCATCAACAGGGGGAGAGCAATTCTCTGGCGCACGTAATGTACAAGCCATTTCACACGTTACTGACCCTTCTTTCCCGACTGGTAATATACCCTCGGACCCGTCAGCCAACCTTTTAAACTAGAGATGGATGCGTTGGTAAAAGGTCCGCCGGCGCATCCATCCCCATTTGACGCATTCGAGGATCTCGTCGGCGACGTTACAAAAGAACCAGACTCGAGTAAAGAGTCTATTTCCACGCGGAAATGCCCGCAATTAATTATCGAAGTGTTTGATGCACCTAATGCAGCGTTACTGGACTCAGGTAGCCAGGTAACATGCATTTCCGAATTTTATTATAATTTTTTTTCAACGAAATTTTCCTCTTCCGGAATTGCCCGTGTCGAGTATAATAATGACTACTGCCATTGGCAAGAAACCGACGAAGGTCAGGAAGCAGGTGCTTCTTGAATTCGCCTGTGGGGACCAACGATTGTCCTCTACTTCTCTCGTTATTCCGTACTTAACTTCACAAATAATTTTGGGAAATGATTGGTTGCACCGTAACCGAGCGGTGTTGGATTATAACCGACTCTCGTTAAGCATCAATGGGTGTTCAGTGACCTCTCATTTTGTTTCGTTCGGTCGATCGACGTCGGAAGGAATTATCACCTCTGTCGACGACGACGTAACCTACATTCAAGTAATAACCGCCAAAGTGGCGAAACCGCCGATCAGAAATGGACGACAGACAGATCCATCTGATCACAATATTAATCCTTTCTGTGATAAGTCGCGGGACTCGGAGTCCTCTCGACTTTCACTAACCTCGACGCCTTCGGGCAACTCTCGTTTTACGCCGTCGTATACGGATCAGCCAATCTCGCTTCCCACGCAATCGATCATTTCAATTGTTCGAAATGAAACTTCAGTTAATAAAAACATGCAAACTCCCGAGTCCTTGGACGAACCCATTCACCTATCTCCGGTAATAGCTTCGCCCGATGATTCGGACGCCTCAACAGCGGCGTCCTCCGAAAATCAATTGGTCATAAATGACCGTACCAACGAAACAATGTTCCAGGGGGATCACAACAAGAACGAAACCACCCAGAACGCAAGTAATAATACTCTCTCGAACCCAGTCGGTTTCAATCTCAATTTTGACGAGTCGAATCGAGTCGATACCTCATCCGAAACAAACGAATTCTCAGTAATCGAAGACGATATTGACAATTACCAATCCTGTCGGTTGTACACGGAGGGTGAAGATCAAAATTTCTTCGAGGATGTTAATTCTCTCGCCCAGTCCACGACGGAGCTCCGCCATCAAAAGGCTTCTATACCAATTCCAACCCTTGTTTTCGGCAAAATCTATTGCCGCTGGTCGTTACCAACATCGAATTAGACTCACCGTACCTGATACGATCGTCCGTCGATCATATCCCGTTCCTCACGTCCTCCGACAAGCGGTGGCGATGAGATCGATGCAATGTTACGCGATAGTATCATCGAAAGATCAAACAGTCCCTATTGTAACCCTCTCAGGGTGGTCCAACGAAAAGATGGACGTCTGCGCATTTGCCTGGACGCAAGGTTTATCAATCAAATTATCGACGGGGATAACGAATCTCCGCCAATAATTAGTGAGCTGGTACAAAAATACCACGGAATAAAATATATAACGACGTCGGACTTAGCGAATGGCTATTGGCAAATCGCTCTAGAAGAATCATCGCGCCAATACACCGCCTTTCTTTTCGGCACGTCGCTGTATCATTTTTGTCGCATTCCCTTCGGCCTTAAAACGGCCGGCAGTGGATTTATCCGAGCAGTAAGTCAGCTGTTCGATCGAACATTCGACGATTTTCTAACCGTCTATATCGACGATTTACTCGTCACCTCGAAATCTTTTGACGCTCATCTGCATCACCTCGGCATGATTTTCACTCGTTTGCAAGACCACAACTTTGCCTTGCGCCTCGATAAATCTTTTTTTTGTCGAACATCCGTATCGTTCCTCGGGTACGAACTCTCATTAAAAGGAATTCGTCCGCTGCAAAGCAAACTCGACATCATCGAAAATTTCGCTGATCCCCGATCTCAAATGGAGTTACAACAATTCCTCGGGCTTTGCAACTATTACCGTCAGTTCTGTATCAAACATGCTACGTTCATCGATCCATTTCGATCATTACTAAAAGGTAAGGGGTCCTGGGAATGGACTGATGAACATAGAGATGCTTTTAAAAACTTAAAACATAATTTCGCGAACTCAATCCGTCTAAACCACGTTATCCCTGACCGAGAATTCCAAATACAAACAGATGCCTCGGACAAGGGCATAAGTGGCATCCTTTTCCAAACCAACGATTCCGACGAAAAATGCGTCATCACCTTGGTGAGTCGTTGCTTAAACGCAGCCGAGAGCCATTACGGGACGACGGAGAAAGAACTCCTAGCGATCGTATACACCATTACGAAGTGCCATACCTATCTTATGGGTCGGCGCTTCGAGGTTATTACCGACCACAAAGGGTTAAGTTTCCTCAATTCTACAGATCATCACACATCACGACTCCGTCGTTGGTGCTTTGCCTTGTCCCGGTATGATTTTCATGTCACGTACTGCAAGGGACGCGAAAACATCGCTGCCGATTTTTTCAGTCGACATCCGGCGGGTAAATTCGAAGACGACGATACGCTGAGTCTGATGGTTTCCCATCTTTCCGAGATTTTGCCATTTTTTGAAGAAAAACAAAAGAACCACTACCAACTGTTGGCTCTGATATCTGACAGTACTCGACTTTCTCCCGATCTCCGTGACGATTTACTAAACATTCGGCAATTGCAGAGCGAAGATTGCGTCCTCACTAACATCATCCGTCGTGTCAAAGATCTCTCGTTAATTCCGCATTGCAAACTTCATCAAGAAGTCTTGTTTCGTTTTCATTCGTCAACCCAACGGTGGCAACCCGTTATACCCGCCGTGTTGATCTCTCGAGTAATGGACTACGTCCCACTCGAAACTCGGACACCCCGGTGCCTCGAAAACCTTGTCGTATGTAAGATTATACTTTCATTGGGATCACGCTACTAAGCGTGTGAAAACCTTCGTGAAATTCTGCGATCTATGTCAACGGGTCAAGTATCCGAACACTCCCGTGCAGGGACCGTACCAGCTGGTGAAGGCACAGAAGCCGAACGAACTCGCGACCGTCGATTTCTACGGGCCGCTGCCCCGCTCAATCGGAGGGTCTCAGTACCTTTTCGTCGTCCTCGATGCATTTTCCAAACTCGTAAAACTTTATCCCATCAAACGTGCGACCACGCGCATCGCCGTAAAGAAAATTCTGGAGGAGTATATCCCGGCAGCGGGAAAGCCCACTTCGATTCTCGCCGACAATGGCACTCAATTTACATCAAAGAAGTGGCGACGCGATTTGAAAGGTAAAGACATCCGTGTACTCTTTTGCTCCGTCCGACACCCGCAGAGCAATCCTACAGAGAGGGTGATGCGCGAGTTAGGGCGTCTTTTCCGTACATTATGCGCGAATGCGCACCGAGCATGGGCAATACTCGTCCCACGGATCGAATCACTTATTAACGTCTCAACCCATCTTACGACCGGATATACGCTGCATGAACTTCATTGGGGTTCCAAGCCTCATGACGAGATCGAATCCTTGCTCGTTTACCCGTCTAGTCCGGTTGTGTCACATGAACAAAAAATAATCATAGCCAATGATCGAATCCTCACGAATTATAATAAAAGATGCAAAGCACAAAAAAATGTGTCTACAACACCTTTGAATGAAGGCGATCTGGTACTCCTCGGAATCCCATACCCGTCCAATGCCGCTGAAGGTACTACTGCCAAGTTTTTCCACCTATTCCATGGCCCGTACAGAATAAATAAACTCTACGGGTGCAATGCGTATCAACTAGCTGATGCTGATGATCCGACGATTATCAAAGGCACGTTTAACCGAACCAGTTTGCGCAAGTATTATTGCCACGGTCAATAATCCGTCCGCTCGACTCGGGTTACACTTATCATTCTCATTCGTGAATGAACCGCAACAATGTCAAATAACCAATCGCTCCTCCGTCACAATCGATCCGTCGTACTAATCTCGTAACTCGACTCGGGAAATCTCATTACGGGAGCAATACCTTCCCTTTTAACCTGCAAACCTGCGCCTTAACTAAACAAATACTATTCATTCTGGATTAATGTAATCAACGAGCCCAGTATCGAGGACGTTCGCGGCACCACGGCTCCGCTATCGTGATTTTTCTTTTGTTAATTAATCGAAAAAATGATTACATCATGCAGTCCGAGGACTGCAGTTACCGATAAACCAATCATCGATCTGACGATCAAAGATCCCCGTCATAACTTGTGCAATAGTGTTGGACCTGTCATGCATACTTAATCCATGTCTTTCATTTGCAGCTGCCTGCCTTCTCTCCTGTACTTACCTTTGTCATCTTTCAGATCACGCCAGCTCGCCTCGGACGCGTCGAACTGCATCCGACTCTTTTCTTCACGGTACTTGTTTATGAATGGGTGTGAGAGAGAGTTGTGTCGTTTGTTCGGACGATACTGAATCAGGGTTCACCTCGTCCTCACAAACGAAGGGGGATGTTGTAGCCACCGCTTAGCGGAGCTGAGTAATTTCAAATTTTCGCGCGATTGTCGCACCTCGGAGTGCGACAATCGCCCGATAGATATCATCACCTCCTGGTTCAACGATCGAATCGACGGCTAATTGCGTCACGCATCGATCAGAGTGAAAAATCGATACCTCCAGTCCATCGTCGCGACGGCTCACGCGAGCCCATTGGTCCGCCGGGCCGCTACGACACCGTCAGCGCCCACGATTGTTCGTCTAGCCACCCGACCGGCTAGGATCACGCCATCACCGCTACCCCCCACGGCGTCGCGGATTACGCGACGGCGAGGCGCCATCGATCACACATTGCTTCACGGGATCTCGACCGATACGGGTGTCTGCCTACGTAACACTCGACTACACCATCTTCTTCCTCGTGCACGGAGCACACGATTACATCTTCGGCGCGAGTTCGCCATTTTCTCTCCAAATAGTAAGGAGAACACGAAAATATCTCGATTCCGAGGCACGCTGGCCTCTCCTGGAAATTGTTATTCGACCGACAGATCCACGGGCTCGAGGATTTCGACGTGCCGCCCGGATATCGATTCGTCTACACGATCGCAGGGGCGATCGACGTCGTAGCACGCCATCTTGTAAAGGTATCGCGTGTCCGGTCATCAAATCCGGATACGCGTTCACATTTAATTTATTAAACAGTGCGCGACACATGAACGGTACGCATCACCGTTTCATAACTTTTCTACACGAAATTGAAACGTCATTTAACGGTGTCCAACCCATGACACCGTCGCAATCATAGATTTTCATCGTATGTTCGCGTCAGCCGCGTCGCGTCTTATCACGCCCGCGTGCAGGCAACGGGGGATCTTTGAATTTCCATTTTTCATTAAGGCCTTACGCACCCTTAAAACTTCGAATTCATCCAGTGGTGACGTGGTCGAAAAACATTCTTTCGGAGTGTGAAGATTTTTGCTATGCATTTCTGCGCGTGCACGTGTTCGTGCTTCGCCCTGTGTCGGTTATAGTGCACGAGTATTACGTAGTGCTCATCGAACAATATTTCGCCGTCAACCCTCGTGTCACGCGATCGGATTAATAGTTCGAACTTTGATAATTTCGCGAGTTAATCGTCAACCGCGTCGCGTAATCGCGTCATCGCCCGCCGTCGCTGCAGTCTCGCCATTTTGGGAACGCGTCCGCCATCTTTCCTCGGCGATATCGCTGCCACGTACACGCCATGATCGCGATTCCACTGGTTCGCGGCCATGTTGCTTAATCCGTCGACAAATTGCTCGATCATGCTCGGAAATCGTCGTCGTCTGTTATTCTTAAGATGAATAAATTCGCGTTGCGATACCAAATACTTAGTCATTTCTCATGCGCTTGTTTCTTTATACTTATTCTCATAGCTTCTTCGTTTCCACTCCGGATTTAATTTCGTAAACCCGCGATTTCCCGTCCCATCCGATATTCTTGCCAATTCGCGTTAGCAAGATTTATCTCTGTCGTTCTTCTTCAAAATCGTCTACTCATCCCTCGATAATTTCATTATCGCCGGGTATGCGTTAACTGATTAAATCCTTTCATACACTCGTTACTTCACAATCCGGATTGGAATCGAACCAATGCTACTTTACCGATTCTGCGTTAATTGTATTATGCGTATTGCGGTATATACAAACACATGTGCATATACACCTATAGATATAGCGGTCTATCCGAATTTCAAACAATCAAACAATACTCGATTGATTGATCGGTACTGTGATAATTCCGGTTGGGTTAAAATGTTCATAATTATCCCTTAAAAGCTGTCTCGTTAGGCCGTAAAACTAAAGAATTCATCCATCAGAGGTGAACTTATTCATTTATTTTCGGAATTTCAACGGTACGAATAAACGACATATTCACTTTTGCCAAATTATTTCGCTATACCATTGACTTTAACAAGCTCCATCCTCGTGTCCCGTTCCGTCCGCTTTTGATTTCGCGGTAATTTCTATTACTACATAAAAAATCGGAACAAATACAGTTCTATCGAACCAGACGAAATAACGGTTTGTTACAGTATATTAGTTTTTTATTTTGAGTCATGGCATTTACTGTATATGTATTTGCCGAATGTTACCGAACGTAACTTTATGGTGATTGTTATTGATTTCGGCTGCTTGAAAGTTTGATTCATCTGTATACAAATCCATATCGTTCAAAAATTGCCGCCAAACCTAGTTTTTACCCCCGGTTGCAATGGCCGCGTCACCGTTCAATTGGACCCCGATTTTTCGACGAAACCGCCATGCTATCCACTATCCAGTGTATCATAGAGATCAGTGGAAATTCTCGGCCGCATTGAACCGCTTGTGTACCGGCATAGCTCGCAGTGGTGTCTGTGAGTGCATGTACAGTAAGGCTGGCTAGGAAGATTGTAGCAGAGATGAGTAGGGCGATTGGTACAGAGGCCTATTCCCTGGTGGTAAACCACTTCCCATTCGTTGAGGAAAAAGTGGGTGGAGCCCGTCCCAAATGTCCCAGACTTTTAAGAGGGAGGGGAGTGCCGCATCCCACGGGTGGCACAATCAAACACGGATGCGACCGTTCGAGCGCATTCAATAACAGCTGGGGCTGCAGGACATCAAGAGGCAAACGCGGAATCCACAAGACGACCGGCAATAGCCCGACTTGAGGGTCTCCACTAGCGCTTCGCTTACCACGCCAGGGCCGCATATCAAATAGGGGCTCACGTGGACTACTGTTACGTCCAGAGTAACATCTAGATGTGCCCTGTTCTTGACCTTAGCAAATGCTAATTGGTCAGGGATACGGGCTGACGATTTAATTCAGAAAGAGTGTTATTTTTATATATATATTTAAGGTATTTATTGGGAATAAAGTGTAAAATGTATGTATGGGTTAGTGTGAGTGTAATAAAGGTCCCCGTGGGTACGCGGTACCTTTATATCTAAAACTATGTTTAATATTTAATGAAAGAATGGGAGTCCGCGTGGATACGCGTTACTCCCGTGATTTGGAATGAGAGTTCGCGTGCGTACGCGTTACTCTCGGATTTGGATTTTTATGAAGGTCCGCGTGGGTACGCGTTACCTTCGGGTTACTCTCGGAGTTGGAAGGATGTAAGACCGCGTGGGTATGCGTTACTGACAAAAAGGTAGTTTTAGAAAATGGGAGAGAGTAGAGAGAAACGGGAAATGGGAGAGAACTTACAGAAACGTTAGAGTCTTTTCTCTTCAATTTATTATAATACTTTTAAAATATTTACAACTTGGGACTGGGCCCGAAATGAATTTAGAAGTTACGACGTCGGAGGTTGAATTCTTACTGTCTACGAGACGCGTATGTGACCCTTTTATACAATTTCGGGTCCACACAAAATATTGAACAGGGTTTTCCCTATTCATTATTGGTAAAAAAACACCGTCTCCCACCTTAGTTTCTAAGACGCGTTTCGCTTTTAAATGTGAAGCTAGTAGTAATGGTGGGAAAGGGCAAATTTTCTTTGCATTTCATTTCCTAAAATTTCCCGTTTCCTACTTCTTAGTTTTTCGCAAAAGGTGGGAAGAACCGCCCTTATCGTTCTCGAGCTGAAGGCCCAACAACCCCCTCCCTTATGTCTTTGTAGGCCCCTTGAAAAAGGTCATACACCCACGCCTGCGTTTGGAGGGTTGCATCCCTTCAGGCGTCTTTGTGGTGGCGATACGGGGACGTAACACTACTATCATTCAGAGTTCTTATTGTTGGTTAATTTTTAGTATACTCACTACATTATAACAACTTTATTCGTAATAGAGTTACACTATTAATGCGAACTTACCCAATGAGCAGTCACGCCGAGGAAATGGCGATTATTTGCAGTCCAAATATCGGCCGTCGTGCAGACGTATTGTAATAAATTTTTATTTGATTGAATATACAGGTATATATGTATAGGTATACGTTATTTTATTTTCTCTTTGAGATTCTGTGTAATTTCTTTGCTTCTTTGATCGATCGTATTAATTCAACGAGTACGTTGAATAACTGGGTTTTTTGGACAAGAGTAGTATGTGTGAAGAACAATTGATCGTACTAGTATTTGTATGTGTAACAGTCACGATATAGACATTTCCGAATAAATCACATTGGAAATCTTTTCGCATAAATCACACCCTGGGTTACATTAATTATCATTACGCGCAGGAACTCATTTATCCCGAGCAAAATCACATTCATTGACACATCGTATATCACGAGCATGGGTTATTTAACACGAGAAAAATCATATACATCGACAAATCATCATAGACGCGAATACCGCAATATTTCGATATATGAGAGCTCGTTATACAATTTCGACAGCAAGTATGACATAGAACGTATCACATATGACCCATTAAGACATAACGCGATTAAGCACGTAGCGATT
The DNA here is from genome assembly GCA_963971145.1 of Sussaba pulchella. Classification (NCBI taxonomy): domain Eukaryota; kingdom Metazoa; phylum Arthropoda; class Insecta; order Hymenoptera; family Ichneumonidae; genus Sussaba; species Sussaba pulchella. Next base: position 4,723,206 of record OZ020166.1, read on the forward strand.
GCAATTGCAAAGAGTTATAGGACCGCGACCCCGCAATAGGAAAGAAAAGAGATAGAGCAATGAGATTGAGAAGGTTGTAAAATTAAGAAACGTAGAAGAAATAAGTGTGCAGGTAAATTTAGTAGAAAATAATGCAAGAACAAGAGCAAAGTTGAATTTAGAAAGATGAGGAGAAAAACCGAAAACGCGTAGTACTGGAAAGTAGACTCGATAAGGAAGACGCAAGACGCGCTTTATTCCCCGAATAACGAATTTCCGCAGAAAATCGCGAAATCACGGTCGTGACGCACGAATATACTTTTAATACGCGAGACGAGAATATACACGATATCACACAATACACCAATGGTATTACAGAATTCGATAAGCAAGTACGGGCTCTGAACGCGAGACACCGTATGAGAGATTCGACAAATAAATAATGTATGAAGTATACGAGTACGGGCTTCGAACGCGAGACACCGTATTATCGATCGAACACACATATCACGAGTTATATAGACAAGGACGGGCTTCGAACGCGAGACACCGTTTTATCATTTGGCACACAGATCGCCGTCCCGTATATCGAACGGAGACGACACACGATTGTTCAATAAGAAAGTCACAAAAAATAGCAATATTTCCAATTAATCTGATCGGAAATAGCGACAATGAAACCACTTAGCTGAACGCTCCCCGAGCGGCATTCGACGAGGAGTCGACGAGATGGCGGCGGCACGTGCTCCGTAGATCGCGCCGTACAATTCGACACGAGGCGTGCAGCTTTGACGGTGTCGATGGTAAATCAGGCATCGAGAAGTCGAAGAATTGTGACGATTCCCGCTCGATCTGCAAGAGTGGACCGTACGATCCAGTATCGAACGGTTCCGACGCGTAGACGAAGGAATGGACTCGGCACGTGACCCAACGTGTCATGGATGCACCGGCCCAAGATTTATGGGACACGCGCTGCGTTGCAAAAACCCAAAAGCGAGTCGTCCGATGATGATTAATTCATGCCGTAGGAGATCAATTCCATCCACGTACGGTTTATGCGTCCATACGAGGTTTCATGAGCTCCCGATGAGGTTACATAAGCTCCCGATGAGGCCCAGCCGCCCTGTTATACGGCGTAGCCACACACACTTATAAATACATATTTTCGTACAATATAATACAGCGAATCGTATAACTATCATACCTTTTTGCCCGTAGGCGTCGTAATTGCGTCGATTACACTCGAAATTTAATAAAGTAACTGTCGATGCACGTGTTATAAATGGATATAATACATGTGAGCGAAGCGGAGCACTTGATACTCCGGGTAGCGACAGTGAGCGACTGGGGCGAGTAGCCCGTGCTCGCGAGGCCCCTTACCTCGTCATATACGAGTTATGCAGAGAGACGATGGCGTGCGGGCCTTACGTGGACCCGCGGATCGCACGATAAACTAGTACGCGATAACGCCGCGCGGCGCGGGCGGCGTGACGTGTGCCAGTTATTACAGTATACTGCATCGTTGTTTAATTGTTTCCGGATATAGTTCATGTGATCGCAAAATGCATCCAGTATGCGACGTTGTAATGCCCGTCGTGCGTGTGCTTCGGCGGCTGGCCATTTATTGTTGTAATGTTTAGACCTGCGATACGATATTCATTATATTCAAAACTATGTATGAATCCATCATACATCGACAAACTATTCTCATAATTGTTGGACGCCAATTCGTTTTGTAAGAACGAATACACTTTTATCAATTTGTTCGTCAATATGTAAACAATCTTTATCTTGCCGGCTATTAAATAACGGGAAGTGCAGGTTCGATTGATCGACCCGATTTCAAGCAGGAATTCAAGATAAGGTCTCTCTTTGAATCCAAAAGAATCAACAGTCAAATTAAACTGTTCGTGAACACCGTAGAAGTGTGGGAGTTGTACGGTGCTATCCGAGCGGAGCTCATGCGCTCGGATGAGCCGCCGAAGGCTGTTTTTTTTTGTTTTTATATTTTTCGTTTTATTTAACTTTTAATTTTGCATTGTTTATAAATAATCCTTGAATTGGTGCAACATAATCGTAAATGTATGGAGCGTTCAAAAACGAGAAAAAAACACCCGTCGTTTTTCAAGTTATCACTAACTGTTGCTGAGGTACATCGATTTGAATGACCAAGTATGGTCAATATTTCAAAAATGTCATTTGACTGTATTTTAAAAGCGGGGGCTCAAAATAAAAAAACGCTGATATACGGGTCTCTTCGTTTTCAACACATTCATTTCAAAAACTGTGGATTAAAAATGTTGACACATCTGTTCGAAGTTGCCGAAATCTGGTGGAATCTCCTGTATGTAACTGACGTTGTAAGAAATTGAATTTCCTACAAGTTTTATAGTGACCATTCTTTGTCAAAAGTTAAAAAGCTGCAGGTTGAAACGTGCAATTCTTTCCTTCGAATCCTCGATAGCGCATGAAGAAGGACGAAGTCCTTCGATTGGAATGCATTTTTTTATTTTATTTTAATTTTTGGCTTCCTCACACAAGAAGTTTCGTTTCGATACATGTTCTAAAAATCAAAATGATAAAAATAAAAGTAAGTTTAATCATTTTATAATACACAAGAAATAAAAAAATTCAGTTACATCAAAACTGAAATAAAAATAAAAAATAAATTAAAATTAAAAATTAACATTCGACTCTCGCTGCGGTACTTTAATTGTGTTTTGTGATTGAATTATAATAGCTAAATATATTGTAACAAACGGGAATTTTCACGTTTGACTGATTATTATTTTTTGAGATAAATTGAAGACAATTTTAATTAAATATTGCGGAGATAGCAAGAAGGAAGGAAAGGACCCGAGGTTATAGCCGATCGGACTCAATCATTAAATGAATACACGGTGATATAGTTGAGAAATGATCGAAGATAAGAATTCGTTTATTATAAAATTCGAAAACTTGGGTCGAATCTTTAAATCGTCGTCGTTCGAAAGCAAATCTTTTTGTCTTTATAAAGGAAAATGATATTGACGACGGAAGACAAAAGTGTAAAAAGACGGAGAAAAGAGAATAGACAATTCTTCAATGTTATGAAACGTCTTCATTCAAGGAAATGTATTTAAGAAATGAAAACAAGGAGCATTGTGTGAAAGAGCTGAAGCGCAATTCGCAATTCAAATACACTCAACCCAACAATTGAAGGAACAAGAAATTTTTCCAATTTTTTACGTGTTTTTTGCGTGGCTCTAACTTTGCGAAAAATGGTCGTATTAAGATGAACGAAAAAGCATTTTGAAGCTTGACATTTTTAGTTTTGAAACCGTATGATGAAACATTTTTCTTGGCCATTGGTCATCTCACAATCAAGAGAAATGTTGAAAAAAAATTTTTTTTTTAAATTTCCGTTTTTCAAAGTTGTCCATGGACTCCAAAAATTTTTTTCTGAGGGCACCATCAATACAGTCATTTAGCCTGATTCTTAACCTTCAATTTGATTTTTTTTTGTTCCTGTACAACAGTTTTTCGCTGAGATATCGGCCGGTGAATGAAAAAACATCTTTTTTCGTTTGATCATCGATATCTCATGAACCGGTAATCTCATAGCAAATCTACTGGCAGTTTTGAAAACTCAAATGAATTGCGTATGAGCTCCAGTTATTCCTTTTGAAAAAAAAAAAACTTTTTCACCCCTTGCGTTCACTTGAAAAAGTGGCAAAAAAATCACTTTTTCTGGTTATTTAGAAAATTCACCAGTACTTTGCCAATATTGTGGTTAGAACAAACGTTAGTGCGTCCGCACTTAGCTTAATGTATCCCCAATAACCCTATTAAATTTCAAATTGATCCGTCCATCCGTTTTTCTACCCCGAATTTTTTATTTTAGGCTTCACTTGAAAAAACACCTTTCTGGCTCCTTGAACATCATCGGATGATTATTTCGATAAAAGAAAGAAAAATTCTCTTTTTTTCTCAACATTTGGCATTGAATACTCATCAAGATTGTTTTTGAAGTTTAAAAAAAAAAAAAAAGTTCTCATTTGAAAATTTAAAAAAAAATCGATGTAAACGGTGTAGCTTGGCGTCTTCGTGGAGAACGGTTTGCTTAAAGCTGCGTTCGCCCGGTTGTCGCATTTAACGGGGGATCGGTGATGGTATGGGGTGGCATATCGCGATTCTCGCGTACTCCACTCGTCATCATCCGTAACACGCTGAATGCCAGACGCTATGTTGACAAGATTCTGCGGCCTATTGTACTGCCCATTCGACAGGGTTCTAGGGGCTTTATCATAATGCAGGATAATGCTCGTCCTCACACGGCTATTCTCACAAGACAATTCTTTGAGGAGCATGACATCACTGTGTTGAGGCATCCAGCGGTAAGCCCAGATCTAAACTCCATCGAACACGTATGGGATATAATGGGTCGTCGACTGCGACGGGAGTATCAACATGTTCCGAGCTTAGCTGCCTTAGAGGTAGCGCTTGTGCAAATTTGGAGGACTATTCCCCAAGCACTGATAAGGCGATGCATCAATATCCAGAACGATTGCAAGCGGTTATGAATGCTAGGGGTGGCAGCACGCGTTTTTGAACACACACACACACACACACACACGCACACGCAACACACACACACACACACACACACACACACACACACACACACACACACACACACACACACACACACACACACACACACACACACACACACACACACACACACGCGCGCGCGCGCGCGCACGCACGCGCACACACACACACACACACACACACACACACACACACACACACACACACACACACACACACACACACACACACACACACACACACACACACACACACACACAGACAGACAGACAGACAGACAGACAGACAGACAGACACACACACACAGACACACATACAGGCAGGCATACAAAATTAAAGACATTAGTTTGGAGTCGTTAAATACCGCGGAAGTGACGAGCCGTGGGGTCTCTTGTACTCAACAAATGCACGCGCGCACGCACACATCCACACACACACACACACACACACACACAATAAGCGTAAATCCGGTTGTCCAACCTCCACGTCGTACACTTCGGGTAATGTTAATGCTGGCGGTAAAAAATTGGTTAGATCCGAAAAAATGATTTTTTTTTTTTTTCATCTTCGCGAAAAATCTTAATGAGTATTAAGAATGTTCGGACACCGTTTACATCGATTTTTTTTTTAATTTTCAAATGAGAATTTTTTTTTTTTTTTTTAGACTTCAAAAACAATCTTGATGAGTATTCAATGCCAAATGTTAAGAAAACAAGAGAATTTTTCTTTCTTTTATCGAAATAATCATCCGATGATGTTCAAAGAGCCAAAAAGGCGTTTTTTCAAGTGAAGCCTAAAATAAAAAATTCGGGGTAGAAAAACGGATGGACGGATCAATTTGAAATTTGATAGGGTTATTGGGGATACATTAAGCTAAGTGCGGACGCACTAACGTTTGTTCTAACCACAATATTTGCAAAGTACTGGTGAATTTTCTAAATAACCAGAAAAAGTGCTTTTTTTGCCACTTTTTCAAATGAACGCAAGGGGTGAAAATTTTTTTTTTTTTTTTCAAAAAGAATAACTGGAGCTCATACGCAATTCATTTGAGTTTTCAAAACTGCCAGTAGATTTGCTATGAGATTACCGGTTCATGAGATATCGATGATCAAACGAAAAAAGATGTTTTTTCATTCACCGGCCGATATCTCAGCGAAAAATTGTTGTACAGAAACAAAAAAAAATCAAATTGAAGGTTAAGACTCAGGCTAAATAACTGTATTGATGGTGCCCCCAGAAAAAAATTTTTGGAGTCCATGGACAACTTTGAAAAACGGAAACTTAAAAAAAAAAAATTTTTTCGACATTTCTCTTGATTGTGAGATGATCAATGGCCAAGAAAAATGTTTCATCATACGGTTTCAAAACTAAAAATGTCAAGCTTCAAAATGCTTTTTTGTTCATCCTAATACGACCATTTTTCGCAAAGTTAGAGCCACGCAAAAAACACGTAAAAAATTGGAAAAATTTCTTGTTCCTTCAATCGTTGGGTTGAGTGTAGATCGGAACCATGTGTGTAGACATGGAACGGGCGCACGATATTAATTCAATCGGAAACGTACAATAAAGAAAATATCATTATGACAAACGCATTGATCCGATGAAGATCCGAGAAACGCGGATGGTTCGGATTGGCGATGAAGTTAATTCTTACGAGTCGGTGTGTGTTTGATAATTCGATCCCATCGAATTATTAGGGTGAAGCGCGAGATACGCGAAGAAGTCGGAGTTTCGATAAAGTTTATTTTTTTTGCGTTCAATTTGCTATAATTCGAAACGGCCAATTATTACGGCGAAACCGTGCACTCGCGGTCAAATCAAAGGTTCAAGAGAATTTATTGTTCGGAGACCGGAGGCACATTAATTCGAGACGTCGAATTGTTACGTCGTAACGCGACACACTTTTCGAAAGCAAGTGAAGAAAAGTTTATTCTCCGAAAACGCGTGATTGATGACTTGATATATCGAATCAATACGACGAAGCGCGACACTCGCGTATGAATCGAAGATTCCCAAAAAGCCTAATTGTAGGAAACCGGAAGTGATAATTCGAGACGTCGAATCATTTTCATGATACGCGACCCACGCGAAAGAAGCGAAAATTTCGAGAAAAGTCCGTCTTTCAGAAAACCGGAAACGATAATTCGCGATGTCGAATTATTTTTATGTCACGCGGCACACGCGAGCGAAGCGCAAATTTTGAGAAAAGTTTGTTTTTCTGAAAACCGGAAACGATAATTCGCGATGTCGAATTATTTTGTACGATACGCGGCACACGCGAACATACGCTGGACGACACAGGTTTATCTCTTTTACTCGAGAGCAGGATAATGCGATACATCTAATCATGAGTCGATGAATGCCGAAATGGCTAACAGGTGCGATAAGGGCGCGCACCATTCATACGAAAACGCATATATGACTGACCGTGTCATATATGCGGTACCTGTATTTGCACATGGCGTCTGCCATGCCGTTGATGATTCTCACGAAGATCCTCGAAATCGCGCAGGGTGGCGAATCCGACGATAGCGTACACATCCGCACGTCGTCGTATTGCGTGAAAACGTTTTTATGTTCCCCTCAGAACTGGCGTCGGACTAGTCGGAAGATTCCTTGCTGACTTTGAGAATGTAGGCGAACGCGTGCCAATGGAAATATGTTCGTCCACCACCATGCGCGCGATCTACGATGAGCGAGGTGGTAAGAGCCGCCGACTTCACTCGTGGGGAGTTAGTGATCGAGTGATGCTCCACATCGATAAATGTGGGTGCGTGCCCCTTTACCTGTTACGACGCGCGCGCGCGTAAGGAGTAGGGCGAGGTGTAACAACTACGCGGTCCAATTTCGGGCCTTGGCGCGTGCCGGCGCCAATCAGCGCGTAATACCGGGGGCCGGCGACGCTGTGGATGGATCGATGCTACACGTTCAAAGTTTCGAGAGAGACTATTTTTTTCCGTCACTTACATCCCCATGGGCAACGCTACCCAAACAATGCCAAGCTAATTAATACGCAATCGAGCAAATGCAGTACACGATATCTAGAACCCTACAATATGTAATACAGACTTCGCGTACAGCGTGAAAATTAGTCGGTTGTTAGAGAAGGATAGAGGACGTGTGTAGTGCGTGTGTCTCTTCCGATCCTGTGCTTTGTGTTCAATTGAAAGAGACAATAATAGCCGCAGTTACGCTCTATCTATCCCTCTCTCTCTCTCTCGATAGTTGTACGTATAAGCCTATCGTCTTCTACATAGTACGTCATAGAGTGCCGTCTCTCTTGCACTGGCGAGGGAATTAGCTTCATATTATTCATGAATTTTCGAAATTATTATGTTTGCGCGTCAACCCCTAACATTTACATCATTTCTATGCCTTAATTTACAGAAATACGAGGTTGGGCTTGATACAACTTTTTATGTATTTTTTAATTTTAAGCAATGTTTGTTTGGAAAATGTTTCGATCGGGACATTCATTTTCGTTCATACCCCGGGTTCGCGGGGGTGCAGAACCAAAATTTCATTTGGGCATCTTTCAGTAGCCAGTCATCTAACTTCAGTTAAAAAAGCGTATTACCCCTTAAAAAAACTCTCCATTTTCGGAGTGTTTGACTGGATTATAAGAAGGAAAAGAAGTAGAGCAGCGGGAGGGCTATCGAAGTGGGACCGTGGGAGAAAGGAAGGGGAAAAGGTGCGGGAAGACCAGAGCAGTAGAACGGGTAGGTGAAGGAGGCGCAGGGTGGGAGAGGAAAGAATGGGAAGGGTATAAGAGGAAAGAATGAAAAGGATAACAAATATGAACAATGTAATAAATAAAACATTTATTAATTTAATTATAACTCAGTTAACTTATTAATTCAATTATTATTTGTTATACGCCAATTCCGTCTTTCCCCCTCGGCAGCACCTTTTTATTTAATTTATATGTTTTTACAAAAAAGATATATAAAATACCATTATAAAATATAAAAATAAGTAAGGTCGCTCTCCTCCGTGAGCGCTATCTGTCCGCCGCGACCGTCAACCCATCAACGCGTCTCCCCGCGGAGCTATGCGTCGTGCGCCGCGACATCCCTCCTCTGCGACCGTCAGCCAATCAGGCGCGAGCGAGCGAGTATACGTAGAGGCGCTGCGACGCCCAAACCTCAGTCGTTTCGGAGAGTAGTGCCGAACAGGTACCAGGGGGGCAAATCTCCAATGGAACTCGTGAGGTTCGAGTTACGCCGGGGGAGGCTACGGGATGGCGCTGCTGGTCATGCTGTGTCTCACTCGCACACTATATCTTTCTCTTTTGCACTAACCTCTAAGAAATCCTCTTATCGTGGTCGCTAACATAAGTACGCCGAATGTAGTGCCCGTGCGCGCATACCAAAATAGCTCAGTGGTAACGTGGTCGTCCTGATGACTTAAAGTTCTGAGACGGTGGTTCAAAACCCCGCATTGCAGCTTTTTCCCCCCAAGTCATTTGAATAATATCTAACATAAAATAAAAACAGCATATGTGACAAAGAAAACGATTTATTTTCAAATTTTATGACACATTAATATATTAATTTCGCATTTATTTATTCGCAGAACAAAATACATTTTACTATACATGTGGAAACGCATTTTTTTTTATACACATAAATATATAGGTATGTATATATGAATATAAAATATGTGAAAATAAATATTTATGTATTCATAACGTATATGAGGCATAACATACCAAATCGACAACGTTTTTTCGTGGCCATTTTTTATTCAGCTGATATTTTTATTTATTTTTGTACTAACTGAAAAACAAATGATGATTCATTATTTATTTCAATTTTTTTTCAAAACGTTTAAAAGCTATGGGCTTTTCCTAAAATTTCGCATTTTTCTTTCACATTCTTGTAACTTCCCCCCGAATTTAGTGTTTCTTTTTTTCAGATGTTGGGTTTTTCTTAAAATTGAAAAAGAATTCCCAAAAATTGTAAGAACTGTTTTTGACTTTATTTAATCTCTCCATTTCTGAGCTGAGCAATTTTTTTCAAAGACCCACCATGATTTTTTTAATTTATATGTTTAAGAACATTTGATTTCACGTATTTTGTATTTTTAATGTTTCATTTAATCATGGATTCATTTCACTCCAAATGAAATATTGAAATTTGAAAATAATAAAACAAAGAATTTACTCATTATGAAAATTGCAAACAATACCTAAAATCAGATTTACTTTAACATATGGGGTATTCCTGGGAATTTCGGCAACTTCGGACAGTTGGGTCGAAATTTTTGCCCCCCAATTTTTTTCATTAATATGTGTTCAAAATAAAGAGACACCTATTTCGGCGTTTTTTATTTTGAGCCCCCACTTTTGAAATACAGTCAAATGAAGTTTTTGAAGTATTGACCACATTCGGTCATTCAAATCGATATATCTCAGCAACGGTTAGTGATAACTCAAAAAACCACTGGTGTTTTTTTTTCGTTTTTGAACGCTTTATACATTGAAAACATTGACGATTATGTTGCACAAATTCAACAATTATTTATAAACAATTCAAAATTAAAAATGAAATACAACAAAAAATGTACCCTTAATTTTTTAAATGTATTTTTTTTTTTAATGCCTTGAACAAAAACAAAAATATAGCCACCTTGAACTTTTTGGGCCGACGCTTCGTTCGGGAGTTATAGATTTTTTTGTCACAAAAAACCCGTAAATGTTTACCCGGTTGTTAAGAATAAAAGCTATAACTTTCGAACGAAACGTCGGCCGAAGTCCGGCCGGGTCTCAAAATTTTTCTTTTCGTCCAAGGAATTTGAAAAAAAATCAATTTGAATAATTAAGGGTACTTTTTTCTTCATGCAATTTTTTACTAATAAAATACGTATATTTACCGGTTTTTTATGACAAAAAAAGCTATAACTTTCGAACGAAACGTCGGCCCAAGTCCGGCCGGGTCTCAACATTTTTCTTTTCGTCCAAGGAATTTGAAAAAAAATCAATTTCAATAATTAAGGGTACTTTTTTTTCATGCAAATTTTTAATCATAAAATACGTAAATTTACGGGTTTTTTGTGACAAAAAAATCTATAACTTCCGAACGAAGCGTCGGCCTAAAAAGTTCAAGGTGGCTAAATTTTCGTTTTTGTTCAAGGAATTTAAAAAAAAATACATTTCAAAAATTAAGGGTACATTTTTTGTTGTATTTCATTTTTAATTTTGAATTGTTTATAAATAATTGTTGAATTTGTGCAACATAATCGTCAATGTTTTCAATGTATAAAGCGTTCAAAAACGAAAAAAAAAACACCTGTGGTTTTTTGAGTTATCACTAACCGTTGCTGAGATATATCGATTTGAATGACCGAATGTGGGCAATACTTCAAAAACTTCATTTGACTGTATTTCAAAAGTGGGGGCTCAAAATAAAAAACGCCGAAATAGGTGTCTCTTTATTTTGAACACATATTAATGAAAAAAATTGGGGGGCAAAAATTTCGACCCAACTGTCCGAAGTTGCCGAAATTCCCAGGAATACCCCATATACATTATTTTAAAATTGAAGAGGGTAATCGCCGAATAAAAATGGTTTAGCTCCAAAACGCCGGGATTAAAGTGAAAAAAAGTTCATATAATTTTTGAGATTTTCTTTCCAATTTAGAGAAAAATTCGACATTTAAAAAGAAAAGCAACACTGAACCTGGGCTATTATTCCTCAAGTTACAAGCATTTCAAGAAAATGAAATTATTTTGTAGAAATCCGTAACCTTTATATCGTTCGGAAAAAAATTTTTAAAAAATCATGAATTTGTCTTTCAGTTGGTACAAAAACTCATAAAAATATTAGCCAAATCAAGAATGGTCACACAAGAACCTTGTGGTTTTGGTATGGAATGCCTCATTTATAATATAAAATCCCAACTTACTTCTAATCAGTCATGACCCGACGGTATCCCCTATTTTCCGCGAGTTTCTTAGCTTGCAGCATCAAGGTATCTGTGATGTCTGACCCCATATTTTCTTTTCCCGAAAGAATTCTTGAAATTATTTTTAAATACCAAGTCGTCGTACTCGCAACATATTTCGATAAACCTAGTCTTATTATACCACACTTGCTCGTGGTCACATTGTTCAAAAATGAACAAATTTCTTTCAAACAGGTTTTGAACGATAATTTTTCCGAACCCTTCGAAGTGAATGAACCGCGATGTACAGTTGGTAAGATGTCGTCGACCGTTTCCTCTACCTCCACAGCTGCGGCCTTCATGCCTAAGCTATAAAAATTCAATAATACACTTTTAATTTTGTTGCACGAGGTCGGTAAGATTATCGAAGGAATTGAATTAAGTTTATTCAGGTTTTCATTGATTTTAAGGGACTCAGTTGCGTATAGAATGTAAATGAAAAGATGCTGCAATTATTCATTAAATATTTTACCTCAATCACAAAACTTCTAGGCAAACAGAAACCATGTAAGTCCAAGACTGAATTTTCTTAGTCTGCATCGAGGCAAATATTGTTTTTATTTCGCGTTTAGGTTGCACAAAGAGCCTAGATTAGTTTCGCAAAGTCTAATTTCCTATTCTATGAAAAAGACAGCTTCAAAATAAGAATTCCAATTTAACAGTAATTTACAAAAGATACGAGGAAATTCAATGAGAAAGTGACTACTTATGCAAGTTACAATTTACTGTGAAAGGGAATATATCTTGTGCAATCTTTTCGATGGAAAATCTGATACTGGATTTTCTGGATGTCTGATACTGGACTCTTTGCATACTTCCTTCATTTATTACACAGCGAACCATAAAATAGATTTTTGAACTTACCAGCAGCCCTCGATTCGTTTCCCACGATGATGGATTGCATCGGCATTGCACAGGACCTGTCGTTCTCCTTTCCATCGTCAAATTTATATGACGAAACATCAATTTTTTCTGAAAATAAGCAAGGACAGGAATCGTGTATTAAAAGTTTGTTGAAATACATTAACTAAGAACTGCTGACCACTCATCATAATAAATATAAATACCTGGCAGGTGCAATGAAGGTATCGCCACTCTGCTAAGCTTCTGCCTCAAGACAAATTTTGCTTCGAAGTGTAAGCGGCATACTGACCGCTTACACAGGTTGTGTGGAGCTATGTCTAAAAGTTTTTTATTCCCGCAAGCTGCTAGCTATGCTAAAAAACGTGACTTGCTGCTGTTGGGGTGCGGAAATCGATGTGCATGGGCTGCTACGGCGGTGCATCCCTGCACCGAGCATTTCCTCGGCATCCACAATGCTAAACAAATGAAATTTTCAAATAATTTCTATATAATAGTGCTATTTCTATGAACTCAATTTATATTGCATATAGGGCATAAACTCATAGACATAAAATCACAATTGCAGGGAAAGAAGATTATAACCTATTGAAGAATGTGATCCTGGTGGCATCACATAACCTCATCACGAAACTTCGTTTAACGTTATTATGGGGAAATATTGATGTGCTCACCTTCATTATGTAGTCCTATGTGTAATCCAATTCTTCTGGGTACAATGAATAGAAATCTTACACCAACTGCTTCTTCAGCCCGTATAAATGTTCGTAGATCTTGACACACAAAAAAACACCTGTATCCGGTAACGAAACACCAGTAAAAATGGCGGAGGAAATAGCGTCTAGCTTGCGCTGGGAATGAGTTGGCGTCAGTGCGACTGAAACGGCAACAGTGTGCGAGTGGGACAGCGTACGACTAGCAGCGCCATCCCGTAGCCTCCCCCGGCGTAACTCGAACCGCACGCGTTCCATTGGAGATTTGCCCCCCTGACAGGTACTACTCCAACAACTCAGTCGCTTTTAGGACTTGTGCCGAGAGGTGCTAGCTCACTAATAAAAGTTGCACTTTAAGCTTTCTGGTTTTTAGTGTTCCCTATCCTATCTTCTCCTTGCCGACTTGTGGCTGTGAAGCTACAACCGGCTCGCCTACTTAACCAGTTCGTTTCCGAACTATTCGTCAGTCTTTCTCAAGACTTGGTCGCGGACGGTCCTGTGGCTGTGGATTCACAACCGATTTGCCTACTTAACCAGTTCGTTTCCGAACTACTCGTCAGTCTTTCTCAAGACTTCGTCGCGGACGGACCTGTGGCTGCAAAGCTACAACCGACTCGCAAAAAACAGTTCGTTTCCGAACTTCTTCGACAGTCCTTTTTAAGACTATATCAAACGTAGAAACGTGGCTGCAAATCTACGATCAACTCCCGCATTCGTTCATTCCTGAACTCGTCGACAGTCCTTGTTAAGACTTTACACAAGCGTAGAGACCCGGGTCTGAGAAGCTCCGGCCACCTACCCACTCGTCACGAACACTCCAAACGACGGTAACCCCTGGCTGAATAAGCTACGGCTACCCAACCACCGTCTTTAGCAATTATTTGTTACACGTCGTTCACCCGTGGCTGAAGAAGCTACGGCAGTTCGACCATATCACCGATATTTCCCTTCAAGTCACATCAAGAACCTCGATCCAACGATCAAAACCCATAACCCGTTAACCAGCTGTTAGGGGCAAATGACATTTACTTTCCCCTCGTTTTTCGCCAGTGTCATACTTAGTTATCTAATATTATTCTTTAATCCATGTATTCTTGATTATTTATTTATTTATTTAGTAATATATTTATAAAGTTAAGTTAAAATTTAAAATTAATGGGGGAATGGAATTAATAATGTAATTGTAAAGAAATTCAAGTGAAAATGTTTGAAATATATATTTTTTATTCTTCTAAAATTGTTATGCAACAATATGGACGGTGGAGGAGTATGAGGGGATATTGTATAAATAATATACAACGCCGGTTTAACGAGATATATATTTTATATTTATTAACTCAGACGAAAGTATGACGATAAATAAAACGAGGAGAAATTAACGGAACTCGATGGCCGTGATAACGCGTTGTACGTGCAGGTACCGATATGATGTGCCGTGGTGGCGAAACGGAAGTTCGGCCTCTTACACCCGTGGAAGCTTGGCGGGCGAGTTTCGGATGTCTCGGCCCGTTTTTCGGCGAGGCGTAATAGGGGGTCGTGGCCGAGTAGCTTTTCGAGTAGGAATATATTCGGGAGGTTGATTCTGGGAATCCTCTGTCAATCCTCGAGGAATGTAAGGAGAAGGAGGCAGAGTCGGCGCGATCGGTGATACCGGCCTAAGACGTAGAATTTCCGCCCCTTTCTCCACCGTCTCCCACAAAGCAGTAAACTCCTCGTCAAAAGAACGAGGAGCCTCAGCCGCGGGGAGGTGATGAAGGCAGGGGAGGGGAGAGTAGATAGGAGAGAGAGGTAGAGGAGAGGTGGAAACGATAGGGAGGATTTGGACCGACCATACAGGCAAGATCCCGGAAAATGGCCGTGCTGGCCCCGATACGCGGTTCGGGTCTCGGGAGTCGGTGAGCCGTCGTTCGATAATAAAAACCGTGTGGGGATCGGGTGCGAGCTGCTCGCCGAAGCTTCCGACGGAGGTACGTAGGGTCATGATTCGGCATCTGTAAAAATTTAGAGAGGTTTAAATTAGAGGGAGAGGACCACTTCGCAGCGGTAGAGAGGACGGTCCACTTTGCAGCGGCAGAAGGAGAGGAACCACTTTGCAGCGGGTAAAAAGAGGGGACCACTTTTCAGCGGCAGGAGGGGGTAGGGGTCCACTTTACAGCGGCAGGAGGAGGATGTGTCCAGCAACCCGCTCGTCAGTGGAGAGAAGACTGGCCATGAGGTGGCTCGCGCTCGGCCTTTTATACCTGCGGCGGCTCGAAGAGCGGCGAAGTAGCCAGGCTCGTGCCTAGGCGCCTGGAAGGCCCTGGGTGTTAGAATTTGGATGGACTTAGCGTCGACTGTCGGATATTCCCGTAGTTATTTGATAACTCGGGATCTTCCTTACCGACGGGGGATACGCGCACGTACGGTAAGTAGTAATAATCAATGCAAGTGTCGGTAACACTTAATCTTTACGGGATTATTTACAGGTTAGATAAATATTTGATAATTAACATTTGTTCTTTTGCGTTTTGTTTCAGGTGATAATTCGTGCGGGAAAAAAAGGATCTTGGAGTGTGCTGGTTGCACAACAAAATGGGTAAGAATCCCAAATAATCTATTCAATCAAATATTTATTGACTTTAAAAGATGTAATGGATAAAATGATCCAGTAACATGAAGTTAATGTATTCATAAAATTGAGTTATATCTTGAATCAATGAAGGAATTTTTAAAAAATATTACATAAATAAATAATATAATTGTAAAGTAATTGAAAAAAAAAGTTCAAAATTTATATCTTAAATTCTTACAAAATAGATAAGAAATGAGAATAATCTATTACATTGAATATTAAATCAACCGTAACTATTTTTATCCTTTTTTTATTTTTTTTTTAAACAAAGAACACTTACCTTCAAATGTTGCAGATAGTTTGTCGTTGACTGCAGCGTTCCCTTGATTTGAGTTGGAGGGTGGCACAACATGCCGATTCCGACAATTTGTCCATTAAACGACGATTGTGCTAAATCGAATTCGAAAAACTTGCCGTCTAAGAGAGCTTTCTTCTGGCATGCCTTCAACAAATTATCCGTATCCACTGCTAATTGATCGTTCGTCGCAGCAGACGGAAGAGTCATATCATTTTTTTCAGTCGATGAAGTATCCATCTTTACACAATTCGTTTATCCACACTTTCACTTATCCCCATTCACTCAAAACGTTTCTGGCTGCCACGAAAACACTTCTTAGTGAACGAATAATACGCGACTGACGATCTTTTCGTCGAACAAGCTCGTCGGTCAGCGATTGTATACATTGTAATGAAGTCTTTCTATCACATTTTCTTTCGCGCTCGAATCGCAAAATAATAAAGTAGGGTTACCCGGGGAAACGGATATGGGTGCTGTCGAAAATCGATTACACGAAGAATTGTGACTAAACAAGAGATTCGCGAGATGATTCTATTTTTATTCGACATATATTTGAGAAGACGATACACCAAGGTAGTATTATATGCCGATGAGTCATGGGGTCAAATTCGTTGAACCCGTATGACTCAATTTCAAGACGATCAGGAACATATGCCAGATTAAATATGTTGGATCTGTGTGGTCGACTATCAGCCAGACTATGCGTATACCTATAACTTCACCTTCGATTCATACGATCGAGTATGTTCGACTCGTATGATTTTGATCACGACTTTGATCGTTGAATTACCCATTAAGTTGACTACTTAATTATTAAGATTAAGATTAAGTTGATTAACTTGATTAATTAAGTTGATTACGAATGTTAGAGGCCCAATAATCGGACGGCGTCTAACGGAGACGCGAGATAAGCGATCGCAGGGCTCGTAGAACTGATTCTACGACGCTAAAAAAACGAAGAGCGATCTACGCTAACAAAACGAAGAGCGATCTACGAAAGAAGTATATCCTAGTTAAACCCGACCGCGAGATATTGTCTCTAACACACACGATGTTTGCGTCGACGCGACAAGACGAAGTTAGGATCTTTCACCATTTATCCATTAAATGGTTTTTCTTTTTCCTTCGACACGAAAATTCGACCTCCGAGAGTTTTCACTGATTTAGAAATGAGATGACGTATACGACGACGCGCGACTTCGGCATGCGTGTGTTCGTTCACGACGTTCGCGTTTCTTCCCCTCGAGCACACGTGGTCACGACGGAGGTTAACGCGTGGCAGACGCGCCACTTCGGATCTTCGTAAGAGAAAAACGAGCGCCGTTGGCATGTATGACCTTCGGCGCAATACCTGGATTTTTGTTTTTTTGTGATGCCACAATATCGTGTCTTCCGAATTCTTTTATTCCAGAGCCGATCCCGTACTCCGGGTGGTGCGGCGATGGGACGATGTCCGCCACGTGTCGATTCCTCGATAAATCGATATCCGTATGTCGGTCTTTAGGCGGATCCTTCAGGTCTCCAGTCGTCGTCGGTCATTGTTCTGCTCAAATAAAATGATCAAGAGCGGGTGGAGACTATGATAATGAGATTATCAAAAGCCACGTAGGCCACAGCGGAGTCGGGTCAATTAATATTGGGTGTTTCTTGAGTAATGGCCGACCATCCGCGTCGGATTCTCGTAATCTTCTGTCTTCATGGCCCCCCTTCCGGGGCCCTCTATTCTGTTGTCTTTTTCAGGTGGCTAGCGCCGCGGCTTGTCGCGAACTGCTCGTCGATGAATTCCCCACTCTCGCCCTGACGCGGCCCTTAGTGGCCATGCCGCGTACTCGCGTTGTCTCTAGGAAGAGCGCGTATTCCAGTTATCGGAATGGGTTACTACAACGTATAGAGAATATAACAATTCACGGTTGTGACTACCGACTGTGTAAGTACGACGACTATAATGTATCAAATTTCACCTGTAGTGAAATAGGCTGGGAATACGTATTTTAAAGATGGTTATTATTATGATTCCCGACAAGTCCTTCATTGCTGGCCGAATACATCATCAAGCTCATTCATGTTGAAAGTGTTGAAGCGAGAGGATGACTTTCATAAAAACCGTCATCATTCTCTCTCTCTCTCTCTCTCTCTCTCTCTCTTTCTCTTTTAATAATTATAAACAAGCTGCAAGATGGAACTTGCAATTTGCTTCCTCGAAATTGTAGGTAGTGAACGAAGATTCCTCTATGATGAATGATTGTTTTTGTTCTGAATCTGATAGATTAATCGGAGATATTTATATGAGTGGTAATTTTCTATTTAATCTTTCGCTTCCTCATAGAGGAATCTTCGTTCACTACCTACGATTTCGAGGAAGCGAATTGCAAGTTCCATCTTGCAGCTTGTTTTGGTATATTAATTATGAAATATTTGATGATATAATTCAAAGTGTCCTAAAATTCGAGCGCGTTGTTCGATTTCTACCAAATTTAGTAACAAATGAAGCTAAATGTTGGTTCATGCGTGTACATAAATTTGAGCACGTTCAGTCGAATATTTCCAGACTTGCAGAGGTTCGAACCTCGAAATTTATAGTTGCTATAAAATTAGATTCGCTGAGCCGATCTTCGCCAAAGGGCATAGCCAGATAAGCATACCAAAACTGCCTTAACCGAGTTTTTAAATGACACTGAGCCTATCGTATCCTCTCTAAAAAAAACAATTTCCCTGAAAATTTCAGCTCTCTAACCCAATTATTTCCCGAGTAATCGGAAAAAATATGATTTTCAGTTTTTATTTTTTTTTAACTTCGATATTCGCTATGGATTTTTGTCAATTTTTTCCCAAATACTTATTGACAAGAGCCATCGAACGAATAGCCTTACAAATATTCCGGTCCAACACTTGATTTTTAACGAAGAAAATCAAAATGGAAATGGCCATTTCACTGGGTTCCTTTCGGAGTACAATTATAAAACTATTATACAATATCGATTTCCTATGTCCCTTTACTCCCGATTTTTTTCAATTTTATTGATTTGGTGCAACATCGTGAAAAAAATTAAATCGGTTTTTTTCGATTTCGCTATGTAATACTAGAGTGATCCTTATATAGGACTCGGGCGAATTTTGACCCACTTCCTTCCCAGATTAACTCCAAATAATTTCGAAAAAAGTTTCCTAAATTGGCAGCCCGCCATCTTTAAAACCGGCCATGACCAGCAGGGGTCATTTTCCCCCTTTAAAAGACACAGGATTTATCGACTCTCTAGTAATATTCCCATTCGGGTCTCTTGAAATCATCTTTAAAATCCAAGAAGTATCTCAATGAGTCCGTAACACCTTTGTGCATGAAAAAAAAATCTTACGGTTTGACTTTGAAATAGTTATGGGCCGTTCCACGCCGATATATAAACATGTTTCTCGGTTTTTTCTTGTTCCCGGATAGTTTTGTGAGATAATTTTTTAGATTTGAAATATCAATCCTAAAATTCAAAATACTGATCTTGAAAGTAATATTGGTCATTCCGACTCAATTTGTTTTTTTTTCTTGTTTCGTTTTTCCTCTAGTTGCCAGATAATTTTATCAAAAGGAAGTTCAAAATATCCGATCTCATTCTGAAGATTGGAAATACTGGTCTTGAAATTAATATGGGCCATTCCAATTAGAAACATTCTTTATATTTCATTTTTGAAATTTTTATCAGCTATTTCTTCAAATTTTCGAAAATAAATAGTGTATTGTATAGTATTGTTCTTACTGTTACCCCGAAGGGTTTTACAGGGCATTCTCCTCTCTCCTTATCACTTCGACTTCGCTCAGCCCTGCTCCCTCGACTCCCGGGACTGGAGCTTCGTCGCGACACGCTAGATGACCACAACGGGCATACAGCTATAGTCGTAGATCGTACGTCCTATAGCTGGAGCTTCGTCCATGCGCCTTGTTGTGGTTACCAGCGGTACAACAGTCCCGAAGTCGAGATTGCGATAAGGCTGGTAGCCTTTTTGGATTGCCAGACCAGGGCGCTACCCTTTCCTGGACCTACTTATTAAAGTGGAATCCGAACCACTACCAACTGTACCGAATGCCGATACAGTTGGTCGGTCATTGGTTCGCCTCCCGGTTACCGCTACGTCCTTTCGGCGAGAATGTAGTTATTTTCACCGAAAAGTACGCCCGGACCGGGACTCGAACCCACGACCTTCCGATGCTCAGGCTAGCACGCTAACCACTGAGCCAGAGCACCGGTTATAAATAGTGTTACGAGTTAGAATAGCCCATATAAATTCCAAGACCAGTATTTTTAATCTTCAGAATAAGATCGGATATTTTGAACTTCCTTTTGATAAAATTATCTGGCTACTAGAGGAAAAACGAAACAAGAAAAAAAACAAATTGAGTCGGAATGACCAATATTACTTTCAAGATCAGTATTTTGAATTTTAGGATTGATATTTGAAATCTAAAAAATTATCTCACAAAATTATCCGGGAACAAGAAAAAACCGAGAAACATGTTTATATATCGGCGTGGAACGGCCCATAACTATTTCAAAGTCAAACCGTAAGATTTTTTTTTTCATGCACAAAGGTGCCACGGACTCATTGAGATACTTCTTGGATTTTAAAGATGATTTCAAGAGACCCGAATGGGAATATTACTAGAGAGTCGATAAATCCTGTGTCTTTTAAAGGGGGAAAATGACCCCTGCTGGCCATGGCCGGTTTTAAAGATGGCGGGCTGCTAATTTAGGGAACTTTTTTTGAAATTATTCAGAGCTAATCTGGGAAGGAAGTGGGTCAAAATTCGTCCGAGTCCTATATAAGGATCACTCTAGTATTACATAGCAAAATCGAAAAAAACCAATTTAATTTTTTTTCACGATGTTGCACCAAATCAATAAAATTGAAAAAAATCGGGAGTAAAGGGACATAGGAAATCGATATTGTGTAAGAGTTTTATAATTGTACTCCGAAAGGAACCCAGTGAAATGCCCATTTTCATTTTTATTTTCTTTGTTAAAAATCAAGTTTTGGACCCGAATATTCGTAAAGCTATTCGTTCGATGGCTCTTGTCAATAAGTATTTGGGAAAAAATTGACAAAAATCCATAGCGAATATCGAAGTTAAAAAAAAATAAAAACTGAAAATCACATTTTTTCCGATTACGCGGGAAATAATTGGGTTAGAGAGCTGAAATTTTCAGTGAAATTGTTTTTTTTAGTGAGGATACAATAGGCTCAGTGTCATTTAAAAACTCGCTTAAGGCAGTTTTGGTATGCTTATCCGGCTATGCCCTTTGATATACATCATTGCTCAATGATGTTTTATACTCCTGTAAATTTAGAACTCGATTGGTTAAAGTTAACGAAACTTATAGCGACAAATTTGATTTTTCGAAAAATTCAAAATATCATAAAATTGAAAATTATCAATGGATTTGGCCCAAATGCAATACCAATCAACCTCAGATACAAATCTCTTTGTCAAGAACTATTAAGACGAATATCTCAAAATTTGCGACAATTATAGTGCGTACGTCCTTTTTTTGGAAATTTGAAAACGACACAAAATCCGAGCGACGCCTTCGATCATGACCAAAATTATAGTAGAAGAAGGGGTTATAGAGCTGCACATGCCTGCAAAACTTGGGCGCTGTAGCTTAAACCGTTCTCGAGTTATACACGTTTGAGTTTCAGGAGGCCATTACACACACGCACGCACGCACGCACGCACGGACGCACGCACGCACGCACGCACGCACGCACGCACGCACGCACGCACGCACGCACGCACGCACGCACGCACGCACGCACGCACGCACGCACGCACCCACACCCACACCCACACCCACACCCACACCCACACCCACACCCACACCCACACCCACACCCACACCCACACCCACACCCACACCCACACCCACACCCACACCCACACCCACACCCACACCCACACCCACACCCACACCCACACCCACACCCACACCCACACCCACACCCACACACCCGCACACCCGCACGCACGCACGCACGCACACACGCACGCACGCACGCACACACACACACACACACACACACACACACACACACACACACACACACACACACACACACACACACACACACACACACACACACACACACACACACACACACACACACACACACACACACACACACACACACCCACACCCGAACCCACATCCACACCCACACCCACACCCACACCCACACCCACACCCACACCCACACCCACACCCACACCAACACCCACACCCACACCCACACCCACACCCACACCCACACCCATACCCACACCCACACCCACACCCACACACCCGCACGCACGCACGCACGCACGCACGCACGCACGCAAGCACGCACGCACACACGCACGCACGCACGCACGCACACACACACACACACACACACACACACACACACACACACACACACACACACACACACACACACACACACACACACACACACACACACACACACACACACACACACACACACACACACATACATACATCCGGACATTTTCTAAAAATGAGTTCTCTGGAAGTTTTAGAACATTCTGAACATGGTGACATGAATATCTCGAAAAAAAAATTTTTCATCGTTACATAGCTTCCTCTATGAGGAAGCAAAATGACAATAATAATAAGGATAATACTATAAAGGTTTGTGTACGTGTGCGTTTGTGTGTGTGGATTAGGGTGGCTTGACACAAAACATATCAATTTCTATCTAAAAAAATTTGTGAAGCATTTCCAAGGACACTGGGGTCAATTCAGCAAAAAAAAAACAATCAAAAAATATTGAGGGATTCCTGAAATATCGATTTATTCGTATGAGCGTGCAGAATCTATACGACGACAGTTACTTGCTCGATTCGAGGGTTTCGGCAAGCGCTACGCCGGCCTAGCCAGGGCCGATTGGCAAATGGGGGCTGGCTTGGGCTATAGTGTTACTCTACTGGAAATTGTTATTTTTAATTTATTTTTAGTATACTCACTGAACTATTTTGCGAATATGGGAACCTGCTTTCAAATAAAATTGTCATCGTAAGTATTTGTCAACGCCTCAACAGGCATTCAAGTTGAAAGTCCCGCACTTTACACGGGTGTGCGCTAGGCTGGGCCAAAAAAAACTTTTAATTTTTTTGTTTTTAGCTACCATGAAAATATGGTCCGCGATGACGAAAAAAAAATTCTGGAAAAGTTTGATCCCTCAATATTAATATTAAGAGGTGGCGCATTGGGATTTTCGATTTCTCATTTAAATAACAGGAATTTTTTTTTTTTTTATTTGGAATTTTACTATACTCGAACGAATTTTTGTCCAGTAAAGATCAAAGCATCTTCTTGCAGGAAGCTTAACGATCTTAAATAAAGGTCTGATATCATTTTTTGCTAAGTCGACTCCTTTAAAAGTTATTTAAGGTTAAAGTGCAACCTCAAATTATAAATGATTCATTTTTCATATTTTCATATTCTATTACGAACTAATGGTTCAAAAACATAAAATATTATATTATTCGTAAAGCTTCTCGCGTATTCTTACGTAAAACTATAAAATACTCACAAAATATCAATAATTCTAGAAAAAATTGATTTTTTTCTGTACGTAATTTTTTAACAATGCCGGAATTTTACTTCACCCGAGTAAAGACTTGAAAAATTAATAATTTCTAGTCAAAATAATAGATGCCCTGTTTACAATTGACTATTAGGTAATTCAAAATAATAAAAGCAGTATTTCAATAATTTTCCGATCGGGAAATTATAATACAGACTAATTATAATTAGTGAAAAAAGTACACAATACACAATAAAAAATGTTATTCCAATCGGAAAATTATTGAAATACTGGTTTTATTATTTTGAATTACCTAATACTTAATTGTGAACAGGGCATTTATTATTTTGACTCGGAATGATTAATTTTTTTAAGTCTTTACTCAGGTGAAGTAAAATTCCGACATTTAAAAAAAATTACGTACAGAAAAAGATCAATTTTTTCTAGAATTATCGATATTTTTGTGAGTATTTCATAGTTTTACGTAAGAATACGCGAGAAGCTTTACAAATATTATAATATTTTATGTTTTTGAGCCATCAGTTCGTGATAGAATATGAAAGTTTGAAAAATTAATCATTTACAATTTGAGGTTGAACTTTAACCTTAAATAACTTTTAAAGGAGTCGACTTAGCAAAAAATTATATCAGACCTTTTTTTAAGATCGTTAAATTTCCTGCAAGAATATGCTTTGATCTTCACTGGACAAAAATTCGTTCGAGTGCAGTAAAATTCCAAATTAAAAAAAAAAAATTTCCTGTGTTATTTAAATGGGAAATCGAAAATCACAATGCGCCACCTCTTAATATTAATATTAAGGGTCAAACTTTTCCAGAATTTTTTTTTCGTCATCTCGGACCATATTTCAATGGTAGCTAAAAAAAAAAAAAATTAAAAGTTTTTTTTGGCCCAGCCTAGTGTGCGCTCTCTTGGTCGAGTTTCTCGTAATCCCTGAATCTTAAGGCGTGAACCGCGTGGTCTAGTGTATTCACTAGAGTGGTCCTTATTGTTGGAATTGATTTTGAATGTGCGATCTCTCACGCCATTGCGAGGTACGCGGCGCCACACGGCGCAATTACAATACCGATGCACATGCGCACTGTACGTACAATTACTTCCTTCTGTTTCCGGCAAGACCGCGTTATCGTTTTACACCGTTGAGAATATAACACAAAATATATCTCTGTTAATCGTCTTTCATTTATTTTCCCGCGTCGTATTATTATCCGCGTACCGATACTGAAGCTCCTGCGCCAACAGGTTATGGGCCCAGATATCGTATATACAATTGGTTTCGCGAGATAAGTGTGTCGGTCAGTGTGTGAGGTTAAACACGTGTGCGGTGTACCTGTGGATTCTTGAGATCGAGACTATTGTCGGTGAAAATGACTAGCTCGGTGAGGATCGAACTGCTCACGAAGGACAATTACGATTCGTGGAGCATGCAGGTGGAGGCGCTTATGACGAAAAACGACACATGGACGTACGCGAGTGGCGATACACCGATTCCGAGAGTGAGAGCCGGTGACACGTCATCGGAGGCAGCGGCGAAAAACTGGATAACACGCGATAAGGTGGCAAAATCTGATTTAATTTTGGCAATTAGCCCAACGGAGCTACAACATAAACGCGGGTGTGCGACGTCACGTGACATTTGGCAGAAGTTACAGGGCATTTATGCATCTCGAGGGCCGGCTCGCAGGCCACGTTTTTGAAAAAATTGGCGTTGCAGAAATTGCAAGAGGGTGATGATGTTCGCGAACACCTCAACCGTTTTTTTGATGCTGTGGATAAATTATCCGTGATGAATGTAGACATTAATCAGGATTTGTTAAGTATTTTATTACTTTACAGTTTGCCGCCGAGCTACGAGAATTTCAGGTGCGCTATCGAGTCACGGGATGAGCTGCCGACGGCAGAAGTTTTGAAAGTCAAAATATTGGAGGAAAGCGAGGCTCGAGGTCAGAAGACGCACGACGAAGAGGCCGGAGCCATGGCCGCCTGGCGAAAGTCAAAAGGTCGGTGGAAAAATAATCATTCTACACAACCCAAGAAACCTGACGCTGATACTAATGCGTTTGCCAAAATAAAATGTTTTAAGTGCCGTAAGCTCGGGCATAGGGCTGCGGACTGTCCAAGGACGGTCGGAAATCAATCCAGAGCCGCAGAAGCCGATGACACGTATTTGACGAGTGAAGTCGAACACCCTACTGCTCTCAACGTTAACCTTGACCGAGTCGATGGTCGATGGTGTATCGACAGTGGAAGTACCTCTCACGTTTGTCGTGACGAGGACATTTTTACGAATTTCACGGACTCGGTACCGGGAAAATTGAACCTGGCGAGCAATGCTTCGACGGACATCGAAGCGCGGGGAGTCGTGCAGATGAAGGTCACGGACGGGTCGAAGAATCGGAGAATAAAACTCGAAGAAACGCTATTTGTACCGACTTTGAGAACAAATCTAATGTCGGTATCAAAAATTACAGATCACGGAAACGAAATATTGTTTCGAAAACGAGATGCTGTCGTGCGGGGAGCGGATGGAGCAACCAAGATGGTGGCAGATCGCATCGGTGACCTCTATTACGTCCGTAAATGCATTGAGGAGACCCGGACGGCTGTCGATGATCGAAACCGATTGGAACTCGAGCTGTGGCACAGGCGTATGGGCCATCTGAACGCTCGGGATTTGGTAGAGATGTCAACAAAGCACGTGGTGTCGGGCGTAAACCTTGGAAGCTCGCGAAATCTACTGCCGTGCGATACGTGCATGAAAGGTAAGCTCGCAGCGTTGCCTTTCTCGCATACTCATTCCAGGAGTCCGACGAAGCTCGATATAATCCACACCGACCTGTGCGGGCCTATGAGGGTCCAGTCGAAACGTGGTGCACTTTATGTGGTCACATTCGTCGACGATTGCACCAGGTGGTGCGAGGTTTATTTCATCAAGCGGAAAAGCGACGTCTTCGAGGTATTCAAGGAGTTCAAGGCTTACGTCGAGAAACAAACCGGCCTGAAAATTAAAAATCTTCAGAGCGATAACGGGAAAGAGTTTTGCGGCAAGGGGTTCGATGAATTTCTGAAAGCTCACGGTATCCGGCGGAGGCTCACAGCTCCTTACACGCCACAACAAAATGGTGTAGCCGAGCGAAAGAACCGAACGCTCGTCGAGATGGCTCGTTGCATAATTTTTGAGGGAAAATTGGCACCATCATTTTGGGCAGAGGCGGTGCAAGCTGCAAATTATTTGCGAAATCGCTGTGCATCGAGGAGCTTAGATGGGAAAACGCCGTACGAGGCGTGGAACGGAAAAATACCGGACCTGAAGCATCTTCGAGTAATCGGGACGAAAACGTTCGTCCTCGACAAGAATCCGGCGAAAGGAAAATTTGACGCGCGATCCAGGGAAGGTGTACTTGTCGGATATTCGGACATTTCGAAAGGCTATAGGGTTTGGATACCCTCTGAGGGACGTGTCGTTGTAACGAGGGATGTTCGGTTCGATTCGGAGCTGGAAGCTGTGAATTCGAAGAAGGAGAATATCCATATCGACAATTTCGTGGACGATAAGGTCCACGGCGTCGAGAAAAACTTGGATGAGTCACAAGCGGAGACGAGAGAGCTCGAAGTCGAGCCGAGATCGCGGCCATCGAGTGGCACGCACGAGGAATCGGAAGCGACGGTGATACGGAGGGCTACGGGACGGCCGCGCTTAATTCGCACGGGGAGCCGCGGTCGACCTCGAAAAGAATATCGAACGATCAGCAATTCGTCCACGAACTCGCCCAGGGGTGCAAATGGGACTCCACGAATTTCGATCGGGCGTCCTCGGCCAGACGAAGGCGCACCGCAATTTTTGGAGCACGAAGACGTGGATGATGACGTTTTCCTTGAGGCAAACTTCGCGTTCGCGACGGAAGTTCGACTTCGAGAAGTCGTGGATGGACCGCAGTCGAGCGAGTGGAGAGATGCCATGGCGGCTGAATTTCGGAGTATTCTCACCCGGGATACATGGAAGCTCGTGGATCGTCCGACGGGGAGAGCCGTGATCGGCAGTCGGTTGGTTCTGACGAATAAATTAAATCCCGATGGTACATTGAGTCGTCGGAAAGTACGTCTGGTCGCGCGCGGTTTTGCTCAGCGTCCGGGGGTTGATTTTCTCGAAACCTTCGCGCCAGTCGCGAGATTGGAATCGTTACGACTCATGATGGCGCTCTCGGTACGTTATGGGATGATTATTCATCAGTTCGATATAGTCACGGCGTATTTGAACGGTTTTCTTGACGAGAAAGTCTACATGGAAAAACCCGAGATGCTGGAAGAAATTTTGCAGGAGATAATATCACGAGATGGACGTGATAGCGAAATCGGAGTAAAAGCTGCAACGATGTTGCAGTCATCGAAGGCGGGAGACAAAGTCTGCCTCCTGAAAAGGGCTTTGTACGGCTTGCGGCAAGCGGGACGTCAATGGCACACTCGGCTTGACACGGTCATCCGCGCCCTCGGTTTAACCCCGACGAACGCCGACCCGTGTCTATATTTTGCCAGACGCAATAAGACGTTGCTGCTCGCGTTAGTATACGTTGATGATATTTTATTTAGTTCACAGGATGCTGCATGGATTCAGGACGTGGGCCAAAGCCTGGCTAAGGAGTTCGAAATTAAGTATCTCGGTACTGCTCGATATTGTCTTGGGATCGAGATAACTCAGGGGAAAGATACCATTTCTTTGAATCAGCGAAAGTACGTGATGGAAATTTTGGAGCGCTTCCGCATGGAAGAATCGAATCCCGTGGCCACCCCTGGAGAAGTCGGTGCTCGACTTACGGAGACTGACGCTCCGCCGGACGGAAAAAGGGATTCAACGAAACCGTATCGGGAGCTCGTTGGGTCGCTGATGTACCTGGGTATCGCCACGCGACCGGATATTGCGTATATCGCGAGTTATCTCGCTCAGTTTAACCATTGTTACTCAGATTCGCATTGGAAGGCGGCAAAGCGTGTGCTCCGATATCTCAAGGGCACCGCTAATCACGGCTTATGTTTCAGAAAATCTACCGACGGCGTCACAGGGTCTTCGGATGCCGATTGGGCCAATTGCCCGATGGACCGAAGGTCATACACTGGGTATGCCTTTATTATGAACGGTGCAGCTGTGAGCTGGAAGGCGCAAAAGCAGCGGACTGTCGCGCTTTCGTCAACCGAGGCGGAGTACATGGCATTGGCCGAGGCTGCCAAGGAATCCTCATATCTGCGGATGATGTTCAAGGAACTCGGACTGCATGAGCTCAACAGTTTTGCGGTCTACTGCGACAATCGCGGAGCAAAGTGTTTGGCCGAGAATCCTGTGTTTCACGGTCGGATGAAACACATCGACGTGCGACACCACTTCGTTCGGCAGGCCGTTAAAGACGGCATAGTCTCACTTCGTTCAATTTCAACGACTGAGATGCCAGCGGATGTATTCACCAAATCATTACCGAAACCAAAGCATTGCAAATGTATCGAATTGCTTGGGGTTAAGCCGACCAATTAATCGGTTCCAATAACGCTCGGATCGAGTAGGGTGTGTTGGAATTGATTTTGAATGTGCGATCTCTCGCGCCATTGCGAGGTACGCGGCGCCACACGGCGCAATTACAATACCGATGCACATGCGCACTGTACGTACAATTACTTCCTTCTGTTTCCGGCAAGACCGCGTTATCGTTTTACACCGTTGAGAATATAACACAAAATATATCTCTGTTAATCGTCTTTCATTTATTTTCCCGCGTCGTATTATTATCCGCGTACCGATACTGAAGCTCATGCGCCAACACTTATGATGGCTTCGGACGAATTTTGACCCGCTCCCTCCCCAGATTGGCTCTAAATAATTAAAAAAAAAGTTCCCTAAATTAGCAGCCCGCCATCTTTAAAACCGGCCATTACCAGCAGGGGTCATTTTCCCCCTTTAAAATACACAGGATTTACCGACTCTCTAGTAATATCCCTATTCGGGTCTCTTGAAATCATCTTAAAAATCCAAGAAGTATCTCAATGAGTCCGTGGCACCTTTGTGCATGAAAAAAAAATCTTACGGTTCGATTTTGAAATGGTTATGGGTCGTTCCACGCCGATATATAAAAATATTTTTCGGGTTTTTTTAATTCCCGGATAATTTTGTCAGAAAATTTTTTAGATTTGAAATATCAATCCTAAAATTCAAAATACTGATCTTGAAAGCCATATTGGTCATTCCGACTCAATTTGTTTTTTTTTATTCCTTCGTTTTTCCTCTAGTTGCCGAATAATTTTATCAAAAGAAAGTTCAGAATATCCGATCTTATTCTGAAAATTGAAAATACTGGTCTTGAAATTAATATGGGCTATTCCAACTCGAAACACTATTTATTTTGGAAAATTAAATTTCAATGGAAAATAAAGAATGTTTCTAGTTAGAATGGCCCATATTAATTTCAAGACCGGTATTTTTAATCTTTAGAATGAGATCGGATATTTTGAACTCTCTTTTGATAAAATTATTCGGCAACTAGAGGAAAAACGAAGGAATAAAAAAAAACAAATTGAGTCGGAATGACCAATATGGCTTTCAAGATCAGTATTTTGAATTTTGAGATTGATATTTCAAATCTAAAAAATTTTCTGACAAAATTATCCGGGAATAAAGAAAAACCGAAAAACATGTTTATATATCGGCGTGGAACGACCCGTACCTATTTCAAAATCAAACCGTAAGATTTTTTTTTCATGCACAAAGGTGCCACGAGCTCATTGAGATTGAGATTGGATTTTTAAGATGATTTCAAGCGACTCAAATAGGCATGTTACTAGAGAGTCGAAAAATCCTGTGTATTTCAAAGGGGGAAAATGACCCCTGCTGGTAATCGCCGGTTTTAAAGATGGCGGGCTGCCAATTTGGGGAACTTTTTTTTTAATTATTTGGAGCCAATCTGGTGGGGGAGCGGGTCAAAATTCGTCCAAAGGTAATATAAGGACTACTCTAGTATTCACGGTAACACGCTTCCGAAATCAGTGCGCTCATGAACGCTCGAGAGATAAGACGCCGCGCGTCATCTCTGACTTATCCACCTCAAAGCAAAATCTCGTCATAAATGAACCTCCATCACGCGCAAGTAATAATATTAACCATTACGTTCGCGTACGAGTTCGCGGATAGTCATATATATCATCGGGGCAAGCGGGAGAAGAGTTTTCAGTATCGGGCTGTGCATATCAGAATAGTTAGTTTCATTGCGATGATAATGATTTAACGAGTAATTAACGAATTTATCGTGTAAATTTCACGAAGTTCACGGGTCCGTCGAGAACTAACAATAAACGATTCTCGGATCGGTATTTGAAGCAAATCACAGTGAAACACGTAAAGCAATACAAGTGTGTTGGTGCTCAATCTTGACCATCGTTCTCATGCGGGTTAACAAACTTCGCACAATATATATGAGCAAGTCCACCAATTCGAGTACCGGTTTTGGGCGTCGATATCAGCGATCTTTTTGTAACTTTGAGAAATGGAAGCTCCCATTGAGAAATGAACTCTGATTTTTTTTTCGATTTTTCCTTTGGTTATTTTCGCTGGAATTGTATGGGTAATTCTGTGAGTTTGTCATTTTTTTCTTGTTTTCATTAATTTCTCAATGTGTTTTAATAGGAGAAAAAATTAAACGCGACCACCTCGTCTCTGTGAAAAAAGCTCAGCGTTTCGAAAAAAAATACAAAAACATTTTTGGGACTTAAAAAATTACTTAAAATCGCATTTGAAATATAAAAGTCGATTTTTCTCAAATGTATATTTTAAAAAAATTTTGAAAGTATTTTTATCGAAAAGCTGAGAAAATTTCACGTAATATATGTAGAAATCAAGTTGGGACCTCTGTAATAACTCGTTGAATTACCAAATGTGTGACAAAATAACTAAAACCTCAATTTATATTTTTTTCATTTCCAAATGATTCGTATTACTGTTTCTAAATACATGGAAACCATATGATCAAAGATGAAACTTAGCGTCATGTGGTGACGCTGTTAGTTTTGCAAGTGCACCATCTTCAACTTAAGGGCGGGGTAAGGTTAGTTCAATATTAAAAAAAGGATATTTTTGATAATTTTTCTTAACGATACAGTTGATATACATTTATTGATATAATGACTAACTCAATAACGTTACGTTTGAAGAATATTCTATAAAATTTTCATTAACTTTAATGAACAACTAAGCAATTGACGGAGAATCTCTGCAGACGTCTAGGAAAAAAAGTTGTATCGCGGTGCCCATTATAACTAATTACTGGAGCATCTGAGACGAAAAAACCGGAGTGATTTCAGTAGCTGCTAAGTTTCTGCAGGTGATGAAGGCGTCTTTATTTTCAAATTGATTTTTTAATTTTTTACAGGATTTAGAAGTCAAAATACTGGTTTTTCATTTAAAAAATTGAGAATGTTTCCATTCCAAAATACGATGAAATAAAAGAACTCGACGTCATTACCTGCAGGAACTTGTCAACTAATCAAGTTATTTCGGTTTCTTGATCTCAGTATTACGAATCATTTGAAAATGAAAAAATATTAATTAAGGTTTTAGTTGTTTCGTTATACATTTGGTGATTAGACGAGTTATTACAGAGGTCCCAACTTCATTTCTACATATGATACGTGAAATTTTCTCAGCTTTTCGATAAAAATACTTTCAAATTTTTAAAAAAATACACATTTGAGAAAAATCGACTTTTATATTTCAAATGCGATTTTAAGTAATTTTTCAAGTCCCAAAAATGTTTTTGTATTTTTTTTCGAAATGCTGAGCTTTTTCCACAAAGAAAAGGTGGTCGCGTTTAATTTTTTCTCCCATTAAAACACATTGAGAAATTAATAAAAACAAGAAAAACATGACAAACTCACAGAATTACCCATACAATTACAGCGAAAATAACCAAGGGAAAAATCTAAAAAAAAATCAGAGTTCATTTCTCAATGGGAGGTTCCATTTCTCGAAGTTACAAAAAGATCGCTGATATCGACGCCCAAAACCGGTACTCGAATTGGTGGACTTGCTCATATACGTGTTCACGTTCGCGCAACGGAAAGCAGTGAAAAAAATAAAAATAAAATAAAAGCATCGGTGCCCACGAAGGCGGGCCCTTGTCTCACATTGTACATTCGAAAACCACCCGAATTCCAATGGCAGAATTGAGCGAGATGCTCTATGCATACAACGCAACGGTCGAGGAAATTCAGAGGGTGGTACGCAACCTCAAGAGAATGGGAAAAGCCAAATTCCCCATTCCAATACTCCGGGCACGAGCAACAGCGATTCATCAGACTTGGAGTCAATGTAAAACCCTCGACGTGGAAATTCACGAAAAGGCAACGGCTGACGAGAGGAAACAACTGGAATACTTCACAGCAGAGATGCATGAGAAGTCGGAAGAAAGTTACTGGGAAGCCAACGACTTCCTACTTAACGAAATCGCGGAACGCAGCAGTGCTTCGCGCTTAGCTGCCTCAGCGTCGTCCACGGTAAATGGTCCGATCGACAAAGTAAGTTATTATAACACTATTCCTTCACCGCGTATTCCAATGCCCAAGTTCAACGGTTCATCCACTGATTGGGTATCATTTCAGGATTCATTTACTTCGCTTGTAATTAACAACGAGTCGATCTCGAATGTACAAAAACTTCATTGCTTGAGAGTCAGCGTAACTGGCGAAGCAAGCTCACTACTCAGTAATATAACGATAACTGATGCGAATTTCAGTATTGCTTGGAAAAACCTTTAACATCGTTACGATAAATCGCGACACATTATTGATGCTCAATTAATGAAGTCGTTTGAGATTCCTGCAGTAAATACCGAGGCAATTCGAGATCTTGAGCGGTTACGCGACGTGACAACCGTGTTGTGCCCCAGAATTTCGGAAAGAATATTTAGTTGCGGCATTCGACATTCCTAAGGGAGTGTCGAAAGCCGTGGCCATCACTCTGTAAAAAGGTGGCTCGATCGATGACCCGATCGACTGTTCGCTGTTTGCAGCCGTTGCGCCAGCACTGTCTTGCTGGCGCAGCACCGTTGGCTAATTCCAAAGTGGGTGCAGCGACCGAGTCGACCTACTAACCCTCAGATCAGGGATATATTAATGACCAGAGTGATGATCAACGTCAGTCAAGTTTTCGGATTAAGGTTGAATCGCTGTTCGAAGCGAGACTCCCGAACCGCGGTAGCTACACTCTTCCACGGGTGCTTAGGATCTGCCGGCTACGCACGGTTCGGTAAAGGTACAAGTCGGTACCGATAATTGTAAAAGAACATTGTAACTTTGTAATAAAACCAACACACAAACTAATTCTACGTGAATTCCAATTCTTCGACGGTAAAAGATCCCCAAAAAATAAATAATTAAATGATAACGCCCTCCCTTCCCGTTCCATCACAGTAAAACGGTCGGTGCGGGCACAACAACCGAGTCTGTAAGTGCGCTTGCCAATCTCAACAAGCCAGTGGACACATGGGACGAAGTTCTAACCTTCATGACTGTCTGAAAGCTTGATCCAACCTCTCGACGCGAGTGGGAGATGAAAATTGGAGAAAAAGAAGAATACCCGACGTATTCAGAAATCTGTAACTTCTTAGATTATCGCATTCGTGCACTCGAGGCCATCGCCTCTTCGATTAAATAAAACAAGCACCAACCATCTGGTAGAACAACCGGGGTAAAGTCTCATCTGTCCACTGCCTTAGGCTGCTTCAAATGTGGCGAAGAGCATCAGTTGTATCGATGTGAAAAGTTTCGAGAAACTTTCAACTCAAACCCGCGCGATGTCCAAGCAAATATACGAGGCGGTATTCCTCATCTGTCCAGACTTTAAAAGTTACATTTTTTGATTGGCTTCAAATTTGCAGGGTATGTTTGTCTGTACAATGAGCAGTTACCTCGAATTTTTAGACCTCTACGATCATCCCTTTCCGAGTTACAGTGGATGAAAGTACCAAAAACATCAATTTTTGACGCTCGCACCCCTAACTTCGAGTAGCCGTAACTCCCTTTCTGGAGGACATAAATTCAATTTCAAGGGGTTTTTTAAAAAGCGGTTGTTACGTTCTTTCAGTTTATTGAATTTGTTTTTGATTTTGTTTACATTTTCATGAACAAATTGCGAAGTAAAATGTTTAAACAATTTTTTTCGCTCTTCGGGCACTTTTGTTTTCTTATTAAATATTTTTAAAAGAAAGTTTGGTTTTTTACGCATCGAAAACATATTTTCCGATCGTGAACACCGTAGAAGTGTGGGAGTTGTACGGTTCGAACCAAGCAGAAATCGTGCTCGCTGCGCGCCGGCGTGCTATAACTCCCTTTTTAAAAAAGCAAAATAGACTTTTAAGGGGTGGTTTGGAAAGCGATTTCTATGTTGTTTCTAACTATTAAATATCCATACTTTTTCAATGGCATTTTCATAAACAAATTACGAAGTGAAATGTTTAAACAATTTTTTTTGCTCTTCGGGCACGTTTGATTTTTTCAAAAATATTTTAAAATGAAAGCTTAGCTGTTTTCGCATCCCGCTGGAACATGCCGTTCGATGGTTCATCTCGTGGTCAAACCATGCGACAATGATGGTCCATCGATCGCATGTATTGCTCTAGTTTTTCAAAAGCTAACTTCGTACGTGCCTCCGTCGAGGACCTGTGCGACGATGTGGAATCATTTACGAAATTTAGAACTCGCCGATCCAGGTCCAGGAAGCACTGATCCAATACAAGCGTTATTAGGAGTGAATATCTACGCTCAAATTCTATTCGATGGAGTAAAGCGAGGACCGCCAGGGTCTCCGATCGCACAAAATACGACGCAAAGCCGGGTTTTATCAGGCCCAACGACAAGCGAGCACAATACATACACGACAACGTTAAACGCTCATGTAACTTCGAACGATACGTCGTTATCATAAGAATTAAGGCGTTTCTGGGAGTTGGAAGAAACCCCGTCATACTCTCCTCTCTCCGAAGAAGAGCAAAACTGCGAAAAGCTTTTTGCGGCAACTCATAGACGAACACCAAAAGGTCGCTACTGCGTCAAACTCCCCATCAAAGGGTCAATGCCGATCAAGATCGAATCGTCTAATGAGATTGCTGGAAAATGGCTACTTAAATTAGAGAAAAAATTCAAAAGAAACCCTGTATTAGTCATTCCGTACTGCGAGTTTATGACTGAGTTTTTGAACCTCAGACACATGTTTCCAACAACATTTCGTGCTCCAGATGCAACTCCAGCCGTCTTCCTTCCTCACCATCTAGTCTTAGAGGACAGTAGCACAACCCGACTTCGCGTTGTTTTCGATGCCTCATCTCTCTCATCAAATGGCACATTGTTCAATTACCATTTGATGGTCGGGCCGAAACTTCAAGCTGACTTACTAGCTACAATCCTCCGATGGTGAGGTCAAAGACACGCGTTTACAGCCGACATTACAAAAATGTATCAGCAAATTATTGTAGATTCCGAAGACACTCGGTATCAGCAAATTCTATGGCACCCTACGCCTAATGAAGAAATCGTTCCATATCGTTTAGCGACAGTAACCTACGGAACGGCATCGGTGCCGTATTTAGCAATGCGAGTTTTACGGCAATTCGCCGATGACGAAGATAAAAAGTTTCCGTTAGCTGCCCAAATCGTGCGACAAAAATTTTACGTAGACGATGTCCTTTTCGGAGCTAACGATCAAGCTACCGCATGCTCCCTACGCCACGATCTCGAAGAATTATTAGCAAAAGGAGATTTCTCCTTTAGAAAATGCATGGCTAGCCATACAGCTCTTCTCGAAAGTATTCCTAAATCAGAACAAGAAACGACAAAATGCCGAACGTTTGACTCAACGGAAACAATAAAAATATTAAAAATCGGTTGGGTACCAGAAAAAGAAGCGTTCTGTTTTATTACCTTATTAGCTGAACGCCCGGAATGCAATAAAAGCGCGATACTGTCAGTTACGGCGAAACTGTTCGATCCATTGGGATGGTTATCCCCTGTGTTAATCACCGCAAAAATATTAATGCCGGAACTATGGACAGCATCGACAGGTTGGGATGAAAAATTACCTCCCGAGCTTGAAAAGAAGTGGGTAGACTATTACTCTCGTTTACCAGATTTGCATGCAGTGTCCATTCCCAGAGGAACTTACCTTCAATCGAACGGAACCATTTGTCACATCCACGGATTCTGTGGCGCATCTACCCGTGCGTATGCAGCAGTAATTTACCTCCGCGTGACCGATGCAAACAAAGAAATTCGAACAAGTCTATTGACTGCCAAATCTAAAGTCGCTCCTATTAAAACAATAAGCGTGCCAAGGTTCGAACTGTGCGCAGCAGCACTTCTCGCAAAACTTCTCGCGTTTGTTCGCAAAACCCTCAACCTAACGTCAAGCACAACATTTGCTTGGATTGATTCAAAAGTAGTCCTAGCATGGCTTAATCAACACCCTTTAGAGTGGCCGACGTTCGTCGCTAACAGAGTTGCCCCCATCCAACATCTCACCGAAAATGTCACTTGGAGCCATGCACCAACGATACAAAACCCTGCTGATTGCGCCTCTCGCGGCCTCACCGCTGCTCAAGTATGCAGTCACCCTTTTTAGTGACAGGGTCCGCAGTGGCTTCGTGAAGAAGAATCCACTTGGCCTCCAACGAATACTCCACTTGCGAGTGGCGAAGTAATCCCTGAAAATTTAATGATAAAAACACACGTCGCGGTAGAGGCACCGCCCACATGGGAACTCTGCAACGAGATTTCATCGTGGCCAATGTTACTGCGCGTAACTGCATATTGTTTGCGCATAGCAGCGTATCATCGATCCGACGAACAAGTCTCAATCTCTTCCTTGACGAGTATGGTAAAAATGCGTGTCGGAGGCCGTCTTCAACAATCCGCTCTTACCTTTGACGAAAAACATCCGATAATTCTTCCAAAGCATCGTATTAGCAACCTCATCGTAGAAAATGCTCATTTAAGATGCCTCCATGGAGGTCCTCAATTACCTACGAGCATTTTGCGCCAAACATATTGGATACTCGGGCACCGCCCATTTGTCATAAACGTTATCCATAAATGCGTCCAATGCGTACGTGAACGAGTAAACATTCCGCAACAGATTATGGACAACCTTCTTGCGGCACGAACTAAACGGGCACGTCCATTCGCTCATTGCGGGCTGGATCACGCTGGCCCGTTTCTGGTCCGTACTTCTAAGGAACGAGGCCAAAAATCACATAAGGCATACATCGCATTATTTGTATGTTTATCAACTCGCGCAATCCATCTCGAACTAGTATCGGATTATTCGTCAGAGATGTTCTTAGCAGCGTTTCGTTGATTCGTGTCCCGGCGCGGCTTTCCTTCGGATATTTACAGCGACAATGGAACGACCGTCCAAGGAGCAACCAAAGAGCTTCAAACAGCGTACAGAAAGGTAGTACAAGACGACAATCTCATGAACTTAAGTGCCACTGACAACGTTACATGGCATTTTATACCTCCCGGTGCTCCTCATTTCGGAGGTCTGTGGGAAGCAGGCGTCAAATGCGTAAAACACCATTTACGTCGCGTTCTGGGAGCAAAAACTCTTACTTACGAAGAGCTGACCACTCTTATCACACAGATCGAGGCATGTTTAAACTCTCGCCCCATTGGTGCAATGGTTACTGTTAAGACTGAGTTTGTCACATATAGTTAAAGCGTAACAGTTGGTCGACCTGCTCCCTCCCGAGTAGAGCCGAACAACACTCGGGTACCATCGGTACTCTAAAAAGCTCTCGTGTGCAAGCTACAAGAGAGCTTAGTCAAAATCGTCGTCTCGTCGAAGCCGGTGGCTAAAGAGAAGAATAAAACATAAAATATATTACACCATCTTCTGCGTTGATTAATCTCGTAAAAACTTCTCACCATCCACGTAACCTGAAAATAATTAACAGGTTATGGGCCCAGAACCCACGCGCGTGAGTAAATTGGTTAAAATTCGGGATTAAAATTCGCGAAGTGACACGTGGTCGAGTGGGTCGGCCATTCTCGTGAGCAATCGGTACTGAGCGCGTGCCCAAGTGAAGCGCATCCACGATGTCGTTCGGCATCTCCGCGAAGGGGATTAACAATTTCGATGGGTCGAACTTTCGGGGGTGGAAGGCTCAGATCAGTGCATTATTTTTGATGAATGATGTATCGGACGTAGTAGACGGGACAAGCACAATGCCGGCTGAGGGAGCAGCAAATGCGGCGGCGCGGAAACAGTTAGTTAAAGACAACGCGACCGCGAGGTACATTATGCTTTCGTCGATGGAAGAGG
Organism: Sussaba pulchella; assembly: GCA_963971145.1. Lineage (NCBI taxonomy): Eukaryota > Metazoa > Arthropoda > Insecta > Hymenoptera > Ichneumonidae > Sussaba > Sussaba pulchella. The sequence continues at coordinate 4,762,143 of OZ020166.1, forward strand.
TGCAACAGGTGTGCGTTTTCTCGTGCACAAGTGCAAAAGAAATGTGGGACAAATTGTGTCTCATTCATGAGCAAAAAACGGAAACGAACAGACTCGCTCTGCTTCAAAAGTTTCACGCGTATCAGATGAGTGATGGGGACGCGGCAGTACAGCACGTGGCGCACGTGGTTAATCTCGCGAGTCAGTTAAGTGATGTCGGCCAGCAACAATCGAGTGAAACGGTAGTCGCGAAAATTCTCGGCAGCTTAACACCCAAATATGGGATGTTAAAAATCGCATGGGACAGTGTAGAGCCGGCGAGGCAGACGCTGGAAAATTTGCAGGAAAGGCTAATTAAAGAAGATGCTCGGTTGAACAGTGACGATAAAGTGACAAGTGCTTTATCGGTGATGGCTAAAAGGGACGAAAGCAAAGAAAATAAAAAGTCAAAAAAAGACATTAAGTGCTTCAAGTGCAACGAGTCGGGACATTTTGCGCGGGAGTGCAAGACGAAGGCCAAAGAAAAACATGGCGGCCGGGGCTCGAGCAGCAAGGAGCAGAGTAGTATAGTAAGGACAGTTCCAACTCACTTACCACGGTGACCTGCCTTGAGGCGGTCGGTAAGGTAGATTTCTCTTTGACCAACGGTGGGTTTGTGTCTGATCCCTCTTGTACCGACGGTTGAGCTCTCTCTTACCGACAGTGCTGGTTATTTAGGTTATTTAGGTTATCGATAGTGCCGGTTATTTAGGTTATTTACGGGTCTCGAAGATTGATCGTAAGGATGGTGGGTTTGAGGTTATGTTTTTAGAGAGGCGGGTTCTGGCCCACTGGCCACGGTGACCTGCCTTGAGCCGGTCGGTAAGGTAGATTTCTCTTTGGCGTTATCAGCCAATCCGGTAGATGGCGTTGTCAATCGATTTACCCGCTGCTCGATCCCGCTCAATTGAGTGTTCTACCTTACCGACGGCAGTCTCAGATGGCGTTATCTGCCAATCCGGTAGATGGCGTTGTCAATCGATTTATCCACTGCTCGATCCCGCTCAATTGAGTGTTCTACCTTACCGACAGCAGCCTCGGATAGCGTTATCTGCCAATCCGGTAGGATGGCGTTATTTGCCCAATCCGGTAGATGGCGTTGTCAATCGATTTACCCGCTGCTCGATCCCGGGAGAACGGCATTTTCCTCCTCCTACGAATAACCTAAATAACCTAAATAACACACATTTTTTAACAACCCAAAAATTTTTCATTTTTTAACCATCGAAATTTACGCATGAAAAACCATCGAAATTTTTTTAACAACCATCGAATTTTTTTTAACCATCGAAATTTTTTAACCATCGAAATTTGAGATCGAAATTTTATTTTTTGAAAAAACATCGAAATTTTATTTTTCATTTTTTGAAAAACCATCGAAATTTTATTTTTTGCGAACCATCGAGATTTTATTATAATATTATAAAAAATTTGAATGTTGAGCTTGAAACCATAAAAGATTTAGCCATTCGTAATTCTCACGCCATTTACAACGCTGATGCTCGATTACTCGCAATCGAAAATGAGCGAGCACAAAAAAGCATTGGTGAACGAGCTGCATAAGCCTGCTCGCCGAAACTATCCTCGACGTTGTGTTAACATTCAGGGATTCGATGAGACTTGGCAAGCTGATCTCGTTGATATGTCAGCTTACGACCGTCAAAACAACAAATACAAGTATCTTTTGACAATTATCGATATATTCTCAAAATTTGCATGGGTCGTGCCAATAAAGAATAAGACCGGAGGTGAAACTACCGCTGCAATTAAGTCTATACTTACTCAAGGACGTGTACCATCGAAATTACACGTTGATAATGGCAAGGAATTTTACAATAAACATTTCCTGTCTCTCATGAAGAAATACAATATTCATATGTACTCAACATTCAGCAATTTAAAAGCATCAATTTGCGAACGATTCAATCGTACATTGAAAAACAAAATGTGGAAACAGTTTAGCTTACGCGGAACTTATAAGTGGACGGACATTTTGGATGATTTAGTGCTATCTTATAACAACACGATCCATCGCACAATAAGCATGAAACCAAAAGATGTTTCAATCGAGAATGCTAAAAGTTTACTGCATCGAGTATACAAACAACCGGAAATTATTCGTACAACGAAGAGAAAGTTCAATGTAGGTGATAAAGTTCGGATTAGCAAGTATAAGAATCAATTTGCTAAAGGGTATACCCCCAATTGGACAACTGAAATATTCACAATCACCGAAGTAGCGAAAACTAATCCTGTCACATATAAATTGAAAGATTATCAGGATGAATCGATTGCTGGTGGTTTCTACGAACAAGAGCTCCTTAGAGTAAAACATTCTGATATTTATTTAATTGAAAAAGTTTTGAAAAAACAATCAAACAGACTGTTTGTAAAGTGGCTAGGTTTCGATAATTCTCATAATTCCTGGATCAATAAATCGGACTTGTGAATCCAGTCAGTGGTGGGGGAAGAAGAGTGGCCTTATGACTCGAGTCAGTTGCCGGTTCGAGATGGACTTGATTGTGGATATTCAAGGGTTGAAGCAGGCTACTAATGATTTTGCGCTGGAAGAATTTGCTGTAATAGCAGTCAACGATGACAAAACAGCTCAGCCCACAACGTTCCTCTTTGCACCGCCATGCGCACGGATGGGATTACCAGTGAAATATCGAGTTATGAATTCAGGACTCCAGCTAGATTTCCTTGGATTTTCTTGGACGTCGGGCGAGTTACCCTATGGAACAACTGATAAGATGATTAAAGCCATGTTGCAACCTGCCCGAACTATTTACGTGAAAGGATTGGAGAAAAAAATATGGTTGACCAGAATTATGGATGAATCATCCTCCATCGTTGACATGGAAACGCTCGAGTGCTCTTCACTGCGGAAACTACCAACAATTTCATCTTTCACCCGATTTCCTCTTCGTTCAAATATCCCCAAATTTAATTGTGCTACTGAAAATGTAAAATCGCTGAAGATTTGGCTTAACGAATATCATGCTCTATGTAAATACAATGTTCTCTTCAAATAATTTATTGTTTACAAATCATTTTTATGTATCCAACCCCCGAATCCCAACCATGAATGCACCACATCGTGTCGTTCTCAGGATAATAACGATTTTTCTTAAATATTTCAACAACGAGACTTGTTCGAACTTGTGAGAGTTTTGCAGGAAAAAGAAATATTAAAATGAAATAATGGTTTTATTCAATACATTGTATACATTTGAGACAGTTTTTTATCAAAGGGGGAGGTCCATCGAAATCATCGGCATCAATCATTTTCCCATAATGTTTCCGACAACGACGATATTTCATAATATCCTCATCCATTTGCATGATGTTGGGTAGACGATCCCAGGCATCTTCGATATCGTTGTATGCATACATGAGAATAAAATCTTTGGTCAAGCTAGCGATATCTTCTGTTTTCATGTTGCAAATGTTTCCCACAGCTCGAAGAATTTTCATTGATCTTTCGAAAGATGGTGGTGCGAAGAAATAATTTTCAAAGTACCATATCTTCATACGTAGCACATTTTCGAAAGCACAATTGCAATTCAATACTCCCTCGTGATGTGGAGAATTCGAGCATTCCGACACTGATGTTTTCAGCAATGCTGGGCAACCGAAATCTTCCAAGTCGATAATTGGTTTCGAGTTTCCAATAATCGTTCGAATCAATTGCTTCTTCTCCACCCCCTTGACGTAAATCACACGAGCATCTTCCGCAATATCATCGAACAATCGCTTGAGTTCACCGTATAACACATTGCAAACGTTCCATGGAATACCCTCATAATGATTCACGATCCACAAGTTGTCATTTTTATATTTGGTTGATAAACTATCCCAGTCGTATGACGGTTTGACTAGTTTACACCTAAACTCTGTGCAATCCCATGAACCATCAGAATACATTTTTAACACAGCAACCTGCTTCGCCACAAACTCACTGTTGGGTGCTTTGAACCCTTGCACATCCAAAATAATTTCAATATCTCGCATTGTGCGTTACTCGTGATAGTTCGCAATCAACTGATTCATTATCATTTGAAAATGGAGCAACAGCAGATTATTCGTTATCGACTCGTAATACAAGGTTCGAGAAAGCGTCGTAAGATGTCGGTGATCAGCTATAGGTAAGAGGAATGTTCAGGGTTCGATTTTTGATAACAGATGGCGGGGCAAGAGGCTGCTGTCGGTAAAGTATAACGCTCATCGTTCGAGCAATAAAGTAGAACGCGCATCGTCCATCGTTCGATCGGTAAAGTAGAACGCTCATCGTCCAACGTTCGATCAACAGATGGCGGGGTAAGAGGTAGATTGACTATAGCAGACAACGCCATCTACCGGATTGGCAGATAACGCTATCTGAGGCTGCTGTCGGTAAATATTGAGCGGGATCGAGCAGCGGGTAAATCGATTGACAACGCCATCTACCGGATTGGCAGCGAGACTTGGCAACGCCATCTGAGGCTGCTGTCGGTAAATATTGAGCGGGATCGAGCAGCGGGTAAATAGATTGACAACGCCATCTACCGGATTGGCAGATAACGCCATCTGAGACTGCCGTCGGTAAGGTAGAACACTCAATTGAGCGGGATCGAGCAGCGGGTAAATCGATTGACAACGCCATCTACCGGATTGGCAGATAACGCCAAAGAGAAATCTACCTTACCGACCGGCTCAAGGCAGGTCACCGTGGCAAGTGGAATAATATTATTAGTAAAATGCATGTTTTTCTCTCTCTCAGCCTTCGTTCTCGCTCTCCTACAACCCCACACGCCTGCCTTCGCGCTCTCTCTCTTCCCTTCGTTAAACTCTCTCCGTCTTCGTTGTCGTATTCATCGTCGTATTTGTGTCGTCGTCGTCGTATTCATCGTCGTCGTCGTCTTCGTCGTCGTATTTGCGTCGTCTTCGTCGTCGTCGTATTCGCCATCGCCTTCGTCATCGTATTCATCGTCGTATTTGTTGTCGTCGTATTCGCTGTCGTATTCGTAAAATTTCGATGGTTTTTCAAAAAATCATAAAATGCGTAAATTTCGATGGTTGTCAAAAAATGAAAAATAAAATTTCGATGGTTTTCCAAAAAATGAAATTTCGATGGTTCTCAAAAATATTTCTTTTATGAAAAATTTCGATGGTTTTTCAAAAAATCATATTAAAATTTATCTTATGCTCATCGTTGTCGTAAAATGCATGCCAAATGCAACCCATGCACTTCAGTCCGCTAGCTCGTGCTCTCCGTTCGCTCGTCGTTGCGTTCTCTCTCCTTTGTTCACGCTCCAGCTTGCGCGCTCATCAACACGCTTGCCTTTGCGCTCGCTCTCTCCCCACACGCCCCGCATGCTCGTTTAACTCTCGTCCTCTAAAAGATCTTTCCGTGTTAAAAGTAACACATATGATACCGCAAGAATATGTTAAGATTTTTTCATTCACCGTTCGAACGTTCGAACGTTCATCGTTCGTGCGTAAATTTCGCAAAATAAAATTTCGATGGTTGTTAAAAAAAATAAAATTTCGATGGTTGTTAAAAAAATAAAATTTCGATTGTTTTTAAAAAAAAATAAAATCTCGATGGTTCGCAAAAAATAAAATTTCGATGGTTTTTCAAAAAATGAAAAATAAAATTTCGATGTTTTTTCAAAAAATAAAATTTCGATCTCAAATTTCGATGGTTAAAAAATTTCGATGGTTAAAAAAAATTCGATGGTTGTTAAAAAAATTTCGATGGTTTTTCATGCGTAAATTTCGATGGTTAAAAAATGAAAAATTTTTGGGTTGTTAAAAAATGTGTGTTATTTAGGTTATTTAGGTTATTCGTAGGAGGAGGAAAATGCCGTTCTCCCGGGATCGAGCAGCGGGTAAATCGATTGACAACGCCATCTACCGGATTGGGCAAATAACGCCATCCTACCGGATTGGCAGATAACGCTATCCGAGGCTGCTGTCGGTAAGGTAGAACACTCAATTGAGCGGGATCGAGCAGTGGATAAATCGATTGACAACGCCATCTACCGGATTGGCAGATAACGCCATCTGAGACTGCCGTCGGTAAGGTAGAACACTCAATTGAGCGGGATCGAGCAGCGGGTAAATCGATTGACAACGCCATCTACCGGATTGGCTGATAACGCCAAAGAGAAATCTACCTTACCGACCGGCTCAAGGCAGGTCACCGTGGCAAGTGGGCCAGAACCCGCCTCTCTAAAAACATAACCTCAAACCCACCATCCTTACGATCAATCTTCGAGACCCGTAAATAACCTAAATAACCGGCACTATCGATAACCTAAATAACCTAAATAACCAGCACTGTCGGTAAGAGAGAGCTCAACCGTCGGTACAAGAGGGATCAGACACAAACCCACCGTTGGTCAAAGAGAAATCTACCTTACCGACCGCCTCAAGGCAGGTCACCGTGGTAAGTGAGTTGGAACTGTCCTTACTATACTACTGAGCAGGTATTCGCTTTCACGGCGGAAGCGGGCGTGAGCAGCGCCACGGGCACGAGAGCGGAGTCGACGGGAAGTCAGATCCGCGAGATAATGGCGGCAGACATACGGGATGTCTGGCTCATTGATAGCGGTGCGTCGCGACATTTAACTTACCGGCGCGAGTGGTTGTCGAATTACCGTGAGATCCCGCGTGGTCAAACAGTTGTACTAGGGGACAACGAAGCGTGTGATATCGTCGGCGAAGGGACAGCGCAAATTAAAACACTAGTTGACGGGTTGTGGAAAAACTCACGAATTAAAAACGTGCTGCTTGTGCCGAAGCTTAAGAAAAATTTATTCTCGGTCGGTGTGTGCACAAAGAAGAAGTGCACTGTGGTTTTTCGGGGGAACGTTGTGCAAGCAAAACTCGAAAACGAGGTAACTGCAAATGGACTTAAACAAACAAACGGAGTGTGCCGGATGCTGTTTAAGAGTGTTGTGACAGGTAGTGCCGAAGAAGCGAGCTACGCGGCAACAAATTTAAACGTATGGCACGAGCGTTTAGGCCACGTGGGTGAGCGTGCGATTCGCGAACTTGTGAAAAAGGGGCTAGTGACCGGGATAAATGTGTCAGAGGGAAGTAAAATTTTCTGTGAGCCGTGTCAAGTGGGTAAATCACATAAATTACCGTTTAATCGAAAAATCGAAAAAGTTACGACCGAGCCGGGAGAAAAGTTTCATTCGGATGTGTGTGGCCCGATGCCCGAAAAATCGCTAGGTGACTCGCGCTATTTTTTAACGTTCATCGACGATACAAGCGGGTATCGCACGGTGTTTTTCCTGAAAAATAAGTCGGAAGTGCTCGGAAAACTTAAAATTTTCGAGAGAAGTATCGCAAACAAGTTTGATCGGCCGTTAAAAATCCTGCGTACGGATAACGGACGAGAATACGAAAACAGTGAAGTTAAAAATTATCTCGAGTCACGCGGAATTACACACGAAACAACAGCACCGTATACGCCGCAGAAAAACGGGAAATCCGAACGCGAGAACAGAACAATTGTCGAAAGTGCACGTACAATGTTACACGCGAAAAACCTGCCTATCAAATTTTGGGCGAAAGCAATAAATTGTGCGGTCTATGTGCTAAATAGGACGGTGTGGGCTCAAGGAAGGGGGCACCATACGAACAATGGATCGGGAAGCCTCCGAGCTTGAGACACCTACGGATTTTCGGACCAACAGCGTACGCGAATGTGCCCAAACAACTCGTGAAAAAGTTTGACGTGCGGGCTAAAAAAGTCATTTTTGTGGGGTGCCAGCAGAACTCGCCGAACTACCGAGTCTACGATCCCACGACAGGAAAAATAAGTTCAACGCGAGACGTAGTGTTCAACGAAAAAAACGGTAGTGTCGTCCCGAGTGAAACTGAAAACGAAGATGACAACGAAGTAATTATTCCGTGGAAAACCCACACAGAAAAGGAAATAGAAGAAGAAGAAGACATTTTCGAAGAGGTGCCAGAAGAGGCTCCTCCCCCGAATCAGATGAATCGAGTTGGTGAGCATCGAGAACTGCGACCTCTGATGAACATTCGTAAACCAAGTCGATACGAAATCGACTATGCAGAATACGTCATTCCGAATAATTTCAAAGAAGCGTCAAACAGCGAAGAAGCCGCGAAGTGGGCGAAAGCTGTAAAAGAGGAGCTTGCGGCGCACGAGAAGAACCAAACCTGGTCCATCGTACCCAAAACCGCCAAAATGAGAACAATTGACTCAAAGTGGGTCTTCCGTGTAAAAGCGGATGAAAGCGGAAAACCCCATCGATTCAAGGCCCGACTGGTCGCGAGGGGATTTCTGCAGAGAGAGGGAGTGGACTACACGGAAACATTTGCACCAGTGATACGCTATGACTTATTGAGAGTACTTTTAGCAATCACAACTCAAATGGACCTCGAGCTAAAACAATTTGACGTCAAAACCGCATTCCTTTACGGACAGCTCCAAGAAGAAGTCTACATGGAGATACCCGAAGGCCTCGACGAAAGAAGAGAAATGGAAAACAGCGTGTGCAAGCTTGAGAAGTCCTTGTACGGTCTCAAGCAAGCACCACGTTGTTGAAACAAAAAATTCACAAGTTTTCTCAGAGAATTTGAGCTTGTGGAGTGCGAGGCAGATCAGTGTATTTTTGTAGGAAAATTCGAAGGTGACACAGTGTATCTAGGTTTATTCGTTGACGATGGACTTGTTGCATCAAAGAGAATAGAGACAATAAATTATATTCTAAAAAGACTGAGCGAAACATTTGAAATAACGATTGGTGATTCACGCGTATTCGTAGGGATACAGATCGAACGAGATTGTTGCGAAAAAACGATGTTAATTCACCAATCAACGTACACGAATAAAATAGTCGAGAAATTTAGAATGATAAATGCAAAACCGTTGGTTGTGCCTGCTGATCCAAACGTAAAACTGTCGCCGTGCACAACGGAAGACGAACGAATAACGAACGTGCCGTATCGTGCGGCAATCGGCTCATTAGTTTTTCTCGCCTCAATAACTCGACCAGATATAGCTTTCGCGGTAAACATGGTCAGCAGACACACAAACGATCACACAGCAGAACACTGGAATGCAGTAAAAAGAATTTTCGCATATCTCGGTGGCACCATTAGCCACGGAATCGAATATAGAAGCGGCGGTAGCGAGCCGCAACTTATAGGATTCTTGGACGCGGATTTCGCGGGCGACCTAGAAACTAGAAAATCAACAACCGGGTATATTTTCTGTTTCTCGAACGGAGCAGTAACCTGGAATTCAAAGAGACAAAAAATGGTGACACTTAGTACGACCGAGGCTGAGTACGTGGCAGCGTCAACTGCCACAAGAGAATTAGTTTGGTTGCGAAAACTTTTAACGGATATCGGATGTCCCTGCGAGAGCGAAACGATTTTACACGTAGATAATCAAAGCGCAATAAAATTAGCGGAAAACCCGATTTTCCATAAACGCACAAAACATATAGACATACATTATCATTTTATACGTGAAAAACTCGCAGAAAACATCGTAAAAGTAGAGTATATCTCATCCGAAGAACAGCGTGCTGACATGCTAACAAAAGCTGTACCACGGGAACGTCTTAATAAACTAAAAGAAACTATAAACATGAAACCTGTAAAAGAAAACGATATGTACAAACGGCGGTTGTGTTAAGACTGAGTTTGTCACATATAGTTAAAGCGTAACAGTTGGTCGACCTGCTCCCTCCCGAGTAGAGCCGAACAACACTCGGGTACCATTGGTACTCTAAAAAGCTCTCGTGTGCAAGCTACAAGAGAGCTTAGTCAAAATCGTCGTCTCGTCGAAGCCGGTGGCTAAAGAGAAGAATAAAACATAAAATATATAACACCATCTTCTGCGTTGATTAATCTCGTAAAACCTTATCACCATTCACGTAACCTGAAAATAATTAACAGTTACCGATCCCTACGACTTTACTGCTTTGACCCCAAGCCATTTTTCAATCGATACTGCGTTAATTAACGTTCTTGAACCGTCGCTACTTGATCTCAACGAGAATCGACTGTCACGCTACCAGCTCGTTCGACAATCCCTCGGGGATTTTTGGAAGCGCTGGGCAGCGGAATACATTCGGTAACTGCAACTACAAAATGGACGCACCCTAAAAAAGATATAAAAAGCGGGGATTGAGTGCTCGTACGTAATGAAAATCATCAGTACGAGCCACGTGTTACGGAGAATTTATTTCCCTTCCCAATCAGCCGTACTAACTTTGCACTCCAGTCACCTCGAGGACGTTCAGTTGTTGCACGTTGCAAAGGCGTCAATAGTATTAAAAAATCAATTGATAATTTAAAGAGATTTTTCACGTGGCTATTAAAATTTTTCGAATCAATATTTGTTCGGTTTCGTGTATAGATTAGCTAGCGCGCCGTACTGAACGTACCAAATAACCGGTCGTTCGTTGGATTTCGGCTAGCATCGGCGCGGACGACGTAGTACCTGAAAATTACCGGCATAAATGCCTGCAAGAACTGATACGATTTGAGCGCGTGCGCCCTACCCCCCTTTATTTTACTTTTAACGAATTCGCGTGAGAATTCGGCATCGTGCTAAGCAAGCGACAGCGCTCGAATTGGGTCTTCTGCGTGTGGCCCTCGTCGAGTACACATCTTTCGCGCGTACGTACGATAGCTACCCAGCGGAGAGCCGAGACTTAGCGAAGTCAACAACTACCAGCATTGTCGGTAACAGCCCTACGCGGCTTTTCACTCGGTTTTTGTTCGGAGTCATCGTTTTTTCCCCACGTGCTTCTTGCTATTAACCCCTATATTCTTTTTTGTCGAGTTAAATATATTCATCATCGTTATTCTAATTTTCTTGTTATCTTGTATTACTTCACCCATTCCTGACTAGGCGAGACAGTCGTTCTCTTGGGTGCAAATACAATTGGCAGGCTGTGGCAAGCTAGTGATCTAATTGAAATTACATTTTTTTTCTAATAAGTTGAGCGGTTGTAAGTTTGACTCCTTTTCTTCAGATTCAACGAACCCAGACTTTTATTCAATATTTGTTGATTATTTATCAACTACTAGCTTTTACCCGCGACTTCGTCCGCGTAGATTTCGGTTTTGAACCGACGACCGATACGTCGACCCCCCTCCTCCCGTTGCCCCTCCGACCCGCCCTTCGCCCCCCACCCCCCGTCGATTCCCGTCGAACCACAATACGAAAACCATAAGACAGAGACAGTATACGAAGATCCGCACAGAGAGGAGACGCTGAGAATACAATTTTCCGAACAAACGTTTACAACCCCATTTTACTCCCTCAGGATTTTATTTTCGAAAAATAATTTCTTAGTAAGCACCTATTGTGTAACCCGAACTTACATGTAAGATTCAAGCTATCTATCTATTGCCGTTCCAGAGATACAGTAACAACGGTTACGAACGCCCACACCCTATTCTACCCCCTTAGGGGTTGATTTTTGAAAAATCCTTCTTCAGTGAGCACCTACTGTATGAGCCGAACCTCCATGCAAAATTTCAACTCTTTATCTATTGCCGTTCCCGAGAGACAGTAACAATGGTTACAAACGCCCACACCCCAATCCACCCCCTTAGGGGTTGATTTTTAAAAAATCCTTCTTCAGTGAGCATCTACTGTATGAGCCGAACCTCCATGGCAAATATCAACTCTCTATCTATTGCCGTTCCAGAGATACAGTAACAATGGTTACAAACGCCCACACCCCATTCCACCCCCTTAGGGGTTGATTTTCGAAAAATCCTTTCTTAGTGGACCTCTACACCCTCCAAGGAACCTATATTCCAAATTTTATTTTCCTATCTTCAGTGGTTTAGGCTGTGCGTTGTCTGTCAGTCAGTCAGTCAGTCAGTCAGTCAGTCACGGAACAGTTTTATATATATAGATTGTTAATAGGTATTGGATATATTTACACTCGTTTATTTGTTGGGTTCAATAATTCTGATTTTTTTTTTAACAATCGATTTCTATTCAATGAAGAATCATCACATAATAATTCGAAAAATTTTAATTGCCGCTTGAAAAGCGAGTCTGAAGAACAAAAATGAGTGAGGTCGTAGGATACAAAAGATAATTTTAAAAAAAATTATCGACCACATCGAAGGATAGAAGGTTTTCAGCTGGCTGAATTGACCTGGCTTCCCCCGTATATATATATTAGACTGTGCCAAGATTGACGACTATTTTTTTTCTTGGCTTCCATGTGAAAATTGAATTTTCTATTACGAAAAAAAAATTCTTACCGAATCCGAGCTCGCTATCTTGATTTTTCAGTTAGCGCTCGCGTAAATAAGGATTTTTCAAGAATGAAACATTTTTTAATAACTTTATGCCTTAAAATTTATGGAATATGATCTATAAAATAAAATAAAAAGCATTCTTTCGTCGAGAATTAAATTTCTAACAAAGACAACCTTGGACGAAGTTAAAAAATTCGCCTACTCGTCATGTAGAGCAAATAAAAAGTGAATTTTTTCTCTATTTATTCCTAACGTTCGTTCTTATACTCATATCAAACAATTATTGTATCAATAAAACCTGTGAATTTTATTTTCTAGACAATCTTAATAATCCTAAGAACTGATTTTCATGCTTCAATTCTTCTGTGCATCTTTTTTTTAAATAAAAATCATAATAATAACGAAAAGTATCAAATAAAAAAAAAAGATATCATTTTATCACTCATTATTTACAAATTTATCGATTGAGAAGTTTCCAATCAACATTCATTTTTTATAGCGTTGACGCTTCTACTTATAGCGCCAATTATAGTGATTGACGTTTGTGAGTGACTTAGCAACATGTTACTGCAAATATTAGTGAGAAGATGTCGTCAGCATCTCTTTGGAACGTAGTTCTTCATGGCATATTACGGCGGATAAGGGCTAGGCCGAAAAAAGTATAACCTTTTTCCATCACGACACTTTTTTGAGATAGTACGTACAAGCGTGTGTCAACGTGTAGGTATGTTGTATCAAAGTGTGCCGCCGTGCGGCGCACATCTATTTTTGGAAGGATTTCAAATGATGTGAAGTCTGTTACGTCCCCGCATTTTTTCGTAAATACAATAAATTGAATAAGGAATAGGCCGATGGACGGCAACGCGTTCCGATGCCGCTAAAATCCTTTCGCGGTGCGTTCTCCCTTTTCCTCCCCTTTTTCCATCACAGAATATGAGGCACGCGCGCCCTACTTTGCGCGATTTTACGAGTTTTCGTCGAAACGGTTTTCTCTCTCTAAAACTCTTCATTTCTCGCTCTAAGCTTATCTGCGATCTTATCTAGAATGCTCTCTCACTCTAACGATCTCCCTTTTTCTCTCTGAGCTCACCTGCCTTCTCTGTCGGAAGTGTTTTCTCTCTCTAATGTTCACCCTTTTTACCCCCGATATTTCCGGGAAACCCTCTATAATCTCATTTTGAATCTCTCTTCTCCCTGAGCTATTTTTGGATTTTACGATCGTGCCACCCTGGAAAACAGTATATAAACCCATGGTTTTCGCCCTAGAGCGTCTCAGTTTTAAAATGTAATACGTCCACGACAGTCGTCCTCGCGACGCGAATAAGTACCGTTACTCTGCCCGAACGGACTTAGAATATTTTTGTGTCCACCGATTATTATTTCGGTTTGGACTTAGAATCGTTTTCGCTTCCGGACTTCGACTCTTTGCGTCCACCGTTTCATTTACGGTTGGGACTTAGACTCGTTTACGCGATCGGTCGTAGATTCTTTTGGAACCACCTGACTCTTAATACAGTCAGGTAGAGTTAAATAATATTGAAATATAATTTTAACCGCGTGACTAAAAATACTTAAAAATTAAATACACTGAGAACCAATAAATAAATACGTCTGCGACCAAGAGTCTGCGGTTGACAAGCGTAAATAAATAACTAAAAGTCCGCGAGTTCCTGAATAAGCTGTAGACCACGATGTCCAGCCTGGAAGAATTAATAAACAAAATAAACCAGTAAATAAACTGAATACTGAAGAATAAATACATCAACGACCAAGAGTCCGTGATTAACAGCAATTAATAAATAACAAGAAGAGTCCGCGAGTGATAACAACAAATAAATAACAAAAACCCGCGATTGATAAATATTAAATAAATAAAGAATAATCAAGGACCAAGTGTTCTCATAAATAAATAAATGCATACGCTTAAGAGACCGTAGAGTCCGGCGTAGAATCTAGATAACTAAAGCCCCAAAGGAGGGCAATTGAGATAACCGAAAACGAGATAATACGCCCACAATCTTGAATAAGATTTAACCCGATCGACAATAGACATTAAAACAATAATTATAACAACGCTTTCAACCTGACATCTTGTGCGCCTACGAACATCGTGAAACTGTGAACTGTGTAACAATTAATGGTAACCAAGCTGAACTGTATACCGAAACATCTTACACGTGAAAATACAAAAGATTGTGTGTGCGTCCCAAATCTGACATTCCGAACTTTCTTTCGACCAACCTGCCCCTTTACAGTGGGAAAGTAATACTAGAGGTCGAAGGACGATTAATTGCAACGGCAACCATCCGCAGCCATCCAGACCGCACCACCGACAAGGGACGACAAGTAAAAACCAAGAGGTTCATACATTTCGATCGTGATTAGGCTAGATCTCGGTCCCCGAGTAAAGGCGTAAAAACCTGACTCAAAAGTGAGGTCAACAGCTGGGTTACGTCCGAGCGAGTATTTTAGTATATTCGTAGTTAGGACGTAACAAGTCGAAAATGGTAAGAGCTATTAAAGATCAACAAAGTACTTCTGAGAACACCAGAAGATTATGCTTGGAAAAAGAAGATTTAAAATCATTATGCGATAAGGATATGAGTGAGTTCATTACTCAGAAATCAATGATTTTATTTGGAAAATTCAATTTGTCGACCCGCTTTTTTATTTGCCAGTAGATCAATGGAAAACTGATGATACATATCTGACATCACTAACACAACTTCAAGCAATTAAGGTTGTTAATGACGCTGATGAAAGAGGAGTTGCATTTATTGAACGGTATAATCATAGCCTTACTTACGATGAAGAATAGCGGCAGTTTTTACTGGAAGGTGTAGCTGAGAATCATAAGAAATTTCCCGATTGTACTAAACAAAATTTAGGTTCATTTAAAACTTTTAAGTCCATAAAACTTGTAAGTAATAAATAATAAAATGATACATTTTTTTAAATTTGATATTTTCTGTTATTATTGGGCTTTTTATTTAAAAAAAAAAATACTAAAGAATTTAAGCATAAAAATTAGTTCTTGAGATCATTAGAATTGTCTAAAAGATAAAATTCACAAGTTTTGAATATACAATAATCGTTTGATATGTGTATAAGAACGAACGTTACGAATAAATTAAAAACAAATTCACTTTTTATTTGCTCTACAAGACGAGGAGGCGATTTTTTTAACTTCGTCCAAGGTTGTCTTCGATAAGAATTCAATTTCCCAAAAAACGATGCCTTTTTTTATTTTACAGATCATATTCCAGAAATTTTAAGGCATGAAGTTATTAAAAAATGTTTTATTCTTGAAAAATCCTTATTCGCGCGAGCGCTAACTTAAAAATCAAGATAGCGAGCTCGGATTTGGTGAGTATTTATTTTCGTGATAGAAAATGTAATTTTCACATGGGAGCCAAAAAAAAAAAAATTGTCGAATTTAGCACAGTCTAATATATGGGGTATTCCTGGGAATTTCGGCAACTTCGGACAGTTGGGTCGAAATTTTTGCCCCCCAATTTTTTTCATTAATATGTGTTGAAAATAAAGAGACACGTATTTCGGCGTTTTTTATTTTGAGCCCCCACTTTTGAAATACAGTCGAATGAAGTTTTTGAAGTATTGACCACATTCGGTCATTCAAATCGATACATCTCAGCAACGGTTAGTGATAACTCAAAAAACCACGGGTGTTTTTTTTTCGTTTTTGAACGCGTTATACATTGAAAACATTAACGATTATGATGCACAAATTCAACAATTATTTATAGACAATTTAAAATTAAAAATGAAACAAAACAAAAAACGCACTTTTAATTTTTGAAATGTATTTTTTTTTTAAATTCCTTGAACAAAAACGAAAATTTAGCCACCTTGAACTTTTTGGGCCGACGCTTCGTTCGGAAGTTATAGATTTTTTTGTCACAAAAAACCCGTTCATTCATTGATTCGTTTATTCATTGATTTTAGGGATTTTTTAGGTGGGTTTTACCACCACCTCTTGCGCCGGCTCTGACCAAACAAGTCCGTATCTGTGGTTTGGTGGCAAAACCAAATAAGTTCATGTCGAAGGCAAAACCAGATAAGTCCACGTGTTGCAGGAAAAACGAAATGAGTCGAACGATGTTTTTTTTTCTGGTCGATAAGTTACAGACTATTAATATTTTACCGGATGCTACCAATAATAGTGCCAAAAACGAAATATAACCTGATGATTTTTCGTTTGGAAATCAATTTATCCGGTGTGTCAGAGCGTTCGCAACGTAAAATCGTTATATCTCGAAAACACAATTTATGGACTTATTCGGTTTTTCCAACTTGCCACAGATATATATCTATATAGATACAGATTGTAATCTGCGACTGATCGGGAGCGTGGGGGAAAATAACAGGGAGGGAGAAAAATAAAATAACTGACAAAAAAAAATTAACCCGAGGTGGAATGTAGAATAGAACAATTTGTAAGAATGTATTTGGTAAAGAAAATGAAATAAAGGGGGTTCCGCAAATCAGATGACTGCCCCTCTCCGGGGTTCAATACAATAAATTCTTGATAAATAACAAACCAAAAGAACAATCAATTAATAATTCGCCGGAGAATAAAAAGTAAAAAAAAAAAGATTGGAGAAATAATAACGTAAGTAAGAGAACAAAAATCCGCAAAAAGAAATAATAGAATAAATAATAGTTGTCTCAAAACTGGAATAATAATCCGCAAAAATAAATAACTAAGTAAATTATAACTGCCTCAAAAACCAAATAACAATCCGCGGGAAAAAATAATAAAATCGACAATAATCGCCTCGGAAATGAAATAATAATTCGCCAGAAGAAAATAATAAAATAAATAATAATCACCTCAAGAATGATTTAATAATCCGCAAAAAAGAAATAATCACATTAATGATAACTATCTCGAAAATGAAATAATAATTCGCCAGAAGAAAATAATAAAATAAATAATAATCGTCTCAACAATGATTTAATAGTCCGCAAAAAAAAAATAATAACATTAATGATATCTATCTCGAAAATGAAATAATAATTCGCCAGAAGAAAGTAATAAAATAAATAACAATCGTCTCAACAATGATTTAATAGTCCGCAAAAATAAATAATAAATCATAAAATAATAATCGATCCTATGCTAGCTATTACACGGGGGAGGGGGAAGTGGGGTAGACGAGGTGGCTGGCCGGCACTGGTCTGTCTAAGAAATATTACACTAAAAAAAAAAAAGATAGATAGGGAAATTTTGGGCGCCAGTTGCTCAGGCGGGAGCAACACCGAAGGGGAAAAAAAGAAAGGAACGCGGTGATATAAACAATAAACGAAAAATGAAATAATAGAGAACTGGAAAAAAAAGTCACAAAAAAAATAACTCTTGACGCTCGGCTAGCCGTCGGCGGGGATGGACACACACAGGGGGTGGGGGCACTATCTCTGGCTCTTAAAAGTACCTCGGCACCAAAACGCAAAAAAAATACTGAATAAAAAAAGAAGAGTTACTCGGGGAAAAATCACTGAAGAATCCTACACTGAACACGATCGCGGAAGAGCAACACTGCTCGCGCACGCTCGGCAATGGTCATCGAAAACTCGCGGGGCACAAAATGGCGCGACGGGACCGCGTGTTCTCCGTCGCACGATGACGGGGCAAAAATTATAATACGCACTGAGCAATAAATTCGGGGGTCACGGGAAGGAAAATTGGGTAAATCGGGGTTTGGAATAATGGGAAAAAAACACACTCACTTTGTGTCGGGCCTACGACGGCCTTTCTCGCACTCTTTCGCTCCTACTACGATCGCCTGGACTCGCTGTCCTTTCGTTCTCCTCTACTCTCCTCCGATACTCTTCTCGCCTCCTTCTCGTCGCCTTTCACTCGTCTTACTCTCTCTCTTACTCTTTCCTCGCCACCTTTCTCTCCTCTCAATGCTAAAAAAAACGATAAACGCTCGAAAAAAACGATAAACGCTCGATAAAACACGCTGTAACAAATTCGGGATTCTATCTCGCACGTCTGACTCAGTTGGGATCTCGGATCGAAGTGACGAGTAATGGCCGTCGCCGTCTTCTTGTTTCTTCTTCGTCGATTCTCCCCGCTGATTGGCTGCGACGGGGGCTGCTCGAATCGATCCATCGATTACCGTTGGGTCGCTGGTGCTGCGGGTGGCGTCGCTGATTGGGTTACAGCAGCCAATCGGGGTCGTGCGTTCGAATCTCGTCGGGGTCCGGGTGTAGGCGCTCGTTCGCGCTACTGGCATCGGGGCTCGCTCTGACAGGCCTCCGCCGAGAGTCCGTAAGGTGGCTCCCTCGGACGGTTGTGTTCGACACTAGTTGCGTCTTCCTCGGCCCGCGGGTGTTACGGGTTTCCAGTGTTTGACAGCTCGACTCCCGTTGTGTGCCACCTCGCGGTTTTGTGTGGGGATTCCGTCGCGAGGGTGGTCGGGGTCGAGCTGTCCGGGTCGTCGGGTGATGGTCAAGTGAAAAAAGTGGCCAGTGGTGCGCGATTTTCCGTTTCGAGGGTTAAATCCGGTGTTTTCCGGGGACCTCGGGGAATTTGTAGGTTATCCCCGGATTCTGCGGCGGTGTGGGTCTGGGCTGAGTTTCGAGAGGCCCTGGGGCTCCTGATCCGTTCAGGGAATTTCCCCCAGTGCCTCTGTGTCGTCCTGATAACTCCCACACCGTCTCCGGGGATGAGTTCTTCTTCGGTGCAGCTGCGGGGCCTCCGTTGGGCTGGCGACGGACCATCCCTTGTCACTGAGGGGGCTCAGGTGAGTATGGGGTGTTATTTAAGGGATGTGGGGTGTAGGAGGGTAAGGGGGTGTATTTGGGAGGGGTGTGGGGGTTAACATTAATTAATTGTATTTTTTTCAGGTAGCGGGGTCTGATATTGGGATCGGGAGGACGGAGGCGATGGCTTCGGGGACTCGACGGGGAGCATCGCACTGTATTTCACAGGTTACAGGGTAAGGTTGTGGGGGGTATAAATTATTGTATAATACTGGGTTAAATTAATCTTAAAATGTTTGCTTTGTCGAGCCTTATTGGTAATATCCTATTATAATGTTTCAGGTGCCGAGGGCGCAACGGGGACTTCGATCCGGATCGGGGGAAAATTGTGACCGCCACGTCACAACACATACCGCAACAGGATAAATAAAAATACTCGTTCTCGTTTGTTAGATAGAAATGACGATGGATATCTTTCAAAATAATCGTTTTTTATTTTCAATGCTCTCAACCCCTAGAATCATGCAAGGTAAATAAAAAAATGTGGACCAAATTTTAGCCCCTTACTCCATCGCAAATCCGTGCATCGAAGCCCTTGGAGTTCCTTACTTGAGTATTATTGGATTCTTCGATTATTTTGATCCAATTATGTTCTAAAGGTTTTTTTCGGCAAAATATGACCTCTCGCCAACACGGGCATTCAGTTCAGAAAACCTGCAATCGAATCCCGCAAATTTATATTTTGGAGAGCGAAAACGGTTGAATTTTTAATCTAAAAGAAAATTTAATTTTAATTTAACCCTCAACAGTCTCCAAAATATAAAAGAGCAGAATTCAACTGCAGTTTTACCAAACTAAATGCCCACATGTTGTGTTGGTAAGAGGTCATATTTTTTAAACCGAAAAAAAACCGTCAAAACAATTGAAACGAAAGCATCGAAAAATCCAATGTTATTTAAGCGGCGGATGTCAAGGGCTTCGGTGCACGGGCTTGCGATGGAGTAGGGGGCTGAAACTTAGTCCACATATCTTTTGATATACCTTGAATGTTTCTTGGGGGTGAGAGCATGAAAATTCATAATGACCATTTTAACCCTTTAAGACCCACTGGGACATATATGTCCCGGAAACGGGTTTAAAAATTCATAACTCCGCGAGAAATTGAGATATCTTCGATTTCTTTTCGGATAAGACATTCGACGTTCTTCTACTTTTTAAAGGGTATGGTCATATAAGGACATCCATCGACATTTATTAAGAATAACATAAAAATGCACCACGTGTTTAGGCGATTTTTGTAGTTTCACGATAAATAAATGGATCCAATGATTCAAACCCTTCGGATTAAATTGCGAAATGCATTGTAATCACTTTAGGAACGAATTCCTCTCGTTCCAAGTATTTCAACCCCTGCGGCTCTCGAAAACTACCCCTTGATGCACCCCCTCCACAATAAAAAATTCCCGTTCACTGTTCCCCATTACTATATTGAGTTCCATAAAAGAAAATATTTGTCAATACATAGTGATGCGGTATGATAAACTTGCACTGTATCACAAACCTTGTTATCTACTCTAATGTGTGTAAGCTACCCTTCACGTCAGTGTTGGTCGGTAGGTGATTTTTTCACGATATCTCCCAACCCTTTCGACCATACATTTTTCCTTGCAGTCAAATTCCTTGGAACTGGGAATATGAGGGTTTTCGGGGTTGCTGATTTCAAAAATGGGGTCAGATTCAATGAATTTTCACAATTCAAAATGACGGATTGGAAATGTGAAAGTGATCGGAATGGTTTGGAAATGTCGATTTATGAGTGTTCAGGATCGCTGGATATGATTTCGTTTTCAGAATTACGGAATCCAAGATGGCGGATCCAATATGGCGGGAGTAATAACTTTTTTTCGATACGACTGCAATTAGCCTGCATATTTGTAGTTCTCAGAGTCTATCGCGTGGAGGTCACCATACATTTACAACAATTTTATTGCCAAGAAATCGACATTGCTGGACTCCGTCCACGAGAGGGATGAAATACAACCCCCATATTCGAATCGAGGATTCGCTATGGATATGGGTGACTCTTGAGGTTTCTCAGATGTGATTCCATGTTCTGACGTTAGAATAGAAAAATCCACAACAATTTTATTGCTGACAAACCGACATTGCTGGACTCTGTCCACGAGAAGGATAAAATACAACCCCCATATTCGACCCGAAGATTCGCTATGGATGTGGGTAACTATTGAGGACTCTTAGATGTGATTCCCTGTTCGGACGAAAGCGTAGAAAAATGCACAACAATTTTATTGCTGAGAAAACGACATATATCTGAATTCCGTCCACGAGAGAGTTAAAATACAACCCCCAAGATAGTATCCATGACTAACTGGGGGGATGATTGTTTCCTGTAGATATCCCAAGTAATTTAGAAAGTCGACATTTCATTGGTAAAATTCTCAAGAATTTTTCCAATAAAAAAACGATTTGTCTACGCTACAGACAGTAAGGGATGAAAATACATGCTCCTAGAATGAATTCCGATTCTTTCGTTGGATAGAGGTGAGTCTTGTTGGTCCCCAGGAAATGATGTCAGTTGCATATATTCCGAAGAAAAATTTTCTAATCTTATTTTCGAATATAAGGGTGGTTTTTCACGAAAAGGGTGGTTTTGAGGGGTGTGAAAATTATCGCAATTTTTGTTTGTGATCTGTGTCCTAGTATCACACCAAGACCGTCGCAGTTCCGAATGAAAAGTGATTTTAAATAATTTGGGTCTTAAAGGGTTAAGGGACACTCTAATGAAAATATTTATATTTTCATATATTTTATGAAGAATAAACTATCGAGTTATATATAACTATATTACCGAGGTTTCACTTTCTTTAATCAGAGAAGTTGGTCCACAATTCACCCTACCCCTCCTTTATCAGTAAAGATTGTGCTGGTAATGTCCAGCCTCTACGCAGTTTTCCGGGATTCAAAATAGGAACGCTGGACAGGCCCCCATTTGCTATCTTGACCAACAACTGGTTAGGCAGAAATTACACATTGCGTCGAGGGCTATTTAGCTTACCGTCTAAAATGCTGGCCAGAACCCAGGAAAACTAGTCGGGGGCTGGTAGATTCCTCCGCAAAATTTCCACACGGGGAGGGATGAACGACCACCGCAACATGACCCAAGATGTGCGGCCACCAGAGCAGAAACCATACAGAAATGAAGAGTATCATCCACAAAGATGGCAGGGGCCTCCGATGCAGCAGGCGTCGCGACCAGATTCCAGACAACCACCAATGGGGTGGCAACCACCGACTCCGCCGCCGGTCCAGGCTATGCAGATGAACGGGGGGGGGGGGGGGGGGGGGTCCCCATGGACGCTAACGGACCCAACGATCTGCTATCTATCGGCTTCTACGGGCCGCTACCCACGTCGGTGAGCGGGGTGAAATATCCTCGTTACGATCGACGCATTTACGAAACACGTCGTGCTATTTCCAATGCGAAAAGCAAACACGGCCACGGTGGTAAAAAGAATTTTTGAAAATGACATCCCGACCTATGGTAAACCAGCACAAATGCAGTTTGGTCATAGGACCCAATTTACCTCGACGAGCTGGCTCCAGAAATTAGAAGAAGCGGGCGGAGATAAGGGCGGTCTACTCCTCAATAAGGCATCCTCAAGAAAATATCGTCGAACGGGTCAACCGAGATGCGAGAGCTCGGGCGTTTCTTCCGCGCGTTCATTCATGAAAACCACGGGGGCCGGGATAAGTGGGTACAAGTGGTGCAAGACTGCATAAATGAAACGCACCACGAAACCACCGAGTATACACCGACGGAATTACATACCAAGAAAAAGCCGCTCCAACTGTGGAATAAATGGATGGGCGTACTTGTAGACGAAGAAGATGATAGAGAAACATATAAAAACAAAATAAAAATCGCACGAGAGAGAATAGAAAACAAAGGCCGCGCACGGGCAGAAAGGTACAACAAAGGAAATAAATTCACGACGTTTGAGGAAGGAGAAATGTTGCTCGTGGAAGCGTTAATTTCCCCGATCCCGCAAACCAAATAATCGCCAAATTCCTGCCGCTACGAGAAGGACCGTATAAGATTTAAAAAAATAATCGGCCCGGCAACGTACCTGCTCGAAGACCCGGTAACGAAAAAAATACGCGGCAAGTTCCATGCAAGTCTGCTGAGCCGACATTACACCGAAAATATCGAAGCTGACGTAACGCTCATGGAATAAACAGCGAGACGGGGAAAGAGGCAAGCAAGGACACGTACAAGAAATACCAAGAAATCGCGAACAAATTGGAGCAGCGACAAAAATCGAACTTAAGAGGGAGGGAGAAATAAGCGCGAAATAAATATGCCGAAAAAATAATATAGATGGCCGAAATATCTCCGGATGGAGACTTACGCGTAAGCCCCAAACCGAAATTCAGCCAGTCCGCATCGAGGAACACCTGGAAACGGAACCAGAGTCATTCTGAAATCAAACAAGCAAGAGAAATGAGCTTCTAAAACCGCGCCACTGAAAGTCTCACAGGAGTCCAAAAGGAACACGAGATCGTCGGAGTATAAAGCCCCACTCGCTTCTATATCTATATACACGACGAGAGTGGAATCCGGGATCGTGTAATCTCGAATCTACAAACGATCCCGGGCAACGAGGAACCCCGACGACTCACCCCGGAAGAAATCAATCCAGGAAGATGTGACACGTGGCGCACGGACCGCACCACATGGTACCGAATCGTTGTGGAGGAAGAACAGGACGACGAAAGCGTTTGGGGGCAGTTCGGGGACTGGGGCGTCCCCGCCGCCATTCCAAAAAACCACCTTTACGAGCCACCCCAAACCGCCATCTACATCACACTCCAAGCCGTGGCAGTCGGCCTCCACGGCGTCCGCCCGTGTAACCTGGAGTGGACGTCGGAGGAGAGCCGGCTGGCCGAAGAGATTCTGCGGGAAGGGTGGACCATGTCCGTCCTCACCACGCGGACCAACGCCGATGCCCGTTGGGTTTACTGGTGGCGGCGGGAACCCGACGGGCGATCATGACCGAAGCCAACAAGATGATCATGTCCTGGTGCGCGGTGAGGAATAACCTGCCCTGCGAATTTGACTGGGATCCAGACGGCCCCGGTCTCATAGATCGTTACAACAGAATCGACGACGATAGTGGATATGAGGGGAGCGACGGAGAAGAGGAAATGGACGACGACGAGATAATCGGCAGCGACGAAGAAGAGGCGAACGGCGACGAAGAAAATGTGAACGACGAAGAAAAAGATATGGAAGAAGACGTGTAAACTTAAAAAAAAAAAAAAAAACGCTGTGTAAGGTGTCACGACAAATTAATTTTTTTTGACAAAAAGTAATTGCTTTTTTGTTCTGCGGTTAGACATGTGAATTTCAATTACCACAGCCTCGACGGTTCTGTTTTTCGTTTCCCGGCTGTTCGTCGGCATCTTTTTTTTTACGGTATATGTCTACAAAACGACAGTGATAGAATAAAAATGTATATGAATAAAGATAACGAAAAGATGAGAGAAAGAAAGACTAACCTATCGATTTTTTTTGTAACTACAGTTAAAAAAAAATGGGGGGGGGGGGCAATGTGACAAATAAAGTAATTGTCCCATCGCCCTTGGGAGCATGCGCGGCAAGCGCACGCTGACAAGAGAAAAAAATAAAATATTGAACGACGATTGCACCATAGGACCTTGGGGGGTCAGCAGTGACCCGAAAAACAAAATTCCTCAGAAATTATTATTTCCCGAATTATTTCACCCGAACGCTACGGAAGCATCCTAGAGGACATCGGAGGGCCACGCTCGACGCTCTGATAACATTCCGAAATTACCATATCTCGAAATGATATAGGAATTATTGAGACTATAAGAGACAACGACGCCCGTCCCACCGCACGTCCCCTACAATTTAAATAGCGTGAGGCAGGTGTATGTAGGGGAAGCGTCCGAACCCAACGTTGTACAAACCCGGTGGAAAATAAAAACGATTTTACCTATTTTTCCGTGTAATAAAATTCTTTGCGTACTCTTGGCCCGAATTAATCTTCTGTAACACAAGATCTACCGTTACAATATATATGGGGAAAGCTGGCTCAATTCGAATGGGTCAAAACCCTCACTCCTTCAGAAATGGTTGGCAATTTTTTATTCAGTTTGGGGTAGCCCAAAAACATCTCTTGATTTTTTTGGAAATTTTCCCACCGCCCCCTCCCCCTTAGAAAAATGAAAAGAATGAAAAATAAGAGAAATCAGGCTGAGCGATATTTTTAAAATCGATGAATTTTTTTTCATGCATTCTGTGCTCGAAAAAATCAAGTTTCTATAGAAATTCAGAATGGGATCTTTTTTGCTTGTATTTGATTTAAAAATTTTTTTTTTTCGGAACTATAAAAATTCCGACAAACATTAAAATTAATAATTTCATTTTTTTCTCGAAAAAAAGGATGCTAAAAACGAAATTTTCATACAAACCCGGGTGAAAAAGGCAGAGCGATATTTTTAAAATCGATGAATTTTTTTTTCATGTATTCTGTGCTTGATAAAATCAATATTCTATATAAATTTAGAATGGGAACTTTTTTGCTTATATTTCATTTTTAATTATCAATTTTTGAAAACTATGAAAATTTTGACAAACTTGAAAAATGGAAATTTTTGTTTTTTTTCAGAAAATCAATTCAAAATAAATCATTCTTATGAAAAATCCGACATCTTGCTTTCCTCGACTTGAATATCGACTTTTAATAATTCATTCACTTTTTGTTTACTTTTTCGTTGAGTTGGAGTCTCACAAAGCTTTTGATTTGGAGTTTACACAAGTTATATATCATATCAAGCACAGAATACATGAAAAAAAATTCATCGATTTGAAAAATATCGCTCTGCCTTTTTCACCCGGGTTTATATGAAAATTTTGTGTGTAGCATCCTTTTTTTCGTTCCATAATCTTGCAGCTAACCCCAGGTCCCTGAAAAAATGTAATATGAACACTGGGGAGGTGCAGTAAGAGGATAGGATGTATCTAAGGGGCTGTGAACAATTCAAAGACTGGAGGAAATGCAAAAAACAAGTCCAAATAAAATAAATCGATATTCGAGCCGAAAAAATCAAGATATCGATTTTTTCATACGAATGATTTATTTTTTATCGATTTTTAGGAAAAAAACTTAAATTATTAATTTTAATGTTTGTCGGAATTTTCATAGTTCCGATAAAAAAATTTTTTTTTTTTAATAAAAGAAAAAAAGATCCCACTCTAAATTTATATGTAATATTAATTTTTCAAAGCACAGAATACATAAAAAAAAATTTATCGATTTTCAAAATATCGCTCTGCCTTTTTTACCCAGGTTCAGGTTGGAGGAAATGCAAGAACCATGTCCAAATAAAATAAATCGATATTCAAGCCGAAAAAATCAAGATATCGAATTTTTCACAAGATTGATTTATTTTTTATTGATTTAAAAAAACAAACAAAAATTATTATTTTTAATGTTTGTCGGAATTTTTCTAGTTTCGAAAAATAAAAATTTGAAAATCAAATATAAGCAAAAAAGATCTCAATCTGAATTTATATAGAAACTTGACTTTTTCAAGCACAGAAAACATGAAAAAAAATTCATCGATTTTAAAAATCAGCCTGATTTCTCTTATTTTTCATTATTTTCATTTTTCTAAGGGAGAGGGGGCGGTGGGAAAATTTCCAAAAAAATCAAGAGATGTTTTTGGGTTACCCCGAACTGAATAAAAAATTGCCAACCATTTCTGAAGGGGTGAGGGTTTTGACCCATTCGAATTGAGCCGGCGTTCCCCATATGTTTGAGGTATTCCATGTCAAGTCAGTCAGCTTTGACCCTGGGGTCAAAACTTTTGCCTCCTAATTTTTATCATGAATATATGTTGAAAATTAAGAGACCCGTATTTCGGGGTATTTCGTTTTGAGGCCCCGTTTTTGAGATACAGTCAAATGAAGTTTTCAACCATTGACCGTATTTGGTCATCCGAATCGATATACAGGCCTCAAAATCAGAATAAGGTTTCAACGTTTCTGTTTTCGTTTAAAGAATCTATAAAAAAATAATTTGTAAAAATAAAACGAGTATTTTCAGTTTTATACAATTTTAAGTTATTTAATTGTTCATAATAATTGCTCCATAGGTGTAACACACTTATGGATCACTTTATCAAATATAGAGTGCAAAAACGAAAAAAAAACACTAATTGTTTTTCAATTTATCACTAACCGTTGCTGAGATACTTCGATTTGTTTTACTGATTTGTTTAAAAAAAATCTGGAAAAATATATAATGTAATGAACGGTGCCACAAAAACACAAACAAATGTTGGTAGCAAACGTAATCTAAAAAAAAAGATAAAAATCGACGATGAATTATTTTTAAGTGTCACACAGCCGGTAGAAAAACCTAGAAAAAACGTATATCGCGATCAATGATGTAATAGAGTAAAGAGAAAATGTTGGCGATTGTACCAAAACTGAAAGGCAGCGAAAAAATTGTTATATATATGGGGTATTCCTAAGAATTTCGGCAACTTCGGACAGTTAGGTCAAAAATGTGCCCCCCAATTTTTTCCATTAATATGTGTTGAAAATAAAGAGACACGTATTTCGGCGTTTTTTATTTTGAGCCCCCACTTTTGAAATACGGTCAAATGAAGTTTTTGAAGTATTGATTACATTTGATCATTCAAATCGATATATCTCAGCAACGGTTAGTGATAACTCGAAAAACCACGGGTCTTTTTTTTCGTTTTTGAACGCTCTATACAATGAAAACATTTACGATTATGTTGCACAAATTCAACAATAAGTTATAAACAATTCAAAATCAAAAAAAATCGTAGCTCCGCCAATTTTGTAGGTACATTGACCCGGTTAGTTCCATTTGAAGGCTCTTGAAAAACTGCTTAAAATGGCGTGCGGACCTTTGGGATCCCATTGCTACTTCCATCAATAATTCTGTTGTTTCGTAAGAAACTATTGACGGAAGTTGCAATCGGATTTCAAAGGTCCGCACGTCATTTTGAGCGGTTTTTCAAGAGCTTTCAAATGGAACTAATCGGATCAATGTACCTATAAAATTAGCGGAGCTACGATTTTTTGAATGGAAACTTTTCGTTCTTCCCATGTTAATCAAATGGGAAAACTAGAAAAATCTTGCGCGACCCCTAAAAATGGTCCGATCGAGCTCATCTTTGAACACGATTTTCTTGATGGAAGATACTTTGGCGTGAATGTATTTTGATTGAAAGAAAAAAAAAGTTTTTTTTTCAAGCCGGCCTAATACGGTATATTGAAATCTTTTGTTCGACGATTTGAAATTGCTGGACACAATTAAGTATGACCTTCCTATGGACCATAGTTTTAAAAAACACCATCGCCGATATAAAAAAACAAAAAAATTAGCACTAGGCTACATTCTACAGATAATGGATTATAGAAAACCAGTGAATCGAAAACTTAATTAATGTATAGAGAGACTCCGTGTATTATTCAGAATTAAGAGGATCCGGGTAGAACGTTTCAACTTTTCCATATGCTTGGAAGGTGTGAGTAAATTGCTAAAATTTAAAAGAATGGTAGAAATATTTTCATTAAGTAGAACATTTTCTTTTGTTTATTTTTTTACATTACATATCGTGTACATTATGAGGTGGGGTACCACCATTTCATTTGGTCGAACGCTGTCACGCTTGGGATGCAAATCGTCGTACTTATACCGATAAAGTCCTGATTTCGCGAAACCGACATAGTGCCACCCCCGCAAAATGAGTTAATCCAGCTAGAATATATTTTTTTCCAGCCAATATAAATCGATTCGATCGAATCAAGCTAGTACCGCCCGAGTTTATCGGCAGATCCGTATCGATCATCTGACGCTACAGAAAGATCAATGAAAATGTGACAACCGTATGTTTTTTCATCTTCTCGTGAATTTTGACAGTTTCGGCAGGTACGTGTTGTTAAATTATTATAATCTATTGCTTTTGGCATGTTAGTTAACCCACTTTCTAGTAAAATATCTACGCACACGGATAGAGTTACGCTGCGATGCTGTGTTTGAAACCCGCAAGGGCACGACACCTTCACTCGTATACTTGGTTCAGTCGCAAATAGATAATCCGCCAAGCGGCAGACGTTCGAGTTTGAGTTGAATCATTTTATTTTTCTTGTATATACCGTCACTTAATCTTCAAACAGGCCCAGAGACCGAAGATTCTTCGCTCGTTCTCTGTAATGTTCGGCCGGGATTTTCTTCTAAGCGAGTACGGAAAGTATTGATTTTACGATTTCGGCCGACGAAGCAAAGCATTCATTACGGTTCGTTTCGTTAGACGCAACAGAATTTAACGGGGTACATCTGTGTAGATTGCCGGAAAAGTAGGTGAATTTTGGGAATGATTATCTCAAAACCTATTTGTCCGATTGAATTCAAGTTGGTTTTATTTGAATGTATATACATTGAGGTATGTTGACGATTTTTTATATAAATATATAGTGAATGGGAGCGCTGTTATTCTGGCCGGCGTAAAACGCCTTTGTCGTCGGCACGGTTTGCGGTTCCTACTTTTTTCGCAGTCGGTTGGTCTAAAACAAAAATTACAAGAAGATTCTAAAAGTGTAAAGAGTAACGTCTTGAGCTGTTCGGCACGTAGGATTTTTTTAAAAACTAATTTATTTATATTTTTATCAACCAAAAAAGGTCGTAAATTGAGGTTAAAAAGTGAATTTCAATTTCAATCAAGCGCAATTTTGTGAAAAAAAAAAATCCTACGTGCCGAGCAGCTCAAGACGTTACACTTCAAGAATCTTCTTGAAATTTTTGTTTCAGACGAACTGACTGCGAGAAAAAGTGGTAACCGCAAACCGTGCCGACGATAATAGTATATTACGATACAAGGGCGAAAATATTTTTTCTGACGAATGTGAGTTTGTAGCACGAGCCGAAGGCGAGTGCTGCAATCACACGAGTCAAGAAAAAGTTTTTCGCACGAGTATAGTATACATTTCTATTGCACGAGGTGTGTAAATGGTGTCTTCGTAAAAATCGCATCTTACGCACGGCGTGTCATAAAAGTTGTTTTACACCGGCCAGAATAACAGCGCTCCCATTTATTATATATTTATATAATAAATCGTCGACATAACTCAATGTATATACTTTTAAATAAAACCAATTCGAATTCAAACGGACGAATAGTTTTTGAGATAATCATTCGTAAAGTCCACCTACTTTTCCGGTAATCCACACAGATGTTCCTCCTCAATAGAATCTGAAAAATGGAATCGAAACCGCAAGTGTTCATGACGTTCATCGTAATCTCACTCAGTATCACTTTCTTTCCATTTTTGAAAGTGAGAAGTCTTGAATGAACGACGTCTTGAACATATTCCCATTCGGGGCATTTGTCGAGACACGTCGTTTTAGTCTTTTTGTAGCTGATTCGTTGTAATTTGATGCAAACGTATTTTGTTGTTACCAATATCGTTTCGGTTATGCCGCCGGGTTGACGGTAAGTATTTTAAGTTGGAGCGCTCACTTTCGGAGCTATCCTAGCTTTATGATACGCCGACGATTTTGACGATTATTCGCAACAACGTTGGAAGCAAAAGGCTGGTTGATATGCCGATCATAAGCGTTGCCAACACGGCGTTAGCAGAGATGCCATCCTTGTTTTGCGGTAAATTTTCAAACAGATCTCGTCGTTACCAATATCATTTCGGTTACGCCACCGGTTTGACGGTAAATATTTTGAACTGGAGCGCTCATTTTCGGAGTCTTAAGGTTTTCGGTATAGGAAGAACGTTTGTCGAATTATTTAAAAAATGCTTTGAAGCATTTTTTAATATTTACTACGGATATTATCGCCGACGCCTTATGGCAACAACATAACTTGACGTGCGTTTTTTCGTTTAAAAACAATGTAATTCACTGCAATGCGAGTGCTAAACATTTTGCCACGTTTAAAGGTGTGTGCGTAGAATGTGCATCAACGATCGAGGGCACTATGCAAAAACAACCGAAAGAAAACGACGACGCAATAATAAGATGCTGCGTTGCCGGTATTGTTCCACAACTCCACACCGGCGAAAAGAAGAGACAATTAAGAGGTGACCGGCGAAAAACAATTGCAACGCGCTTGATTCGCGAACGTAAGGCTGCGGTTGTATTTCGACGGGAAGAAGCGCAGCGTCTCAAGACGTTTGGCGGAAAAGAACCGCCAACACTTCCCAGCGGTGAAGTGTTGCGAAAAGCGAAAGAGCAGCAGCTGCTGAAAACGTATGGACTTTCTTTCGGCAATCCAGCTTTAAATCTGTACAATCATGCAAAAAACAGTGAGTATGCGGACACAATTCATAGAATCGGGCTCCAAAAATTCTACTGTATCTATTGGATGGCTGAGCAGCAACAGTTATATACGGCACGATGTAAACGGGACCCGGATTCCATCTTCACGATCGATGCAACCGGAGGTATTGTGGCGGTGGCAAATAAGCATGACCCTTCGATAATGCTTTATCAGTGTATGATCATGACGAGTGAAGGAAGTGTGCCGGTCTTCCAAATGATACCTGCGGATCAGACTGCGTTGGCCATCGGGTATTTTTTATGGTTTATTTTATCGAAGGGGGCTCCTATTCCACGGATCGTCGTAACGGATTTCGGATGGGCACTACTCATTGCGATCGCGAGTATATTTGGAATGTGTCACGATTTGAAACACTATCTGCAAAAGTGTTACTCGGTCACCGTGCTGGGGACTGGCACTCTCCCGCATACATATATTCGTCTGGATGTTAGCCATCTGACGCATATGACGGCTCGCTGGAAATGCCTGGGCGAAAAAGGCAAGGCTTCTCGTGATTTTTATGAGCGGTGTATCGGCCAGGCGTATCAAATGACCGATTTTGATACGCTGACGTATTTTTTGGAATCCGTGCTTACAGTTGCCTTAAGTGAGCATTCTGGCACAACCAAAAACAACGAGCGTGTCCCCAGTGAGATACGACTCCGATATATCAACAGCACGATTCGAGATATAGCGGTTGTCGACGACGACGAAAACGGTGGAAAAACGGATGAAGAATATCGAGGTTGGGCTGCCGATGACGATGCGGTGGAAAATTCGGATTGGAAGATGTGGGCCACGAAAATCAACGATACTGCAGAAGCAATTGCGCAACAGTCACGACATGGAACCACTATAAACGGCTGTTACAATCCACAGCTTGCAAAAGAAGTAATAAAGCAACTCCTCCCCTACGTACCTCTGTGGACTGGGGTGATGAGACCACATTTTAAACGGGGTCCAGTAATTGCTTCCTCATCTGCAGTAGAATCGGAGTTTGCGGACTTAAAAACACGAAGTCTGAAGGGCATCATTCCCACACGCCCAGACAAATTCGTGTTACAGCATATTGATAAGCATCTGCAAGGAAAAGTGCTACTATCATCGAACGAGGCTGACGTCACAATCAGCAAGGAGCAAAAGAACGGATCAGTCGGCTCCGAGTGCATCGATCAGATTGTTTACTCCGATAAAGTGCCGGACGGTACGCACGATGACGCTACGCCTCCACATCACCGTAGTGTCAGTTTCACGGAGATTTCGTTAATTATGGAGCAGACCGATTCCATAACAATATTGAAACAAAACCTTACTCCAAAAAAAATGTTGATGGCATCACGGTTTCGTCACCAACTGGATTATACGACGACGATCAAACCCACGGCAATGCAAGTGGGCCGCTTGACCTCAACGAAAGTTTCACGATGGAAGGAAGAAAAAATGCGAGCACTCCGGTCGACTTCAAGCAGTGGAATACGTGTGAAAATTGGGGTGGCTTGGCTGAAAAAGTAGATACCGCGTCAAATTGCAACGAATCGGCTACAAAAAGACTAAAACCTACGTGTCTCGACAAATGTCCCGAATGGGATTATATTCAAGACATCGTTCATTCTAGACCTCCCACTTTTAAAAATGGGGGGGAGAGTGATACTGGGTGAGATAACGATAAACGTCATGAACACTTGCGCTTTCGATTCCATTTTTCAAATTCTATTAAGTGCTGTTGCGTCTAACGAAACGTACCGTAATGAATGCGTTGCTTCGTCGGCCGAAATCGTAAAATTAATACTTTCCGTACGCGCTCAGAAAAAAATCACGGCCGAACATTACAGAGAACGAGCAAAGATTCTTCGTTCTCTGGGCCTGTTTGTAGATCAAGAGACGGTATATACACGAAAAATAAAACGATTAAACGTAAACTCGAACGTCTGCCACTTGGCGGATTATCAGTTTGCGACTGAACCAAGTATACAAGTGAAGGTGTCGTGCCCTTCCGGGTTTCAAACACAGCATCGCAGCGTAACTCTATCCGTGTGCGTAGATATTTCACTAGAAAGTGGGTTAAATAACATGCCAAAAGCAATAGATTATAATAATTTAACAACACGTACCTGCCGGAACTGTCAAAATTCACGAGAAGATGAAAAAACATACGGTTGTCACATTTTCATCGATCTTTCTGTAGCGTCAGATGATCGATACGGGTCTGCCAATAAACTCGGGCGGTACTAGCTTGATTCGATCGAATCGATTTATATTGGCTGGAAAAAAATATATTCTAGCTGGATTGGCTCATTATGCGGGGGGGCACTATGTCGGTTTCGCGAAATCGGGACTTTATTGGTATAAATACGACGATTTGCATCCCAAGCGTGACAGCGTTCGACCAAACGAAATAGTGGTACCCCACCTCATAATGTACACAATATCGAATGTAAAAAATAAACGAAGGACAATGTTCGACTTAATAAAAATATTTCTACCATTCTTTTAAGTTTTAGCAATTTAATCACACCTTCCAAAGTTAGAACGTTCTACCCGGATCTGCCAAATTCAAAATGATGCACGGAGCCTCTCTAAACATTAATTAAGTTTTCGCTTCACTGGTTTTCTATAAACAGATATCTGTAGAATGTAGCCTAGTGCTAATTTTTTTTTTTTTTTTTTTTTTTTTTTTCATATCGACGGATTAATCGATGGTGTTTCTTAAAACTATGGTCCATAGGAAGGTCATACTTAATCGTGTCCAGCAATTTAAAATCGTCGAACGAAACATTCCATTATACCGTACACTATACCGTATACATTATACCGTATAATGAGGAAACTAAGATGGTACAACATTCTGCAGAAATTAAAATATCTCAAAATGTAGTAGCGACAACATGGACCTTCGACGGACCTGGATCTAATGCTACCACAACGATTCCAGAACTTCTAGTCGGAACGCAGATCGACTTGGAAATCCATTATAATAAAACCAGTAACCGATAATTAAAAACCATTGATTAAAAATACCTAGAGGTTCAAACTCTGCTCAATATTGGAGAGGCAGGTGAGAATTGTCGGCTTCGACCTAAATAAGGGTCCGGAAATAATTATTTGACCCTACCATCTCTCTGTTAATACTTACGGTATCAATAAATGATAAACGATCATGAATTAGAAATAGATCGAAGTCAGAACTTTTTTCGACGTTGTTCGGGGAAATAATGACGGTCGGTTTCAACTAAAAAATCAATCCGGAACTCATACGTTGAACCTAGCATCGCACTATTTCTTACTTCAAAATCAATAAATCCTCATTATCAATTTGTTTAAAAAAGTGAGAGGCTAGAACTCCTTGCAATGTTATTTGGACGATAAAATGCTATCAATTGCGACCAAAAGATTAATCCGGAACTCATACGTTGAACCTAGCATCGCACTATTTCTTTTTCCAAAATCAATAATTCCTAATTATCAATTTATTCCAAGAAGTGAAAGGCTAGAACTCCTTGCAATGTTATTTGGACGATAGAATGCTATCAATTGCAACCAAAAGATTAATCCGGAACTCATACGTTGAATCTAGCATCGCACTATTTCTTTCTTCAAAATCAATAAATCCTTACCAACAATTAATTGGAAAAAGTAAGAAGCAAGAACTCATTGTAATGTTATTTAAACGATGAAACGTTATTAATTGCAACCGACAAATCAATGCGGAACTCATACGTCGACCCTAGCATCGCACTATTTCTTACTCAAAAATCAATAATTCCTAATTATCAATTTATTTCAAGAAGTGAGAAGCTAGAACTCCTTGCAATGTTTTTTGGACGATGGAATTCTATCAATTGCAACAAGAAGATTAATCCGGAACTCATGCGTTGAACCTAGCATCGCACTATTTCTTACTCCAAAATCAATACATCCTCACTATCTATTCATTTTAAAAAGTGAGAGGCTAGAACTCCTTGCAATGTTATTTGGACGATAAAATGCTATCACTTGCAACCAAAAAATTAATCCGGAACTCATACGTTGAATCTAGCATCGCACTATTTCTTTCTTCAAAATCAATAAATCCTTACCAACAATTAATTGGAAAAAGTAAGAAGCAAGAACTCATTGTAATGTTATTTAAACGATGAAACGTTATTAATTGCAACCGACAAATCAATGCGGAACTCATACGTCGACCCTAGCATCGCACTATTTCTTACTCAAAAATCAATAATTCCTAATTATCAATTTATTTCAAGAAGTGAGAAGCTAGAACTCCTTGCAATGTTTTTTGGACGATGGAATTCTATCAATTGCAACAAGAAGATTAATCCGGAACTCATGCGTTGAACCTAGCATCGCACTATTTCTTACTCCAAAATCAATACATCCTCACTATCTATTCATTTTAAAAAGTGAGAGGCTAGAACTCCTTGCAATGTTATTTGGACGATAAAATGCTATCACTTGCAACCAAAAAATTAATCCGGAACTCATACGTTGAACCTAGCATCGCACTATTTCTTATTCCAAAATCAATAAATCCTTACCAACAATTAATTGGAAAAAGTAAGAGGCTAGAACTCATTGTAATGTTATTTAAACGATGAAACGTTATCAATTGCAACCGACAAATCAATGTGGAACTCATACGTCATCGCACTATTTCTTACTCCAAAATCAATAATTCCTAATTATCAATTTATTTCAAGAAGTGAGAGGCTAGAACTCCTTGCAATGTTTTTTGGACGATGGAATTCTATCAATTACAACAAAAAGATTAATCCGGAACTCATGCGTTGAACCTAGCATCGCACTATTTCTTACTCCAAAATCAATAAATCCTCATTATCAATTTATGTAAAAAAGTGAGAGGCTAGAACTCCTCGCAATGTTTTTTAAACGATGGAATGCTATTAATTGCAACCAAAAAATTGATCCGGAACTCATACGTTGAACCTAGCATCGCCTTTTTTTTTTACTCCGAAACCAATAAATCCTGATTATCAATTAATCTAAAAAAATGAGAGGCTAGAACTCCTCGCAATGTTATTTGAACGATGGAATTCTATTAATTGCAACAAGAAGATTAATCCAGAACTCATACGTCGACCCTAGCATCGCACTATTTCTTACTCCAAAATCAATAATTCCTAATTATCAATTTATTTCAAGAAGTGAGAGGCTAGAACTCCTTGCAATGTTTTTTTAAACGATGGAATGCTATTAATTGCAACCAAAAAATTGATCCGGAACTCATACGTTGAACCTAGCATCGCCTTTTTTTTTACTCCGAAACCAATAAATCCTGATTATCAATTAATCTAAAAAAATGAGAGGCTAGAACTCTTCGCAATGTTATTTAAATGATGGAATTCTATTAATTGCAACCAAAAAATTAATCCGGAACTCATACGTTGAACCTAGCACATCACTATTTCTTACTCCAAAATCAATAAATCCTCATTATCATTCATTTTAAAAAGTGAGAGGCTAAAACTCCTTGCAATGTTATTTGGACGATAAAATGCTATCACTTGCAACCAAAAAATTAATCCGGAACTCATACGTTGAACCTAGCATCACCCTTTTTTTTACTCCGAAACCAATAAATCCTGATTATCAATTAATCTAAAAAAATAAGAGGCTAGAACTCCCTGCAATGTTATTTGAAAAATAAAATTCTATCAATTGCAACCCCAAGATCAATCGGGAACGCATGCGTTGAACCTAGCATCGCACTATTTCTTACTCCAAAATCAATAATTCCTAATTATCAATTTATTTCAAGAAGTGAGAGGCTAGAACTCCTCGCAATGTTTTTTAAACGATGGAATTCTATTAATTGCAACCAAAAAAATAATCCGGAACTCATACGTTGAACCTAGCATCGCACTATTTCTTTCTTCAAAATCAATAAATCCTCATTATCAATTCATTTAAAAAAGTGAGAGGCTAGAACTCCTTGCAATGTTTTTTTGACGATGGAAATCTGTCAATTGCCACAAGAAGATTAATCCGGAACTCGTGCGTTGAACCTAGCATCGCACGATTTCTTACTCCAAAATCAATAAATCCTCATTATCAATTAATTGGAAAAAGTGAGAGGCTAGAACTCCTCGCAATGTTATTTGAACGATGGAATTCTATTAATTGCAACCAAAAAATTAATCCGGAACTCATACGTTGAACCTAGCATCGCACTATTTCTTACTTCAAAATCAATAAATCCTTATTATCAATTCATTTAAAAAAGTGAGAGGCTAGAACTCCTTGCAATGTTATTTGAACAATGGAATTCTATTAATTGCAACCAAAAAATTAATCCGGAACTCATACGTTGAACCTAGCATCCCACTATCAAGAGACGCGGTAGCGTCTCGAGACAAGTACATTTACCACCATACCATACCGGTTTCTACCATACCGACCGCCTCTCGAGACGCGACTGCAGTATCTTATTCTCGAAACTTGTTGAACATTAACCCAACTTTGTACTAGTTTTTAAAATTCAGAGCTCTATTCCTAAATATTTAATTGTAATTAGAAGCGAAAAAAAATTATATTCCGATTGGGACCAACACCAATGCTGTAGGTGCTATAATGCGGGAGATATCGAATTATGTTCATGATTAAAATCGTGTTTTTGACGTTTTTTACCAAAATCTATTTCAGAGCTGTCGCACACTTTTCAGTAGTCATAGCGTCAGTCAGCTTGTCAGATCAGACGCGATTTTTCTACCGTATTGACCACCGCTAGTGATGACGGTCACTGATGATCAGTCAACCGTCAATACGAAACCAGGTGTGACATGAAGCTAGAGATGGTGAATACGTATCGAAATAACGTCAAGTGAATCTGACCGTTCGTTGTCGTTAACCACTTAATAACTAAGAAGAAATGGCTATTACAAATGATAGACACATTATAATTAACAATATAAGCAAAAAAAATAAAATAAATATAAAGTTATTTTAGTCATTGGAAAGTACGTGGTGCAACAAAATCATTGATCGGAAATGAATTCAACGCAGGCAACAAATTGAATTTCATTCATCGAATGATAGGCAAGCGACACAAATCATTGATTTGAGGTCTTTCATCCTTATAACATAAATTCTATTCTGCAAATAAGATTCAAAACCCAAGATCGAATCAGACGCAAGATCATATATTGTAAACAGTTCAACGCATGGGCACAATTGGAATTTCATCGATCGTATGTGGTGTAAGGTACAATATAATATTGCACAAAAGGCCTTCGTCACAGGTAAGCGACTGAATTTCTATTCATCAACGGCGTAGAAAAAAAAAAACTTTCAAGCCGCTTAAGGTCCTACTCATTCAATTATTCGTGAAGAAGAAAAATCATGCATGGAAAATAAAGTGTTACGCAGGTATCAAATTGAAATTCCATTCATCGAATCATATGCAAGCGACACAGATCATTGATTGGAGGTGTTTCATTTTTATAACTTGAATTCTATTCTGCGAATAAGATTCAAAACACAAAATTGAATAAGACGCAAGATCATATATTGTAAACAGTTCAACGCATCAGCAGACTTGGAATTTCATCCATGGAATGTGGTGTAAGGTACAATATAATATTGCACAAAAGGCCTTCGTCACAGGTAAGCGACTGAATTTCTATTCATCAACGGCGTAGAAAAAAAAAAACTTCCAAACCGCTTAACGTCCTACTTATTCCATTACTCATGAAGAAGAAAAATCATGCATGGCAAATTAAGTCTTACGCAGGTATCGAATTGGAATTCCATTCATCGAATCATATGCAAGAGACACAAATCATTGATTTGAGGTGTTTCATCTTTATAATATAAATTCTATTCTGCAAATAAGATTCAAAACACAAAATTGAATAATACGCAAGATCATATATTGTAAACGTTTCAACGTATGGGCACAATTGGATTTTTATTCATCGAGTGTGGTGTAAGGTACAATATAATATTGTACAAAAAGCTTTTGTCACAGGTAAGCGACTGAATTTCTATTCATCAACGGCGTAGAAAAAAAAAACTCCCAAACCGCTTAACGTCCTACTCATTCCATTAGTCATAAAGAAGAAAAATCATGCATGGAAAATTAAGTCTTACGCAGGTATCAAATTGGAGTTCCATTCATCGAATCATATGCAAGCGACACAAATCATTGATTCGAGGTGTTTCTTCTTTATAACTTGAATTCTATTCTGCAAATAAGATTCAAAACCCAAGTTTGAATAAGGCGCAAGATCATATATTGTAAACAGTTCAACGCATGGGCACAATTGGAATTTCATCCATCGAATGTGGTGTAAGGTACAATATAATATTGCACAAAAAGCCTTTGTCACAGGTAAGCGACTGAATTTCTATTCATCAACGGCAAAGAAAAAAAAAAACTTCCAAACCGCTTAACGTCCTACTCATTCCATTACTTATGAAGAAGAAAAATCATGCATGGCAAATTAAGTCTTACACAGGTATCATCAAATTGGAATTCCATTCATCGAATCATATGCAAGCGACACAAATCATTGATTGGAGGTGTTCCATCTTTATAACTTGAATTCTATTCTGCGAATGAGATTCAAAACACAAAATTGAATAAGACGCAAGATCATATATTGTAAACAGTTGAACTCATGGGCAGAATTGGAATTTTATCCATGGAATGTGGTGTAAGGTACAATATAATATTGCACAAAAGGCCTTCGTCACAGGTAAGCGACTGAATTTTTATTCATCAACGGCGTAGAAAAAAAAACTTACAAACCGCTTAACGTCCTACTCATTCCATTACTTATGAAGAAGAAAAATCATGCATGGCAAATTAAGTCTTACGCAGGTATCAAATTGGAATTCCATTCATCGAATCATATGCAAGCGGCACAAATCATTGATTAGAGGAGTTCCATTTGTATAACTTGAATTCTATTCTGTGAATGAGATTCAAAACCCAAGTTTGAATAAGACGCAAGATCATATATTCTAAACAGTTCAACGCATGGGCACAATTGGAATTTCATCCATGGAATGTGGTGTAAGGTACAATATAATATTGCACAAAAAGCCTTCGTCACAGGTAAGCGACTGAATTTTTATTCATCAACGGCGTAGAAAAAAAAAACTTCCAAACCGCTTAACGTCCTACTCATTCGATTAGTAATGAAGGAGAAAAATCATGCATGGAAAATTAAGTCTTACGCAGGTATCAAATTGGAATTCCATTCATCGAATCATATGCAAGCGGCACAAATCATTGATTGGAGGAGTTCCATCTTTATAACTTGAATTCTATTCTGTGAATGAGATTCAAAACCCAAGTTTGAGTAAGACGCAAGATCATATATTCTAAACAGTTCAACGCATGGGCACAATTGGAATTTCATCCATGGAATGTGGTGTAAGGTACAATATAATATTGCACAAAAGGCCTTCGTCACAGCCCTAGCAGCTTGGGTGCCGTAGTAAATGCCAATTGATGCCCATTGAAATGCCTTTCAGTGACTGGCTAAATGCCGTGGTTATTTGAGGCATTCACAGTAACTTTGGTAGGCATTTTTGTTCAAATCGTGACGGTAAGTGCCTAAGAGTGACCGACCCCGAATTTCTACCCAAAAGGCCGGCACTCAACGGCATTTTTTTAGGCATTTACCGAAAAAAGAATGCCGGCGAATGCCTAACAGAGCCGGGGAACGGTAAAAAAAATGCCGCTGAGTGCCTAAAAATGCCGCTGAGTGCCTAAAAACTGCCGAAGAGTGCCTAAAAATGCCGGTGTGTGCCGGAAAATGCCGTCACATTTCGGCATTTCGGATGATAGTCGTTCATGGGCATTCACGGGCACGTTTTGAACAAAAGTGCCTAACAAAATGCCTT
Organism: Sussaba pulchella; assembly: GCA_963971145.1. Taxonomy (NCBI): domain Eukaryota; kingdom Metazoa; phylum Arthropoda; class Insecta; order Hymenoptera; family Ichneumonidae; genus Sussaba; species Sussaba pulchella. The sequence goes on from OZ020166.1 coordinate 4,803,447, forward strand.
AGGCATTTTTATGGTAATTTAATAGGCACTCAATCTGCCAGGGAGGTAAGCGACTGAATTTTTATTCATCAACGGTGTAGAAAAAAAAGAACTTCCAAACCGCTTAACGTCCTATACTCATTCGATTAGTAATGAAGAAGAAAAATCATGCATGGAAAATTAAGTCTTACGCAGGTATCAAATTGGGATTCCATTCATCGAATCATATGCAAGCGGCACAAATCATTGATTGAAGGTGTTCTATCTTTATAACTTGAATTCTATTCTGCGAATAATATTCAAAACACAAAATTGAATAAGACGCAAGATCATATATTGTAAACAGTTCAACGCATGGGCACAATTGGAATTTCATCCATCGAATGTGGTGTAAGGTACAATATAATATTGCACAAAAAGCCTTTGTCACAGGTAAGCGACTGAATTTCTATTCATCAACGGCGTAGAAAAAAAAGAACTTCCAAACCGCTTAACGTCCTACTTATTCCATTACTCATGAAGAAGAAAAATCATGCATGGAAAATTAAGTCTTGCACAGGTATCAAATTGGAATTCCATTCATCGAATCATATGCAAGCGACACAAATCATTGATTGGAGGCGTTTCATCTTTATAACTTGAATTCTAATCTGCGAATGAGATGAACATCATATTCATGAATTCATGAATTTATGAACATTAAATTTCATCGTTTTTCCTATTCACTCCATTACTTATGAAAACAGAATCTTGAATGCAAAATAAAGTTTTACGCTGGTATAAATTTAAAAATCTATTCATCGAATGATACGCAATCGACACAAGTTATTCATTAAAAGTCTTTTATTTTTACAACAAAATTCATTCGTGATAGAATCGACGGGGATTTGCCATTTTCGCCAACAAGTTTATGAGGTTTCGACGTGCCTGCTCCGCCCGACGTCGAACCTGCCGCCCCGCACGCTGGCAACGTGCTGGCCTGGTTCTCGGTTCGTCTGGAAACGAATGGAAGAGAACGGAATGAAGAATATTTAATATTGATATTAGGGTATGCCCTGAAATCTCTCGCTTTCTCTCGTACTCTGGCTCTCACTCTCCTTTACTTCCTCTCTCTCTCTCTCTCTCTCTCTCTCTCTCTCTCTCGCTCTCCCTCTCTCTCTCTCTCTCTTCTAGGAATTTTTTTTTATAAATCTGGAAAAAAAACAAGAAGTACCGTTAAGACTTCAGGTCTCTATCTGTTAAAAAAAAATCGATAAATGTCAACGGGTTCTCGAGAAATCGAATTATATGTATGACCGTGCAGAATCCACACGCCGACCGTCCGTAGCTCAACTCGGTGGTCTTTCCGAGCGCTTCGCTTACCACGCCAGCGCCGAATATCAGATAGATATTATTATTAAATAGAAATCGATTTTTATAATATACTAGAATTATTATTATTTCCAATTAATATACTTCTTAATTAATACGTTTAAAATCTTCGCCCACGGCCGCGTCGTGGGGCTGCCATTTGATAAAGGAGGGCGACTAATTGCGCCTGCGCAATGTGTTGCTGCCGTTCAAAATGGAAACGCCGGCTCCTAAAATTCCACTGACCTCCGGCTGGAAAAATGAAAATCATTCATTGATTTATTCATTCATTTATTTATTTATTCATTTATTCATTCATTCATCCATTTATTCATTTATTCATTTTTTCATTTATTCATTTATTCATTTATTCATTAATTCATTTATTCATTTATTCATTTGTTCATTTATTCATTTATTCATTTATTCATTTATTCATTTATTCATTTATTCATTTATTCATTTATTCATTTATTCATTTATTCATTTATTCATTTATTCATTTATTCATTTATTCATTTATTCATTTATTCATTTATTCATTTATTCATTTATTCATTTATTCATTTATTCATTTATTCATTTATTCATTTATTCATTTATTCATTTATTCATTTATTCATTTATTCATTTATTCATTTATTCATTTATTCATTTATTCATTTATTCATTTATTCATTTATTCATTTATTCATTTATTCATTTATTCATTTATTCATTTATTCATTTATTCATTTATTCATTTATTCATTTATTCATTTATTCATTTATTCATTTATTCATTTATTCATTTATTCATTTATTCATTTATTCATTTATTCATTTATTCATTTATTCATTTATTCATTTATTCATTTATTCATTTATTCATTTATTCATTTATTCATTTATTCATTTATTCATTTATTCATTTATTCATTTATTCATTTATTCATTTATTCATTTATTCATTTATTCATTTATTCATTTATTCATTTATTCATTTATTCATTTATTCATTTATTCATTTATTCATTTATTCATTTATTCATTTATTCATTTATTCATTTATTCATTTATTCATTTATTCATTTATTCATTTATTCATTTATTCATTTATTCATTTATTCATTTATTCATTTATTCATTTATTCATTTATTCATTTATTCATTTATTCATTTATTCATTTATTCATTTATTCATTTATTCATTTATTCATTTATTCATTTATTCATTTATTCATTTATTCATTTATTCATTTATTCATTTATTCATTTATTCATTTATTCATTTATTCATTTATTCATTTATTCATTTATTCATTTATTCATTTATTCATTTATTCATTTATTCATTTATTCATTTATTCATTTATTCATTTATTCATTTATTCATTTATTCATTTATTCATTTATTCATTTATTCATTTATTCATTTATTCATTTATTCATTTATTCATTTATTCATTTATTCATTTATTCATTTATTCATTTATTCATTTATTCATTTATTCATTTATTCATTTATTCATTTATTCATTTATTCATTTATTCATTTATTCATTTATTCATTTATTCATTTATTCATTTATTCATTTATTCATTTATTCATTTATTCATTTATTCATTTATTCATTTATTCATTTATTCATTTATTCATTTATTCATTTATTCATTTATTCATTTATTCATTTATTCATTTATTCATTTATTCATTTATTCATTTATTCATTTATTCATTTATTCATTTATTCATTTATTCATTTATTCATTTATTCATTTATTCATTTATTCATTTATTCATTTATTCATTTATTCATTTATTCATTTATTCATTTATTCATTTATTCATTTATTCATTTATTCATTTATTCATTTATTCATTTATTCATTTATTCATTTATTCATTTATTCATTTATTCATTTATTCATTTATTCATTTATTCATTTATTCATTTATTCATTTATTCATTTATTCATTTATTCATTTATTCATTTATTCATTTATTCATTTATTCATTTATTCATTTATTCATTTATTCATTTATTCATTTATTCATTTATTCATTTATTCATTTATTCATTTATTCATTTATTCATTTATTCATTTATTCATTTATTCATTTATTCATTTATTCATTTATTCATTTATTCATTTATTCATTTATTCATTTATTCATTTATTCATTTATTCATTTATTCATTTATTCATTTATTCATTTATTCATTTATTCATTTATTCATTTATTCATTTATTCATTTATTCATTTATTCATTTATTCATTTATTCATTTATTCATTTATTCATTTATTCATTTATTCATTTATTCATTTATTCATTTATTCATTTATTCATTTATTCATTTATTCGATTATTCATTTATTCATTTATTCATTTATTCATTTATTCATTTATTCATTTATTCATTTATTCATTTATTCATTTATTCATTTATTCTCTTTTTCGTTGATTCATTTATTCATTCATTCATTTATTCATTTATTTATTTATTCATTTATTCATTTATTCATTTATTAATTTATTCATTTATTCATTTATTCATTTATTCATTTATTCATTTATTCATTTATTCATTTATTCATTTATTCATTTATTCATTTATTCATTTATTCATTTATTCATTTATTCATTTATTCATTTATTCATTTATTCATTTATTCATTTATTCATTTATTCATTTATTCATTTATTCATTTATTCATTTATTCATTTATTCATTTATTCATTTATTCATTTATTCATTTATTCATTTATTCATTTATTCATTTATTCATTTATTCATTTATTCATTTGTTCATTTATTCATTTATTCATTTATTCATTTATTCATTTATTCATTTATTCTCTTATTCGTTGATTCATTTATTCATTCATTCATTTATTCATTTATTCATTTATTTATTTATTCATTTATTCATTTATTCATTTATTCATTTATTCATTTATTCATTTATTCATTTATTCATTTATTCATTTATTCATTTATTCATTTATTCATTTATTCATTTATTCATTTATTCATTTATTCATTTATTCATTTATTCATTTATTCATTTATTCATTTATTCATTTATTCATTTATTCATTTATTCATTTATTCATTTATTCATTTATTCATTTATTCATTTATTCATTTATTCATTTATTCATTTATTCATTTATTCATTTATTCATTTATTCATTTATTCATTTATTCATTTATTCATTTATTCATTTATTCATTTATTCATTTATTCATTTATTCATTTATTCATTTATTCATTTATTCATTTATTCATTTATTCATTTATTCATTTATTCATTTATTCATTTATTCATTTATTCATTTATTCATTTATTCATTTATTCATTTATTCATTTATTCATTTATTCATTTATTCATTTATTCATTTATTCATTTATTCATTTATTCATTTATTCATTTATTCATTTATTCATTTATTCATTTATTCATTTATTCATTTATTCATTTATTCATTTATTCATTTATTCATTTATTCATTTATTCATTTATTCATTTATTCATTTATTCATTTATTCATTTATTCATTTATTCATTTATTCATTTATTCATTTATTCATTTATTCATTTATTCATTTATTCATTTATTCATTTATTCATTTATTCATTTATTCATTTATTCATTTATTCATTTATTCATTTATTCATTTATTCATTTATTCATTTATTCATTTATTCATTTATTCATTTATTCATTTATTCATTCATTCATTCATTCATTTATTCATTTATTCATTTATTCATTTATTCATTTATTCATTTATTCATTTATTCATTTATTCATTTATTCATTTATTCATTTATTCATTTATTCATTTATTCATTTATTCATTTATTCATTTATTCATTTATTCATTTATTCATTTATTCATTTATTCATTTATTCATTTATTCATTTATTCATTTATTCATTTATTCATTTATTCATTTATTCATTTATTCATTTATTCATTTATTCATTTATTCATTTATTCATTTATTCATTTATTCATTTATTCATTTATTCATTTATTCATTTATTCATTTATTCATTTATTCATTTATTCATTTATTCATTTATTCATTTATTCATTTATTCATTTATTCATTTATTCATTTATTCATTTATTCATTTATTCATTTATTCATTTATTCATTTATTCATTTATTCATTTATTCATTTATTCATTTATTCATTTATTCATTTATTCATTTATTCATTTATTCATTTATTCATTTATTCATTTATTCATTTATTCATTTATTCATTTATTCATTTATTCATTTATTCATTTATTCATTTATTCATTTATTCATTTATTCATTTATTCATTTATTCATTTATTCATTTATTCATTTATTCATTTATTCATTTATTCATTTATTCATTTATTCATTTATTCATTTATTCATTTATTCATTTATTCATTTATTCATTTATTCATTTATTCATTTATTCATTTATTCATTTATTCATTTATTCATTTATTCATTTATTCATTTATTCATTTATTCATTTATTCATTTATTCATTTATTCATTTATTCATTTATTCATTTATTCATTTATTCATTTATTCATTTATTCATTTATTCATTTATTCATTTATTCATTTATTCATTTATTCATTTATTCATTTATTCATTTATTCATTTATTCATTTATTCATTTATTCATTTATTCATTTATTCATTTATTCATTTATTCATTTATTCATTTATTCATTTATTCATTTATTCATTTATTCATTTATTCATTTATTCATTTATTCATTTATTCATTTATTCATTTATTCATTTATTCATTTATTCATTTATTCATTTATTCATTTATTCATTTATTCATTTATTCATTTATTCATTTATTCATTTATTCATTTATTCATTTATTCATTTATTCATTTATTCATTTATTCATTTATTCATTTATTCATTTATTCATTTATTCATTTATTCATTTATTCATTTATTCATTTATTCATTTATTCATTTATTCATTTATTCATTTATTCATTTATTCATTTATTCATTTATTCATTTATTCATTTATTCATTTATTCATTTATTCATTTATTCATTTATTCATTTATTCATTTATTCATTTATTCATTTATTCATTTATTCATTTATTCATTTATTCATTTATTCATTTATTCATTTATTCATTTATTCATTTATTCATTTATTCATTTATTCATTTATTCATTTATTCATTTATTCATTTATTCATTTATTCATTTATTCATTTATTCATTTATTCATTTATTCATTTATTCATTTATTCATTTATTCATTTATTCATTTATTCATTTATTCATTTATTCATTTATTCATTTATTCATTTATTCATTTATTCATTTATTCATTTATTCATTTATTCATTCATTCATTTATTCATTTATTCATTTATTCATTTATTCATTTATTCATTTATTCATTTATTCATTTATTCATTTATTCATTTATTCATTTATTCATTTATTCATTTATTCATTTATTCATTTATTCATTTATTCATTTATTCATTTATTCATTTATTCATTTATTCATTTATTCATTTATTCATTTATTCATTTATTCATTTATTCATTTATTCATTTATTCATTTATTCATTTATTCATTTATTCATTTATTCATTTATTCATTTATTCATTTATTCATTTATTCATTTATTCATTTATTCATTTATTCATTTATTCATTTATTCATTCATTCATTTATTCATTTATTCATTTATTCATTTATTCATTTATTCATTTATTCATTTATTCATTTATTCTCTTTTTCGTTGATTCATTTATTAATTTATTAATTTATTCATTTATTAATTTATTAATTTATTAATTTATTCATTTATTCATTTATTCATTTATTCATTTATTCATTTATTCATTTATTCATTTATTCATTTATTCATTTATTCATTTATTCATTTATTCATTTATTCATTTATTCATTTATTCATTTATTCATTTATTCATTTATTCATTTATTCATTTATTCATTTATTCATTTATTCATTTATTCATTTATTCATTTATTCATTTATTCATTTATTCATTTATTCATTTATTCATTTATTCATTTATTCATTTATTCATTTATTCATTTATTCATTTATTCATTTATTCATTTATTTATTTATTCATTTATTCATTTATTCATTTATTCATTTATTCATTTATTCATTTGTTCATTTATTCATTTATTCATTTATTCATTTATTCATTTATTCTCTTATTCGTTGATTCATTTATTCATTCATTCATTTATTCATTTATTTATTTATTTATTTATTCATTTATTCATTTATTCATTTATTCATTTATTCATTTATTCATTTATTCATTTATTCATTTATTCATTTATTCATTTATTCATTTATTCATTTATTCATTTATTCATTTATTCATTTATTCATTTATTCATTTATTCATTTATTCATTTATTCATTTATTCATTTATTCATTTATTCATTTATTCATTTATTCATTTATTCATTTATTCATTTATTCATTTATTCATTTATTCATTTATTCATTTATTCATTTATTCATTTATTCATTTATTCATTTATTCATTTATTCATTTATTCATTTATTCATTTATTCATTTATTCATTTATTCATTTATTCATTTATTCATTTATTCATTTATTCATTTATTCATTTATTCATTTATTCATTTATTCATTTATTCATTTATTCATTTATTCATTTATTCATTTATTCATTTATTCATTTATTCATTTATTCATTTATTCATTTATTCATTTATTCATTTATTCATTTATTCATTTATTCATTTATTCATTTATTCATTTATTCATTTATTCATTTATTCATTTATTCATTTATTCATTTATTCATTTATTCATTTATTCATTTATTCATTTATTCATTTATTCATTTATTCATTTATTCATTTATTCATTTATTCATTTATTCATTTATTCATTTATTCATTTATTCATTCATTTATTTATTCATTCATTCATTTATTCATTTATTCATTTATTCATTTATTCATTTATTCATTTATTCATTTATTCATTTATTCATTTATTCATTTATTCATTTATTCATTTATTTATTTATTCATTTATTCATTTATTCATTTATTCATTTATTCATTTATTCATTTATTCATTTATTCATTTATTCATTTATTCATTTATTCATTTATTCATTTATTCATTTATTCATTTATTCATTTATTCATTTATTCATTTATTCATTTATTCATTTATTCATTTATTCATTTATTCATTTATTCATTTATTCATTTATTCATTTATTCATTTATTCATTTATTCATTTATTCATTTATTCATTTATTCATTTATTCATTTATTCATTTATTCATTTATTCATTTATTCATTTATTCATTTATTCATTTATTCATTTATTCATTTATTCATTTATTCATTTATTCATTTATTCATTTATTCATTTATTCATTTATTTATTTATTCATTTATTCATTTATTCATTTATTCATTTATTCATTTATTCATTTATTCATTCATTCATTTATTCATTTATTCATTTATTCATTTATTCATTTATTCATTTATTCATTTATTCATTTATTCATTTATTCATTTATTCATTTATTCATTTATTCATTTATTCATTTATTCATTTATTCATTTATTCATTTATTCATTTATTCATTTATTCATTTATTCATTTATTCATTTATTCATTTATTCATTTATTCATTTATTCATTTATTCATTTATTCATTTATTCATTTATTCATTTATTCATTTATTCATTTATTCATTTATTCATTTATTCATTTATTCATTTATTCATTTATTCATTTATTCATTTATTCATTTATTCATTTATTCATTTATTCATTTATTCATTTATTCATTTATTCATTTATTCATTTATTCATTTATTCATTTATTCATTTATTCATTTATTCATTTATTCATTTATTCATTTATTCATTTATTCATTTATTCATTTATTCATTTATTCATTCATTCATTTATTCATTTTTTCATTTATTCATTTATTCATTTATTCATTTATTCATTTATTCATTTATTCATTTATTCATTTATTCATTTATTCATTTATTCATTTATTCATTTATTCATTTATTCATTTATTCATTTATTCATTTATTCATTTATTCATTTATTCATTTATTCATTTATTCATTTATTCATTTATTCATTTATTCATTTATTCATTTATTCATTTATTCATTTATTCATTTATTCATTTATTCATTTATTCATTTATTCATTTATTCATTTATTCATTTATTCAATTATTCATTTATTCATTTATTCATTTATTCATTTATTCATTTATTCATTTATTCATTTATTCATTTATTCATTTATTCATTTATTCATTTATTCATTTATTCATTTATTCATTTATTCATTTATTCATTTATTCATTTATTCATTTATTCATTTATTCATTTATTCATTTATTCATTTATTCATTTATTCATTTATTCATTTATTCATTTATTCATTTATTCATTTATTCATTTATTCATTTATTCATTTATTCATTTATTCATTTATTCATTTATTCATTTATTCATTTATTTATTTATTCATTTATTCATTTATTCATTTATTCATTTATTCATTTATTCATTTATTCATTTATTCATTTATTCATTTATTCATTTATTCATTTATTCATTTATTCATTTATTCATTTATTCATTTATTCATTTATTCATTTATTCATTTATTCATTTATTCATTTATTCATTTATTCATTTATTCATTTATTCATTTATTTATTTATTCATTTATTCATTTATTCATTTATTCATTTATTCATTTATTCATTTATTCATTTATTCATTTATTCATTTATTCATTTATTCATTTATTCATTTATTCATTTATTCATTTATTCATTTATTCATTTATTCATTTATTCATTTATTCATTTATTCATTTATTCATTTATTCATTTATTCATTTATTCATTTATTCATTTATTCATTTATTCATTTATTCATTTATTCATTTATTCATTTATTCATTTATTCATTTATTCATTTATTCATTTATTCATTTATTCATTTATTCATTTATTCATTTATTCATTTATTCATTTATTCATTTATTCATTTATTCATTTATTCATTTATTCATTTATTCATTTATTCATTTATTCATTTATTCATTTATTCATTTATTCATTTATTCATTTATTCATTTATTCATTTATTCATTTATTCATTTATTCATTTATTCATTTATTCATTTATTCATTTATTCATTTATTCATTTATTTATTTATTCATTTATTCATTTATTCATTTATTCATTTATTCATTTATTCATTTATTCATTTATTCATTTATTCATTTATTCATTTATTCATTTATTCATTTATTCATTTATTCATTTATTCATTTATTCATTTATTCATTTATTCATTTATTCATTTATTCATTTATTCATTTATTCATTTATTCATTTATTCATTTATTCATTTATTCATTTATTCATTTATTCATTTATTCATTTATTCATTTATTCATTTATTCATTCATTCATTTATTCATTTATTCATTTATTCATTTATTCATTTATTCATTTATTTATTTATTTATTCATTCATTTATTTATTCATTTATCCATTTATTCATTTATTCATTTATTCATTTATTCATTTATTCATTTATTCATTTATTCATTTATTCATTTATTCATTTATTCATTTATTCATTTATTCATTTATTCATTTATTCATTTATTCATTTATTCATTTATTCATTTATTCATTTATTCATTTATTCATTCATTCATTTATTCAGAATAAATAAAGAAAAGAGAGAGAGAGGGGGAGAGAGAGAGAGAGAGAGAGAGAGAGAGAGAGAGAGAGAGAGAGAGAGAGAAAGATAGAGATGGAAAGAAGAAGGAGACAGAGAGAAAGAAAGAGATAGAGAGAGAGAGACAGAGCGAGTGACAGAGAGAGAGGGAAGGCAGAGAGAGCCAGAGAAAGACACACGAATTTTTCTTACCATTACGGCCTCGTGCGTGTATTCCCCTCCAATGTTATTTATCCAATCCAATGTTATTTACCTCCAATGTTGGCCTCTTATATGTTGTTGTCCCGGCCCTGCCGCCGCCGGCCCTGCCGCCGTCGGCCCTGCCACTGCTGGCCCGTCCGCTGCCGGCCCCTCCGCTGCCGGCTCATTTTCTCCGTTCATATCTGTAAATGTAATAAGAAATTATATTTTTTATGTTCTTCATTCAAAAATGTACTCTTTATTACTTACCGAATTCCATCAGCTGGTTTATGATATTCTGTAAATCGAAAACAAATAATTATTAATTCTACGATCAATTCCAATGAAATGGTATAGAAAAACGTACCTCTTCGTTGTCTGACATTTTCAAACTTTGAAGTTCGTCGATTGATCAAAAACAAATGTGATACGAATCGAGTTGATTCCGATCATCGACGGATCGACATATAGATAAGGACTGCTAATGCCGCGAGAAAAAGTGCAAACGCATTAAAGCGAGACGAGACTAGTGTGGTTCTAAGCCTCTCTCTTTCAGAGTTGAAGGCGATTGGTCGAAATTATTTCTACATGTCGATGATTCCGACTCATCAGCTTCCACTTAGAATTAGCGATGTTTAAAACCGCCCTAGTTTCCTCTTGCTTTATTGCGATTGCTTTATCGCGTTTTCCCCTTTTCTCTCGGCATTAGCAGTCGATATCTATACGTCGATGACTCTGATTGACAAACGATACACGGGTAAGTTAAAGGATATGATATGCAAATACACTGGGCGCTTGTCTCTCTCTTCTTTTTAAACCGAATCTATTTTCCATGTTTCTCTCGATAGAGGGACACTATTCGAATTTATCACACCGAAAGCCTCTTTTATACTTGTTTATAATTATGTATCTAGATATAACAAATATTTGAAATCTTGTGTCTTTCGGGTGATAATATATTCTATTATTACATTATATCCGAAGAAATTAAAGAAATCATTAATCGCTATATGACCGCTGCGTAGCTTGTAACGTGTCCGCCTACGCGCCTGATTTGTCGATAGTGCTACGTTTTAACTGACCGAATGAGACTGCGGTTATGGAAACTGCAGGCAAAGAACTATGTTCAAGTTTAACTTGTCACTGTCACTCATTATTCCTGTCTGAATAAAATCGCAAATCGAGTAATTTATATCATCATCATTGACTGAAACGGTGTTATCTGCGTGCTGTTTGAGGAACGGCTCTCGCTCGCACCTCGTATCATTGAAAGAAGGAAAATAAGCAGTAGACAAAATATCATCAGGTGGTGAGCCGATACAATACAATCTTTTAAAAATGAACAAATCGTAATAAAATTTTGTCATGTCCGAACGGTCGATTGGCGTGTTGCGCAGATCGATGATGACGTCCTGCCGGATTATCGAAGAGAGAAAATATATGTTAATGTCACCGGTGTATTTTTCTCATTCGAATTGTCCACATATATTGCAGGACGTCATACTCCCGCCCTTCTTGAACTTGACGTCCTTGTTGATAATGCAGAGTTAGGTTTCCTCTTAGGCGGTTGCAGTGGCGCCGTGATACACGACCATTATGTGTGTCTGAAGGCTGACTTACTTTTCGTAGTATTTTTTGTACTTATGTCGATTTCCGTGGAGTTGCTTTTGTTGCGAGGCTCCCGTGTGCGGGAACGTATGTATGGGCTTCCATCGTGCAGTGCCCGTTTTTTGAGGTCGTGTTATTGCCGTTCCCACACTTTTGACACCATTTGTAATGTCAGAGCAGTCGATTGGCATGATGTGTAGATTAGGGTGGACCTTGTTTGGGGTGTTGTTGAATTTCGACAAGTGCACCCCCCAGATAGGTCCGAAATAAATGAAAAAAAATATGTGCAAGACCCCATCCCTGTGGTTCAATGCGAAGACGTGCCTGTAAGCTCGTTTTGTTTCCAATTTTAGTAACTTGGGATTTTCAAACTATTTCAGTAATTATTTTTTCGAGTTGTCCCTAAGCAGGGAAAAAATTCTTGATTTACATAAATCTATTCTTAATTGGTATATCTACGTGTGAAATTTCTCACAAGGCGTTATCACAACCCTTACGCTCCCCACCCCTCTTCTCTTATACGAGACGGCATATTGATTAAAATCGACTACCTGTTTTTAGCCGCTTGGTCCGTTACAGTATTTTACCCGTTAAAAGGCAGTCCTATTTGCATCATAAGATTAGAGGAAAAAAATTCTATCCCCACAAAAACACAATGTGTAAAAAAATTGAGACAAGTACATTTACGCGACCCCGCTCCATCCCATGCAAAAAGGTGCGAGATCAACTGGAAACATGGAGCGCATGTATTTACAACAAGTACATATTGATATAAAAACGAATTATTTAATATGAATCATTGGTATTTAGAAAAATATATTGTTCAAAATTGAAAATTTGAAGAATAAATTTGAATTGAAGTGAAAAATCACAGCAGTACTTGGCGAGTTTTTTTTCAAGTTAAGGCCGAAACGTTATTATTAAACAGTAATGGAGATATAAAACTATGGAATTTGTATCGACTTGATATAAATTAATTACTTACATTAGTTACAATATATTGCCTGAAATTATTTAACTTTTAGACAAAGCAGAACGTTCACTCAGTCGTTCTCTTTTTTTTCCGTAGTGAGCGACAATGGCGCAATCTCTCGCGGACTTCAAACAGACGACCATCGGTAATTCACTAAGTCAAGGCAGACATTTTATTATTAAATAGTAATAGTGGTTTAATTATTAAATAATAACTAAATATATAGTTTGTATACCTCTACGAAATACAATAGAACGTTTAATCATTGATGAGAATCCGTAACATGTTAACTCGCCAAGTACTGCTGTGATTTTTCACTTCAATTCAAATTTATTCTTCAAATTTTCAATTTTGAACAATATATTTTTCTAAATACCAATGATTCATATTAAATAATTCGTTTTTATATCAATATGTACTTGTTGTAAATACATGCGCTCCATGTTTCCAGTTGATCTCGCACCTTTTTGCATGGGATGGAGCGGGGTCGCGTAAATGTACTTGTCTCAATTTTTTTACACATTGTGTTTTTGTGGGGATAAATAATCATCAGCAATGAATAATGGATAACCAGACGATAGAACTTCAGTTGACTTGATGCGGGATGACTAGAACTCTCAATTCTAGCTATTACAGAGCTTAGAACTCGTCCCGGGACCATCAGCATCTCGGGATGCATATCTGGAATGCTTATAAACAATTGTCAATAATGGATTAGCGATGACTAGATTGTTTTATTAAAAAGGTTTTTAGCACAGAACTGCAGAACTATCTGTGGACTATCGATCCCTCACGTTTTTTTTTAATTTCCGTATGGTCGGATGCTAACTTCCGGTCGATAGCATCGCTTTTCGAAATTTTGGATTTTCGCGGTCTGAATGGCCAGAAGTATTGTAAAAAACTATCAAGAACTCTAGAACTATTGCGGATGCTACAAGAACTTCAATAATTTTTTGAGATACTGACATATGAGCTGCTATCTTCACAGACGTCTCGCGGTAGCGAATTTAGCATTACAAATAATGGACAATGATTTGCGGACCAAATGGGACATGGACATGAGGGTGTGCAACGTGAGAATAAATAATATATAAAAACAAATTAATAAAACGATGAAATAAAAGTGAATAAGCTAAATGAAAAGTGAATTCTAGAATATTAAATGAAATAAAACGCGGTTGAAAATGGAACATGAACTGAAATAATATGTGAACGTAAAATGATATAACATCGAAATAAAACAAATGTGATAAATGTAAATGGAACGGCTAAATTTTGAAGAACGGTTTGTGGAAACGACGTGCGACGATCAAGGACAATGAATAGGAACGATTATAATAGACTCCGTGGATATAAAAGGGATTATGAATGTTTACATGGGATTGGAATGTAAGGGCGAATATTACTGAGAGAATAAAACCGATAAAAGGAAAAGTAAGAATGAATGTTAGTATGGTGTGAAAAGGAAGAATGAAATAAATGTGAGCAAGATAAATAAATGATTGAAGAATAAATTATAATATATCGTCGTCTAAATATCTAATCAAAATTATCTGAAGTAATAAAATTATTTAAAATAAACCCACCTCACCGACCCCACTCCGGTCCGAGCTAAAGAAAATAAAAATAAAATGAAATCAAACGAACTAATAGAGAGAAAGTTTTATTACAGGATTGTTCTATTGTTTTTGAGGCAGTTATGATTTACTTAGTTATTTATTTTCGCGGATTATTATTTCAGTTTTGAGACAACTATTATTGATTCTATTATTTCTTTTTGCGGATTTTTGTTTGTTATCTTTTTATTCTCCGGCGAATTATTACTTTGTTGTCCTTTTGGTTTGTTAATTATCAAGAATTTATTGTATTGAACCCCGGAGAGGGGCAGTCATCTGATCTGCGGAACCCCATTATTTCATTTTCTTTATCAAATACAATCTTACTAATTTTTCTATTTTATATTCCACCTCTGGATTATTTTTTTTGTCAGTTATTTTATTTTTCTCCCTCCCTGTCATTTTTCCCCACGCTCCCGATCAGTCGCAGATTACAAATTGGCGCCCAACGTGGGGCCCTGGTAAACGAACGTACTTTCGGGAGTAGCGACTTTTATTCCCCCTCTCCCCTCCCGAGTAGGCCTTCATTTATTTCAAACTTTGTAAGAGCTCACCTCGACACTTAGCGCCGTCCCTGAACCGTATGTATTTTGTTTTGAAGACTCGACCCAAATCCACAGTATTCCCGAAGACTAATCCCCTCCTGTTTACGAGTTAATATTGACTGTTCGCCGAGTATTGCGAGGCCCTGGCCCCGCAATACTCGTTTCACGCGATCACGACCAGCTCACATTTTTGGTTTATTTCGAGAATTGCCAGTTATTTCGATTACCCGTCTCGTTTGGGAGATTGAAATAATTCCCGAGTACCATGAAACCCCGACGCCTCCTCCCCTTTTTCCCGTTCTTTTTTTACCAATTTAAACCGTTTCCCCGAAAATTGCGAAATTCCGTTCCCCTTTATTTTCCCGTGAGTAAAAAAATCCCCTCCCATCTACCTCCTAAAGCGAAATAATTTTTGGTAAAGTCTGGTTACAAATTACGACATTCCAAGGTTTTTTTCCCTGTTTTGTTGTGTGAAACGAGATGTTTTCCTGTAAAACTGTGAAATTTCGACCCCGCCCCCTTTTGCGGATTGAAATAGACTACCGACCAGGTAGAGACCGCGGACAGTCCCCTCTTCCCCTTCTTCCCTCCCCTCCATAGTCCGAGCGTGCCGCGTACATTGTATCTGATTGGTTCCATAAACTATAGGCATCGGTCCGGGTGACCCCCCCTCAGATTCTTTTCAAATTTTTTTGGGATGTAGTCCTTGATGACCTATATGTGCCTGAATTTTTTCAGATTTTTTCCTCCATTATTTCGGCTGTAGTAATTAAGGGCATTTCCTGACATTTCCGTTTTTTTTTTTTTTCAATTTAATTTCATAGTATTGTATCGCAAAATGAAAATTACACTCAGAATGCATTTCTATGTGAAATTTTCTCAACTTTTTGAAAAAAATATTGATTCTCAGTTTGGACTAACGCAAAACTCTCAAAATTGACCTTTAATAATAAAAAGCTATTTTTCGGCCATTGCGCATGTCTGAAAATTTTTTTCAATATTTTTTTCAGAAAGCTGAGAAAATTTCACATATAATACGTCAAATTCACGTTGGGATGTCTGTAAAAACTGCTAGAATCGATGAAAGTTCAAAAATTCAATGATAAACCAAATTTTATTTTCTCCCTTCAAAATGTATAAATTCTCCTTTAATCCTCTTGAGCTATCGATCATTTTGAATTTTTGTCTTTTAGATAGAAATGCAATGTCTTGACTACTCCCAATATCCTGCAGTGAAAGAAAGTTATACGATTATTTATACAATGAAATCAAAAATAGGCCTTAACATTTCTTGAAAATATTTCTTTAATTGCAAAATAGTTTTCATTCGTTTTTAAAAACTTGAACAATAGAAAAATTCGAAGAATTCGACACAGGCCTTACAATAGCGGAACCTAAGTTATTGCTAATTGGCGTAATGTTGTGAATTGATTGGGTCCCTTTGATTGATTTCGAGTGAGATGCTCGTTCATCTAAAGTTGGCTTTAATTCAAAATATTTCGTCCCCTCAACGAACACAACGTCGATATTTGGCAGACTTTGATTTGTCCTCTCAAACAAATCGTATGGCGTGAGAATGTGTTCGTCTGGGTCCATTTGCAACGACCTTTTTCTTGCATTTCGCTTAATGGTCCCTCCCAAACCATCACACGGTCCTTTGCCATGCGCGGTCGCGAAAAAATGCCAATTAGCCTCAATATCGAAATCATTTTCATGATAACATAAATTTGTAAATGCGTTTTTATTTTTAAATTGCTGCGGCGCTCCATCACTGAAGTAGTGAATTCTTTTTACCACATGAAATTTTTTATTTAAGTAAGCTACCAATTCGACTTGAAATAAATGAACCATAACGAAATCGTGTTTGAGACAGTTACGCCAATTAGCAATAACTTAGGTTCCGCTATTGTAAGGCCTATGTCGAATTCTTCGAATTTTTCTATTGTTCAAGTTTTTAAAAACGAATAAAAACTATTTTGCAATTAAAGAAATATTTTCAAGAAATGTTGCAGGCCTATTTTTGATTTCATTGTATAAATAATCGTATAACTTTCTTTCACTGCAGGATATTGGGAGTAGTCAAGACATTGCATTTCTATCTAAAAGACAAAAATTCAAAATGATCGATAGCTCAAGAGGATTGAAGGAGAATTTATACATTTTGAAGGGAGAAAATAAAATTTGGCTTATCATTGAATTTTTGAACTTTCATCGATTCTAGCAGTTTTTACAGACATCCCAACGTGAATTTGACGTATTATATGTGAAATTTTCTCAGCTTTCTGAAAAAAATATTGAAAAAAAATTTCAGACATGCGCAATGGCCGAAAAATAGCTTTTTATTATTAAAGGTCAATTTTGAGAGTTTTGCGTTAGTCCAAACTGAGAATCAATATTTTTTTCAAAAAGTTGAGAAAATTTCACATAGAAATGCATTCTGAGTGTAATTTTCATTTTGCGATACAATACTATGAAATTAAATTGAAAAAAAAAAAAAAACGGAAATGTCAGGAAATGCCCTTAATTACTACAGCCGAAATAATGGAGGAAAAAATCTGAAAAAATTCAGGCACATCTAGGTCATCAAGGACTACATCTCAAAAAAATTTGAAAAGAATCTGAGGGGGGGTCAGCCGGACCGATGCCTATAGTTTATGGAACCAATCATCTGTAAAGTTTCGAGTTTCCGTTTAAGAGTAATGTTAGATTATGATTTTGTTTTGCAAGTTTCAAGAGTTAGTTTTTTCTTTCAGTTATTAAGATTATGGTTTTAGATTTGCGAGTTCCAAGATTTGGTTTTTCCCCCAGTTATTGAGATGATGTATTTTTGAGTGAATAATGTATTTCGAACCCCCCGAATGTGGCGTAGTATTGAGTGCCGAGTGCGAGGATGACGTTTTGCCGTTTTTCGAATTGTATCCGGTCTTTCGGGTTCTGCGTGAAGATTGTGTTCGTCCCGATAAGTTTCCCCCTACCGCATTAGCCGGGTACCTGCCTTCCCTTTTTTGAGAAAAGTTCAAGACCGAGAGAAGCTCGGAGTTTATGTAATCGAACCCAACGGGCGTTTATGGTTTCTGATACCCGTTGGGCAGTATGAGTGTGTTGAGATCGTTGTTCCGGGTGCAATCATTAACTAAAATTCGTCATCCCTCTCCTCCTCTCCTGCCTCGCCTTATGCGTCGAGCAAGAATTCATCCCGTCGACTTTCCTCCCCTTCTTGAATCATTCCTCCCCCCCCCCTTGAATTATTGCGAGATATTGTCGGTATTATTATGTATGAGAGTAGTATTATTTATTTTGCGTGACAACCAATAATTTTCTTTTGAGTGATCGTGGCCATTATTATTTTTGTGAAAGTGAAATGAGTGAAATATTTCTTTTTGAACCGAAATTATTAGATAATTTTTTTTTGCGAACCGATGGTATTATTTCTTTGAGAATGCGATGAGTGATATTTACTTTTGAACGGAAATCTCTTTTTCTTGCGAACAGATGATATTATTTTTTTTGTGATATTGTGATTTTGGATATTTCCTGAACGATTTTTATTCCTTTTTTTGCAAGCGGATATTTTTATTTCTTTTGCGAGGTTTGCGTTATTGTTTTTTTTTGCGCGTTGTTTTTGAGTGTGCCATTGATATTTTTTCCGAAACTGGATATTATTATTTCTTCTTTTTGCGTGTGCCATTAGTTTTTTTTGCGATTTTGATTGATTTTTTTTGTTTGCGATTTTGATTGTTTTTTTTTGTTTGCGATTTCGATTGATTTTTTTGCGATTTTGATTGATTTTTTTTGCGATTTGAGTGATTTTCTTTGCGATTTTTGGTTAGAGTTTTCGTCAAACTATCTTTTCTTTTTTTTGTGTGCGTATTGTGTGTGCTCAAGTACGTTGACCGTACTTTCGTCTAAGCAGGGGGGAGTTGTAACAAAAAATATGTTCAATTAAAAACCGTAAAATACGGTGGCGATGTAAAAATAAGTAGGCGATGCGACTCATGCGAGCTCTACCCCCCCTTTTCCCCTCCTGTACCCCCTCACCCGGACCGGAGACGACAGCGAGAACAAGTCCCGACGGCGAGGCTCGTTAGCCGTCGCACGAGGCCCCTACCATCCCATCACGGTGGGGCGAACGAATTTACGTCACCGTCGCGAAAACGAGGCACGGTGGCGCTGAGACGCCGACGTACGGCGATGCGCGCGGCTCGCGATTACGCGCGGCCCCCTTCCGACCCCAGCGAAAACCGGACTACCCGGCAGAAGCCGGGAATCTCTTCACTTCGGGTCTGATTGTCGTAGATTAAGGAGCGAGCGAGCGAATCCCAGTTCGAGACCACGTGTGTGGGAAATTTTTTGTATTGCGTGAGTACCCGATTTTTATACCCGGTCCCTCCACCCCAAAGTTTGCAATTTCTCCCTGTTTATTATTTTTCCCCGTTCACAATTTTTCTCCGTTTAGTCTTTTCTCCTTTCACCGAATTACCGTTCGTCCCGTGTTCCATGTTTTCCCGCTGTGTCGAGGTACTTCGGTGTAAGAGCCGTTAGGCAGGATTCTCTTCCCCACCCCTGAACCTGTCTCCTGTTTCCCGATGAGCCGCTGAGCTATGATTTTATTTTTATTTTTAACTGTTTTTGTAAGTTGAATTACGGCGTCGTTTCCGTCTAAACGACTGGCGCCCATTCCAACTTTTTCTTTTTTTTGTTGCATTGTAGTTGAACCTCGTATCGAGGCAGCTATCTCGTCTGCACACCCTTCTGTTATTTTTATTTGCGTTAAATAAATTACGCCTATTTTATTATTTCAAACCCCTTTTTTATTTCTCTTTTATCTTCTTAATTTTCCCCGTGTATTTTCCCTTGTCCCGAAAGTTGCAGATCACAAATGGCGCCAAACGTGGGGCCCTGGTAAACGAACGTACTCTCTGGAGTAGCGACTTTTATTCCCTCTCCCCCCTCCCGAGTAGGACTTCGTTTATTTCAAACTTTGCGAGAGCTCACCTCGACACTTAGCGCCGTCCCCGAACCGTATGTATTTTGTTTTGAATCCTTTCCTGTTTACGAGCGAATATTGTCTCTTCGCCGAGTATTGCGGGCCCTGGCCTCGCAATACTCGTTTCACGCGATTATGACATGCTCACATTTTTGGTTTATTTCGAGAATTGCCAGTTATTTCTATCACCCGTCTCGTTTGGGGGATTGAAATAATTTCCGAGTACCATGAAACCCCGACGCCTCCTCCCCTTTTTCCCGTTCTTTTTTTACCAATTTAAACCGTTTCCCCGAAAATTGCGAAATTCCGTTCCCCTTTATTTTCCCGTGAGTAAAAAAATCCCCTCCCATCTACCTCCTGAAGCGAAATAATTTTTGGTAAAGTCTGGTTGAAAATTACGACATTCCAAGGTTTTTCTTCCGTTTTGTTGTGTGAAACGAGATGTTTCCTTGTAAAGTGTGAAATTTCGGACCCGCCCCCTTTTGCGGATTGAAATAGACTTCCGACCAGGTAGAGACCGCGGACAGTCTCCTCTTCCCCTTCTTCCCTCCCCTCCATAGTCCAAGCGTGCCGCGTACATTGTATCATGTAAAGTTTCGAGTTTCCGTTCAAGCGTAATGTTAGACGATAATTTTTCGTTTTGCGAGTTTCAAGATTTGGTTTTTATTCCTCAGTTATTAAAATTATGGATTTTGTTTTGCGAGTTTCAAGAGTTAGTTTTTTCCCCCAGTTATTAAGATTATGGTTTTTGGTTGCGAGTTTCTAGATTTGATTTTTTCCCCGAGTATTGAGATGATATATTTTTGAGTGAATAATGTATTTGGAACTTCCGGATGTGTCGCAGTATTGAGTGCCGAGTGCGAGGATGACGTTTCGCCCGTTTTTTGAATTGTATCCGGTCTTTCGAATTGCGAGTGAAGATTGTGTTCGTCCCGATAAGTTCCCCCCTACCGGATTAGCCGGGTACCTGCCCTCCCTTTTTTTGAGAAGAGTTCAAGACCGAGAGAAGCTCGGAATTTATGTAATCGAACGCAACGGGTGTTTATGGTTTCTGATACCCGTTGGGCCGTATAAGTGTGTTGAGATCGTTGTTCCGGGTGCAATCATAACCTTAAATTCGTCGTCTCTCCCCTCCACTCCTGTCTCGCCTTATCCGTCGAGCAAGAATTCATCCCGTCGACTTTTCTCCCCTTCTTAAATCATTCCTCCCCCCTTGTATTATTGCGAGATATTGTCGGTATTATTATGTATGAGAGTAGTATTATTTATTTTGCGTAACAACCAATAATTTTTCTGAGAGTGACAGTGGCTATTATTATTTCTTTGAGAATGCGATAAGTGATATTTACTTTTGAACGGAAATCTCTTTGTCTTGCGAACAGATGATGTAATTTTCTTTGTGAGATTGTGATTTTTGATATTTCCCGAAACGGTTTTTTATTCCTTTTTTTTGCAAGCGGATATTTTTATTTCTTTTGCGAGTTTTGCGTTATTGTTTATTTTGCGAGTTGTTTTTGAGTGTGTCATTGATATTTTTTCCGGAACTGGAAATTATTATTTCTTCTTTTTGCGTGTGCCATTAGTTTTTTTTTTGCGATTTTGATTGATTTTTTTTGTATGCGATTTTGATTGTTTTTTTTTGTTTGCGATTTCGATTGGTTTTTTTGCGATTTTGATTGATTTTTTTTTGCGATTTGAGTGATTTTCTTTGCGATTTTTGGTTAGAGTTTTCGTCGAACTATCTTTTCTTTTTTTTGTGTGCGTATTGTGTGTGCTCAAGTATGATGACCGTACTTTCGTCTAAGCAGGGAGGAGTTGTAACAAAAAATTTGTTCAAGTTCCCCGTTTTCATTGCGTTTTATCGACCCGGAGTCCATCGCCACCGAAACCGTAAAATACGGTGGCGATGTAAAAATAAGTAGGCGATGCGACTCATGCGAGCTCTACCCCCCCTTTTCCCCTCCTGTACCTCCTCACCCGAACCGGAGAAGACAGCGAGAACAAGTCCCGACGGCGAGGCTCGTTAGCCGTCGCACGAGGCCCCCACTATCCCATCACGGTGGGGCGAACGAATTTACGTTACCGTCGCGAAAACGAAGCACGGTGGCGCTGAGACGCCGGCGTACGGCGATGCGCGCGGCTCGCGATTACGCGAGGCCCCCTTCCCACCCCAGCGAAGACCGAAGGACCCGGCAGAAGCCGGCAATTTCCTCACTTCGGGTCCGATTGTCGTAGCTTAAGGAGCGAGCGAGCGAGTCCCCGTTCGAGACCACGTGTGTGGAAAGTTTTGTATTGCGTGAGTACCCGATTTTTATACCCGGTCCCTCCATCCCAAAGTTCGCAATTTCTCCCTGTTTATTATTTTTTCCCCGCTCACAATTTTTCTCCGTTCAGTCTCTTTTCCTTTCACCGAATTACTGTCCGTCCCGCGTTCCATGCTTTCCCGCTGTGTCGAGGTACTTTGGTGTAAGAGCCGTTAGGCAGGATTCTCATCCCCACCCCTGAAACTGTCTCTTGTTCCCCGATCAGCTACTGAGCTATGATTTAATTTCTTCTTTTAACTGTTTTTGTAAGTTGAATTACGGTGTCGTTTCCGTCTAAACGACTGGCGCCCATTCCAACTTTTTCTTTTTTTTGTTGCATTATAGTTGAACCTCGTATCGAGGCAGCTATCTCGTCTGCACACCCTTTTGTTATTTTTATTTGCGTTAAATAAATTACGCCCATTTTATTATTTAAAACCCCTTTTTTATTTCTCTTTTATCTTGTTAATTTTCCCCGTGTATTTTCCCTTGTCCCGAAAGTTGCAGATCACAAATCAGGACGATTTGTGATCTGCAATGAACCGACCAGGTAGAGACCGCGGACAGTCCCCTCTCCCCCTTCTCCCCTCCCCTTCATAGTCCGAGCCTGCCGCGTACATTGTATCATGTAAAGTTTCAAGTTTCCGTTCAAGAGTAATGTTAGATTATGATTTTGTTTTGCAAGTGTTACGTCTGGGGTAACAATATATTAGAATTGCCCTGTTTTTGACCTCAGCAAATGCTAATTGGTCAGGGATACGGGCTGACGATTTTATAAAGTGTTATTTTGATTAAGATGTATTAAAATATTTATTGAGAGAGAATTTTTTCCTTCTTTACGTTAAAATTAAATCTGGGGTCGTTGATGGGAATATATTTGGCCTTCAAACACCGAATTGTATATTCTAATGCGACTAGTTTGTATGGGGTCGTAACCGGCTCAGCTTCGAGCTGGTTGCCGGCGAAATAAGGGTGGGACGCGACTGGAGTGTAATTGCGAAACTCCGCGTGGAGCTTGCGCAATTGATATTTGCGCCCCGCACGGCGTTGTTTACCCATTAAAGAATAAAGTGTTATTTATATATATATATATTTGAGATATTGATTGAGAATAAAGTGTAAAATGTATGTATGGGTTAGTGTGTGTGTGATAAAGGTCCGCGTGGGTACGCGTTACCTTTATATCTAAAACTAGTGTTCATTTAATTAGTAAAAGAATGGGAGTCCGCGTGGGTACGCGTTACTCCCGTGATTTGGAATGAGAGTCCGCGTGGGTACGCGTTACTCTCGGACTTGAGAGTCCGCGTGGGTACGCGTTACTCTCGGACTTGAGAGTCCGCGTGGGTACGCGTTACTCTCGGATTTGGATTTTATGAAGGTCCGCGTGGGTACGCGTTATTCTCGGAGTTGGAAGGATGTGAGTCCGCGTGGGTACGCGTTACTCACGAAGGGTAGTTTGGGAATTCGGAAAGAGACACAGAAGAAACTTACAAAAACGTTGAAGTCTTTTTTCCTTTGTTAATTTATTATTATACTTTACAAAAATATTTATAATGTGGGACTAGGCCCGAAATGAAGTTAAGAGAATTGCTGCGACGTCGGAGGTTGAATTGTAACTGTGTAAAAGACGCGTGTGTGGCCCTTTTATACAATTTCGGGTCCACACAAAATATTTATTCAGGTTGGAGAGGGTAGTTTTCCTTATTTATTATTGGTTGAAAACACCGTCTCCCACCTTCTTATTTTCTAAGACGCATTTCGCTTTTAACTACGAAGCTAGTGGTAAAGGTGGGAAAGGGCAAATTTTCTTTGTATCTCATTGGTTAAAATTTCCCGTTTCCCACTTCTTAGTTTTATGCAAAAGGGTGGGAAGAATCTTATCTTATCGAGCTGAAGGCCCAAGAACCCCCTCCCTTATATCTTTGTATGCCCCTTGAAGAAGGCCATACACTCGCGCCCGTGTTTGGAGGGTTGCAGCCCTTCAGGCGTCTGTGTGGTGGCGTTACGGGGACGTAACACCTCCCTGCTGAGATTAAATGTCGGGTTAGAAGATTAAAACGACATTTAAAGTTAGAGAGAAAAAAGGAGTTATTTTACATTAGGGATTCGATACAATTCAAATTCTTTAATTTGAGAAAGTGTCCTAAACTAGTTCGTATAACATGTGACAAATAAAACGTGTGTCACATCGTACCCAAGGTCCGCCGACTCGAGCGCGAGCGGCGAGACCGCGACGAAAAGAAAAAATATTAAAATGTATCGAGCCAAGCGCCGTAATAGACCCTGGAGGGGGGGTCTCCCTATACCACCTTCCCCCCGAAACAGTATGACCACGAAAATAAGAGCACCCAACGGCCTTCGGAAGACCACGGCTAACGCTCCACATAATTCCGAAATTATAATATTTCGGAATTATTTCCAATAATATGTGAAACGCTACCTCGGTACACCAGACAACCAACAACACCCAGCGGCCTTGGAGGGCTCCCGGTCAAAATCGCGGGCACGTGCCAACGGCCGCGACACCGGTGGAGGAGGGATCTACGACCAATGAGAAGACGAGATCGAACGAGCGGAGGCACCCGAAATCATATAAAAAGGGCACGCCAAGACCGGCAAAGGACAGTCAAATTATTTGTTTCAGAACCTCCGGACCTCCAGCGACCGCCATACCAGCCGAAGAACACAGCCATTTGGAAACAGCGTGGAAAAGGTGGAGTCCGTGGAAACGACCGAGAAGATAGACGGAGGAAACCGAGGAATCCAAAGAGGAGGAAACAAGCCAAGCCGGAAGCAGTTGATGTTGGAATCGAAAAGATTCCAAGTCCTTTCCTTTCTGCTAAATCTGTTGCAGCATAAAAACATTCCGGGGAGGCGCCGCATAAGCGCAAGCAAGGGCATTAATTATCCATCCATCTCCGGCCGAGCGAGAAGCGTACCCCTGCTTCGAACGGGATCCGCTGACGGATCGATACTGGCGTATCGGCAACCAAAGCGCCGCGAGAACCCGATCAGCCGTAGCCAGGGCGCACGGAGGGGGTACAGCGAGCACCGGGGTATCGACCATCGATCGAGCGTCGAGCGGCAGGAGAGGGGCTACCCCTATCACCGTTGCAAGCACCAGCGCGCGAGCTTCGCAGCCCCGCGGGGTGAAGAGGAACGTCGCATCGAGTACAACAACACCCCGTCCCACCCCACGTCCCCCACAATTTAAAGAGCGAAGCGACAGGTGTATGTAGGGGAAGCGATATAACCCAAATTGTATACACGGCGGCGAAATAAAAACGATTTTACTCATTTTCTCGTGTTAATAATTTTCTTGCGTACTCTTGGCCCGTATTAATTATTGTAACATAATATCTACCGTTACAAACAATTATTTTATAGCGATTTGATATTATATGTGTATATTCCTATGTATAATTCTATTCATTTGTGTTTTTATTATTATTATTATTATTATTTTTTTATATATTTTTTTATTTTATTTTTTATTTAGGTATTAATTTGGATGATTAATTTAACTTGGTAGAAGATTAATATTGCATATTAAAAAGAGAATGGTCGGAGAAGTTAGAATATTTGGCGCAGGATATCAATCAATTTAAGTATCTCGATCGTTGACCCGCCTTCTTCTTTCTTCAGTGGTGATTTCGTTGGTCCATTAGCCTTTCAACGAGAAGGCGCCCATGGGATGGTCCGGTGCAGGTGGGGCAATGTCGCGGGTAGTTGGTATGTGAATTTCTGTTAATTCCTGTTGTTCTGCGATGTCTTCCCTCTGATTCGGGTTTGTATCGAGATTACGTTTAAGATGCAGCAGGAGATGTGTGACTGAATCCCAGATAGCTCCAAGTACAACCAAAGACCACCCGTAAACGGTATGCAAAGCATAACCATGGATGAGGGTGTCTATGATGAGTTTAATCACCCGGATCATGATAAAGATCCCGATGATACCAGCACTTGCAGTTTCGAAAGAGACGAATCGGCCCCATGTTTTGTTCCACACGGAGTCTGCGAGGCTCTGGAGTCCGTCCGCACCCAGCAAGTTTGAGAAAGCCAAGCCTTGCGTCTGGATCGGTTGACCCGTGATCCCTCGTGCGATGGTGTTCAGAACTGCGGGCTTCTCGACTGGAAACATGATGTGATCCCTGAGTTTGTCGAGATCTTCCTTCGAATATATGCCGCTGGTTGCTAGTGATGATGGGTTCAGGTAACTCCATGTAGGTTTGGTCATTGGCTTTATGATTGTTGGAGGCCGACTCTGTATTGGTCTTGGAAGGAGCTTGTACCACGAGTCAGCCAAAAGATACTGTGTTGGCAGTAAAGCGTCACACGTTATTTCGACTCCTGTCTGCATGATGATGTGAGTCCGAGGAGATATGAACAGACTGTTATTTCCTCGGGATACTGAAAGTTGATGATAGCAGGACTCTGTCCTCCTTATTTTCACTTCAACAGGAATGCATTTGACAAGATGTACCACTTCGCCCGCGACGACTGCCATGTATCCTGGTCCCTTCATGAGATGATAGGCGAACTCATCCGGTGATTGTGTTGCGGAGATTAGTGCGTTTTTCAACACTTGTTGTTCGAGGTTGCATCGTTGGGTTAAAACGTCGAGATACAATTGATTGATTTCAGTTCGAAAATGCTTTTCGACAAAAACAAATTTCGAATTCATATAAGTAAATATGTCTAAGTTTTCAACCGCTATAGGTCTCGTTTTTGCGAATGTTGCTCCATGCTTTATTTCAAAATTTAGCAATTTCGGATGTTCTGTGCGTATTAACGTATAGCCACAGAGCATTTGTTCTGATTTCTTCGTTAAAGCAAAAGTCGTGTCCTGAGTTGACAACGTGTATATTGTCTGAGGGTATGTATTGCTTGAATCTTTTACTCTATTTGCTAAACCCTCATATAAAACATCGTATCGATCAAACTTGCAATTATCTTTAGGTAAGGTGTTCCAAAAAGTGTGTCCACCTTCATTATCAATACACTGTTGACCCGTTAATTGGCACGTCGTTCCGGATTTGAGATTAATTCG
This sequence comes from Sussaba pulchella, assembly GCA_963971145.1. Classification (NCBI taxonomy): domain Eukaryota; kingdom Metazoa; phylum Arthropoda; class Insecta; order Hymenoptera; family Ichneumonidae; genus Sussaba; species Sussaba pulchella. The sequence continues at coordinate 4,831,872 of OZ020166.1, forward strand.
ATCGGTATCTAGCTGTACAGATGCTTCGTATTGCATTAACGTGATTTTGACAGTTGCTTGTACTACTACCTCGTCCCAGCTTCCATATGGATCGGAAAACTGAGATCCATGGCATGTTCCATCATTCCCTACTGATCCCGCTAGGGTTATGCTACGGGTTGCCGTTCCGTTTTTGCGTATACCGGTGATGAAAGCATTGCCAATTCTATAATCTCCTGATACATGTAATTGTTGGCATGCGTCGCGTGAAATCTCTGACAAATACTCTAGCTGCCCGTGTGCCACAATTGAAATATGTGAATTCATTCCACAATAATAAATGATTCGATGAATTTCGACTTTGCATTGTATGACTCGATTACTTGTAAACTGATTTAATTGTAACAGTTGTATATGCACGGGGTCTGCGATTACTTCTGGAACAGGTATATTACATTCGCCTACGTCGAGTAATGAAAGTGTAGTTATATTTAAATTCGATGAGCCACAATCGTACCCAATTATGGCCCTCGTTTCGACTATTGCACATAGCAATAATGACAGGAGTAACATATCCTTGATCATCATTTTAAGCGAGAAAGAAAGAATTTTTGTATATAATTTTTTTTTAATATTATTTTTTTGTGTAATATCTTTTTATAGTAGATTTTACGATATTCTTATTATTATTATTTATTTATTTATTTTTGTTTTTAGGTACGAATGTATATATATATATATACTGTAACGGTATTTCTACCTTTTTCTACATATCCGTCGGGATAGACGGTAGTTCAGACTCGAGTGGGCAAAAGAAACTGGTGTAACACGGTATAAAACAATGGTTCGAGTATATTCTGTTCAGTAGACGCCTTTTGGGTGGCAACCCGTCGTACAATGTGTCTCCCTAGCGCTTCTTAGATGTTAAACCGCGATACGGTGGCACCGAGCGCCTGTCGGATGACGACCCGCGAGACAGTTTCGCCGAGCGCCTGTCGTAAGTCGACACGCGATACAGCTACGTCTGGCCCGAGCCCCGGCGCTCGAGGGCCTCGCCCGACGCGACGCGGCTGCTGGACCGTGGAGAGGGGTCTAGGGTGGCGACTGGACACCGTCGCGGTCCGCTGTCCCCACCGTGCCGCCGAGAGCTCTTCCGTGGATCGAGGGAAGGCTCCTGCGATCTCCTAGGGCCCTGGTACTCCGGTCTCTCGATCGGTTCGCCTGGGCTTTTCCTTCGGGCGTCCTCGTCCTTCTCTGGTTGTCCTGGTCGATCCTTCGGTTGGCGGCTGGTGCTCCCTAAAACAGAAAGCCTTTCCCGTGCTCGATCGGCTCTTTTTATACTGAATCACGGGCTCTTGCTTGCCCGTGATTCGTTCTTTTGCAAACCCCCTCTCGCTCCGGTCGCTGTTGGTTTCCCTGGCTTGTTCTTTTCAAAGCCTAACCGCCCTAGGTTCGTTGTGTTATTGTTTTCGTAGCTATGGGGGTTTTGTAACGGCGTCGGTACCGTTACATTGCCCCCTCAATTTTTGGTTGGAACAAACGAAAATTCTTTTATTTAATATTCGTACGGTTTTCTCTCATTTATGTACGAACGGGGCTATCTTACTCATAAATAAACAGTACGCGGTATTTTTATTTGTCTCGATTTATTCTGAACGGTCGGATGGGTATCTATATTGTTATTTTTTTTTCTATCCGCCGTCCCGCTAAGTTTATCACTACTCTTATTTACATTTTTTTTTTTTTTTTCTTGAACATTGTTATTGCCCTCTTCTTCGTCCCTCGTCGACCTCGTCCCCGCTCTCGAGACTCGAGCCTATGCCGCTCGATGTGTCGGTGGAGAACGCGGCGTCCTCCCACTCCATATCATCCTCCCCTTCGACGTCGTCTTCGTTGTTGACCCCCTCCGGTGGCTCCTCGCACCCCTCGCACCGGTGCTGATCGATGAGGCCCGGTCCATCCTCACCCCAGTGGAAACGTGGGGGGTTCTCCCCCTGCCGGAGGCACCCCGCCTCCACGAACGCCGCCAGTGCTGTGGAGACGGCCCCGTCCTCCCCCACCGTCCAGAAAACCCCGTACCTGGCCTCGGCGTGGGTGGGGTCGGGCATCACCGTCATCCACCATGGCCTCGATGTTAAGACGCGTCGAACGAGGTTTGTCTGTTCCTCGGTGTAGTTTTGTTCGGTGGGCCTTGCGTGGTGGAGGCTCACCCCGATGGCCATATACGGGATGGCGGAAGTCCACTGCGGGGGTCGGCGCAGATCGTGGACCGATGCCATCGCTCGCACCCCCCAATCGCCCAACCACACTGCTGACCATCCAGCCTCGTCCGGCGTGCTGATGATGGTGGCCCGGAAACCCGTCCTTTCGTCGATCCGCCACATAGCGGAGGCCCCCGGGACGATGAGCCGGCCCTCCAATGCCTCCCATGGCTGCCCCCTTGGGATGGTCTGGAGCTGATTCAGGACCCCGTCCCTCGTCCCATTGGGGTCCCCAAGGTGAATGTAGACCCGGTTGGAGTCGGTCACCGCTACCACCCGGACACCCTCGTAGTCCCCCGCGAGGTTTGTTACGGGGCGATTCCGGAACATTTCTTTTTTTTTTTTCTTCTTTTTTTTTTCGCCGAGTTTTTTTTTCACAAGTAATTTGTTTGTCTCTCGCCGAGTTTTTGACGAATGCTGTATTTTTCTTTTTTTTTTTTTTTTTTTTTCACGATTTTTGACGAACGATTTTCCGATGTGATGTGATTGCCTCCGTTGACGCGTTATCGCTTTGTGCTGGTTGGCAGTTAACTGACGATCCTCGGGTCTGTTGGCCCGTCCCCGTTTCCCCCCGGGCACCAGTCCTTAACATTATCGTCCGTTAAGACGATGATACCGTTGAGATCCCGGGGATATTTTACACCCCACCGTGTCCTCTTGATCTGGCGAGTTTTCCGCTTTTCCGGGGTCTCCAGCCCCTCAGTCTCCATGGCTGCTTAGGGTCTATCGCCACCCCCTCGGTTTGATCCGTCGTGATTTTTCCCATCTTTTTGGTGCTGTAGGATTTTTCGACTGTGGCACGGTCGTTTTGAAATTTTGCGCATGGGCCCTCGCGGTCTTTTTCCCCCGTCCGGTATCTCCCGGTCAGCCCTGCCATGCCCTCTACGTGATCCATTGCTCCCGCACGCCGGTGATTTGCCCATCGTTGTGTTACCGAAGGTGTGGTAATTATCAATCGATCGATTAGATCACTGGGCCCTCGCGTCGACCATCTCCTCCTTCCGCCGTACGCCACCGGTGTCGTCTCTAGCGGTCCGTTCGTCGCGCTGGCCCCGTGTAGTCTCTTCCCGCCGTGCACCGCTGTCGTCGTTCGGTACTGGCTCCGCTTCTTCGTCGTCTAACGTGGATCGGTAATGGCTCAACAGGTTCGCATGGAATTTTCCCCGTATCTTGCCCGTTGCCGGATCCTCGAGTAAATATGTGGCCAGTCCTACGAGCTTTTTTATGCGGTATGGGCCTTCCCGCAACGGCAGGAATTTCGACGTGATTTGCTTCGATGGGTCGGAGACGTTTAATGCTTTGACCAACACGAGCTCGCCTTCCTCGAATCCGACAAATCGCCTTCCTTTGTCGCACCGCTCCGCTCTTATTCGCCCTTTCCGTGCCATCCTTTCCCGTACGATCCCGAGCTTTGCTTCGTAGGTTATCGGGTCTTCTTCTTCGCTTGCGGGTATCCCGAGCCATTGGTTCCATAGTCGGACTACCTTTTTCCCCGATTGTAGTTCCGCCGGTGGATATTCGGTTGTCTCATGGTGCGTCTCGTTAATACAGTCTTGTACTACTTGCACCCATTTAAACCATCCTCCGTGGTTCTCCTTTAGGAATGTTCGGAAAAATCGACCTAATTCTCGATTCACCCGCTCGACGATGTTTCCCTGGGGATGGCGGATCGACGAGTACACCGCCTGGATACCGGCATCTTCCAATTTCTTCAACCATGTTTTCGATGTGAACTGAGTCCCGTGGTCGAACTGGATACGCTTCGGCTTACCGAATGCGGGAATATAACTGTCGAAAAACCTTTTCACGACCGTGGCGGTATTCGCTTTCCTCATCGGAAATAATACCACGTATTTCGTGAAGGCGTCGATGGTCACTAGAATGTGTTTGACACCGCCGATAGACGTCGGTAGTGGTTCGTAGAAGTCGATTGATACCAGATCCCCGGGCCCCTCCGGAAGGATGTTTTGAGTCGCCGCGTAGCTCGTTTGTGTCGCCACCTTATTCCGCTGACAGTCGTCGCACGTGGCGAGGATCTTCCGAACCCTCCGTGCCAGGTGTGGCGTCGCGAAATCCTCGTCCAACGTCCGGAAACACTTCCTTGCCCCGAGATGCCCGTACATTTCGTGGCATTCTCGCACCAGCTGCTCGACCATCGCTCCCGGCAGCGCCACCTTCCACGTCTTTGTCCGTGATTTCCGTTGCAGGATCCCGTCCTGCGGTCGATGTCGCTGCAGCTTCTCTCCTTTCTCGAGCTGCTCCATGATCAACCGGAGGTCCTCCTGTCCTCGCTGCACCTCCCCGAGATTGCTCATTTTCTTTACCAACCCCGAGGATGGTTGTTTTGCCAACGCAGCAGCGATCACCACGGTGTCCTTGGGTGTCCCACCGATGCTCCCTTCTTCCTCCACTGGTCGGCTCAAGGCGTCTGCGACTACATTCTTCTTCCCTTCGATATGATCGATGCGTAAGTCGTAATCCTGTATCGCTAGGGCCCACCGCATGAGTCTCTCGGATGAAAATCGACACGTACGGAGAAACGTCAATGCCTTGTGGTCCGTCGCGATCTCGATAGCTGCTCCGGCGAGATAGGTCCTGAATTTGTTCAAAGCCCACACGATAGCTAATAACTCTTTCTCGGTGGTCATGTACCCAAGCTCCGCGCCCTTGAGTGTGCAGCTGGCGAACGCGATCACTTCCTTCTCCCCTCTTTCGTCGACCTGTGACAAGATAGCACCGAGTGCGTAGCCGCTGGCGTCCGTGGTTAAATGGTACGGTTTTGCGGGATCGGGATACCGTAGAATGATTGCGTCACAGAACGGTTTTTTTACTTTCTCGAACTGCTCTGCCTCCTCCGGGCCCCATTTCCATCGTACTCTCTTCCTCAGCAGCTCCAACAACGGTGCCGTCTCGTGTGCGTGCCGGTTGGTGAATTTCGTGTAAAAATTTACCAACCCTAAAAATCCCCGCAGCTGTCGGATGTTCCTTGGTGGCGCGTATTCCTGGATGGCCTTGATCTTCTCCGGATCCGGCTGGAGGCCCTTCGTCGTTAGAATGTGCTCCAGGAATACCACTTTTTCCCTGAAGAAATGTGATTTCTTGAATTTCAGCGTCATCCCATGCTGCTCGAACCGTTTAAATAGGGTTTTCAGGTGTCGTAGGTGCTCCTCCACCCCTTCGGAAAGAACCAGTAAGTCATCGACGAAGTTGATGACGAAATCCAGTCCCTCCAAGACGATATCGAGTGCCCGAATGAGTGCCGCTGTGCTGGTTTTTAGGCCAAACGGTGTCACGGTAAATTCGTAGCACTTCCCGTTGTTCTGGAACGCCGTATACTTCCGGGAATCGGGGTGCAGCGGGATTTGCCAGAAACTGCTGGTGATATCGAGGGTAGATAGTACTGTCTTCCCTCCACACCTCTGGAAGATCTCCTCGATTGGTGGCGCGTTGTTGTAATCGCTTACGAGATAATTATTTAGTTCCCTCGCACCGAGACACAGCCGGACACTCCCGTCCCCCTTGATCACTGGCATCAGTGGGTTGATGTAGATGCTCTGCGACTTCTGGATGACGCCGTACTCCATCATCCGTTGTATTTCTTCCTCCACCCTTCCCCGTTGTGCCAGGGGAACTGGATACGCTCGATGGAAGCATGGGTGCGCATCCCTCAGGCAGAGGCGGTGTACGTATGCAGAGACCCTTCCCGGCCTCTTGTCGAACACCCCACGATGCTCGAGGACGATCCTCTTGAATACCTGGATAGTCCCGTCGTCTGTCCCCTTCTCCTCCTGTATCTTCCGGTCGAATTCTTCCTCCGTTAACCGCCAGTTCGTCTCCACCGCTTCCTGCTGCACCATCGTGCTGCACGCCAATGCTCGTGGCTCCTGCGTCTCCATCGGTTTTTCTCCCCTTCTCCATTCCCCGTCCACCAGGACCGCTATGGTCACCCCTTGTACCGTGACCTCACCCTTCACGGAATCTACCGAGATCCCTAGGCTCAGCATCCCGTCGATGCCGATGAGTGCTGATCGGAGCAACTTCGGTATTACGAGCATCGGTACTCCACCGCTTGTGTCCTGTACCCGTACCTCGACCATGAGCTGTTGCCGGACCCTACCCATCTCCCCTCCGAATGCACCCACAACCTTGGTGCAGGTCACCGGTAGCACAGGCTGCTTCCGGAACTGGGAGAGCTGTTGTTGGTACAGCTCCTCAGATATACAACTCACCTCGCTGCCGCTATCGACCAACGCGGTGGTGTGTACTCCTGAAAGTTGCACCGCGATCTCCGGGCACCTGGGATACTGACCTCCGTACCACCTTCCTCCCTCACGACCCTTCTCTCCGTGCAGGAACTCCCGTGGATCCTCGAAGATGGTACTGATCCGTCTTTCCCGCGGCTCACCGGTACCGTTCCAACCCCCCGTCCGTGCGATTTCCCTCTCCTCACTCCCGTTCTCTTCTTCTTTGTTTTCTCCTTCTTTACTCTTCTCCCCTTCGTCTTTCTCCTCTTCGTTCTTCCTCTCTTCGCTCTTCTTCTCTTCGTTCTTCTTGTCTTCGTTCTTCTGGTCTTCGTTCTTCTTCTTTTCGCTCCTCTTCCTCCCTTCACCACTTCTCCTCGGCTTCTCCGGCACCCTCCGCCCCCTCGGCTTCCCTCCGGGTGCCCCCCTCTCCATTGCCATCGTCCTTCCGGCCGCCCCCTTCACGCCTTCCGTTGCGTCACCCCTCCGTCCTTCCCTTTTCTCCCCTGAGGCTCCGGACGCAACGATTATGCGTTTCCCGGAGGCTCCTGTGGTCTGAATGGCCCTTGACCGTCCCTCGGTCCTCCTGGAGGCGCCGGGGCAGTCCAAGGGGGTCGCTCCTCCCTTGAGCCACCATCTCGTCGGTCATTCGCCGACCATCAATCCTCCCTTCTCGGAGGACGATAGTCCTGCCTTCCCCGAGGGGGGAGATCCGATCAGTTCCGGTCATTCGTTCTTCTCTGCGCATTCAACGGCCCCTTCAGGTCGATATTCTCCAGGAGCTCCAGGAACTCTCTCGCGGTCCTCGTCTGCCGGCTACGGACTGCCAATCGTACCTCCTCATCGATGTGACGAGCGAGACACCGGATGATTTATTTATCCGTCTTCTTCTCGGCGAGATCCTGGGCATTTCCGAGCATCAGAGCCGCGTACTCGGCCTTGGTGCGACTCTGCTCGTGCGCACGGTAGCACCCGAACTCGAGGTTTCGCCGGACCTTGTGCTGCATCTCGCGCGTCCAGTATCGACCCGTAAATGCCTCTTTGAACGACTCCATGTCGGTGATTTCCTCCCCGATGAGGTGCCACCAGTCCTCTGCGGTGCCCTTGAGCGCCTCAGCCAGAACGCACCTCAACTCCATCCCTGCAGTCGCGTTATAATCCTCCAGGTCGTGGAGGAAAGCCATGGGTCGTTGTTTCCCATCTGCCCGGAAGACTGGTATCTTCCTCTTCACCGTCTGGATCCGGGTGACTCCTCCACCATCCCCGAAGGTCGTCCCGAACGTGAGGTTACTCTCTGCCGCTCGGGGACGCTGTTCAAGTTGCGCAATCCTTGCACCATGCTCCTCTAAAGTGGCCTGGTTGCGTCGGATCCGCTCCACAGCCTCCTGAATACCCTTTCGGATATTCTCCCGGGTGACTATCGCCTCTGCGGCCTGCTCCTGCAAGGCTGCGCTCGTCTCTCGCTGTGCATCCTCCGCCCTCTTGAACCTCCGGTCGAGTCTCTCCTCCAGACCCTGGAAAGTGACGGTAACCCGGGACCGGAGCTGATCTTGCGAGTCCTCCATCCTCTTCTCGCATGTCGCGGACTGCGTCCGCATCTCTTCCCGAATACCCCCGATGGCAGCCAATACCTGTGCCAGTGCCGGCTCTGTCTCCACCGGGGTTACCTCATCCGAGAGAGGGGGGTGTGTCGTACCGTCCCCCTCCTCGCTATTCTCCCCCTCACTCCCCCCTATATTGGAGAGCCCCCCGATCGTTCGCCGGTTATTACGATCTCGTAGGACCGCGTCTGCAGTCGTAGACTCCCACTGCAATGACACCCCCTCCGTTTCCCCCTCCTCAGGGTTTACTGTCGGTCCATCTCCCTCCATTACGGTTTGTCGGACAATTCTTTTTGCAAACCGTGACCTATATTCCATCCCCTATGTTCTACACCGGTTGACGCCCCTCACCGACTCGAGTCCCTGTTCGGGCGCCAAATGTAACGGTATTTCTACCGTTTTCTACATATCCGTCGGGATAGACGGTAGTTCAGACTCGAGTGGGCAAAAGAAACCGGTGTAACACGGTATAAAACAATGGTTCGAGTATATTCTGTTCAGTAGACGCCTTTTGGGTGGCAACCCGTCGTACAATGTGTCTCCCTAGCGCCTCTGAGATGTTAAACCGCGATACGGTGGCACCGAGCGCCTGTCGGATGACGACCCGCGAGACAGTTTCGCCGAGCGCCTGTCGTAAGTCGACCCGCGATACAGCTACGTCTGGCCCGAGCCCCGGCGCTCGAGGGCCTCGCCCGACGCGACGCGGCTGCTGGACCGTGGAGAGGGGTCTAGGGTGGCGACTGGACACCGTCGCGGTCCGCTGTCCCCACCTTGCCGCCGAGAGCTCTTCCGTGGATCGAGGGAAGGCTCCTGCGATCTCCTAGGGCCCTGGTACTCCGGTCTCTCGATCGGTTCGCCTGGGCTCTTCCTTCGGGCGTCCTCGTCCTTCTCTGGTTGTCCTGGTCGATCCTTCGGTTGGCGGCTGGTGCTCCCTAAAACAGAGTGCCTTTCCCGTGCTCGATCGGCTCTTTTTATACTGAATCACGGGCTCTTGCTTGCCCGTGATTCGTTCTTTTGCAAACCCCCTCTCGCTCCGGTCGCTGTTGGTTTCCCTGGCTTGTTCTTTTCAAAGCCTAACCGCTCTAGGTTCGTTGTGTTATTGTTTTCGTAGCTATGGGGGTTTT
>OZ020166.1:4841277-4902528 GCA_963971145.1 Sussaba pulchella
CGATTTCCGCCGCGACATTCTGCGTTGCGTGGGCATTCATGGGAGATCCGATTGCCTCCATTTGAAGCTGATGATTGTTTACTATCGCCCGGAGTCGTTGCAACTCCGCTACGACAGCCTCGCCATTTGTTTTGGACAACTCAGCTCGCATCTGTTCCAATTCGCGCCGCTCCTGCGCCATGCAATCCATTTCATTCCGCATTCTCACACGCAAAGTCTCCAGTCCCTTCCGATCGGCAGCATCTATATCGTCAGTTGAGTTAATAATCGTCGAATCAGTGAGCGTTTTGGGGACTTTGCGGGGATTTATCTTTTTCTTTACAGTGGGGGGATCTTCCGGATCGTTCAGAGTAGGTACCGATTGTGACCGGGTACTAACGGGACTATGTAACGGGAACATGGTGATAATATTGCCAGATCAATTGTAATTAACGCGATCTTGAATTATTGAACACCAGTCAATCCAACGAGCGACAGTTAACCCTCGGGCCCCACGTTGGGCGCCAATTTGTAACAAATTCTGATCTTTCACTTTTGGAAACGAGTTATTTCTTCGATTTTATTTTATACAATGATGAACGACCGTTGATAAATCAGGGAAAAAGGGACGGGACCCGAGGATGGAGCTCATTGAATAGACCGGAAAAATAACACAATAAAAATATACAAAAAAACAATATTATATTTTCTCGATACCAGACGTGTTGAAAGAATTTAATGATAGAAAAGTCCCAGGGAGAAGGGAAAAGAAACTCAAAAGGCGACGGAACAGCGAATTCTTGATCGCAAACGGAAGGTTCGCGGACGAACCGATTAACAGATTTAGTTGAATAATATTACGCTAAACAATTTATTCAAACTGCGCAATACGCGTCGACAATACGATCGCGAAATACGTAACATTACGTGTCGACAGCACGCGTACATCGGGGATGTATAAGATGGCGACCGGAACCGAAATCGACGCCATTGAGACACCTACGCCACGTGCACGTTTGATAATGGCGGTTGAATTGTTTGCCCCGTTCGGGCCGCAAGGTTTCGAACTGGTGACGAACGTTTACCGGCTGACAAACCGCGAATATATTCGATGGCGCAAGCGAAGCGCGAACTCGTCGTCGATATTTTCAGTCGTTCAATTAATGTCTCAATGTACCGGAAACCAAACAGACCGAGCAATATGGCCGCGATCGCGCACAGAGCGTTCCGAAAACTGCCCGATTATGTTCATTCACGTTTATGAATTTATGAAATAAATCCCGCGCGTACTTTCACTATTCTTGATTGAGTAATGAAATTATAATGACCGAAATCGAGATACGTATCGTATGGGTACGTGGTATTGTACCGTCGCGAGTCCGTGGAGCGATTGACTATGCCCCGCGCGGAGGGAGTCACCCCCGAAGACGAAGAGTCTGAGTCTCGAAAATTGATACTCGTGTTCAAATCAAAACCGATGCCGAACAAATTACGAACGTGAGAGCGTCACGTGAAATCAGATTAAGTCGCGCACCACTTAAACGATGATGAAAAAGCGTATCCGACTGCCACTGTCGTTTACGCAATACCTGTATGATGCGTTGCGGGGATGGTGGAATAACCCGATCGGAAGCGCGAAGATCAGTCCGATGGGATCCACGAAATATCCGCGCGACGTAGAAGCATCCGCCAGTTTACGATGCCTGAGACGTTTCTATCGACGATGGTCGACGTTGCGATGACTCGTTGATACGATAATTATGGAAACGATATCCAAAAAATGGCGAACTCGTGCCAATATACTAAGCCGTGCACCACGTGCCACCGGCCACAACGGGGGAGCGTCGATAAGATGTCCGCCGTATACGGGTGACCGTCGCGAAGAGGGTCCGCCGTACGTGAGATCTCCGTAGTGTCTGTTGAATCACGCCGCTTCGCGGTCGCGTAACCCGCAGCGCCGTGATCGTAATCGATGACGTGAGGCTAGATGGGTCCGACGGTGTAGTAGTGGATGCGGTGGCCAATGGGCGCGCGAGAATCCGGGCGTGCGACGAGGCTTCTTCGCCGACGCGATGCGCGAATCGATGGTGATCGATATGTATGGGGCGATTGTCGCGCCGTCGAGGGGTGACAATCGCGCGAAAATTTGAAGCGACACCGCCGCTAGGTGTGGGGTTACAATGTATATTAGGGTGGCTTGAAAAAAAACTTTTTTTTTTCTTCAACCAAAATACACTCACGCCAAAGTATCTTCCATCAAGAGAATTGTGTCCAAAGATGAGCCCGATCGGAATATTTTTAGGGGTCGCGCAAGATTTTTCTAGTTTTCCCATTTGATTAACATGGGAAGGGCGTCAAGTTCCCATTCAAAAAATCGTAGCTCCGCCAATTTTATAGGTACGTTGATCTGGTTAGTTCCATTTGAAAGCGCTTGAAAAACTGCTTAAAATGACGTGCGGACCTTTGTGATCCAATTGCAACTTCAGTCGATAATTTTATTTTTCCATAAATATGTTGTTCTTTTCCGGTACAGACATACCGAGTGTCGCATTTTTATTTATACTTCAGGTTTCCACGAAAAAAAAAAATCCAATCGAATAGAAGTTCAATGAGGGTTTGAAGGAGGACATCCAAAAAAATAAATTTTCCAAAAATTCCAAAATGGCAGCGCTATGGGAGAGAACATATTGGTTTAAAATGGAAACCATGTGTTTCAAAAATCTTAAAAATAATTCTCGTCAATACTTACAACTTTTGTATGAGTCATTTTTGGCTCCGTAGAAATCCGCGCGGAATTAAGCCCGATCCGACTATTTCAAGGGGTCGCCTCGATTTTTTAAAAATGTTTACATTTTTTTAAATTTGAACATTTAAAAAAAATCGAGGCGACCCCTTGAAATAGTCGGATCGGGCTTAATTCCGCGCGGATTTCTACGGAGCCAAAAATGACTCATACAAAAGTTGTAAGTATTGACGAGAATTATTTTTAAGATTTTTGAAACACATGGTTTCCATTTTAAACCAATATGTTGTCTCCCATAGCGCTGCCATTTTGGAATTTTTGGAAAATTTATTTTTTTGGATGTCCTCCTTCAAACCCTCATTGAACTTCTATTCGATTGGATTTTTTTTTTTCGTGGAAACCTGAAGTATAAATAAAAATGCGACACTCGGTATGTCTGTACCGGAAAAGAACAACATATTTATGGAAAAATAAAATTATCGACTGAAGTTGCAATTGGATCACAAAGGTCCGCACGTCATTTTAAGCAGTTTTTCAAGCGCTTTCAAATGGAACTAACCAGATCAACGTACCTATAAAATTGGCGGAGCTACGATTTTTTGAATGGGAACTTGACGCCCTTCCCATGTTAATCAAATGGGAAAACTAGAAAAATCTTGCGCGACCCCTAAAACTATTCCGATCGGGCTCATCTTTGGACACAATTCTCTTGATGGAAGATACTTTGGCGTGAGTGTATTTTGGTTGAAGAAAAAAAAAAGTTTTTTTTCAAGCCACCCTAATATACATATTACGGAATTAACGCAAGAGACATGATTTATAGAAAAAGTTATAATCTTTTATTTATTATGAGTACTCATATTAGAAGAAATGCATATATCACGAGATACACGCGAAAAACTCTGAAAAAGCCCTTTTTTTCACCTTAATCGATTCTCGGCACTATCAGGCATGCACTAAATCGAAAGAAAGTATTTTTCCCTTTTTTTATACATCATAACCTATCGAAACAAGAGGTAGCCCAAAAAAAAGTTATTTTAACGGACACTCTAATATACATATACTCCCTGGCACTGTATCTTCTCCTAATACACGAGTACCCGTTCTGGAGTGGGTCCTTCTCGACAGCACACTCACCTCCGACAGCACGCGGTAAAGCGTATGATAGCCTCTCTATTTTCTCAATGATAACCCGCGAATGATCGAAAGAAAAAAAACAAAGCGTTGTAGTCGACAACGTGATAGCCGGCCGGCCACGAGGCCGGAGCCGGTATGCGACAACCCGAACAATAACAATTTTCGGAGTAATTCCAACGATTCTCGCGATAATTTCAGTAACAATTCTAATTAACTTTGAATCGAACGAGTGGCTTAAGCGCGGGCTACTGTACTCACGGCACGCCGGATTCGGTCTCGCTGGTGTTGGCTTCCCTTTTGGGAAGTGTGGTGAGAGGATTTGCTGCAGTGGTCTACCACCGACGAGAGCTGGACGAGAAGAGACCGACTCGAGGCTCGCCGTGCAGGGCCTCGTCCGATTGATCCCCAGCCCGAGTCGCAGCTTCGGTCGAGACGTGTTCCCTCTTTCGGTGAGCTGATACGTTGCTTCGCTCCGCAGTCCGCCGCCTCTTCATCATGATAAAATGTCGACAACACTGGTATACGGCGGATCCCGATCTCGTCATTATCGACGGACGACGACGGATCCGCAGTTGGGCGATAGCGTGTTAACTGCCCCTCAGGTGCTTGAGGACGATAATTGGATCTAGCCTCCGCCTGCGGTGTCAGACACCCGGCCCATGCTGTTTCTCCGGTATATGACAACGGAGGGTCGACAGCATCCTGTCCTCGAGACTCCACCCGATGGTCGGTGGAGCGGAGGGTATCAGGGGCGGCTCCGAGATACTTAAGTTTCCCATCTTAACCGGGTAACGGGCCTTACGGCAGGCGTCAATACCCGGGCGGCCTGTAGGCAGAGCGGGGACCCCCAGTTTCGGTCCACCACAGCTCCCGGCACCATTTCCGGATCTTCAGGACGGGGGGATGGTCCGTTCTTGGATCCGACCGCTGATGGCATCCCCTCCATCAGACGGTGAGGCTGCTGCACACCGGTCCCGGTCGCCTCACTTCCGGGGGGCTATGTCGCTCCTCGACGGGAGCAGGAACGACGTAATGACGGCTTTTGCGGGCGAAGCTCTCGGATTTCCGACGGTGACGATGGCTCCGGTCCGACGTGCGTGGAAAAATTAAAAGACGCGCTCGAATATAATGCTTATTCTAATTAATAATTTTATCCTGCTATGATACTAATGGTTTGTAAAGTGCTGCCGGAGGGAGGGTCGGCGGTAGACAGCTGACAGCTTTACGGTAGCAGCGCTGAAGCGCAGTAACGGGGTGCCTCGGAAGAGCGCCAAGTTACAATATATGTCTATGTATCTCGATATATAGTTTTATTCTTTTTTTTCTCAAATTATTTATTTATTTAGTTGGTGGAAAAACCCTTGGTTTGAACTCCTTCCTTTTCTTTTCCCCCTTTTTTTTGCTGAAATGAAAGAGATTAATTATTGGTCGGAGCTAGTGGTGTGATGTATGAGAGGCGTAGCCTATTTATATTCACGACTCGAGGTTTATTTTTGATTTGAATTTTAATATTTCCTTTTGGGTTTGTCTCTTAAACTTCATGAGGACCAGTGTAATGGTCTTCTTATTTTCCCGGTTTAGGCCCTTTCTGAAGAAAAACAAAATCACCAGTCTTTAACGTTTGGGGCTTTATTTTCCGATCATAGAACCCTTTTGATTTTACTTTAGCATCGATTAAATTGTCTCTAGCCAAACTCTGAAACTCGTGCAATCGGGTTACTAAATTCGTGAAATAATCGTCGTAAGTAATTTCATGATCGTTTAGAGGTGGATCGCTGGATGGGAGCCTTGCTAACTTTCCGAATACTAGTTCGAATGGCGTGTGTCTAGTGCCTCCATGTGTGCTTGTATTATATGAGAAGGTTGCAAGTTCCAACCACTCGTCCCACTCTTGATCTTGATTTGTAAATTGTTTTAAATATTTTCCTAGGACGTGATGGGATCTTTCAATGGAACCGTTGGATTGAGGATGAAATGCCGTGGTTTCGAATTGTTTAATTCTGAATTGTTTCGCTAAGTTTTTTAGTACTTTGCTGAGAAAATTGCTACCGTGATCTGTTAGAACAGATCTTGGTGCTCCAAAAATGCAAATAAATCGTTTCACGGAAGCAATGCTTATTGTTACTGATGTTGCGTTCGGTAATGGAATTGCTAATGAATATTTTGTTTATTGGTCTTGAATTGTTAATATGTACTCGTTATCATTTTTCGTTCGCGCGAAAGGACCCACGATATCCATGGCGATTTTATCAAACGCCGTTCTCGGTGTATCGGTTATTACCATCGGATTTCCGTTTTTCACGCGGACTAATTTCTTTAACTGACAACCGAGACAGTTTCTTATGAATTGTTGTATATCTAATTTCATATTCTCCCAGAAATAACGTTGTCTGATTCTACTGTATGTTTTCGATACTCCTTTATGGCCACCGAGTGCGGACGAATGCATTTCCTGAATAATTTCTTTACGTTTTGTTGATTCTACATATTGGATTGCTCCTGTACATATAATTATTTTTGTGTTCCAAGTTTCGCTGATTTCGCACAAGATTTTTCTGATTAATGACCATTCTATTGTTTCTATTGCGTTTGTTTTAGCGATGCTAATGGATTTTAAACCTAATTCGGTTGCTAAATTTTTTAGACTACGGAAGGAATTTTTTATGTCTGATATTACATCCGTGATACCTTCGCTAAATTGTCGTAACGGTAATGCAATATGAAATTTATTTTTAAACTCTTTTGCTTGGGCTACTCCCGGCTCGATATTTTCGAATTTCGGTAACTGATAGTTTTTACTAAATTGAGATGGTCCTAGGTCGCATGGTTCACCGTTACGATCCACAAAATATGCATAATTGTCTCTCCTCATAAATAGCTGGTCTTTAGATTCGAGTATATTCCGCGGATATCGTAATTTTCCTATTTCATTATGTTCATCTATTGTTTCCAATACTCTATCTTCGTTATGCTTCCTAATTTCTTCCGTTTCACTATCATTATTTGTTGTTTCTGAATCGCTTGATTGGTTTTGTATTTCGTCGAGAATCGCTTGTGTCGTTTTTTGGGTATGTTTGCTATTGGTTTTTGTATTCTTATCCCTTTTCGATTTTACGGGGCTATCTACCTGAGCGTCCCATTCGTCCCGTAATCTCTGGGGTCCCTTTTTATTTCGCGTACTCTTTCTTATCGTAAATTCAGTTTCTTTTGATTTTGGCTCTTCGTGAATCATTGCTTCTACCGTAACCGCGTTTGCCGGATTTTTACTGTTTTTTACTACCTTCACGTGTTGTTGTTCGACTGGGTTGCGAGACAAAGCGTCTGCATTGACATTCGATTTCCCAGCTTTATAGGTAATATCGTAATCATGGTACCCGAGTTTAAATCTCCATTTAGTGACTCGAGATGTCGGATCTTTCGAATTTTTGAATCAAATAAGCGGTTTATGATCCGTAACGATCGTAAATTTCCTCCCGTATACGTATGGGTGGAATTGTTTTACAGCATAAACTATCGCGAGAGCTTCTTTTTCATAAACCTCGTAATTTTTCTCGGCAGTGTTAAGAGTACGTGAAACATTAGAGATGCCTCCGATTGCATAACCTGATGCGTCAGTAGTAATTATAAAAGGTTTCGTAAAATCAGGGTGTCTCAGTATTGGTTCCTTGCATAGGATTTCCTTCAATTCTTCGAATGCATTTTTTTTCTTTTTCACCCCATAAAAATACTGTATCCTTTTTTAGAAGATTAGTTATTGGTTTAGCAATTTTTGAATATCCTTTTACGAACCGCCGATAATAACCGGTCAACCCTAAAAATTGTCTCACCCCTTTGACGTTGCGAGGGGCAGGGTACCCTCTCACTGCAGCGATATTTTTAGGGTCGGGTTTGATACCGTTTTCTGTAATTAAATGTCCCAAATAAGTTACTTCTTTCCGCAGAAACTCGCACTTATCTGGTTGTAATTTCAAATTTGCATCGGCGAGTCGAGTTATCAATTTTCTATATTTTATTTTGTGCTCCTCTAGCGAGGATGCGTATTTAACAATGTCGTCAAGGTAAACAAATAATTCGATACCTTGAAGACCGCTCAAGACTCGGTCCATTAATCTCTGAAATGTTGCTGGGGCGTTTTTCAACCCGAAAGGCATTCGAGAAAACTCATAATGCCCGAAAGGTGTTGAAAAAGCTGTTTTATGTGAATCTTCTGATTTTACTTCAATTTGATGGAAACCAGATGCAAGATCGAATACTGAGAAGTACTTTGCTCCTCCGAGTTGGTCCAATATATCCGTTATATTTGGTAAAGGGTATGAATCACCTATCGTTTTTTTCATTGAGATCTCGAAAATCTAAAACCATTCTCCAACGCTTATTACCTTTGGAGTCCGGTTTTTTTGGAACAATCCATACGGGACTGTTGTATGGGGATTGTGAAGTTTTTATTATGCCTCCGACATAAAGTTCCTGTACTTGTCGCGTGATTTCGTCTTTATGTATAGGAGGATATCGATATTGTCGGGTGTTGATGGGATGCTCATCGGTTGTGCAAATTGGGTGTTCTAATTTTGAAGTAGCCCATTTTGTCACCCGGAATATAAAATTGTTCTACGCTTTCTTCTAATAATTCATTTACGCTTGCTCTTTCTTCGGAATTTAAGTGTTCGAGACGGAGCAGCGATTTTATTTTTTCCACACGGTTGTCTTGGTTCGTATTTCTTGCGATTGCCAAGCAGAGCGTGTTCGATTTGAAAGATTTTGACGAGTTCGTCGAGTTTGTTGGATTTGTAGATTTAGTCGATTTAGTGGTGTTCGGTGCGGGAAGAGTAAATGATTGTGAAGGGATCAGAGTGGATTTCCTTCTTTCAAATAACAATTCAGAATTAACAAAAACACAAAATAACTATTTATTGAATAATATGAAAGCGTGAATTGCGGGTTTAGAGTGTAAATAGATCCTTGTCCGAGCGAGACGAAGGTGATACTGTCGTAATTTCGAGGCGACGTTGTTGTTCGGCAGTCCGGCTAGCTATATATACGACGTTGAGTAGCCATAGCCGTCGATGCCACAGCGTTCGAAACATTCCGCCCGCCTCGTCGGAGGACGAAATGATTATTTAAGCGAAGTTCGAGTTGACTTTATGTGAGATTCACTGGTCGTCGTCATTGGAGAGCAACGGACAAAGTTTGACGATCGGACGAGTGAATGTAGATGTAGCAGTTTTGACCGTTGCGACGCGAGTATTTCCGTTTTCTCCGGGGTGAAGTTGGGTGATGCGGGCGAGGGGCCACTTGGATGGTGGCAGGAGCTCGTTTTTGAGAAGGACGAGATCTCCAGCCTGGAACGATTTTTCAGGTCTCTGCCATTTCTTTCGCGTTTGAAGATGAACTAAGTATTCCGCGGACCAACGATTCCAGAAATGGTGTTGCATTTGCTGGATAAGCTGCCAACGTGACAGACGTGACGATGGCAAGTCAACGAGCGATGGCTCCGGTATGGAAGTAAGTGGCTCGCCGATCAAGAAGTGCGCTGGAGTTAGAGCGGATAAGTCGTCCGGATCGTCTGAGAGGGGTTGCAACGGGCGTGAATTCAAACAAGCTTCGATTTGTGCGAGTAGCGTCGACATTTCTTCAAAGGTGAGCGTGCATTCGCCAATGACTCGCCAAAGATGGTGTTTGACGGACTTCACGGCTGCTTCCCAGAGTCCACCGAAGTGTGGTGCCGCTGGGGGGTTAAATTTCCACAGAGTCCCGTCATTTGAAAGAATCCTCGCGATTTTTTCGGATTCGGAGGAGCTACTCGAAAAGAGTGCTCTGAGTTCGGCGTCTGCACCGACGAGGTTGGTTCCACAGTCGCTCGTAAGGACGGCGCATCTCCCTCTGCGAGATACGAATCTTCGATAAGCGGCGAGAAAGCCGTCAGAAGTATAATCAGACACGGCTTCGAGGTGCACCGCACGTGTCGCAAAGCATATAAAAACCGATATGTAGCCCTTATGTGACTTGTGTCCTCTTCCTTTGGCTGTCCGGATCATAATCGGGCCAGCGTAATCCACCCCTGAGTGGAGGAAGGGTCTGGCCTTCGTTACACGAAGTCTGGGGAGGTTTCCCATTAACTGAGTCGCAGGTGAAGCTCGGAATCGAATGCACTTTAGACAGCGGTGAATTAGCTTTTTTACTGCGCTGCGACCTCCGATGGGCCAATAGCGTCGGCGTAAAGTGGCGAGAGTCAGCTGAACTCCACCGTGGAGAGTTCGTTCGTGGCACTGCCTGATGAGAAGCGTTGTCAGTGGAGATTCTTGAGAAAGGATGTACGGATGTTTCTCGTCGGGATCCAGCATTGCATTTTTGAGCCGCCCGCCTACGCGGAGTAGACCCTTGTCGTCGATAAATGCGTTTAGGGGGAGCAGCGGTCCTTTGGCTAGCGATGATCGAGATTTAAGAGCAAGGATTTCTTTTTTGAAGTACCGCTGTTGCTCGATGCGAATGAGGCGTTGAAGAGACTCGTCGATTTCCGAGGGCGATAGAGTCAGAGATCGTGGTTCACGAGATTCTTTTGGAAGAATTCGGCAGCACCACGATGTAACTCTGACGAGCTTCATTAAATCGGAGTAACGAGTCAAAAGGTCGATCGGTTCGACAATTTCGGTAGCAACCGCAAGAGCGGTTACGCGTTGGTCGGGCAACACGGTTGGATTGACCTTTACGAAAGATGGCCAGTTTTGAGACGTTTTCGTGAGCCAATACGGACCGTTCCACCATAGCGGGTGGTGTGGAAGCTCTGAGGCGAGAATCCCTCGAGAGGCGCAATCGGCCGGATTGCTTTTAGAGTCAACGTGATGCCAGATCGCGGTCGGAACTGCGAGCTGAGTGTCGGAAACGCGGTTGGCGACGAACGTTTTCCATTTCGATGGGTGTTCTCGGAGCCACGCCAAAGCTACAGTCGAGTCCGTCCACAGGTGAACTGGACAGTCGAGTGAGAGCGTGTCGAAAACGGATTTTGCGAGTCTTGCTACGAGATTTGCAGCGCAAAGCTCGAGCCGGGGTAGCGACACCTGCTTGACGGGGGCGACTTTCGTTTTAGCGTTGATGAGAACGACTGATGTTTTTTCTTCCCGAGTGACTCTCAAGTACAGCACGGCTGCGTATGCACGTTCCGAAGCGTCGGCGAAGCCGTGCAGCTCGAGATTCGTAGTTGTCGTGTGCTTTCCGAGCCACCTCGGGATGCGGATCTTAGAGATTGAGGAAAAGTCGGAGTAAATGCGATTCCAACGTTGAGCCTGATCGGCAGGGAGATCTTCATCCCATTCGAGTTTAAGCAGCCATAACGACTGCATGAAAATTTTTGCCAAGATCGAGACAGGAGCGAGCCATCCAAGCGGATCGAATATTTGAGCGATCCGAGATAGAACCGTCCGTTTCGTTATCGATTTCGGAAAATCGACGGATTTAAGCTGAAACACAAAACTATCAGTGCATGATTGCCATGACAAACCTAGCATGTGGAAGGTCTCGGGTTGCCATTCGATCGAAGCGGTTGTCGCTGTTGCTGTTTTTGCGAGATGTTCGAGGAGTGCTGGAGAATTTGATGTCCACTTTCTGAGGTGGAAACCGCCCGCCTTGAGAAGCTCAATCAGTTCGGTTTGCTTCGTCAAGGCGTCAGAAACGTTGTCAGCACCGGATAGAACGTGGTCGACGTAGACGTCCGTTCGTAAGGCAGCTGCGCCGATCGGGAACCGTGCCTTTTCGTCGTGAGCAAGCTGACGAATAACTCGTATTGCGAGAAAAGGAGCGCACGTTAGTCCGTAAGTTACGGTGCGAAGCCGGTACGTTTCGATTGACGACGATGGATGCTCTCGCCAAACGATTCGTTGAAGGTCGCGATCATCTTCATGAACGAGCACTTGTCGGTACATTTTTTCCATATCCGAGGAAAAAACGATTTCGTGCGATCGCCAACGAAGGAGAATGTCGACGAGTTCCGGTAGAAGTTTCGGGCCGACGTGAAGATGATCGTTGAGCGAGATTCCGGCTGTTGTTTTTTGCGATCCATTAAAGACGACGCGAAGTTTCGTCGTCGTGCTTGACTCACGCATTACCCCGTGATGCGGGAGATAGAAGCAGGTCTTCCAATCGTATTTTGGCGTTGGAACGAGTTCCATGTGATTTAGTTCTCGATACTCTCTCAAGAACGCAGAGTATGCTTCGTGAAGCGCGGAGTCGCGGGAGAAACGGCGTTCCGTCCGCTGGAGCATTTGCGTCGCTGCGGAGAGAGAATCGCCGAGAGTTTCGATGCACTTGCGGAGCGGCAAACGTACGACGTATCTGCCGTCTTTTCTCCGAAAGTGCGTGTTGAGAAAGTGCTGTTCGCACTCGATTTCCTCTGGGGTAAGAGTCGGAGGAGCGAAGCTCATTTCTTCTTGCTCCCAAAAGCGTTGCAACGTGAGAGAAAGAGATAAATCAAGCGAGATTTGCAAGCTCGTCAAGATTGCACTATTCGCGGCTTGGCAGTCGAGTGGGCCCGAAAGAACCCACCCGAGGTGAGTTTTTTGAGCGACTGGGGAACCCGCAGCGCCTTTTCGTACTCCGTCGAGAATTAAATTTGCGTAAGTTTCCGCACCAATCACAAGGTCGATTGGACGTACGGATTTGAGGTCTGGGTCCGCCAAGGGAATCCCATTTAAGTGCCCCCAATGTGATGAGAGTGTAATCTGAGGGGGTTTGTAAGCTGTTAGTTTTGGGAGCACGAGTGCGAGAATTTGACATTGAAAGTCAGTTTCTACGCGAGACGAGAGGCAAAGAGAGACAGCTCCGCGCGATGTCGTTGCAGTCTTGGCTCCGATACCCGTCACGATGACGGACGCGGATGATCGCGGAAGATTTAGTTGCTGGACGAGAGATTCGGAAATGAAGGTTGCTTCAGATCCCTGGTCGATGAGAGCGCGTACGTCGCGGTTCTCATTGTTTGTTGTGGAGACACGAACCAACGCCGTTGCGAGAAGCACACGAGTCGGTATCGGTCTCATGGCTTGAACGTTGTGAGTCGCGAGTTGCGACGTGGTCGGCGTTGTTTCTCCGTCTCCTCGTGATTGACCAGTCAAGGTCGGCATTTTTGACGCGTAGCATTCATGCAACGTAGTATGGTGCTTCCCTTTGCATGTCTGACATGTTTTTTGGGAGCGACAGTCACGAACGTAATGATGGCCGAGGCAGTTAAGGCAAAGTTTTCGCGTTATCACGAAAGATTTTCGATCCTCCGGTGATTTTGCGCGAAAACCTTCGCAAAAGAGCACGAAATGTCCTTGCTGGCAAAGAGCGCATTTCTGTTGCGACGATGCATTCGTTGCGACGTGCGACTTAACTCCCTGTTGAGAGCCAGAGGTCGTCTTTTTTGAAGAGCGACTTAAGTTTGACGATCCGTTTTTTAGTGGAACTGGATTTCCGCCAGATAATGCAGCACTCTCAAGAGCCTCCAACGAGCAAATACGATTCTCGAGAAACTCTTTGAGTTCATCGAACGTAGACGGATCTTTTTTCGAACCGACCGAAGCTTCCCATTCGCGACGAGATTGATTGTCGAGTTTTAACATCGTCATGTAAACGATAAAATCGTCGCAATGGTCGATCGGCCATCCTAAGGCTTTAAGTGCACCGACTGCATTGCAGGTTCCATTGTACAGAACCTTAAGATCTGATGACGATTCGCTTGTCACGGATGGGAGCGAGTAAAGACCGGAGATTTGAGCGGTGGTAAAAAGACGAACGTTATCGTATCGAGATGTGAGAGTTTGCCAAGCGAGATCAAAATTATCGGCGGTTGAGGGTATCGAGGCGATTACCGACGAGGCTTCTTGCATAACGCTTGTTTTTAAATAGTGCATTTTCTCGATTTGCGAAAGCGGAGCATCGATTACCATGGACTTAAACAAATCGCGAAAGTTAAGCCAATCGGTAAAATTTCCGGAAAATTTCGGAATACTAATTTTCGGAAGCGAATGACGAGGTACAGATTCGGTTTCGACTTTCGTACGTGCTTGTGGACTTTGCGTAAATTTATGCAAATAATCGAGTAATTTACCATTTTGAACGAGGTAATTTTCTTCCGTGGCTGAGAAGAAATCGTCGGTGAAATATCCCATAAGCCGATCATCACTTGTAGCGACGGCTTCTATTCCTGCGTGGTCGTCACAGAATTTTTTCCATTTCGATTCGAGATTGGAAATCCGAGCTTCGACGGCTCCTTGCGTAATATTAACTTGACCGAGCTTTTTTAGATTGTCGGTAGTACGCGCGATTTGTCCGGCAAGCGCAGCTTGCTTTTCGAGGCGAGCCTGCATGACTACCGACGAGGGGAGAGATTACGAGAGCGAACGAGTATATCCGAATTATGGATAAGACGGCGACGAGTTTGTGGGTGATACGCGGCGGAGAGCGAGACGGGGATGCGCGGCTCTTGGCGACGAAGAAAGCGAGAAAGCAGCGAATCGCGGATAGCTGTAGCGAGGCCTCACAGCTGTACTAGTAAGTAAGCTATACGGGAGTATAGTCGCGCACACACTCTAGGGGCAGCTGGGGAGTGGGAGCGAGCGCGACCGAAAGCTCGTACTGGGCAAGAGAGAGCGAGAGAGAAGGAGCGAATCGAGTGAGTCCGTTACTTGCACGGTACGCGCACACCGACGCTGAGCCACCACTACCCACACAACGCGTACACAGCACTCTCCTTACACAGCACACCTATGTACTGACAACGCGTGTGCCGATCGAGAGCTCGAGAAAAGAAACGTGGCCCGATGTTTAATAATGATTTTAATGTTTTTAGGGCAATGAATTTTCGTCGTTTAGTTGAAATCCTTGCAGCGCGACACGAGAGCGGTCGTTTATTCGAATATACGAGACTAGCAGCTTAGCAATATTTCGGAACACACGGCACTCAATTGCACTGCGAGAACTGGAGTAGATTTTTTTTTTGTTTTTGATCGCGAAATCACTCCGATCCGGCTCGAAGGACCAAAATGTTCGGTGCGGGAAGAGTAAATGATTGTGAAGGGATGGAAGTGGATTTCCTTCTTTCAAATAACAATTCAGAATTAACAAAAACACAAAATAACTATTTATTGAATAATATGAAAGCGTGAATTGCGGGTTTAGAGTGTAAATAGATCCTTGTCCGAGCGAGACGAAGGTATTACTGTCGTAATTTCGAGGCGACGTTGTTGTTCGGCAGTCCGGCTAGCTATATATACGACGTTGAGTAGCCATAGCCGTCGATGCCACAGCGTTCGAAACAAGTAGATTTAGTAGATTTAGTAGATTTAGTAGATTTAGTAGATTTAGTAGATTTAGTAGATTTAGTAGATTTAGTAGATTTAGTAGATTTAGTAGATTTAGTAGATTTAGTTGATTTAGTAGATTTAGTAGATTTAGTAGATTTAGTAGATTTAGTAGATTTAGTAGATTTAGTAGATTTAGTAGATTTAGTAGATTTAGTGGATTTAGTAGATTTAATTGATTTAATTGATTTAGTAGATTTTGTAGATTTTGTATTCTCTTCGAATTCTTGAAGAGTGAGAGTAGGAACTTTGATATCGATATCTTCCTCTCTCGTGTTGTAGACTTTGGTGTACGCGACACCTTGAATATTTGTGACTAACGCTTTACCGAAATAAATATTTTCTCCGACCTCTAGCTTGGGTAAATAGCCTTCTGTAATTTCAGTGTTTTTTACTCTCACATAAAAAGTTGAAATTGAGCGCGCAGGAATGGTTACTACCTCCGGACTCGAGAATCGGATTTTTTTATCCTTCCAATATAGACAGTGCTCGTTGAAATCAATTGTGGCCTTATATCTCTGGAAAAATTCATTACCCAATATCGCAGCTTGTTCGATCGGAAAATCGTTTGCAACTATATGGAAAACGACTGGACTTCCTAAGATGTCTACCGAGAAGGACCCTAAGGTTTCTACGAGTGTCGCCGTTATTCCGTGCAATTCTAAGATATCCCACTTATCTATATGAGATTCCGATTTCACGTAAGCCTTTTTCACGAGATTGGGTTCAGAACCAGAATCGACCACTACGGGAGAATTAACAACTGATGACTCTATCTGTATTGTCGGGGGTCGGCAGCGTTGTCTCAAATTCACATACGCTACTCGGACTCGTTTTGTGTTGATATCGCGAAGGCTGTGCGAGGGGTTTCTTTGTATGTATTTGGGGTCTCCCGATGAACCCCGTTCTTCGAGAGACCGTTGGAGTTTCCCTGAGCTCGCTGTTTATTATTATAATTCCTCTTCCTACATTCATCGATAATATGCCCGTCCTTTTTACAATACCTACAAGTTTTTTGTGGTCGGTCGTTAGTCGTATCGGGCGGTTTTACTATTGCTGCCTGCGGTCGAGCGTCCCACTGTTTCGAGGGCCCGGCCGCTTGGTTCCTATACCAACATCTATCCGCTGCGTGACCCGGCCGCTTGCATATCTGGCAAGCGACCGCGACGGTCTGTACAGCCCCTACGGCGCGACGCGATTCGTGTTAGTTGGGTTTAGGCGTACGTAGTTCCCTAATCGCTTTCTGCTTCCTATCTGTGCTTATGGCGTCTTTACCGGCGTCCGAGAGCGTGTCGTAGGTCGTTTTTATTCGTATCTGTATGTCGGGCCTAAGGCCGTCGAGAAAACTCTCTACGCATTCTTTTTCGATCGAGGTTTTTTCCGCATCGCTAATCTGACCGTCATTAGCATTTTTGTACGCCTCGATTACGTGGTTCCCGATTTGGCGTACCCGGTTGATGTATTTAATCGTGTCCTCGTCTTCGAGTTGTATGAACGCTCCGAGTTCTCGTCGTACTTGGTTTACCGTCTTTCCGGGAGAATATAAATTTTTTAAATATTTTGATAAGTTAGCTAAATTTTCGAATTTTGTTCCCTGTATCGATTTTTTTGCTTCTCCTATAATTTTTGTACGAATCAATTTTAATAAATTTTGTTCTACGTTTGCGGGAAGCATACCTAATGCTTCCTCGCAACTATCGATAAATTCGAAAACGGGAATATTGTATCCGTCGAATTCGGATACCACTTTGATTGCATCCTTACGGGATACAATCTGTGATGCTCCCACAGGCATTTCGGCAGATGGAGGTATAACGTTTTGATTTGAAATAGGAATCAGAGGGTTTGTTGAAATATTCACTTTTTTGATTGGGGTGTGGTCAACTGACATGACTTAGAATCAAATCGTCTTTGTATCCCACCGCTGTCACCAAAAAGAAAGGTATGTTACGTCTGGGGTAACAATATATTAGAATTGCCCTGTTTTTGACCTTAGCAAATGCCAATTGGTCAGGGATACGGGCTGACGATTTGATAAAGTGTTATTTTGATTAAGATGTATTAAAATATTTATTGAGTGGGAACTTTTTCCTTCTTTACGTAAAAATTAAATCTGAGGTCGTTGATGGGAATATATTTGGCCTTCAAACACCGAATTGTATATTCTAATGCGACTAGTTTGTATAGGGTCGTAACCGGCTCAGCTTCGAGCTGGTTGCCGGTGAAATAAGGGTGGGACGCGACTGGAGTGTAATTGCAAAACTCCGCGTGGAGCTTGCGCAATTGATATTTGCGCCCCGCACGGCGTTGTTTACCCATTAAAGAATAAAGTGTTATTTTTATATATATATATTTGAGATATTTATTGAGAATAAAGTGTAAAATGTATGTATGGGTTAGTGTGTGTGTGACAAAGGTCCGCGTGGGTACGCGTTACCTTTATATCTAAAACTAGTGTTAATTTAATCAGGAAAAGAATGGGAGTCCGCGTGGGTACGCGTTACTCCCGTGATTTGGGATGAGAGTCCGCGTGGGTACGCGTTACTCTCGGATTTGGATTTTATGAAGGTCCGCGTGGGTACGCGTTACCTTCGGGTTAGGAGATGAGAGTCCGCGTGGGTACGCGTTACTCACAAAGGGGAGTTTGGGAATTTGGAAAGAGACACAGAAGAAACTTACAAAAACGTTGAAGTCTTTTTTCCTTTGTTAATTTATTATTATACTTTACAAAAATATTGATAATGTGGGACTGGGCCCGAAATGAAGTTAAGAGAATTGCTGCGACGTCGGAGGTTGATTTGTAACTGTGTAAAAGACGCGCGTGTGGCCCTTTTATACAATTTCGCGTCCACACAAAATATTTAACCAGGTTGGAGAGGGTAGTTTTCCTTATTTATTATTGGTTGAAAACACCGTCTCCCACCTTCTTATTCTCTAAGACGCGTTTAGCTTTTAACTACGAAGCTAGTGGTAAGGGTGGGAAAGGGCAAATTTTCTTTGTATCTCATTGGTTAAAATTTCCCGTTTCCCACTTCTTAGTTTTATGCAAAAGGGTGGGAAGAATCTTATCTTTTCGAGCTGAAGGCCCAAGAACCCCCTCCCTTATATCTTTGTATGCCCCTTGAAGAAGGCCATACACTCGCGCCCGTGTTTGGAGGGTTGCAGCCCTTCAGGTGTCTGTGTGGTGGCGTTACGGGGACGTAACACAAGTTTCAAGAGTTGGTTTTTTCCTTTAGTTATTAAGATTATGGTTTTAGATTTGCGAGTTCCAAGATTTAGTTTTTCCCCCAGTTATTAAGATGATGTATTTTTGAGTGAATAATGTATTTCAAACCCCCCGGATGTGGCGTAGTATTGAGTGCCGAGTGCGAGGATGACGTTTTGCCGTTTTTTGAATTGTATCCGGTCTTTCGGGTTCTGCGTGAAGATTGTGTTCGTCCCGATAAGTTTCCCCCTACCGCATTAGCCGGGTACCTGCCCTCCCTTTTTTGAGAAAAGTTCAAGACCGAGAGAAGCTCGGAGTTTATGTAATCGAACCCAACGGGCGTTTATGGTTTCTGATACCCGTTGGGCAGTATGAGTGTGTTGAGACCGTTGTTCCGGGTGCAATCATTAACTTAAATTCGTCATCCCTCTCCTCCGCTCCTGCCTCGCCTTATCCGTCGAGCAAGAATTCATCCCGTCGACTTTCCTCCCCTTCTTGAATCATTCCTCCCCCCCCCCCCCTTGAATTATTGCGAGATATTGTCGGTATTATTATGTATGAGAGTAGTATTATTTATTTTGCGTGACAACCAATAATTTTCTTTTGAGTAACCGTGGCCATTATTATTTTTGTGAAAGTGAAATGAGTGAAATATTGCTTTTTAAACCGAAATTATTAGATAGTTTTTTTTGCGAACCGATTGTGTTATTTCTTTGAGAATGTGATGAGTGATTGTCGCCGAGTACAGCGCCTCTCGTGTGAGAAGTAGTGAAAAACAAGATGGCGAACGGGAATGTAGAATAAATAAATCGCTCTCGAATAAATCGAACAAAATTGTGTACATCATTTCCCCCAACATGTTCTGGCGCCCAACAGCATTAAAGAATCCATCAGAGATGAGTTGTGAATAGCCAAAACTCAAAATAGTGATCGAACAAGTCGCGAAAAGCATCGACGGACCGGCGAGGGTACGGCGCCACGAAACTTCGAGAAGCAAAACAATGGCGGGTAGCAACCTGTGCGAGCGTCGGTTGAATGCGTGAAATTCGTGACAATTATCAGTGTTCAGTGCGCAGCAAGTGCCTAGCTGGCGTATATTTCGAAAATCGCAAAGAACGCGGCAACTCGGACATGTTTAAGAGACCGCGATAGAATATATAAGAAGTATTCGGTGAAACGCACGCGGCGTCGCGCACGTAGCAACGAGTGCAATGAGCAAGAGAGTCGAGTGACGCGTGGCGGGCACGTATGCGTTGAGTGACTGCTGCAATATTCGTGTAGTAGTATCGCGATATTTGTCATGCAAAAGTTTGGCTGGATGTGTTAGATGTGGAAATCATAAAGCGGCTTCGAGTTTTGTCGACGCGCTTCATTCCTCTTGGACAATAGAACGATCGACAGATCGATAGCGTCTCTCACACGGAGAGCGCTGGAAGCATAACGAGTAGCCATATTGAGTGCGCGAATGGTAAAACAGCGCGTGCGGCGACGCTCGGGAACGTGGAGAATTGTAAAACGGCCCGTGCGGTGGCACTCGAGACGTAAAGCATTGAAAAATTCTTGTGTCATGCACGCGTAGAATAAACAGTGAGATACATCGAAAAATGTTCGTGTCGAGGACGCGGAAAATATTAGTGAAACATATAGTTCGCACGTCTTCTATCAAAATGGCAGAGCTAAAACGGCTCAAAGGAAAGCGAGCTAACATAAAGGGTCAAGTGACTCGAATAAATAACTCGCTCGATGCAGAAATTACCGCAGCTGAAGCACAGGTTCGAGCAGAAAAACTCGAAGAATTTTTCGGTAAGTTTGAAGAAGTTCAAAACGAAATCGATGACTTGCTACTAGGACAAGAAGCGCGGTCTGACTGCGAAGAAGAAGCAGACATCCAAAAACAAGCGGAAGCTGAAAGAACGATATTCGAAGGAATATACTACGAAGCAGCTACAAAAGCTAGACGGCATATCGAAGCAGCACACCAACAGCAGCAGCAGGTGCAGCAACAAAATGGAATTGCGAGAAATCCACACGAGAGAGGTTCAGAAATAAAACTTCCAATCTTAAAATTACCAGAATTTCATGGTGAGTACGATGGTTGGCTTTTGTTCAAAGATGCATTTACGTCAATGATTCATAACAATCCCAGTCTGACACCGATTCAAAATTTTCAATATTTGAGGAGCACACTTGTAGGAGAGGCCTTGAAAGTTATCAGCGGACTAGAAACCTCTGCAGATAATTATCAGAATGCATGGGATTTGTTAATAAACAACTATGAGAATACGAAGCTTCTTATTAACACTCATCTGAATCAATTGTTAGATTTTCCAGTCGTCGCGAAGGACAAACCAGCGTCAATCAAGCTCCTGGTTGTTCACATTCGAACGCATTTAAAGGCGTTAAAAACTCTTAAGCTTCCGGTCGACGAATGGGATGAGCTCTTGATTCATTTGGTAAAAGACAAAATGGACTTCAACACAAAAAAAGATTGGGAAGAGGAAACGAACCGCGACAAAGAAAAACGACCAACTTTAGAAGAATTCCTTACCTTCTTGAGCGAACGATACAGAACGCTCGAGACGATCGACAAAGGACTGTTGTGCCCCAGAATTTCGGAAAGAATATTTAGTTGCGGCATTCGACATTCCTAAGGGAGTGTCGAAAGCCGCGGTCATCATTTTGTAAAACGGTGACTCGGTCGATGACCCGATCGATTGCTCGTCGTTCGCAGCCATTGCGCCAGCACAGTCTCGCCGGCGCAGCACCGTTGGCTAATATCAAAGCGGGTGCAGCGACCGAGTCGACCTACTAACCCTCCGATCAGGGATATATTAATGACCAGGGTGACGACCAACGTCAGTCAAGTTTTTCGGATCAAGTTGGAATCGCTGCTCGAAGCGAGACTCCCGAACCGCGGTAGCTACACTCTTCCACGGGTGCTTAGGATCTGCCGGCTACGCACGGTTCGGTAAAGGTACAAGTCGGTACCGGAAATTGTAAAAGAACATTGTAATCTTGTAATAAAAACCAACACACAAACTAGTTCTACGTGAATTCTAATTCTTTAACGGTAAAAGATCCCCAAAAAATAAATAATTAAATGAAAACGCCCTCCCTTCCCGTTCCATCACAGTAAAACGGTCGGTGGGCACAACAGGACAACATAAGCAAAATTCGATGAAACTTCCGGCGGGAAAAAAGCAAGAGAAGAAGATCGCTTTAGTATCGATCTCTCAAAAGGAATGCGCGGTTTGCAGCGAAGGTCACGCGGTCTACCAGTGTCCAAAATTCCTTCAATCATCAATATCGGATAGAATCAATGAAGCAAAATCGAAAAAAATGTGCTTAAACTGTTTCGGCAAAGGACATTTTGCCGCCGCATGCAAATCTTCATCCTGTGAAAAATGTCAAAAAAAGCACAATACATTGTTGCATATTGAACAAGAGAGCGTCGATCGGAAAACGAGCGAAGCATCCTCATCGAAAAAATCAGTCGTTACACACTGTGCAAGAGAATAAAATGCACCTGAATCAGAGAACGCGTCTTCGAGTATCAACTTCGTTCGAAAACCAACGGCGCACGTGATATTGTCGACAGCTCGAGTCGAAGTGGAGGACGCCGATGGGAACCGGCAGTTTTGTCGCGCACTCCTGGATCCGGGCTCTCAATCCAACTTAATTTTAGACGAACTTGTTCGACGACTGAGGTTAAAATTCAACAAGCAGAGCGAGATGATCAGTGGCGTTAACAAATCGCAAACAAACATAGCAAGAATGACGGAAGTAAAACTCAGGTCAATATCCGCAGATTACGAGACAGTAATTAAGTGTCTCGTATTACCCAGCATAACCGAGAGACTACCGCAAGTTAAGATCAACAAAAGGTTGATATACATTCCGGACGGATTACAATTAGCTGATCCGAACTTCCACGAACCCGGTACGGTTGATCTGCTTCTAGGCGCAGGGCTGTTTTGGCAATTGATTTGCGCAGATTCCATCAAGCAAGAAAAGGGAATACCGAAACTACAAAACACACTATTGGGATGGATTGTTGGAGGAGAACTCGTCGACTCAAGATCGAAGACTCCGCAATTCTGTGGTCTCGTTACGAACGCAGCTCTGCTCGAACAACTTGAGAGATTTTGGAACCAGGAAGAAACACGTGAAATTCGACATCTCACCAAGGACGAAGTCGATTGCGAACGACAATTCATGGAATCGGTAAAAAGAGACGATACTGGGCGATTTATCGTAGCGTTGCCGAAAAAATCTGAAGTGAGTTTGGGAGATTCGGAGAATCAAGCACCCCGAAGATTATACGCACTCGAAAGGCGTTTTAAAGCAAACCCAGAAATCAAAAACGAGTACGTCAAGTTTTTGCAAGATTATGAGGATCAAGGCCACATGTCTAAGGTATCAGGTGACTCGGCTATCAACTCCAAAGGCATATACATCCTACCGCATCAACCGGTAATTAGACCGGATAGCATGACGACGAAATTGCGGGTTGTATTCGATGCATCGGCAAAAACTTCGAACGGAATGGCCTTAAACGATTAGTTGATGATCGGGCCAAATTTACAAAAAGACTTGTTTGACATAATTTTGAGGTTTAGAGCGCACGAATTTGTCATCACTGCAGACATTGCAGCGATGTTCCGACAAATTGTCATACAAGAAGACGACCGGGATCTGCAGAGAATACTGTGGAGAGTAGATCCAACGAAGCCTGTTCAAATCTACCGTCTCAATACAGTGACATATGGAACGGCACCTGCACCTTACTTAGCCATGAGGAGCCTATGACAATTAGCGACGGACGACAAAGAGTTTCCTCGAGCATCACGAGTACTTTGCGACGATTTTTACATGGATGATGTTTTGACAGGCGTGGGTACAATAGAAGATACTATGGATTTACAGCAACAGTTGTCTCAGCTGCTTCAGAGAGGTAAATTCCAGTTAAGGAAATGGCGTTCTAATGACCATCGGGTGCTGGCAAGTCTTTCCAACGAGGGTAAAACCGACAGCCTGTTAAAAATCGACAAAGAGGGAGCAATGAAGACGCTAGGACTTCTCTGGGACGCGAGCTCAGATACTATGCACTACAGTGTAAAGGTCGAGGAGACATCTAAGATCACGAAGCGTCTTGTACGGTCAAAGATTGCTCAAATCTTCGACCCATTGGGTCTGTTGGGACCTGTTATCATCAACGCGAAATGTATTATGCAACAAATGTGGCAGTTAAAGACGGGATGGGACGAGCCCTTACCGCAAGAATTGCAAGCAACATGGAACGAGTACTACGGCTCTCTTCCGATGATAAATGAAGTTCGGATACCACGAAACATTAATCGAGGGAACGTCGAAGGAGAATTTGATCTCGTCGGGTTTGGAGATGCCTCCGAGAAAGCATACGGAGCTTATCTCTATGCCGTTTCTCGAACCGAAAAAGCAACAATGCAATCACATCTAATCAGCTCGAAAAGTCGAGTTGCGCCGCTGAAGATTGTTTCTCTACCGAGACTCAAATTAAGTGCTGCACTTCTGCTCGCAAAATTGTGCGATACAGCACAGAGGGCATATGGAGAAAAAATCCGAAGCATCCATCTCTGGAGCGACTCGACCATCGTACTCAGTTGGACAGCTTCAAACCCGAACACCCAGAAACCCTATGTGGCCAATCGGATTTCGAAAATTCAAGATCTTTCGCAAAACGTAGTGTGGCTACACGTGGAGTCCAAAGAAAATCCCGCAGATTTAGTTTCTCGAGGAATCACTGTCGAGGATTGGAAACGCAATAAATTGTGGTGGCACGGGCCAAAATGGCTTACAACAGGCGAATGGCCTCAACAGAATGAGATTGAGATCGATGCTTCGGAAATGAAAGCACAAGCTGTACTGGTAAACACAAACACAAATTGCGACGTGTTAAGAAGATTTTCTTCATTCGAAAAACTCCAACGGGTAATATGCGGCTTATGTGCTACGGTTTAAGGCAAACGCTTTAGGCAAAAACAATAACGGTACTCTATCGGTCGACGAACTTACACGGGCTGAAATAGCTATTATAAAAATGACACAACAAGAGGCATTTGGCCCAGAGCTTCGAGCTTTGAAGCGTGAGCAGCCAATTTCCAAGGGTAGTAAACTTGCGGCTCTTAGTCCATTTATGGATAGAGATGGGCTCATTCGCGTGGGTGGTCGACTTTCGCGCGCAAATATTCCGGAAACAGAAAAACATCCAGTGATTTTGCCGTCAAAACATCACGTCACAAAAATAATTGCGAAAACAGAGCATTTTAGACTACATCATTGTGGTCCAGAACAGTTGCTTCACTCACTTCGCCAGAGGTATTGGCCGCTCAGCGGTCGACAAGAAGCACGTAAGATAACGGGCAGTTGCCTGCAATGCTTCCGAAGGAAACCAAGAGTTCCAGAAGTAATAATGGGAGATTTACCGATCGAACGAGTGTGCGGATCAATTAAACCGTTCACCAATGCGGGAGTGGATTATGCAGGGCCACTCCAAGTTCGAGAAAGCCGCAGACGCGGGCGAATTCACACATCAAAGGCCTGGATAGCAGTTTTCACCTGTTTTTCTACGAAAGCTGTACATCTGAAGCTCGTCACAGAACTAACGACAGAATCTTTCTTAGCAGCTCTGCGAAGATTCGTTGCAAGAAGAGGAGTATGTTCACGGATGACATCGGACAATGGCACGAACTTCGTGGGAGCAGCAAGGGAGTTGAAAGAAGTCTACGAGTTTCTCAAGACAAAACACGATGCCATATCGGACCACTTGGCTCGTCAGAAGATTGAGTGGAAATTCATTCCGCCCCGAGCCCCGCATTTTGGCGGGCTCTGGGAAGCGGCTGTAAAAGCCACAAAGCGGCATCTCAACACTGTAACGAAGGGATTAGTATCGACGTTTGAAGAGTATTATACGTTACTTGTAGAAATCGAATCGATCCTGAATTCCCGACCTCTCACTCCTTTATCCAGTGATCCAAACGATCTGTCAGTGTTGACTCCGGCCCACTTCCTCCTAGGGGACTCACTGCTCCTAGGGGATTACCTGCTGAATACCGCTACGAAAAAATATCCGACAATAGGCTATCTCGATGGCAGCATCTCCAAAAAGTGCGACGGCATTTTTGGGCACGATGGCATCGTGAGTACTTGCAAGAATTGCAAAAACGGCAGAAATGGCGTACGAACGGCGAGGCTCTGGAAATCGGTACTCTGGTACTATTGAAAGAGGATCAGGTGCCACCGCTCCATTGGATCGTCGGACGGGTTGTAGTGCACCTCGGCGCAGATAACGTTGCAAGAGTGGCAACTGTTAAAACACCGACGGGACTGTTTAAAAGAGCAGTCAAAAATCTCTGTCCGCTTCCGACAGAAGAAGACGAGTAACTACGATTATCAGTCATCTTCAATTATTTTCAGTTATTAAGTTTATTGTTTAGAAAGCAATTAATTTGTTTGCCTTTAATTCTTAATTTATTGATACGCAACGCTCAGTAAGAAAGAACTGAAGAGCGAGCGGATTTAAAAAAAAAAAAAAAAATTAGATTATTTAGCAATAATATCTTAATCATTTTATATGTTCAAGCTTTGAATTAGTTGCGTTTGTTTATAAATACCTATCGGATTCAGAGAAATGTTCCTATAATTCATTACAGTATACTATGTTGCCAAAGTAGGCTCCGTTAAATGATACATTCATTTATGTTCATGTTATTTGTAAAACTTCGCTCCAGAAGATTATTAATTGAAAGAGAATCTTTCAAGGGGGGCGGAATGTCGCCGAGTACAGCGCCTCTCGTGAGAGAAGTAGTGAAAAACAAGATGGCGAACGGGAATGTAGAATAAATAAATCGCTCTCGGATAAATCGAACAAAATTGTGTACATCATTTCCCCCAACAGTGATATTTACTTTTGAACGGAAATCTCTTTGTCTTGCGAACAGATGATGTAATTTTTGTTTGTGAGATTGTGATTTTTGATATTTTCCGAAACGGTTTTTTATTCCTTTTTTTTGCAAGCGGATATTTTTATTTCTTTTGCGAGTTTTGCGTTATTGTTTTTTTTGCGAGTTGTTTTTGGGTGTGCCATTGATATTTTTTCCGGAACTGGATATTATTATTTCTTCTTTTTGCGTGTGCCATTAGTTTTTTTTGTGATTTTGATTGTTTTTTTTTGTTTGCGATTTTGATTGTTTTTTTTGTTTGCGATTTCGATTGATTTTTTTGCGATTTTGATTGATTTTTTTTTGCGATTTGAGTGATTTTCTTTGCGATTTTTGGTTAGAGTTTTCGTCGAACTATCTTTTCTTTTTTTTGTGTGCGTATTGGGTGTGCTCAAGTACGATGACCGTACTTTCGTCTAAGCAGGGGGGAGTTGTAGCAAAAAATTTGTTCAATTTCCCCATTTTTCATTGCGTTTTATCGACCCGAAGTCCATCGTCACCGAAACCGTAAAATACGGTGGCGATGTAAAAATAAGTAGGCGATGCGACTCATGCGAGCTCTACCCCCCCTCTTTCTCCTCCTGTACCCCCTCACCCGGACCGGAGAAGACAGCGAGAACAAGTCCCGACGGCGAGGCTCGTTAGCCGTCGCACGAGGCCCCCACCATCTCATCACGGTGGGGCGAACGAATTTACGTTACCGTCGCGAAAACGAAGCACGGTGGCGCTGAGACGCCGGCGTACGGCGATGCGCGCGGCTCGCGATCACGCGAGGCCCCCTTCCCACCCCAGCGAAGACCGAAGGACCCGGCAGAAGCCGGCAATTTCCTCACTTCGGGTCTGATTGTCGTAGATTAAGGAGCGAGCGAGCGAATCCCATTTCGAGACCACGTGTGTGGGAAATTTTTTGTATTGCGTGAGTACCCGATTTTTATACCCGGTCCCTCCATCCCAAAGTTCGCAATTTCTCCCTGTTTATTATTTTTTCCCCCGTTTATAATTTTTCTCCGTTTAGTCTTTTCTCCTTTCACCAAATTACGGTCCGTCCCGTGTTCCATGCTTTCCAGCTGTGTCGAGGTACTTCGGTGTAAGAGCCGTTAGGCAGGATTCTCTTCCCCACCCCTGAACCTGTCTCCTGTTCCCCGATGAGCCGCTGAGCTATGATTTAATTTTTATTTTTAACTGTTTTTGTAAGTTGAATTACGGTGTCGTTTCCGTCTAAACGACTGGCGCCCATTCCAACTTTTTCTTTTTTGTTGCATTGGAGTTGAACCTCGTATCGAGCCAGCTATCTCGTCTGTACACCCTTTTGTTATTTTTATTTGCGTTAAATAAATTACGCCTATTTTATTATTTCAAACCCCTTTTTTATTTCTCTTTTATCTTGTTAATTTTCCCCGTGTACCTTCCCTTGCCCCGAAAGTTGCAGATCACAAATCCCGAGTTGTTCACGATGGCTACGTGACATCCCGCCTAAATTTCTCTAAAGTTGGGCTTACACATTTTTCGAATCACAATAGATTTGTGGGAACACGTTGACATGTTTCGATACCTGCATGAAAATGTTCGCACGTATTTCGCGATAACATTGGTTATTGGTGATAGAAGCTAAAACTTGAGCTTTCTTTCAATTGAAACGTTGAACTAAGGATACAATCGTTGGAGTGAGGACTCAATCGATTCATCATTAATTCAGATGGATAATCAATCCGATTGATCATTGATAATTCTGCTGAAAAAATGATCATTAGTAGTGTTTATGGCGATATTTATTGTATAGTTGTACAATTCGTTACATTGTGGATCACAGAATAAAACTTATATAATTAATATAATTGTTTCGAGGTGTCATTGGTTGTTTTTAACAAATATGACGCTGCCGTGGGGTTACCCCACCGGGGTGGCAGTGTGGCAATTTAGTGCCGCTCTATTTTTGTGGTAGTTCTTGCGTTGGATCAGTATAGTAAAAGACGGTACTGTGGAACTAGAAATCAGCTGAATGACCATGATAATTAATGTTAAAAAAAATAAAATTTTTAAGTTACAGGTATTTATCGTTTTCACAGCTTAGTCATTATTCGTCGTCGACCATTTTCATGGAAATTGTTCTATTGAATATGATTCCATTTAATCGATATTCATAACATAAGAAAGGCGCGGAGTTCCGTATATGTACTGATCGACAGCGTAGTTTTTTTTTACGTTAGATTTGTCACTGAATGCGACTTGGAATATATCTGAACTAACCGGCGTAATGGATATTCGTCCGACATCAATACATTGAAGTTATCAATTTCAAAATTCATGTAATTCTTCACTTTGCCAACATCCGCAAGAACACCTTTCATTCTACATACGGTCACGTATTCAGTACGTACAACTCGTAAATCCTGAATGTCTCGACTCGAATCTGGAAGTAAATCTTTCTTTGATATTACATCGTTCGTGTTTCGAAGTACGGGATATGTGATGGTAAGTATAATGACGTAAGTTGTTATCTCTCGAAAACAGCGATGGGCATTCAATGAAATTCAATGAAAATGATTTAAAAATGCTTTTACGAATAAATTATCACAGACACAGACTATCATGTATATCCAATAGTACAGCCGATAGCAAAGCAATAATTGATTAGAATGATTTATCATTTCTGCTGAAATGTAAACATTTTGATTTTAGCTCAATAATTTATCATCGCTATTCACTGAAAAAAGTATTTTACACCTGTTCATTAAATGCTGATTGAAAGCAACGTAATTCTCTTTTAACCATCGCTTAAGGTGGGTAAGGATTGTGGCGCTTAAGCGCATTTCTTGTTCACCTCATCCGTTTTAGTATTCATAAAATACTAGAATTGCATCTGGCGAGTGTTCGAATTTCAAAATTATCGTCCGTTAAACGATTGTACCGAGGCAGGTTCATCATTGTCGCATACGAGAATAGCCTCTCAACCGGCGCAGATGACGGTGGTGGTGTGTTGTACCGTACAAATAAATCCTTAATTTCCGGATAGTTATCGATGACTGACATATTTTCTCTGCAGGGATCACTTATGGAGGTCCGCATCTCCAATTCGGTTGCTGACTCCTCAAGAGATAAATTGGTGTCATCGGCGGGTATATCGTCTTCGCCAAAGTCGAAATCGCCGTTGTCAACCCAGGGTTGTTGGATTTCTTTCGACTTTGCGGAGCGTTGAGAAGCTTCCGTCGCTGCTGCCATCACGACCTCTTTCACTTTCACTTGTGCAGCCGGGCTGAGACATTTCAGCCAGCGCGTTTTGAACTGCGGCTGCAATACTGCTGCTACCGCCGCAAATACTCCATTTCCTACAACTTCGAAGAAATCGCTGAAGCAATCTTCAAGGTTTTGTACCAAGTCGACTGCTATAGTTCGACAATGGTTAAACCTCCCACTCACTTTGTTGTGATTCAACTTACGGCGCAGAGAAATAAGACTGGGAAGAAGATAACCATAGAAACATGATTTTTCACCCTGAAGTCTATCAAGTGTTTCCGCTACTCTCTTAAACACTGAAGGTATTCAGAAATGAATTCATAATCACTATCTCTCAGCGGAGTCGAAATGCTGAGAATCTCATTAGCTTCGGGTATTTTTTCGCGCAGATCATAAATCTGCTGCAGTGCATCAAAAAGGGAATTCCATCTTACAACTACAGGTCTCGAGAGACATTGCCCGAGTGTTTTTGACAATATCTCTCGTCGTTTTGGGGATCGTAAAATGTTCCACAAGCATTGGCAACGTGCTATGACTTGATCGAACTGCAACGATAACGCTCTGGATGCTTTGATGGTTTTCAAAACATCCGTGGTCGCTAATAGATTAAGTGTGTGGCTTGCACACTTAAAATGACGCGGCAAATCGCTAAGCGTACTTACCTCACCGTCACTGTCATCGGAAAAAGCATTATCAATTTCACCTGATGTAGCGTCATCTGTACCGCATGCCATCTCAGTATCAGAATCAGACTCAGAATCCCTCGCCAGTTCGACTTCAGCAATTTCACTAATGTCAACGCCAAATTCTTCGAAAGCTTTTTTGAAATTGCTAGCATTATCCGTCACTGTAGCGATAATCTTTTGTGAATCTAAACCAAAAGACGCGTGGATTTCCTCGATCAAGCTCGCGATTCTATCATGTGTATGCGATCCTGGAAACCTTCGGCAGGCGATGGCAGCTGAATGCCTTAACAAATTTGTTGGGTTAATCTGCGGAAATATATTTTTTAATGTCAAAGGTTGTTTGAAGCAACTTTTCTACAGCATTTCTACTATCATTTTCTCGGACGCACCCAATGGACGGTTACACCTAAAAACCGGCGACTATTCGCCGTCCAAATATCCGCGGTTGTGCAGACATATGTCGCGTCGTCTTTCAATTGGGCGATAATGCTATCCATTTGAGCACGATACATTTGATGTACCCGACGCTCCAGAGTACGTCGTGACATGTGCTTCAGCGGCACGCCGTTTTTTTTTATGTTCAAATCTATGAAATAATATTGTGGATTCGTCGAATGACATGTGCATTGAATTTCAATGGTTGAAATGATATAACCTATATAAATGATATAGAAATAAATGTCAATATACCAGTACTCTCACCATCAAATATTTTGCGGAAAGATGGCATTTCTACAGTAGAAAAAGGGGCGCCGCTTTCGAGAATATAATTCGTCACATTGTGTTCGTAAAGCGACTGCGAAAAAGTACAAGAATCATTTTTTTTTCGCCCTACTGTGCGACCGCCTTCATCGATTTGGGCCTTTTTGAATCTTTTATAGGCGTGATAATCGTCCTCATACTCTTAGTGGTGCTTCCTCTGGGAGTAGAGATGAGTTTCGTCATGAAACGTTCAGGTGGTTTGGTATTCCCGGATAATGATAACGATAACGATAACGATAGCAATAACGATAACGATAAATCATGTCATGACTTTTATTATGAAGATATGAAGATATAGGAAGTAAAATAATAATTTCAATATAAAAATTTGAAAAATAATACCAATTATATAAAATTGAATAGAAAATGGTAATCGACATGAATTAAAAGGATCAAATCCACATTCAAATGGTGTTAATTTATCTCGATCATTTATTTTTTTTTATAATAAAAATTTTTTAATTATTAAAATTAATGCAATAAGAAAAAGGGTAATTATGCAGTTGTGCGGCTTTTCCGAATTTTAAAGTTTTTCAAAATTTTCTTTTTCGAGGATGCGTGTTCGGTCTTATAGATGAATAATCAGGCGGGGGAGATCAGAAAATGTTTTCCGAAATATTTTTTTTTTACGTTTTTTAATTTTTTTTTTTTTTTTTTTTTTTTTCAATTTGCGTGGTTCCGAAGCTGTTTTCTCGTATCATATATACGTGTATATGTGTGTGTATGATTGGGCGTATGTGTAGACGAGCGTCGATGCGTGTGCGCATCTGCGGAAGGGCGCGCGCGTGTGTGATGATGCCGCGAAATTCAACCGTCTCTAACTCGCGAACGGCTCGAGCTATAGCGGTCGAATGATGTAAACATGTGATCTCCATATCATCTGCAATATTTGTTCTAATTAATACAGGTGGAATTGAAGTATGTTAACACAAGTATGAGAACACTTTTGTGAGTAATTTTATTAGGCGGGCGAGAAAAATAGTTAAAATAAATAAAGTGTGATATTATAAACAAAAAATAATAGTTAAAATTTTGATTCTGATTAAATAAAATTTCAAAAAAATGACGAATGGAATTTTTTAATTCCAGTCCCCGGGTTTTTTGCGTTTCTTTGTCGTCGTTACGTTAGATAAGCTTGGTGGCCCTGAAAAGGGCCGATGAAGTTGGTGGCCTTGAAAAAGGCCAATGAAGATACCGTTAATTTACTCTCCCGAGCGACTGTCTTCCTGTTCTTTCATGGCCGCAATGATTCGGAATATCATATGGAATCTATCCACGTGTTTTGGATATTGCCGTTTTAAAAAAAATTCGGCAATATATCCATCCATATGATACTCCCGACGACCGTAACGCGGAACGTTCGCTCGAACTTCCCGCCAGGTACGCTCGATATTCTGCGTATGTGCGCCAGTATCCGGATCGACAAAATTATACGAATGGTTGACCGTCAGATGTTCGAAGCCTTTCGACTGGAGGCAATTGTATGCTCTCCAGCAATCCGACATAATTGTCGATCCAGGTCTAACCTTTTGCAGAATAACGTCCAGCAAAGTTTTCGACGACCTGTCCGAAACGGGAACGATAAAAACTTCCTTGGTATCACGAGAAAAACCACCGAATATCCACTGGCCATCGATGATGCGACCTCGATGGTATTTACGTTTTCCGAATTTCGCTTCATCGATTTCGACGATACAGCCGGGACCACCGATCGGCGATGATTTCGAGATGTACCACGAAAGTATCGCTTCTCGTATAAAGCTCGACCAATCCACAATTGTATGAGCACTAAGGCCCATTTCGATTTCGAGAAATTCTTGTCTCGGAGGCTTCAATGTAACGAAATAGCTGATAAAAATACAGGCATCCTCGATCGAAAGCGCTGCATTTTTAAACCATGTGTCCGTCCGGATCGATTTCTTGAAGGCACACTTTTCCGTCACCACTTTCTTCCCCTTCGTGATTTTTTTACTTTTTTGACACCTCCAGAAGGAATCTTTCGAATTGAAAACTGCCGGTTGTCCACAATTATCGCACTTTACCGAGTTTGGGATTACGCCATGTGATTTCAGAAAATCAAAAAGCCGATCCTGATTTTCACACAGGCGATGAAATTCACGTAAAGAAAAAACACAGCCGTCACAATCCATCGTACTCGAAAGAACTATCGAAACTGTGGAATTCTTGTGGATTAGATAGACGGCAGGCAACAACAAAGTAGTGTTTACGTTTTTCAATGTCGAACGAGGTTGTTTTCAATCCGCAAAACAGTCGCCACAGTCGATATACGACGTTAAATATTTCTTTTCATCGTTTACCAAGAATCCAAATAAACCAAAAAAACCGACTTTGCTTCGCATAACCATACGAAGACTTGATTTCCACGCCCAACATATAGGTATGAAATTACTCACAAAAGTGTCCTCTATGACGTACTTCAATTCCAGAGAAATCGGTCTGGCGTCCACTATTAATTATAACAAATATTATAGATAATATACAGATAGCTTAATAATACACACACACACACACATCTGCACATATATATAATGCAGGAAAACAGCTCTAGAACCGTATCAGACCGCTTCAGAACGGCGCAAATAAAAAAAAATTAAAAAAAAATGTTTTAACGTAAAAAAAAATATTTCGGATAACATTTTTCGACCTCCCCCACCTGATTCTTCATGTAGAGGACAAACTGAATATCCTCGAAAAAGAAAATTTTGAAAAACTTTAAAATTCGGAAAAGCCGCACAACTGCATAATTACCAGAAAAAGTAATTGTGAAAGATAATAAAGCTAAAAAAATCATTATTATAATATTTGTATAAAAAATAATATTCATATAATTAAATTTATCAAATAAAATAATTTTTAATTCTAAATACAATTTTATAATAAAATAAATTTAAAAAATTTAAAAAAACTCCCGACTGGAGTAAAAATCGAACACAAAAAAAATTAGAACGAAAAAAAAGTAATCTGATAGAAAGCATGAATAAAATTCATGAATCTAAAAAGAATACAACAAATTAATGAATTTAGAATGGAAAAAACAAATTAGTGAAATTAAAAGAATGAAATAAATAAATAAATTCAAAAACGATAAAATAATTTAAGAAGTCATCTTAGTTTATTCATAGTTTTAATTATGATCGTTTGTTTGTATGAGTTCAATTTTTTGAATCGTGGTAATTTTCTCACTGCCCTCAATTCAGTCGGGAGACGTTTTCTTTCGTATCGTCGAACATCTAAATCCAGATCGTCTTCATGTTCAATTATCTAATGGCGTCTTCTTTGCACTGTCAAACATCTATATCCTATATCATATTTATGGTTGATGAATAACGTCTCCCGACTGAATTGAGGGCAGTGAGAAAATAACCACGATTCAAAAAATTGAACTCATACAAACAAACGATCATAATTAAAACTATGAATAAGCTAAGATGACTTCTTGAATTATTTTATCGTTTTTGAATTTATTTATTTATTTCATTCTTTTAATTTCACTAATTTGTTTTTTCCATTCTAAATTCATTAATTTGTTGTATTCTTTTTAGATTCATGAATTTTATTCATGCTTTTTATCAGATTACTTTTTTTTCGTTCTAATTTTTTTTGTGTTCGATTTTTACTCCAGTCGGGAGTTTTTTAAAATTTTTTAAATTTATTTTATTTCATACTTTTTAAAGATAATTCGATATAATTTTCTCCACGTCCGCCAATGATTGGAATCATTTAGCTCAAACAAGACGTCCACGTCACAAAACAATTTTTCCTACTAGTGTCATAATGTAGTATTGTTTATCGATTCAATATCGTAAAACGTGACCACTGTATAGAAATTTGATGAGACAAGACTTTAAAAGTATCGACTAGCTGCGGCACATGCTGGTTGTCCTTCGGCGCAGTTGAGTACAGTCTGAGCGAAATGTCAGCGCATCATGTGATTGTTCAGCGCGGCTCCATGTAGCCATGACAAATTGTCAGCCCATCGTGGAGTCTTGAGGGCGGCTTAATACAGCCTTGACCAAATCTCAG
This sequence comes from Sussaba pulchella, assembly GCA_963971145.1. Classification (NCBI taxonomy): domain Eukaryota; kingdom Metazoa; phylum Arthropoda; class Insecta; order Hymenoptera; family Ichneumonidae; genus Sussaba; species Sussaba pulchella. Next base: position 4,876,377 of record OZ020166.1, read on the forward strand.
TGCATTATGGAGATTTTAAGCGCGGCTCTATGTAGCCTAGACCAAATGTCTGCGCATTGTACAGTTTTCGAGCGCGGCTCGACGTAGCCTTGACCAGATGTCGGCGCATTCCGCTCGTCCTTCCCAGTCATTATAGGTTTTGAATATGTCTTAAGCAGGTGAACATTGAATGAATGCTGCTTCAAAAAGGACCTGACTCATATAGGAAAAACAATGAAAACAAATATACATATTGTGCATTCTGACAAATCGCTTTGTCTAAAGTTTTGTCGGTTGGAGGATAAAGTAAAAAATTGAATCTGACAACAATTTTTTTCTTTCGAATTAAAAATTCCACCGAGGTAAACAATATCACTGGGCATAACCACATCGTCCAGCTGAACATCAATATTCACGTTTTTCACAATCCTGATAACATTATCATACGTTGAATAAAAAAGAATGAACTCATTAAACAATATCGTTAGTACGTGAAATCAGTTGATGGCCATAAATGAAACAATATCACCGGGCATAACCACGTCATCCGACCTAACCTCCACATTCACATACATCTCAATTTCACGCCCGAATACAAGTATCCAGAATTATTAATTCGACGTGCTTTATAAAATCGTCAGTAGATCAATCCTGCTAACTAACTAATTATTGAACGTTAAATGGAAAATGCACTCTTTAAAAAAATATCGTTTATACATGAAATCAATTAATAAAAAATTTTCACTCTGAATCACTCGAGAAAAAAAAAAATTTCCATTGAAAGTTCTGTTTCGAGGTTAAAACGATCGACCAATTGCGCTGTCTCTCTCGCACTCAGCGATGTCGTCCAGAGCCTCGATGCAAAGCACACGGATACGTTCCATTACACTTACACACGCGCTGTCACAGCAGATGATGCCGTGAAGTCTGCGATTCATGCAGTCGAACCCATCAAAATTGCGATTTGAGAAAAACGTTCGAAAACGTTCAAATTTCTACATTTAATATCGCTGCGAGTTGAGATCTGGTCGTAAATATTATGGAAGCTAAACCCTCTCTGTGACTTCCGACACCGATGTACATCAATTTGTAAGAAGAAAATCAGCCGTTTGGCCGGTAAAGCATTTCCAACGAAACGCCAATTCACGTTGCTCACGACGAAACACATAACTCCCGATTTCAGCCGGGAGTTAAAAATCAATTTTACTAAAAAATTAACTCGTGAATAAAATAATCAATATACACTACCGCCAGAAAGTATCAGACCACTTACCGCGCGCTCTATGAAAAACTAGTCGCGACTTTGAAAGACGGTGGCTCCGTAAAACATGAAGCGACGGATTTTTCACGAAAACCGTTGGAAAGCTTATTAAATTCTGCGTTAGATGGGTCCTGGTTGCGTGAATTTTAATTGCTGAATTGCGAATTATCACGGGAGGGAGACAAAAAAATAATTCCGATTTTTACAGAAATTCAAACGTCCACTTTGACCCTCGGCAGGAGCTAGGAAATTTTTTTTTTTAAATCGCTACTTCCCAAAAAGAACCTTTGAGATATTTGCTGTCGATTCCTCCAAAAAAAATTGAAAAATCTTAAGGCGTTCCCAAGATATGAATTTATTTCTATGAGCGTGCAGAATCCACATGAGGACAGTTCGTCGGACGATTCATGGCGATTCAAGAGCCTCAGCTCGCGCTTCGCGTTTGTCACCAGGGCCGAATGGCAAATAGAGGGTCCCGTGGGATCCTGTTACTCTACTCAAAGTTTTCATTTTTATTTATTTTCCGTATACCCACTGAATTATCTCGCAAATATTATGAGCGCTAGACTACACATATAATTACCAATATAAGTGTTGAATAATTAATTGTTAATTGAATAAGAAACTTTTCAAAAGGCAACGGGAATTTTTCGAATTATTATTTATTGATTCCTCATCAAATAGAATTCGATTGTCGGAAAGAAATCAGATGTATTGAATCCAAGCAATCAGCAAATGACAATAGTCAATTGAACAATTGATTAATTATTTTTACACCATATAATTTTATATTCGTCAATAAAGGATTCCCCACCTATTGCTTTACTTCGTGTTGAAACTGCTGGAATTCAATTCAAACACCAACGGAAATATTTTCTCACTCATACAATATATTAAATAAATAAAAATAAAAAAATTCCCAATTGAAAAATCCGTTGCCCCAAATTTAAAAGTATTTTAATATTTTTTTCGGAAAGCTGAGAAAATTTTATAGGAGATATGTATTTTCCGAGTTGAGATCTCTATAACTTTTTATTGAATCAAATTTAAAATCAATCAATCAATTTTATTTTAGGTGGAAATCCTCTAAGTGACAAAAAATTTAATAATAAAATAATTTTGTTAATTTTATTGTTAATAAGTAAGATTTGATTTAAAAAGAAAATTTCAAATTCATCAAGTATTATTATAATAGATATATCAATCAATGAATAACATGAAAAATACAATATTTATAAATTTTTTTAAATTAATAAATTAATTAATATTCATCCAATATGATTTAATGATGAATATCTTATAATTCGAAGAGATTGATGATTAACTCCTGATATTGCACCTTATATGCAAGATATAATTAAAGAAATATAAATAATTTTATAATTAATTTAATTATCTAATATTATTATAGGAATGATTTTTTGTGAAGTAGATAAAATTAAACGATTAATTCATTGTATATTATTTATTAAATTAAGCAGCCTTTTCTATCGGAAATCATGAGACTCGGCGATCATTGCATTAGTCGATCAATTTCGCGGAATGAATATTTGAACGTAAAACATACCTTTAAATGCTGGATATAGTTAGTTGTTGCTTGCAGCGTTCCTTTGATTTCCGTTCGTAGTTGGCACAACATACACGATGCAACAATTTGTCCTCCCAACGATGATTTCGATAAATTAGCTTTAAAGAATTTGCCATCCAAGAGCGCTTTTTTTTGGCACGCCGCAGCCAATTTATCGAGATCCGCCGTTGCTTTTGCGGTGGATGGATTCTGTCCATCAATCGAATCACTTAATGACGTCGACGGTTGAACACAGGCCATCTCGGGGCACTCCGTTGTCATATGAATTGCACGGTTTTTTCGATTATCGACCGATTTTAACGTCGTCGTACTCGTAACTGAGCGAATGATAGGCGAGTAGCAATGTTTTTCGTCGGCCAAGCTTCGCGTTCGAACAAAGCTTGCTAGCCTGCTAGTATATCTATACATCTCTACACATCTCTTGTAACGTTACTCTTTTTGGAGCAGGGCTGAACCGTACTCCAAAACGTAACGACGCGTAGGTTCAGGCCCACGCGTTGAAATTTTTAGGGCAGGAGCTGGAAATAAATTGTACCATTATATTCTAAATAATAATTATTTATTGAGCGACGAGTTTTCCGTGGTTACATCAGTTTATAAAAAAAAAACAGAAATAAATTTAACGAGCAGGAAGCTTAACAAACAAGCTGCAAGTTGGAACTTGCAATTTGCTTCCTCGAAATCGTAGGTTGTGAACGAAGATTTCTCTATGATGAATCATTTGTTTGTTCTGAATCTGATAGATTAAACGGAGATATTTATATGAGTGGTAATTTTCTATTTAATCTTTGGCTTCCTCATAGAGGAATCTTCGTTCACTACCTACGATTTCGAGGAAGCAAATTGCAAGTTCCAACTTGCAGCTTGTTTTTGGAAATGTAAAAACGATACAAAATCCGATTCACGGCTTGAATCATGACCAAAATTATAGTTAAAGTCTGAGTTATAGAGCTCGACATGCGTCCAAAATTTGGGAGCCGTAGCTGAAACTGTTCTTGAGTTATACACGTTTGAATCTTGGGAGGTCATCTTGAACGTACATAATAATTCAAAGTGTCCTAAAATTCGAACGCGTTGTTCGGTTTCTACCAAATTTAGTAACAAATGAAGCTGATTGTTAGTTTAAGCGTGTTCATGAATTCGAGCACGTTCAGTCGAATATTTTGCAACTTGCAGAGGTTCGAACTTCGAAATTTATAGTTGCTATAAAATTGGATCCGGTGAGCCGATCTTTGCCAAATTTGACAGATATCATTGCTTAATGATGTTCTATACTCGTGTAAATTTAGAGCTCGATTGGTTGAAGTTAACGAAAGTTATAGCGACAAATTTGATTTTTTGAAAAATTCAAAATATCATAAAATCGAAAATTATCGTTGGATTCGGCCCAAATGCAATACCAACAAACATTATATACAAATCTCTTTGTCAAAAACTATTTAGACGAATATCTCGAAATTTGCGACAGTTATAGTGCGTACTTCCTTTTTTTGGAAATTTGAAAACGACACATAATCCGAGCGACGCCTTAAATCATGACCAAAATTATGGTCGGAGAAGGGGTTATAGAGCTGCACATGCTTGCGAAATTTGGGGGCTGTAGCTGAAACCGTTCTCGAGTTATACACGTTTGAATTTTGGGAGTCCGTTACACACATACACACACACACACACACACACACACACACATACACACATACATCCGAACATTTTCTAAATATGATGGTGCTGTCCATTAATTTTTTCGTCATTTCTTATATGTTTCTTGATGGAGCCACGCATTTGTTTCCTGACGAAACATATTATATGACGAACACAAACACACAACAAAAAAAACGGCACGGATTTGCCCGATGTATGATTATCGTTTTGCCATGCGCGATCGAAAACGCGAGTCGATCGCTATTTATGCCCCCCTCAATCGACTTTCTTTTCCTCACCGCGCAATCCAACCCGGTCGTCTCATTCTCCCCACGTCGGCTTCTTCCTTCTCATTCACCCGAACGCAAAATTAACCTTTCCCAAGAACAAATAGGTCCAGCATGAACCGTCAACGAAATAAATAAAAAAAATTGCAAAAAAATTTCAAAAAAGTTTACAAAGAACGAAAAAAAAAAAGAAAAAAACGAACGCAGGAGCATACAGGGTGGGATATTTTTTTCTGAAAACTCGGGAAGATCAGGGCGTAATTTTGTGCGGCGAGAAACGAGAAGAAGACTGCCAAGAGCGTTGGCACGAAGATGCGAGAAGTGTAGAGCTACGAGGGCCGGCTTCGAGGGGGGAAAAGGAGGGGGGGGGGGGGGGTTAGGGGGGTAGCAAAAGACGAGTGAGTGTAGAGTAGAAACCCCGGAAGAGAGGGGGCAGGGGGGTCTTCGTGATACACGGCCATTATGAGCCGGAGCATTTTCTCACGGGATCTACCCCGGCTCTAATTATATGTCTAGCTTGCTCCTGAAACCTACGGCATCATTGCTAAATATTCTCTGTGGCCAGCACCGCACCGTCGCCGTTGCTATCACCGACTGGCCAAAGCCGCTTTGCTAAAAAAAACCAAAGAACCAAAAAAAAAAAAAAAACAAGAAACCCAAAAATCTAATTTTTACTTTGGACGCATTGGGTTTGGATTCGGTCCAGTGCGCGGATGAGTTCCGAATTCTCGCAACGTCGATTTCGATGCTCGGACAAAACTGCGTTGGGTTTTCGAAGAAGAGGGGGAAAAAAAAATTCGAAACCGAATCGTCGTGATCGGTCGATAACGAAGGATATTGTGCGAAATCCGCGTTTTATCGTTCGGATCGGTCGTTTTGCACGAGAATCCATTAAATGGGCGGTTTTAGCATTGATCGTTGTATGATAACAGCTTATCACGATATTTCGCGCTCGTACGGATTTTATGTGAAACCATTCGAATCGTGGCTTATTGGCTTTTCCGACAATACCCGAATAACTAAATTGTCCGGAATTCAACGATGAAGGGAATGTAAATTTGGTTTTTTTTTGTTCGAAACGATCTGTCGGCTTTGAATAGAAGGATTTACAGATTTATTGTTGACCATCGGTATTGCCGCATGCTGTTTCAATTGACAGTCGGTAACAATTAAAAAACACTGAGGATGTACGTACTTCTTAGAATTTCATGTAGAATCCGGTGGTATACCTCACGTGCGCGAGAACTGGGACAGCCGTATGCTTTTTATGACACGCTGCGCGTAGAAGTGCGGTTTTACGCTCACTTTGTTCGCGTCAAACCGCATTTACGCACCTTGTGACATAAAAATTCGTACGATACTCATACGAAAAACGTTTTCTGGACTCGTGTGATTGCAACACTCGACCTCGGCTCGTTCTGCAAGCTCACACTCGTCGGAAAATTTCTTTTTGTACTAGTGTCATTATGTACTATTTTCCGACGTAATGACTGGACTAAAAATGGTATGCAGACCTTCGGAATCCGATTGCAATTTCCGTCGATAATTTCTTACGAAATAACAAAATGCCATTTTTGAAGAGCTTGCAAATGGAACTTACGGGATCAACGAAGCTATAGAAAATATAATTGCGTGAATAATTTCTGAATGAAGAAGCTATTGACAAGTAGGATATTTATATTTATATTTTGGTCGATTCAAGGCCTGGTTGGGCCCCATGATCTCCCAATCAAGTTCGTGAAGAGGGGCCAACATCTCAACCAAATTGACAATTTCGTAGTTTATTCCATCGATTTCATAATGGATTGCATTTTAGAGGGGAGGCTCACGACTTTATCAGAATTTAGGTGAGTTGCATTATTTATAAACACCAACTAAACATTATGATTCGCTATTTAAACCATTTTACACGCAATTGTGTCATTTTAATTGCAGATTGTCGCCAGCGCTCCATTCCACCGAGTGTTGGGAGTCCAAATTTTTATTCGCGTGCTGTAGCACCGAAAGGTGAGCAATCGATCCAACCCCTAATCGTAAATACACTTCTCACGCAAATTCGTAACATACATATTTTTGTAATTATTTACAGGGTACCCGACCGTGGCGGAGAGGGATTCAACAGACAGCCAATGATTCCTAATATCATCGATGCTACGGTAAATAGAATTTGAGGGAATGCTGTTAATAACAGCTGCACCCAAGGTTCCCCCAAGTCCTTCCTTCTGTTGTCCCGATCCCGGGTACCCCAGCGAACAAGTTCCCCCCACTTCGCTGGGTTGTCCGCATTCCGATTTTTCTAATTGATTTGATTAAAAATTTTTAAAAATCCTTGACTGATCAGATACCGGACGACGATCAGCCGAGGGAAAATTTGTCCCAGGCGGACGGACGCGGGATGCATCGTCTCAGCATTCCGCCCGCCTGGGACAACTCGAATGCGGCCCGGAGTTCCCCGGCAGGGCATCATTCAACCTTGCGGCAATCCGTGTCGTTAATTGACCTTGCTCACGCGACCGTAAGGGAGGAAGCCGAGGGGAACCCGGCGCCAGCCGAGATGGAGCCTGCACGTGAAATCCCGGCACGTGTCGAAGTCGAAGAACCGATCCTGGTGGGACCTCGGCGCCCCGGCGTCGAAATAGGAGGGGTCGCACCACGTTACGAACCGGGAGAGTAAGCATTTTTTTCGAATTTACGGAGGTCTGATTAACGTTAAAGTTCTACTGTTAAAGTTAACAGTAGATAGAAAGACGATGTAGATTTTTCGGAAAATTCAAAATATCATAAAATCGCAAATTTTTTATTTTGTTGAATTTCAGGAATCTCATAGTTCGAGCGAGGGACTGGCGGCAACAGTTTGTCTGTGACACGCGACCGAACGGGCAAGGCCGGTGAGTCGCATTATTTCGCTGTGATATTTATATATTTGAATAATTTTTATTGATTAATTTTAGGGGCCCTCACTACAGCGACGAAGAAGATTTACAAATAATGGATTTCCTCCTGCAATTCGATGATGTTCGTCCCCTCGCGCCGGGAGGCTACAAGGTGTGCGAAAGTTTTCGAACAATCTACGTAAGTCGTTTTTTAGCGGGGCAAGACGGGTCAAGCGGGGTAAGACGCAAATTGAATATAACACAATTAATATATATAATGAATAATACTGATTTTATCTTTTTTTAGTGGCAGACCATGCATCACAGGTCCGCGCAAAGCCTTCGAAACCATTTTATCAAAATTATGATGCCTCGAATACGAAAGTGGTTTCGTTTAATGGACCCGGATCAGCGGGATCATTTCATCGCAATTCGATTTTCGTTACGGAAAGAATGAACAAGCTGCCAGTTGGAACTTGCAATTTGCTCCGTGGTGCATCTCGACAACAAATATGTTTTGTGTAATGGGTAACTTGTTAAATGGTTTTAATGATATTTTTGAGTGATATCGTTTACGACTCGTCAAAATGAAATAATCATTAGTTCTTGCGAATTGAACGAAATTAATATAAACATATTTGGCTAAAAACCAACAGAGATAGGATAAAAATCAAGTATGAACATAATGGTGTATAAGTCGCTTTACGTGTACGCGAAAATGTCAAAAACTTTACACACTGTTCATAATTAATGTACCAAAACAAGCTGCAAGTTGGAACTTGCAATTTGCTTCCTCGGTATTCAAGAAAGCTAGATGTTTAAATTTGCAAGCTGCTCCCCCAGAATTGAAGATATTGTGAGAATCTTCCTCTATGAGGAAGCCAAAGTTAATATAGATAATTTCCTCATGGAGGAAGATTCCCACAATATCTTCAATTCTGGGGGAGCAGCTTGCAAATTTAAACCTCTAGCTTTCTTGAATTCCGAGGAAGCAAATTGCAAGTTCCAACTTGCAGCTTGTTTTGGTACATTAATTATGAACAGTGTGCAAAGTTTTTGACATTTTCGCGTACACGTAAAGCGACTTATACACCATTATGTTCATACTTGATTTTTATCCTATCTCTGTTGGTTTTTAGCCAAATATGTTTATATTAATTTCGTTCAATTCGCAAGAACTAATGATTATTTCATTTTGACGAGTCGTAAACGATATCACTCAAAATATCATTAAAACCATTCAACAAGTTACCCATTAAACAAAACATATTTGTTGTCGAGATGCACCACGGGAAGGTAAACACACCCAAACATGCACCCAAAAAAAAAAAAAAAAAAATAAAGGTTACTTCCATTATAAGTAAATTAAGGTTAATTCCATTATAAATAAATTAACGTTAATTCCATTATACATACATTTTCATTCTTCGTGTTCCATCCGTCACATTTTACACTGCGACATAAAACAGCTATTTCAACCAACATGCACCCTAAAAACAAAATAAAGGTTAATTCTATTACGAATAAATTTAAATCCTTAGTGTTCGATATGTCAGATTATATACTTGCACATTAAACATCTTTCTCACGGTGCGTCGTTCTTCAACCGTGTTGAGGTGCTTTTTCGACGTGGGTCCCTTTGCCTCTCAAAACGTGGGGTGCTTCATTTAGAATGGCGTAATCGCACTGGAGTCTACGCTCACGACTGTCCAGACTCACCACTGTCAGGGCTTGACGGGGCGTCAAGATGACGTCACTCTAGCCCACCAAATTCCGAGCGAGCCTGATGGCGCATCGCATCAGTGGGTCTCAATTTTCGTCTTTGAAACCACATCACATACGTGCTGATGATTTATTATGTTAAACTTAGATGGAGAGACGAAGACTATGACCCACTGATCCGACGCGCTGTTGGCCTCCTTCGGAAATGGGTGCAGCTGAGTGACATCATTTCGGTAGCCAGGTGAGCCCAGACTGTGGTGAGTCTGGACTGTAGTGAGCTTCATTTAACATGTCGTCTGGCCTATCACGACTTGAGGTGTTTTTTTAACGTGAGTCCCATTGCCTCTCAAACCTTGAAGTGCTTCATTTAACGTGAGTCCCCTTGCCTCTCACAACTTGGGGTGCTTCATTTAACGTGAGTCCCCTTGCCTCTCACGACTTGTACTCATCTATATTCTAATATTCTCTTTCTCTCTACTTTCCTCTATGAGGAAGCCAAAGTTAATATAGATAATTTCCTCATGGAGGAAGATTCCCACAATATCTTCAATTCTGGGGGAGCAGCTTGCAAATTTAAACCTCTAGCTTTCTTGAATTCCGAGGAAGCAAATTGCAAGTTCCAACTTGCAGCTTGTTTTGGTACATTAATTATGAACAGTGTGCAAAGTTTTTGACATTTTCGCGTACACGTAAAGCGACTTATACACCATTATGTTCATACTTGATTTTTATCCTATCTCTGTTGGTTTTTAGCCAAATATGTTTATATTAATTTCGTTCAATTCGCAAGAACTAATGATTATTTCATTTTGACGAGTCGTAAACGATATCACTCAAAATATCATTAAAACCATTCAACAAGTTACCCATTAAACAAAACATATTTGTTGTCGAGATGCACCACGGGAAGGTAAACACACCCAAACATGCACCCAAAAAAAAAAAAAAAAATAAAGGTTACTTCCATTATAAGTAAATTGAGGTTAATTCCATTATAAATAAATTAACGTTAATTCCATTATACATACATTTTCATTCTTCGTGTTCCATCCGTCACATTTTACACTGCGACATAAAACAGCTATTTCAACCAACATGCACCCTAAAAACAAAATAAAGGTTAATTCTATTACGAATAAATTTAAATCCTTAGTGTTCGATATGTCAGATTATATACTTGCACATTAAACATCTTTCTCACGGTGCGTCGTTCTTCAACCGTGTTGAGGTGCTTTTTCGACGTGGGTCCCTTTGCCTCTCAAAACGTGGGGTGCTTCATTTAGAATGGCGTAATCGCACTGGAGTCTACGCTCACGACTGTCCAGACTCACCACTGTCAGGGCTTGACGGGGCGTCAAGATGACGTCACTCTAGCCCACCAAATTCCGAGCGAGCCTGATGGCGCATCGCATCAGTGGGTCTCAATTTTCGTCTTTGAAACCACATCACATACGTGCTGATGATTTATTATGTTAAACTTAGATGGAGAGACGAAGACTATGACCCACTGATCCGACGCGCTGTTGGCCTCCTTCGGAAATGGGTGCAGCTGAGTGACATCATTTCGGTGGCCAGGTGAGCCCAGACTGTGGTGAGTCTGGACTGTAGTGAGCTTCATTTAACATGTCGTCTGGCCTATCACGACTTGAGGTGTTTTTTTAACGTGAGTCCCCTTGCCTCTCACACCTTGAAGTGCTTCATTTAACGTGAGTCCCTTGCCTCTCGCAACTTGGGGGGCTTCTTTTAACGTGAGTCCCCTTGCCTCTCACAACTTGGGGTGCTTCATTTAACGTGAGTCCCCTTGCCTCTCACGACTTGTACTCATCTATATTCTAATATTCTCTTTCTCCATCGTTTCACTGTCTCCTAGTCGGTACCTTGCTCTGGGAAAGTTAGTAACGCATTTTCATTAATGATTCTCATAAAATGGCTTCGCATGAGTTCTGTGTCAGTTGAATATCTTATGCTAGTTGGGTCATTCCATGTCAAATCGACCAATGGTTGGAATCGACCCCTTTTAATTTCGATAAAATTTAGTGGGATGTTTTCTTAAATTCCAAAACAAAGTTCTACCAAAGGAAAAAAATTCAAAAATTTTTTCTCAAAAGTGATGCAAAATTCAAAATTTCACTACTTCTCCAGTTCTTCAAGTTTATTTTTTAAATATCTCGCAAACTATCATAGCTGCAAAAAAAAGTCATCGGATTCGTTTTTAAGTGCATACTTAAGGCTATAGAAAAAAACGTATATCAAAAAAAAAATTTGAAAAATGCCCGATTTGTAGAATTTTGAATTTTTTGAATTCGTATAAATTGACGATCGACATTAAATTTTTAGCTCAATTTTTTTTTATAATACCTTGTACTAATCCTGAAAGATCCTGAGATTATCAGAATGGTGTTCTTTTTCTTTTCAAATCTATGATTTTTTTAATGTTGGTAAAAAAAAATTTTTTTTTTTTTTTTCATCTTCATGTTACGTAAAGCTAAGCAATCATGTCATTATGTAATTCTGAGCAGTGAAAAATTTAATTAATGATATAATAATGTAAAAACAATGACATTATTGAAACTTTTTGGTATTAGTTTGAACATCGAATCAGTTAAAAAGTGTCCCACTCCGCTATCTATGTATCTACTGCTAAAGTTTTAATCGAGATATTTACCATGGGTGACCTCACCAGAGGTCTCTATTTTCCATAATATTTACATTTATAGAGATTAGTCAGTTCGTGATTTATTAGTAAACTATAACAAAAGTTACTGAATACCTTTGTGAATAATATATTATTACAGTAATAAATGTCCCACTCCGCCAGAAAACTCTCATAGTTGCAAAGAAAAGTCATCGGATTTGTTTCAAAGAGCATACTTGAGGCTATAGAAAAAAACATATAAAAAAAAATTTTTGAAAAATGCCAAATTTGTAGAATTTTGAATTTTTTAAATTCGTATAAATTGACGATCAACATTAAATTTTTAGCGAAATTTCTTTTCAATTATACTTTATACTGATCTCAAGAGATCCTGAAATTTTTATAACTGTGTTTTTTTTTCAAATATACAATTTTTTAAATTTTCGTAAAAAAAAATTAGTTTTTTTTAAATCTTCATGCTAAGTAAAGCTAAGCAATCAAGTCATTTTGTAATTTTGAGCAGTTGAAATTTCAATTAATGAGATAACAATGTAAAAACAAAAACATTATTGACACTCTTTGGTATTAGTTTGAAAATCGAATCAGTTAAGAAGGGTCCCACTCCGCCATCTATGTATCTACTGCTAAAGTTTCAATTGAGATATTTACCATGGGTGACCTCACCAGGGGTCTCTGTTTTCCATAATATTTACATTTCTAGAGATTAGTCAGTATTATTGTAATAATATATTATTCACGAATGTACTCAGCAACTTTTGGTATTGTTTCCCAGTAAATCACGAACTGACTGATCTCTAGAAATGTAAATATGGAAAATAAAGACCTCTGGTGAGGTCACCCATGGTAAATATCTCGATTAAAACTTTAGCAGTAGATACATAGATAGCGGAGTGGGACACTTTTTAACTGATTCGATGTTCAAACTAATACCAAAAAGTTTCAATAATGTCATTGTTTTTACATTATTATATCATTAATTTAAATTTTCACTGCTCAGAATCACATAATGACATGATTGCTTAGCTTTACGTAACATGAAGATGAAAAAAAAAAAAAAATTTTTTTTTTACCAACATTAAAAAAATCATAGATTTGAAAAGAAAAAGAACACCATTCTGATAATCTCAGGATCTTTCAGGATTAGTACAAGGTATTATAAAAAAAAAATTGAGCTAAAAATTTAATGTCGATCGTCAATTTATACGAATTCAAAAAATTCAAAATTCTACAAATCGGGCATTTTTCAAAATTTTTTTTTGATATACGTTTTTTTCTATAGCCTTAAGTATGCACTTTAAAACGAATCCGATGACTTTTTTTTGCAGCTATGATAGTTTGCGAGATATTTAAAAAATAAACTTGAAGAACTGGAGAAGTAGTGAAATTTTGAATTTTGCATAACTTTTGAGAAAAAATTTTTGAATTTTTTTCCTTTGGTAGAACTTTGTTTTGGAATTTAAGAAAACATCCCACTAAATTTTATCGAAATTAAAAGGGGTCGATTCCAACCATTGGTCGATTTGACATGGAATGACCCAGTTGGATTTTGTCCTAAAGCTACAGAGATGGCGAATGCAGCGGCAAACAATCCACACGAGTTGGAGTCTGGTTGTTTAGTAACCTTTTCAAATACAACATCATTTGGTGTAAGATTTGGATATCGCCTTTCAATATACTTTCGTTCATCCGTTCCAAGATCTTTGTATGAATGTCTGTCAAAGTATAAACTATCATAAATATGCAAAATTTTACTATCGTAATAAATACAGTGCCAGTGTGCTGTGTTATTTCCTCCTATAATCTGAACATCTTCAGTAAAAATCGGGTCAACCCAATGTAATCCTTGTATGAATAGAACATCTATTGGGGTAAAAGCGGTGTTATTCCTTATGATTTCCAAAATTTTATTTAACGGTCTATCGTCAAGCCACGAATCTCTTTCCAAAACGTTTTCTGTTAATGTTTGCGGGTGTTCGGTTCCGAAATCTATTTTCGTTATTATATTTTTGTCGTGTGGTGGGTATAGTCTGCCATTATCCATTTCTGTTGTTCCTGGAATTATGGAACAGTCTTCTTCTACGTCATTGATCAATTCAATCATGTCTGTATCAATGTATTGACTTGAATTTTGTTTCCCGTCATGCTGATATTCCGGTTCATGATTATTGTCTTCGAACTCAGTTTCACAATTTATTTCATTCGATTTAAGTGTGCTGCATCCCAAGTTCAATCCAATAAATATCGGCTTATGATCCGAAAAATATGTTTCATACACTCCGGCGGTATAATTCAACATTTTCTCTGACACAAATATTACGTCTATTTGAGTATTGAAATTTGTAGTTGAAATTCGTGGCGGGATAGCACGTTTGAAGTGTAACCCGTTTACATATTTCTCTAAGAATTGCCCTGTATTATATGAATCGAAATTAAAATCACCTATGATAATTTTTTCAACCCCCAATGCTCCGACTAGAATATTATCTAATTGATGAGCAAACATAGTCCTGCTGACCAATGGAGATTTATACCCGGTTATAATTTCAATACCATCAACGATAATGTGTAGCGAGTCAATATGATGGTGCTGTCCATTAATTTTTTCGTCATTTCTTATATGTTTCTTGATGGAGCCACGCATTTGTTTCCTGACGAAACATATTAATCCTTTCGGTAAACGTTTGTCGTACTGATCAGACCGGAAAATGATATCAAAATTATCAATCATGAATTTATCAGTCGATATTGAATGTGATTCCGCAAAAATAATTAAATCTGCTTGCTGATGCCATTTGTCGCAATTTATGTTGATAATATTTTTGTGTAATGATCGAACATTTTGATAAATAATTTTTACTCTACTTCCTTCTATTGATTTTGAGTACGATAATTCGAGCGAACTTTTTTCACGGAGACGTTTGACTCCTAACTCAAGTGAATTACCTTGAGATGGTTTGCTTGGGGGCTTAAAACTACCGAGAATATACAATTCTGACAATTTTGTGACCCTACTGAGAGCTACATACAGCATTGACCTGGTCGTTCTTAAATTTATTCTTAAGTCAATGCACACTTTTCCATATGTTTGCCCTTCACTCTTGTGTATCGTTAATGCTTCAGCGGGTGTAACGGGGAATTGTTGCCTTACGGTTTGATATCCTAATCTGTCATTGGTATGTATCACGATAGAAACCGGGGATATCGAGACTAAATTGATATCGATTGAATTTTCTTTCATGTAATTCAGGAATGGTCGCCGTTGTTTGATACCAACGGTATCGTGGTGAAAATCTATCCATAATTTTTCTGGTTCTTCTGTTCCTGGTCTGCACGTTATTTGCTTCAAATTACCACAAGCACCGTTAACGAGGCCATCTTGTACATCTATGTTTGACGTAACCATATAATTTATGCCAATTTTCAAAGTAACTTTAAAAGCCAAACCACCACATTCTGTTCTTTTCCTATTTTTCAACGATGTTAACAGTTTGTTTCTCGTTTTACTATTGACTTTGCCTAAAACAGAATCTTTTGCTTTTGATTCATATGCGGTACCATCTTTTAATTTAATTCTTAATGAGTTATAGCTATCAACCGAACTATTTTCCGAATATAATCTGATTGCATCTATGGGCACGTGTTCTTCGGTCGTTTCCCGTGATCGGATAAGAGTAATATCATCTTGAGTCATTACTCCTCTAGCAAGGTTATTAAGCGCATTTATAAATTGTTTTTCTTCTTTTTGACGCATGATTTCCGTCAACTCGAAAAATTTAAATTCATTCCATAATACGTTTTCCGAAAAAATACTTAACATGCAAGATTTTGATGTGAGATATATCGAGGTATCCATAACTGGCGGTAATTGATATATATCACCGACCACTATAACTGAAACTCCACCAAAGCTTTCATCACGCCCCATCAGTTGTCTTAATCTCGTATCCACACGGCTAAACATCGTACTCCCTACCATTGATATTTCATCAATAATTAACAGTTTAAGTTCAAATAAATTTTCTCTGATGGTATTCGCCACGTCAGATGATAGTTGTGGCATTTGACCGCCGTACTGCGTTACTGGCAACGCAAACGCAGTGTGCAATGTGACCCCTCCTGTTGAAAAAGCCGCCTTTCCCGAGCCTGCACATAATAATATTTTCGTTGATATTTTTTAAGCCAGGTGTGTCGTCGAAGTGATTTAGTAATAGCTGGTAAATTGCGTTGATAACTGTACTTTTTCCCACACCCGCTGATCCACTTATGTATAATTTAATAGGTAATTTCCCAATTTTGAAGCAGTTTAAAACGTGCATTACAATTTCTCTTTGTTTATCATTTAATCTGCGGAGTTTACACATCATTTCGTCGTTCGTTACTTTTGGTGGACTGGTAATTTTTCTTTTGGTATTCTTCGAGGAATCTTCCGCACCCGTTTGACCAAATATGTCAACTTCTTGATATTTTGGTATTTTAGTTTTGACAAATGATTCTATCTCTTCATCCTCTACATCTTTCTGATCATTCTGAGCTTGAGCAAGTGCATTATCAAGTTCTGCGTCACCGATCACGGAGAATTTACTACGATTAACTTCGATTGTATTAATATTCTCTGCATAAAGTGATTCACAATCGTTAGTTTCGACGTCATTAGTTTCGTTATTGAAAGGGTAGAAAAGCAAAACCTGTTCCCTGAAGTAATTATAGCGATCTTCTTGTAATTTGTATAGTCGAAATCTGATAATTTTAGTTTTTGTCCTGTGCCTTAACTCACGGTTTTCATCACATTCATCATCAATTTCATTACTACGTGTCGGACATTGCTGTTCGTAATTTGCGGCAAAATCAGCAAGACAAACGCCCGCTAATTTATCATTTCGATTTTCATATTTTTCAATTATATTTCTGTAATATATATCAGTCGAATCATTACTAAGTTTTTTTAAATCATCTCGATTTTTTAACATGCGTACCCGTTCTTTTTGAGGAGCCGTGTTAATATATACAACCCTTCTACTACATGATGAAAGTGGCAGCCCGAGAACATGATACACGGCTTCTTGGACGGATAATGTATTGCCGTTTATGAATACATTAGCGATTTTTCGGAATTTCTCTCGTATCCTCGAATTGCCGTTCTGTAAATCTTTTGCTGCTTCTCTCAGTAATCGCGATAATCCAGCATCTTCTTTTGTGACATAATTTATCATATAAGATGCACAACTATATGGGTCCAAGACAAATTGAATATCCATGTTTGATCCAAGAAGAATTAAAATAATTTTGTTGTACGCATTGATGGCAACTTCGTTAGTTTTCCGTTTCAAAAATATTTTCGTTCGTGATAGCGTGCTTCTAATTGTGCGGATATAATCTTCTTCCCTCATACCTAACCGTTGCAACATATCTTCGAACGATATGAGGACTTTTTTATCAAATAATTCCTGCATCATGTCTTTTATCTTTTTACGATACGATTTGTCATCTCGAGTGCGCTCATTTCCATCCAATGGTTTAAGTATCATTGTTTGTCTCATCGCATACATTGGAATGTTGAAACGATATACTGATTTATTTTTCCGTCCCTTATAACACGTCGGTTTGTGTCTATGTATTTGCAAGCGGATCAATGGATTTTTATGGTCATACGCACAAGAAATGTTTTTATCTATCCATTCTACCAATTTTTTATTCGCGTCTCTGCTGTTTTCTTCATATATTGGCGTATCTTTGCAGTATACGAGATTGTGAGTATGAACCGAACCTCGAGCTTGAAATTCCCTCCTTTCGAAGTAATCAATAACGTAATTTTTTCCAAATGGACCATGCTCATTTTCCAATATAGACTTGATCCGCCTAAACCTTTCTTCTGTATATCTCACACACGTCACAGGATCGTCTCTGATCAATTTAGTTTTCTCCGCGACGTCTAAATTTATTGCTCCGGCGGTGCTAATTTTCTTATTGTGTCGTAGGTTGTACAGAATTTGCAATAGATCCGGATTTTTTTGCTCGCATGCCGATAGAGTAATAAATAAAGTTGGAACCCCGCATTGTCTGATCATACCTAGTAAATGTTTTTTTTTGTCTTCCCAGTATGATGGTGACGATCTAACTTGTTTCAAAAACCTAAATCCATCATCGTGGCGGATAGAATCGTTTAGAAAATTACAATCTTTGATTTTTTCAGCTGTCAAATCATCTTTTTTCTTCACTCGCCTCAAACAAATATTTATATTTGATATCACCGACTTCTCTAAATTCTGCTTTGCCATGAATAAAATTCGTGTAGGCTCACACGATCTTCTATCCTTGTTTCTAGATTCGAATTTAATACGTTCCGAATACGTCAATCTACTTTTCTTATCTAGAACTTCTCCACCGAAGATTTTTGGAAAGCATAACTCATCTATATTCTCAGTTAAATGCCACGGTATTGGGTTCTTATCCTGTCCTGGAGCTACTATAAAACTATTCAGAGACGCCTCTTTGTTCCTGTCAATTATTAAAATTCCGTCATTTTCTTCAATATAATCTGAGTCTTCAGAATCAGACTTGTTGTCGCGCGTTTCGATTTCCGTGGTACCTTCAGATTGAGTATAGACACCAAGCTTGTCATCACTATCTACGATGAAGTCTAATTCTACATTCGCATCGTTTTCGTAGCGTTCAAAAAAATTATGATCAACGTTCACATTGTGTTTAGTGTATAATGTTAATTGCCGTAGATATTTCAATGCTTCACAAATTTTTGATGGCTTTATCGTTTCAAACATATAATGAGATTTGTGTTCCATGTGCCTCTTGAGTTTAACTTGAACGGCTGACATTTTGTCGAAAGATCGTGGCAACACGCTAATCATCTCATTAACTTCGACCGGGATATTTACCACGCTACCTTTCAATGATAACTGTGGATTTATAGCGTATGGCTGCAATGCTTTTATCTGCATGAACGGAATATACGGAGCTACCATTCGTTCCTCAACGTCTGACAAGTCTGCTACAATTTTTGGCACCGACGGAAATCTCAAATCTACATCCGATGCAGTTTTTGGAACTTTCCTAACATTATATATTTTTTACACGTTTTGCAGGCGTACTCCGATGAATTATTGAATATTTTACCAATAAATATATCAATATCGATCTTTGTATCGGCCAACTTATTCCGTACTACATCTTTGTTCAAACGATCCACCGATTTTTTGAAAAGTAAGTTTTCACAACATACACATACTGTATTAGGTCCTTCCTTGCGATTTTTGAAAAAATTTGATATCAATACATTTTCATAATATTCTGCACATTTTTTTTCACTATTGACTTTTCCATTGACCAAATTAGTATAATTTTCTTGAAATCTGAAAAAATCATCGAGCCGTAATAATCTCTTTCGTCTGATGTTTTTCGACTTTTCTTCATTGACGAACTTGTAATTTTTACGTAACACCGTTTTAATAATTCTATTTCGATTATAATTCATTGATCTGTGCTTATGATCCTTGCGTCTTACACAACACCTAATTCTGTTTTTTATTTGTTCGGTTATCCGATAATCAGTACCATGTCTTCTATGTCTCATTTTTTTTGCATTCATCTCATTTTCTAATTCTCTGTATGGAGATTCTTGGCGTAGAACTCTTACCCTTGTTACATTCATGTCTGTTTCTGCCTCTTTATACGAAATATCTTTGCGTTTGTTTTTCATTATCTGTACGTTTCTATTTCTTTCTACTTCTTTGTATGAAATATCTTTTTGTTTGTTTTTCATTATCTGTACATTTCTATTTCTTTCTACTTCTTTGTATGAAATATCTTTTCGTTTGTTTCTCATTATCTGTAGATTTTTATTTCTTTCTACTTCTTTGTATGAAATATCTTTTCGTTTGTTTCTCATTATCTGTAGATTTTTATTTCTTTCCAGTTCTTTGTATGAAATATCTTGCCGTGCTTGTGTGATTCGTTTTGAATTTTTTTCATTTTCTTGCTGACTGTACAGATCATCTAGTCTTTTTTTTCATCCTATTCATATTTGTTATTTTCTCGTTTTCTGCATAAACTTTGTTCTGTCGTAATTTCGCAACCGATTTTGCAGATTCTTTTTGTTTGATATCATCAACATCTTTTAATTTTGTTTCGTTACTATCATCGATGTTAATTTCCTTCTTCATTTCATTTTCATTACTTTCTAACGTAGAACCATCTCGTTTGCGTTTTCTTATCATAATTCTATCACGCATGGATCTTTTATTATATGATGCATCAGCTCGCAACTGACAAATTCTATTTTTCGTCAATTGAAGCCTTTTTAACGTACTATTCATTTTTTATTTCGGCATAGTACTAATCAGTATCAACCTTAATCAGAATACTTATTTTTCGGCGACACGGTTTTACAACGGTACAACCACGGACAAAATAACGAAAGGACTAAATAACCAAAAGATAAAATAACCGTGCTAAATTATCCGTGGACAAAATAACCTGCAGATGAAATAACTGGGAACGAATAACCGTGAATATTTTTTATTTTTCGCTTCAAATCCGCAGTTAGGGTGGGGTTGGGTTACTTTTGGTTAGTTTTTGGATAAGTTTAGTTAAGTTCGGGTTCAAAGTATCTGCGTACGAATAAAGCCGTTGAAGGGTGGTACCATTTATTTAATGGCAAAGTTTGGGTTCATCATGCTTATGTGTTGAAATTTTTGGGAGCAATTATTTTTAAGCAACGATTAATCGGACTGGTTATCATTCAAATAAATACCGGCTTATTTTTTGCTAAGCAATACCGACAAGTGTACCATAATATTGATGAACGGATTAGTAACAAGTTATTATTATTCGTTATTCATTAATGATTATTATTGCATTATTAATATTTATTATCTATTGATATTTATTAATTAGTTATATTTATTTATTCATTTCATGTATTGTTTATTTTTCCAAACTTATTCATTTTGTTGTTGTTGTTATTGGTTATTAATTTATTATTACTTTTTTATTGAATTTATTACTCATTTAATTTTTCTGACTTAGTGAATATTGTTGTACTGTATTATTATTAATTCGTTATGCAAAATGTCATTTTCGCATTTTTCGAAAATAAATGAATTTTTCTATCTTTTTCTATCGATCAATGTTTTGAATATTTTGTCGGGGTTATTTCATCTTTCGGGTATTTTTGCCGCAGTTGTAATGTCACGGTTATTTTGTTAGTGGTTGTAATGTGACGGTACCTATTTTTTGAATAAAAATTACTCCGAACGGATATTTTCCCGAGTAAATTTAAAGTATTTTCGACTCACGTGTTTTTGTTACCAGTTGTTCAACACAATCTTCAATTTTCGGGTTTTCCGCGTTCACATTAGCTCAATATCGAACGTCACGGAAGATTCCATCATCGATATTTTCCAGAGTAATTCTTAGTATTTCCAGCTCACGGGTTTTTTGTTCCTAATTCTTCAACACAATCTTCAATTTTCCGGTTTTCGGTGTTCACATTAGTAAAATTCCAAACGTCACGGAAGACTCCGTCTTTTATGTTCACGGTAGATAAATTGTAAAGTGCTGCGGATGTCGAACCGTAAAATTGTTAATTAAATTTCGAATACAACTGGATATCTAGCAAATACGATTTTGTCTACGATAAATTAAATGTATACTTTAATTGAACAGCAATTGCGCTGTCAAATGCTAAGCTGTGTAAAATATAAATGTTTATAACACGTGAACCAGATGTACACAATACCTTTTTTTATAAATTCCTTCAATTCTATTTCTTCAATTTCTAAAAATTCGATTATCGCCACTGAATACTATTATAATGAGTCAATACAATTCACAGACAGGTTATCCACTTTCAAGAGTTTAACATCAAGCTGATGTTATGTCAAGAACCAAAACTGTCAATGTCGTATTGATAATAATTGATACCTGTCAAAAACAATTCCATTGACTATAAATTAAACATGTGAACGTCACTTGAACTCGAACCGGCAAACACGATATCGATCTGTTGCTGGAAAAAGGGATGCGCCGAAACTTAATCGATTACGGACGAGAAACCAAATCAGTATTGAACGAATAAATATAAACATATCAGAAGCTCGACTTCTATCTAGTAATGTCTGAAAGATCTTCTACTGACGTTTTTCATTGTCCTCCAATAGAAGTAAAATGCGTCAGTGGATATCTCTTGAATGTTATTATAAATAACCATAACTGTTAATTTATGTAGATCCATAAGATCGACCATGGAAAGTCAAATATTTTTGAAGCAGCAGAGGTTCTAATTCGGGAAACTTGAATTGCTCTCAATTCCGATCCGCTTTGCCGATCAACGCCAAATTTGGTACGTATCATAGCTGACTGATATCCTTTACTTTTTAAAAGTTTTCTTTAATCGGTCAAGGTTAATGAGGGTTATAGTAATAAATATGATTTGTCACAAAAATTAAATATCACAAAACCGAAGCTTCTATATGGGTTCAGCCCAAATGCAATACAAACCAACCTTGTACACTACCTTCGTCCATTACCTACGATTCAGAAAAAGTAAATTGCAAGTTTCAACTTGCCGCTTGTTTCGATATTCAAATCTTCATCAGTGGGGGTATAGAATTTTAATTTCTCCTCAAATTTTAACGTGTAAGTGGAGTTACACCGAATTTAATACTAAACAGCCCTGATCGTTAATTTATGTAAATCCATGAGATTAAGCATGGCGAGTCAAATATTTTTGAATCGGCAGAGGTTCAAAATCGAAAAACTTGAATTCCTGAAAATCCGAACTATTCAACCGATCTCCGCCAAATTTGATATAGGTCATCACTGAATGATGTTTTGTACTTGCATTTGTGTTAATTTCGAGCTCGATTGGTCAAACTTAACGAAAGTTATAGCGACAAATTTAATTTTTAGAAAATTTCAAAATATCATGAAATCGAAAATTATCGATGAATTCGGCCCAAATGCAATACCAACAAACCTTAGATACGAATCTCTTTGTCAAGAACTATTTAGACGAATATTTCACTATTTGCGATAGTTATAGTGTAAACGCTCTTTTTTTGGAAATTTGAAAACGATACAAAATCCGATTCATGGCTTGAATCATGACCAAAATTATAATTAAAGTCGAGGTTATAGAGCTCGACATGCCTCCAAAATTTGGGGGCCGTAGCTGAAACTGTTCTTGAGTTATACACGTTTGAATCTTGGGAGGTCATCTTGAACGTACATAATAATTCAAAGTGTCCTAAAATTCGTACGCGTTGTTCGGATTCTACCAAATTTAGTAACAAATGAAGCTAATTGTTGGTTCAAGCGTGTGCATGAATTTAAGGACGTTCAGTCGAATATTTTCCAACTTGCAGAGGTTCGAACTTCGAAATTTATAGTTGCTATAAAATTAGATCCGCTCAGCCGATCTTCGCCAAATTTGATATACATCATCGGTTAATGATGTCCTATACTCGTGTAAATTTAGAGCTCGATTGGTTTAAGTTAACGAAAGTTATAGCGACAAATTTGATTTTTTGAAAAATTCAAAATATCATAAAATCGAAAATTATCGATGGATTCGGCCCAAATGCAATACCAACAAACATTATATACAAATCTCTTTGTCAAAAACTATTTAGACGAATATCTCAAAATTTGCGACAGTTATGGTGCGTACTTCCTTTTTTTGGAAATTTGAAAACGACACAAAATTCGAGTGACGCCTTGAATCATGACCAAAATTATAGTCGAAGAAGGAGTTATAGAGCTGCACATGCCTGCAAAATTTGGGGGCTGTAGCTGAAACCGTTCTCGAGTTATACACGTTTGAATTTTGGGAGTCCATTACACACACACACACACACACACACACACACACACACACACACACACACACACACACACACACACATACACACATACATCCGGACATTTTCTAAAAATGTGTTTTCTGGACGTTTTAGAACATTCTGGAAATGGTGACATGAATATCTCGAAAAAAAAAATTTTCACCGTCACATGGCTTCCTCTATGAGGAAGCAAAATGTGTTTTCTGGACGTTTTAGAACATTCTGAACATGGTGACATGAATATCTCGAAAAAAAATTTTTTCACCGTCACATAGCTTCCTCTATGAGGAAGCAAAAATCGTGAAAATCTGTCGCAGGCTGAAAATGAAAAAGGGGTTGTATTAGAAGGGGTAGGAGGGGTGGTGGAGTCCAGGGGCGACAGTCGTCCCGTCCCCAGGACAGTCGTCACGAGTCCTAGATTATCCACACGTGGTCGGAACGGATCCAGGAGCGACAGTCGTCCCGTCCCCAGGACAGTCGTCATGAGTCCCAGGTCCGCAGGTTATAGCTGGGAAGGGTAAGAAGAGGTTAATATTTTTCGGTGAGGATAGGAGTAGATGAACGTGGAAACCCAGGGGCGACAGTCGTCCCGTCCCCAGGACAGTCGTCACGAGTCCCAGATTTACCACGAGTAATCGGAACAGATCCAGGGGCGACAGTCGTCCCGTCCCCAGGACAGTCGTCGCGAGTCCCAGATTTACCACGAGTGATCGGAACGGATCCAGGGGCGACAGTCGTCCCGTCCCCAGGACGGTCGTCACGAGTCCCAGATCCGCAAGGGTATAGTTAGTAGGAGGGGAGAAGAGAGATGATTTCAGCGCGACAGAAATTCGTTTTATTCCGAAATGTCGAGCTTCCTGGTTTGTATAAGTTTAATTTATTGAATGATTTATTATTATATATTTTTTTTGTCGGGATGTTCGTCGTTGTACGATGCCGTTGTCTGAGCGTAATCCCGGCTCTTCTTAGCGACGTGATTTTGTCGACTGGAGACTATTGCTCCAGTCATATAAGCAATTTAATTGTTATTAAATTAAATTAAATTAAATTAAATTAAATTAAATTAAATTAAATTAAATTAAATTAAATTAAATTAAATTAAATTAAATTAAATTAAATTAAATTAAATTAAATTAAATTAAATTAAATTAAATTAAATTAAATTAAATTAAATTAAATTAAATTAAATTAAATTAAATTAAATTAAATTAAATTAAATTAAATTAAATTAAATTAAATTAAATTAAATTAAATTAAATTAAATTAAATTAAATTAAATTAAATTAAATTAAATTAAATTAAATTAAATTAAATTAAATTAAATTAAATTAAATTAAATTAAATTAAATTAAATTAAATTAAATTAAATTAAATTAAATTAAATTAAATTAAATTAAATTAAATTAAATTAAATTAAATTAAATTAAATTAAATTAAATTAAATTAAATTAAATTAAATTAAATTAAATTAAATTAAATTAAATTAAATTAAATTAAATTAAATTAAATTAAATTAAATTAAATTAAATTAAATTAAATTAAATTAAATTAAATTAAATTAAATTAAATTAAATTAAATTAAATTAAATTAAATTAAATTAAATTAAATTAAATTAAATTAAATTAAATTAAATTAAATTAAATTAAATTAAATTAAATTAAATTAAATTAAATTAAATTAAATTAAATTAAATTAAATTAAATTAAATTAAATTAAATTAAATTAAATTAAATTAAATTAAATTAAATTAAATTAAATTAAATTAAATTAAATTAAATTAAATTAAATTAAATTAAATTAAATTAAATTAAATTAAATTAAATTAAATTAAATTAAATTAAATTAAATTAAATTAAATTAAATTAAATTAAATTAAATTAAATTAAATTAAATTAAATTAAATTAAATTAAATTAAATTAAATTAAATTAAATTAAATTAAATTAAATTAAATTAAATTAAATTAAATTAAATTAAATTAAATTAAATTAAATTAAATTAAATTAAATTAAATTAAATTAAATTAAATTAAATTAAATTAAATTAAATTAAATTAAATTAAATTAAATTAAATTAAATTAAATTAAATTAAATTAAATTAAATTAAATTAAATTAAATTAAATTAAATTAAATTAAATTAAATTAAATTAAATTAAATTAAATTAAATTAAATTAAATTAAATTAAATTAAATTAAATTAAATTAAATTAAATTAAATTAAATTAAATTAAATTAAATTAAATTAAATTAAATTAAATTAAATTAAATTAAATTAAATTAAATTAAATT
>OZ020166.1:4902728-4932640 GCA_963971145.1 Sussaba pulchella
AATTCAATTCAATTGAATTGAATTCAATTGAATTCAATTCAATTCAATTGAATTCAATTCAATTCAATTCAATTCAATTCAATTCAATTCAATTCAATTCAATTCAATTTAATTCAATTCAATTCAATTCAATTCAATTCAATTCAATTCAATTCAATCAATTCAATTCAATTCAATTCAATTCAATTCAATTCAATTCAATTCAATTCAATTCAATTCAATTCAATTCAATTCAATTCAATTCAATTCAATTCAATTCAATTCAATTCAATTCAATTCAATTCAATTCAATTCAATTCAATCAATTCAATTCAATTCAATTCAATTCAATTCAATTCAATTCAATTCAATCAATTCAATTCAATTCAATTCAATTCAATTCAATTCAATTCAATTCAATTCAATTCAATTCAATTCAATTCAATTCAATTCAATTCAATTCAATTCAATTCAATTCAATTCATTCAATTCAATTCAATTCAATTCAATTCAATTCAATTCAATTCAATTCAATTCAATTCAATTCAATTCAATTCAATTCAATTCAATTCAATTCAATTCAATTCAATTCAATTCAATTCAATTCAATTCAATCAATTCATTCAATTCAATTCAATTCAATTCAATTCAATTCAATTCAATTCAATTCAATTCAATTCATTCAATTCAATTCAATTCAATTCAATTCAATTCAATTCAATTCAATTCAATTCAATTCAATTCAATTCAATTCAATTCAATTCAATTCAATTCAATTCAATTCAATTCAATTCAATCAATTCAATTCAATTCAATTCAATTCAATTCAATTCAATTCAATTCAATTCAATTCAATTCAATTCAATTCATTCAATTCAATTCAATTCAATTCAATTCAATTCATTCAATTCAATTCAATTCAATTCAATTCAATTCAATTCAATTCAATTCAATTCAATTCAATTCAATTCAATTCAATTCAATTCAATTCAATTCAATCAATCAATTCAATTCAATTCAATTCAATTCAATTCAATTCAATTCAATTCAATTCAATTCAATTCAATTCAATTCAATTCAATCAATCAATTCAATTCAATTCAATTCAATTCAATTCAATTCAATTCAATCAATTCAATTCAATTCAATTCAATTCAATTCAATTCAATTCAATTCAATTCAATTCAATTCAATTCAATTCAATTCAATTCAATTCAATTCAATTCAATTCAATTCAATTCAATTCAATTCAATTCAATTCAATTCAATTCAATTCAATTCAATTCAATTCAATTCAATTCAATTCAATTCAATTCAATTCAATTCAATTCATTCAATTCAATTCAATTCAATTCAATTCAATTCAATTCAATTCAATTCAATTCAATTCAATTCAATTCAATTCAATTCAATTCAATTCAATTCAATTCAATTCAATTCAATTCAATTCAATTCAATTCAATTCAATTCAATCAATTCAATTCAATTCAATTCAATTCAATCAATTCAATTCAATTCAATCAATTCAATTCAATTCAATTCAATTCAATTCAATTCAATTCAATTCAATTCAATTCAATTCAATCAATTCAATTCAATTCAATTCAATTCAATTCAATTCAATTCAATTCAATTCAATTCAATTCAATTCAATTCAATTCAATTCAATTCAATTCAATTCAATTCAATTCAATTCAATTCAATTCAATTCAATTCAATTCAATTCAATTCAATTCAATTCAATTCAATTCAATTCAATTCAATTCAATTCAATTCAATTCAATTCAATTCAATTCAATTCAATTCAATTCAATTCAATTCAATTCAATTCAATTCAATTCAATTCAATTCAATTCAATTCAATTCAATTCAATTCAATTCAATTCAATTCAATTCAATTCAATTCAATTCAATTCAATTCAATTCAATTCAATTCAATTCATTCAATTCAATTCAATTCAATTCAATTCAATTCAATTCAATTCAATTCAATTCAATTCAATTCAATTCAATTCAATTCAATTCAATTCAATTCAATTCAATTCAATTCAATTCAATTCAATTCAATTCAATTCAATTCAATTCAATTCAATTCAATTCAATTCAATTCAATTCAATTCAATTCAATTCAATTCAATTCAATTCAATTCAATCATCAATTCAATTCAATTCAATTCAATTCAATTCAATTCAATTCAATTCAATTCAATTCAATTCAATTCAATTCAATTCAATTCAATTCAATTCAATTCAATTCAATTCAATTCAATTCAATTCAATTCAATTCAATTCAATTCAATTCAATTCAATTCAATTCAATTCAATTCAATTCAATTCAATTCAATTCAATTCAATTCAATTCAATTCAATTCAATTCAATTCAATTCAATTCAATTCAATTCAATTCAATTCAATTCAATTCAATCAATTCAATTCAATTCAATTCAATTCAATTCAATTCAATTCAATTCATTCAATTCAATTCAATTCAATTCAATTCAATTCAATTCAATTCAATTCAATTCAATTCAATTCAATTCAATTCAATTCAATTCAATTCAATTCAATTCAATTCAATTCAATTCAATTCAATTCAATTCAATTCAATTCAATTCAATTCAATTCAATTCAATTCAATTCAATTCAATTCAATTCAATTCAATTCAATTCAATTCAATTCAATTCAATTCAATTCAATTCATTCAATTCAATTCAATTCAATTCAATTCAATTCAATTCAATTCAATTCAATCAATTCAATTCAATTCAATTCAATTCAATTCAATTCAATTCAATTCAATTCAATTCAATTCAATTCAATTCAATTCAATTCAATTCAATTCAATTCAATTCAATTCAATTCATTCAATTCAATTCAATTCAATTCAATTCAATTCAATTCAATTCAATTCAATTCAATTCAATTCAATTCAATTCAATTCAATTCAATTAATTCAATTCAATTCAATTCAATTCAATTCAATTCAATTCAATTCAATTCAATTCAATTCAATTCAATTCAATTCAATTCAATTCAATTCAATTCAATTCAATTCAATTCAATTCAATTCAATTCAATTCAATTCAATTCAATTCAATTCAATTCAATTCAATTCAATTCAATTCAATTCAATTCAATTCAATTCAATTCAATTCAATTCAATTCAATTCAATTCAATTCAATTCAATTCAATTCAATTCAATTCAATTCAATTCAATTCAATTCAATTCAATTCAATTCAATTCAATTCAATTCAATTCAATTCAATTCAATTCAATTCAATTCAATTCAATTCAATTCAATTCAATTCAATTCAATTCAATTCAATTCAATTCAATTCAATTCAATTCAATTCAATTCAATTCAATTCAATTCAATTCAATTCAATTCAATTCAATTCAATTCAATTCAATTCAATTCAATTCAATTCAATTCAATTCAATTCAATTCAATTCAATTCAATTCAATTCAATTCAATTCAATTCAATTCAATTCAATTCAATTCAATTCAATTCAATTCAATTCAATTCAATTCAATTCAATTCAATTCAATTCAATTCAATTCAATTCAATTCAATTCAATTCAATTCAATTCAATTCAATTCAATTCAATTCAATTCAATTCAATTCAATTCAATTCAATTCAATTCAATTCAATTCAATTCAATTCAATTCAATTCAATTCAATTCAATTCAATTCAATTCAATTCAATTCAATTCAATTCAATTCAATTCAATTCAATTCAATTCAATTCAATTCAATTCAATTCAATTCAATTCAATTCAATTCAATTCAATTCAATTCAATTCAATTCAATTCAATTCAATTCAATTCAATTCAATTCAATTCAATTCAATTCAATTCAATTCAATTCAATTCAATTCAATCAATTCAATTCAATTCAATTCAATTCAATTCAATTCAATTCAATTCAATTCAATTCAATTCAATTCAATTCATTCAATTCAATTCAATTCAATTCAATTCAATTCAATTCAATTCAATTCAATTCAATTCAATTCAATTCAATTCAATTCAATTCAATTCAATTCAATTCAATTCAATTCAATTCAATTCAATTCAATTCAATTCAATTCAATTCAATTCAATTCAATTCAATTCAATTCAATTCAATTCAATTCAATTCAATTCAATTCAATTCAATTCAATTCAATTCAATTCAATTCAATTCAATTCAATTCAATTCAATTCAATTCAATTCAATTCAATTCAATTCAATTCAATTCAATTCAATTCAATTCAATTCAATTCAATTCAATTCAATTCAATTCAATTCAATTCAATTCAATTCAATTCAATTCAATTCAATTCAATTCAATTCAATTCAATTCAATTCAATTCAATTCAATTCAATTCAATTCAATTCAATTCAATTCAATTCAATTCAATTCAATTCATTCAATTCAATTCAATTCAATTCAATTCAATTCAATTCATTCAATTCAATTCAATTCAATTCAATTCAATTCAATTCAATTCAATTCAATTCAATTCAATTCAATTCAATTCAATTCAATTCAATTCAATTCAATTCAATTCAATTCAATTCAATTCAATTCAATTCAATTCAATTCAATTCAATTCAATTCAATTCAATTCAATTCAATTCAATTCAATTCAATTCATTCAATTCAATTCAATTCAATTCAATTCAATTCAATTCAATTCAATTCAATTCAATTCAATTCAATTCAATTCAATTCAATTCAATTCAATTCAATTCAATTCAATTCAATTCAATTCAATTCAATTCAATTCAATTCAATTCAATTCAATCAATTCAATTCAATTCAATTCAATTCAATTCAATTCAATTCAATTCAATTCAATTCAATTCAATTCAATTCAATTCAATTCAATTCAATTCAATTCAATTCAATTCAATTCAATTCAATTCAATTCAATTCAATTCAATTCAATTCAATTCAATTCAATTCAATTCAATTCAATTCAATTCAATTCAATTCAATTCAATTCAATTCAATTCAATTCAATTCAATTCAATTCAATTCAATTCAATTCAATTCAATTCAATTCAATTCAATTCAATTCAATTCAATTCAATTCAATTCAATCAATTCAATTCAATTTTCAATTCAATTCAATTCAATTCAATTCAATTCAATTCAATTCAATTCAATCAATTCAATTCAATCAATTCAATTCAATTCAATCAATTCAATTCAACAATTCAATTCAATTCAATTCAATTCATTCAATTCAATTCAATTCAATTCAATTCAATTCAATTCAAATCAATTCAATTCAATTCAATCAATTCAATTCATTCAATTCAATTCAATTCAATTCAATTCAATTCAATTCAATTCAATTCAATTCAATTCAATTCAATTCAATTCAATTCAATTCAATTCAATTCAATTCAATTCAATTCAATTCAATTCAATTCAATTCAATTCAATTCATTCAATTCAATTCATTCAATTCAATTCAATTCAATTCAATTCAATTCAATTCAATTCAATTCAATTCAATTCAATTCAATTCAATTCAATTCAATTCAATTCAATTCAATTCAATTCAATTCAATTCAATTCAATTCAATTCAATTCAATTCAATTCAATTCAATTCATTCAATTCAATTCAATTCAATTCAATTCAATTCATTCAATTCAATTCAATTCAATTCAATTCAATTCAATTCAATTCAATTCAATTCAATTCAATTCAATTCAATTCAATTCAATTCAATTCAATTCAATTCAATTCAATTCAATTCAATTCAATTCAATTCAATTCAATTCAATTCAATTCGATTCGATTCGATTCGATTCGATTCGATTCGATTCGATTCGATTCGATTCGATTCGATTCGATTTAATTCTAATTTAATTTAATTTAATTTAATTTAATTTAATTTAATTTAATTTAATTTAATTTAATTTAATTTAATTTAATTTAATTTAATTTAATTTAATTTAATTTAATTTAATTTAATTTAATTTAATTTAATTTAATTTAATTTAATTTAATTTAATTTAATTTAATTTAATTTAATTTAATTTAATTTAATTTAATTTAATTTAATTTAATTTAATTTAATTTAATTTAATTTAATTTAATTTAATTCAATTCAATTCAATTCAATTCAATTCAATTCAATTCAATTTAATTTAATTTAATTTAATTTAATTTAATTTAATTTAATTTAATTTAATTTAATTTAATTTAATTTAATTTAATTTAATTTAATTTAATTTAATTTAATTTAATTTAATTTAATTTAATTTAATTTAATTTAATTTAATTTAATTTAATTTAATTTAATTTAATTTAATTTAATTTAATTTAATTTAATTTAATTTAATTTAATTTAATTTAATTTAATTTAATTTAATTTAATTTATTTAATTTAATTTAATTTAATTTAATTTAATTTAATTTAATTTAATTTAATTTAATTTAATTTAATTTATTTAATTTAATTTAATTTAATTTAATTTAATTTAATTTAATTTAATTTAATTTAATTTAATTTAATTTAATTTAATTTAATTTAATTTAATTTAATTTAATTTAATTTAATTTAATTTAATTTAATTTAATTTAATTTAATTTAATTTAATTTAATTTAATTTAATTTAATTTAATTTAATTTAATTTAATTTAATTTAATTTAATTTAATTTAATTTAATTTAATTTAATTTAATTTAATTTAATTTAATTTAATTTAATTTAATTTAATTTAATTTAATTTAATTTAATTTAATTTAATTTAATTTAATTTAATTTAATTTAATTTAATTTAATTTAATTTAATTTAATTTAATTTAATTTAATTTAATTTAATTTAATTTAATTTAATTTAATTTAATTTAATTTAATTTAATTTAATTTAATTTAATTTAATTTAATTTAATTTAATTTAATTTAATTTAATTTAATTTAATTTAATTTAATTTAATTTAATTTAATTTAATTTAATTTAATTTAATTTAATTTAATTTAATTTAATTTAATTTAATTTAATTTAATTTAATTTAATTTAATTTAATTTAATTTAATTTAATTTAATTTAATTTAATTTAATTTAATTTAATTTAATTTAATTTAATTTAATTTAATTTAATTTAATTTAATTTAATTTAATTTAATTTAATTTAATTTAATTTAATTTAATTTAATTTAATTTAATTTAATTTAATTTATTTAATTTAATTTAATTTAATTTAATTTAATTTAATTTAATTTAATTTAATTTAATTTAATTTAATTTAATTTAATTTAATTTAATTTAATTTAATTTAATTTAATTTAATTTAATTTAATTTAATTTAATTTAATTTAATTTAATTTAATTTAATTTAATTTAATTTAATTTAATTTAATTTAATTTAATTTAATTTAATTTAATTTAATTTAATTTAATTTAATTTAATTTAATTTAATTTAATTTAATTTAATTTAATTTAATTTAATTTAATTTAATTTAATTTAATTTAATTTAATTTAATTTAATTTAATTTAATTTAATTTAATTTAATTTAATTTAATTTAATTTAATTTAATTTAATTTAATTTAATTTAATTTAATTTAATTTAATTTAATTTAATTTAATTTAATTTAATTTAATTTAATTTAATTTAATTTAATTTAATTTAATTTAATTTAATTTAATTTAATTTAATTTAATTTAATTTAATTTAATTTAATTTAATTTAATTTAATTTAATTTAATTTAATTTAATTTAATTTAATTTAATTTAATTTAATTTAATTTAATTTAATTTAATTTAATTTAATTTAATTTAATTTAATTTAATTTAATTTAATTTAATTTAATTTAATTTAATTTAATTTAATTTAATTTAATTTAATTTAATTTAATTTAATTTAATTTAATTTAATTTAATTTAATTTAATTTAATTTAATTTAATTTAATTTAATTTAATTTAATTTAATTTAATTTAATTTAATTTAATTTAATTTAATTTAATTTAATTTAATTTAATTTAATTTAATTTAATTTAATTTAATTTAATTTAATTTAATTTAATTTAATTTAATTTAATTTAATTTAATTTAATTTAATTTAATTTAATTTAATTTAATTTAATTTAATTTAATTTAATTTAATTTAATTTAATTTAATTTAATTTAATTTAATTTAATTTAATTTAATTTAATTTAATTTAATTTAATTTAATTTAATTTAATTTAATTTAATTTAATTTAATTTAATTTAATTTAATTTAATTTAATTTAATTTAATTTAATTTAATTTAATTTAATTTAATTTAATTTAATTTAATTTAATTTAATTTAATTTAATTTAATTTAATTTAATTTAATTTAATTTAATTTAATTTAATTTAATTTAATTTAATTTAATTTAATTTAATTTAATTTAATTTAATTTAATTTAATTTAATTTAATTTAATTTAATTTAATTTAATTTAATTTAATTTAATTTAATTTAATTTAATTTAATTTAATTTAATTTAATTTAATTTAATTTAATTTAATTTAATTTAATTTAATTTAATTTAATTTAATTTAATTTAATTTAATTTAATTTAATTTAATTTAATTTAATTTAATTTAATTTAATTTAATTTAATTTAATTTAATTTAATTTAATTTAATTTAATTTAATTTAATTTAATTTAATTTAATTCGATACGATACGATACGATACGATACGACACGATACGATACGATTCGATTCGATTCGATTCGATTCGATTTGATTCAGTACGATTCGATACGATTCGATTCGATACGATTCGATTCGATACGATTCGATTCGATTCGATTCGATTCGATTCGATTCGATTCGACACATTACTCACGCCATGAAGTCAGTTACCATGGGTAATCGAAAACCGTGGGAGATCTCGTATTTTCCGAACGGGAAAGAGACAAGTGATGTGAGCATCTTCACGCACCCGTAAAGAAAAATAATATTATTATACTTTTAATTATTATACTAAAATCGTTAACCCTTTCACGGTAACGCTTTTTTTTGCCCCCTTTAACGGTAACCGTGGGTCGAATCGACCCAAGACCTTAAAAAAATGGAAAAAAGCATCTAAAAAATCTGAAAAAATTCTTATATGTCGTTCAGGATTTCTACTTTACGATAAAAATTTAATATATGAAGTTTCCGGAATTTATTTATAAGATAATTAACAATAAACAAACAAACTCCGGGAAAAAAGTATTTTGCTTTAAAAATTCATAACTCAGAGACAAATTATCGGATCGACATTTAAAAAAAAGCAAATTCAAGCTAAACAGTGTGCCTTTCAAGAAAAAAATACTGCATAATGATACAATAAAATCAGAACCCTTATTTTTGTACATGAACATGTGAATTTTTCGAGGTGTGAATTTGGAGGTTTTTGCTATAGAATACACACATTTTTTATATAAATGTATTTATTTCGACTCAAAAACGTACAAAATCGATGTACATCTTCCAAAAGCTACGATGATTAATGCATAATGCTTTGGGAACATAAACTTTTTCGGTGATCATCGCAGAGTGGTAGTTGGCAC
This sequence comes from Sussaba pulchella, assembly GCA_963971145.1. Taxonomy (NCBI): domain Eukaryota; kingdom Metazoa; phylum Arthropoda; class Insecta; order Hymenoptera; family Ichneumonidae; genus Sussaba; species Sussaba pulchella. The sequence continues at coordinate 4,912,258 of OZ020166.1, forward strand.
CTTACGCAGCAGTGCAATGTTTTTCTATCTTTCGTGCTCGAACATTCGCCACATTTCTTTCTCTTCTCTAATTTCCCGGAGGATGCGAATTCATTCCGTGGCTCATCGAGAATTTCTTTAATCTGGGAATGAATTTGTCGACTAAGGCAGGGCAATGATAATCGATCTCGCATGTGTCCCACCATCAAGCTTCGAAGCAAAGGCTTTAAAAAATTACGACGATCTTTTGTTTGCGTCGTTGTTGCTGCGAAGTTATATAATATGCAAGCATTAACAGACGCTTGATCGAGCATGCCCATAAAAAATCGCACGGTCCATCGCCGAGTTTTGCGTGCACATGAAAAAGTGCCACACAAGAAATCAAATACATCCGTACCGGATTTCGTTTCGTTATAAAATTCGATTTCTACACCACGTAACATGTTTTTTGTTCAATAGACAGTGAAAATAGACTTCAAATAACAAAAAAAACACAAAAAAATGAAAAACTTACCTGGACCGCTGATCCGCAATTTTTGAACGTTAACGGTAAACGTGGGTCGATTCGACCCAACGCTAACTTAATGTGGTCACAACAGAGCACCAAGTGGGGCTGGGGAACCGAAACTTCGCAGGATGGTTCGACCCTAGAGCACAATTTTTTAGGCGGGGGTTAGGCCCCGCTCAGTTGCCTAGTTCAAAAATGCGGGAACTTTGAAATTTCGGCCTGGGTCGAATCGACCCCAGGTTACCGTGAAAGGGTTAATATTAATAAATATTTAATTTCTATGATATTCCACTCGATGGTGTTCTGATTAACACGATTTCAATGTCAGAACAGATCACACTGAATTAACGTTGTCACCACACTGGTGCAAATACGCACCTTTTCGACGTTCTGATGTTCGCTCTTTGGGGACAAGTTTCCGACTAGAAAGTTCCGCAGGTAGAAAGTTCTAGACACTTGAAATTTTCGTGGGTGCAAATGTGCACCAGTGTGGTGTCTACGGGTTAGGTATCATGTCAAAAAAGCTTTTTAACAAACTGATTTACCTGCGTGTCCTCGAATCTCAATGGGATATCTTTCCCACTGTGCATTGGGAACTTGATGTTTCTTTATCATTTTTCTGAGCAATCGAAATTTTGTCATTGTATAAGGCGGTGGCATACATTTTGCAAGACATTGGCCCACCGTTAAATCATATTCCACCCACGAACTGGGAATACAATGTACCGATCGACATTCTGTCCCATCGCTGATGAATTAAACAAGATGATACGATCACAGAGCCAATCCTCGAACTAGTATACTGGGTTACATGGTAATCAAATAGCCTTGTCAATAATTACAGATAACAACTAATATAAGAAAATCTTATAACTTGAATAACCTAACCCAGTGAACACGTGACCTCCATATGACGTCATAGATAGGTCACACAGAGGTCATAGAATTTTTACATAGATATGACATAAAAATGACTTTATTAATGACTTTGATGTGATGTCATATAGTATGACATCATTATGACATAGTACTGACCTAAAATTTGACTTTTATATGACGTCATAATTGTGACTCAAATATTACGTAAATATTATATCCTAACTCTATCATACTGTGACGTCACATCAAAGTCATTAATTTATGTACTATTTACGTCAAAAATAAATCATAAATTTACAAAAATTACAAGTCATATTCTGACGTCAAAGTGGTATCATAATACCGTCATTTGCTTACGTAAGAAACAGCTCATATTTTTACGTAAAATTGATGTACGATGAACGTCATACTCAAGCATCAGCTTCGGGTCATTCTCTTATATACAACTGACATAATATAAATGTCACGACTGTATGAAAATACACAATGCCCTTATTTATGTATTAGTTGTATTATGTATTGATTTAATGATCGATTAGTGAAATTTCGGGTATGACGTTCTTTATTTTTATTTTGTGTCTAAATTTCACTTATACCGCGAATTCTCCTTAAATGCAGACATTAAATATATTTTTAACATTAAACAGATCAGGATTATTATAAATAAAATGTATATGAGGCATTCCACATCAAAACGACCACTTCGAAACCTTAATATCTTGAATTTTTTTGCAGTCGACGTATGATATAGTACTCTTCAAACCAAAAATATTGATATTTATTAATTCATGGTGGCATGTATGGGGGTCAAATTACAGGCAAATGCGATTTTTGCTTGTTTTTTCTCGCTAATTTTATTACATGGAAATAGTGTGTCGGAGCGAAAAATTGCTACGAATCAATTTTGTGGTGTTTATTGCAAGGATAACGAAAGAAAAAGTTGGAAGGCAAGATTTTATATTTTTCATGGAAAAAAACCAATTTTGAGAATATAAATCGATTTTTGGACGATTATGACATTTTTTAAAAATTTGAAATATTTTTTTTTGGATTCCTCGAACTTTTTCCAAAAGGAGTACATCTTTTTCCAGATGGAGAAATTCAATCTAAAGGCTCAGCAAAAAAAAAAGAAAATTGGAGAAAAAAACAATTTATGCAAAATTTGAAATAGAAATGTTATATAATGCGAGTATATTTCTCAATATCTATTTACAAAATATTCGCACCTTTGAGCGATATAATAAGTCGTCTAAGATTCAAATATTTCAAATCAGAAATTTCTTCTGATTTTTTCCACGGTTAAATGTATTTTTCTTCCAGGCTGTCTTCTGTGACAGAAAATGTAGACTGTGTATCTTCGGGATACCATGGGAAAAACCATGTATCTATCCCTACATCACGAGATTGTATGCTGGAGAAGAAATTCTCTTTCGCTGAAGAAGCCTAGAATTTCAAAAAGAAGGAAGAATCTGGCAAAGGGAAAAAGTAAAATAGCGTGCCTAGCGGCCCGATTCAGAACTCGACCATCGTGGAATATGTATCCTCGGGATACACAGTCTACACAGTCTGAATTTTCTGTCGCGGAAGACAGCCTCGAGGAAAAATACATTCGACCATGGAAAAAATCAGAAGAAATTTCTGATTTGCAATATTTGAATCTTAGACGACTTATTATATCGCTTTAAGGTGCGAATATTTTGTAAATAGATATTGAGAAATATACTCGCATTATATAACATTTTTATTTCAAATTTTGCATAAATTGTTTTTTTTTTCCAATTTTCTTTTTATTTTGCTGAGCCTTTAGATTAAATTTCTCCATCTGGAAAAAGATGTACTCCTTTTGGAAAAAGTTCGAGGAATCCAAAAAAAAATATTTCAAATTTTTTTAAAATGTCATAATCGTCCAAAAATCGATTTATATTTTCAAAATTGGTTTTTTTCCATGAAAAATATAAAATCTTGCCTTCCAACTTTTTCTTTCGTTATCCTTGCAATAAACACCACAAAATTGATTCTCAGCAATTTTTCGCTCCGACACACTATTTCCATGTAATAAAATCAGCGAGAAAAAACAAGCAAAAATCGCATTTGCCTGTAATTTGACCCCCATACATGCCACCATGAATTAATAAATATCAATATTTTTCGTTTGAAGAGTACTATAACATACGTTGATTGCAAAAAAATTCAAGATATTAAGGTTTGGAAGTGGTCGAGTTGATGTGGAATGCCCCATATATCAATTGCAAAATTAATTGTTGTATTGCAATAAAGGTACGGTAACAAAATAAACACTATTCACAATTGGAAAACATAAACATTTTGACTTTACAAGGTCTGTTGTAATAGTTATCAATTCTGGATAAATACGCTTTTTTACAAAATAAATATTTAATTCTTTGGAGTCACAGGGTTTTACAAATAGCGAATCAAATTTAAATTATTTAAATTTTTTTTTCATTTCGGATTAAACAGAAAGTTTAATTTTTCAATTCATAATTTTCCAACTACGAATTGTAAGTAATTTTTCTAATAATGTGAATTATTTCTTATGTCAGTTGAATATCACATTATTGTAAGCATTTAATAATTCTTCTTATCACCATGACATCAGAGTTATGTCATCAAAACTTCAGGTATTTTATAATCATGTCATCAAGACGTCACAGTTATGTAATCGTTTGGACCCAACTTTACATCAATATATTACCTCAAATTTTTTTTTTTTTCCTTTACTTTCCTATGACATCAGAGTTATGTCATTCTGACGCCAGTTAAGTCATAATGATGTCAATCAGAGGTCATATTTACGTCATCTATCTTACGTAAAAATCTTACGTCAGGAAGTGGGAAATTGTGAGTCATATATGACTCATATATGACTCACATCTTACGTAAATCATGACGTGGCATGACGTCATTCTGACATCAGTTTTACATAATTGTGTTCACTGGGTAAATAAATACCTTCGATTTTTTTCCCTGGCGGTCGAACCAGTTTTGAGGTTACGCGTTAACGGTTTTGGCGCGTTAAATCGCGGTTAAGTTATTATTAAGCGTGCTTTCGGGTAACCCACGCTAAGGATCTTCGTCTAATAATGTGACTTTAATTGCCTTCTAATCTTTATGTTCAAGTTACGCAACAACAACTTTTGACAATTTTTTTTAGCCGTTTTCGTTCGATGTCAAACGTAAGTGTCAAACGAATGTTTCGCCGGTCGCGGGTGGTGTCGATTTCCCGCGCGAATTTCGTGCATGGTCGGTCTCGTTCTCCTGTATAGGTGGGAATAGCCGATCACCAAAATTGATATATAAAAGGAGCACCCACACACAAACCATCATACGAGGATGTGTTGAAAATATTTTTTTCTTTTTTTCACGGGTCCGGAATAGTCGGGATGGTTCGTGCCCGTTCAACAATTACTCGAACAGTTCGTTTTCAGGTTAACGATTTTACAATTTTTTTTTTTTTCAGGTTTTCGTCGAATGCGACAAACTTCACTCTTCGATTTTATAAAGACTGCAACAAATTTTATTTTTTTTGGTCTTATAATGACTGCGACACATTTCACTCTTCAATTTTATAAAGTCTGCAACAAATTTTATTCTTTTTGGTTCTATAACGACTGCGACAAATATGATTCTTTTCGATCTTATAACAACTGCGACAAATTTGATTCTGTCTGGTTTTATAACGACTGCTAACGACAGATTTGGTTCTTTTTGGTTCTATAATGACCGACAAATATGATTCTTTCTGGTCTTATAACGACTGCGAGAAATGATACTCTTCTTAGATTTATAACGACTGCGACAAATGTTACTCTTTGTAGATTTATAACCCTTGTACAAAATTATTATTGCATACAGTTTGAAACGATTGAATGCTGAATCGTTCCCAATCGTTCTCTATTGAGGTATTCTTTCTCCAATCATTTGCAATTGTTCCTAATAGCTCGAGAGATTTTCAATTGTTCTCAATCATTCTTTTTTCAATCGTTCCCAAATGTTTCTTATCAGTCAAGCGTTTTTCATTCGTTCCCAACCATTCCCAATCGTTCCCAGTCGTTTCAATTTTATCAATAGAGAATCAAAGACGATGCCATCTGTCATCAGTATCATAACACCCGAAGAAGAGACCGACATCTACGGAGCTCCGACGAATCCTGGGAATGAAATATTGACACCTGAAGACCGGTTACAGATCTTTGATTGAAGAATATGATTCGTGACGATCGTTCCCCTACTCCCAGCACTTCGGGTGATGAGGTACAATAATTAACAATCATTCTCAAACAATAATTATTGTTCAATAAAAAATAAATAAAGGACTAGTGGTTCTTGTGATACGACTTGATAATATTATTTATAAGAATGTTGGTCGCAATTCTTTGATAACAGGAGAATTAATTGGATTGAAAATTTCTAATGTTCTTTGAAATTTGAGCAACATTGAAAAAAAAAGTGGAACAATTCTGCTCAGAAATTGGATGGACGTTTTCAAATAATTCCCCAAGCCAGCGTGTTGCTACCAATACGCATAACCTATAAATCATACGTCCCCATTGAGAACGGTAGGGAACGAATAGACGGCTTCAATCGTTCTAAATCGTTCAGGACACAATTAAGAAACACAGTTGGGAACGATTGAAAATTTGCTTCAATTGTTCCCAATTATATCCAATAATATTTCTTTAGAAGGGAACGACTACGACAGATTTGATTCTTTTTGGTTTTATAACGACTGCGACAAATGTGATTCTTTTTAGTCTTATAACGACTGTGAAAAATTTTCATTCTTCCTGGTTCTATAAAGACTGCGACAAACTTCACTCTTCGATTATATAAACTGTGACAAATTTGATTCTTTTTGGTTTTATATGACTGCGACAAATTTCATTTTTTTTCGTTCTATAACCACTGTGACAAATTCGATTCTTTCTGGTTTTACAACGACTGCGACAAACTTGGCTCTCCAATTTTAATACGACTGCGACAAACTTATTCTTTTTGGTTTTATATGACTGCGACAAATTTAATTTTTTTTCGTTTTATAACGACTGCGACAAACTTGATTCTTTCTGGTTTTACAACGACTGAGACAAATATGATTCTTTTTAGTCTTATAACGACTGTGACAAATTTCATTCTTCCTGGTTCTATAAAGACTGCGACAAACTTCACTGTTCGATTATGTAAAGACTGCGACAAATTTGATTCTTTTTGGTTTGATATGACTGCGACAAATTTGATTTTTTTCGTTTTATAACGACTGCAACAAACTCGATTCTTTCTGGTTTTACAACGACTGCGACAAACTTGACTCTCCAATTTTATAAAGACTGTAACAAATTCTATTCTTTTTGGTTTTATAACGACTGTGACAGATTTGATTCTTTTTGGTTTTATAACGACGGAGACAAACTTTACTCTTCGACTTTATAACGGCTGTGACAAAGTTTATTCTCTTTGGTTTTAAACGACTGCGACAATTTTACTCTTCGATTTTATAACGACTGCGACAAATGTTACTTTTCTTAGATTCATAACAACAGCGACAAGTTTTATTCTCTTCAACTCTACGACGGTTGCAGCAAATTCAATCTGTGTGAACAGATAATTCGTTGTTGACAGATGTATTGAGAAAGAGAGTTGAATTGAGAGTTCATCAGCGACAAATTCTATTTACGCATATTTTAAGATAGACTTTAAATATGTAGTTGTTATACGCCAATTTTCCCCTCGACAGTATCTTTTCATTTAATTTATATTTTTATCTATCAATTATATCAAATAAACCTATATGTAAAATTAACCGCGACCAGCGCGCCAATCACCGTCTTCCCACGACGTCGCGCGCAACGCGCTAATCCCCCGTACACACGTCAGCCGCGACCAGCGCGCCAATCACCCCGTACACACGTCAGCCGCGACCAGCGCGCCAATCACTACGTCACGCGTCACGCGCCGTGACCTCCCTCTTCCGCGACCGGCGCGCCAATCACGAACTAGCGAATGACTATAAAAGAAGGCGCTGCGTCGCCCAAACTTCAGTCGCTTTTAGGGACTGGTGCCGAGAGGTGCTAAGAACTAATAAAAAGTCGTACTCTGAACCTTATGGTTTGTCCTGGATTTATTTCCTTATCCCATCCTCTCCTCATCAGTTCGTCTCCGAGCACCGGACCAGTCTTTCTCAAGACTTCATCGCGGACGGACCTGGGGCTGCGAAGCTACAGCCGATCTACCAACAAACAGTTCGTTTCCGAACTCCCTCGTTCTTTTTCAGAACTCTATCCGACGTACGAACGTGGCTGCAAAGCTACCGTTCAACTCTAAACAGTTCGTTTCCGAACTCCGTATCAGCCCTTTTAAGGACTTCCGAACGACGGTAACCCTGGCTGAATAAGCTACGGCTACCAAACCTCCGTCGTTCGTCTCCGATTCCGAAACGACGGTAACCCTGGCTGAATAAGCTACGACCCCAACCGTCCGATCCATCATCATCCTTCCACCGCAACCTGCACCGACTCCTCGACGTCGGAAAACGAAACCCCGCTCCCGTTAAATCAGCGGGACCGGCAAATGATACTTGCATCATCCCCCCCGTCTTTCGCCAGTGTCATAGTAACGGTATCGCGTAAATTTTTTTTGTTCACCGTTAATACTTTCGACAACTTCCAGCCACCATTTTGCAGCGGACATCATTTTTAAAGTTCTCGACGGTGTGGGATACTTAAATATCGACGATTTAACTTTCCATTCGTATCCTGAAATTTCCGTGCTTTCCGGAATCCCTTCGGTGCACATCATTCTCCTTACACTTACGATCACATCGTTGTTCCAAACGACTAAGTGATTCGGGAATTTGGTTGTGAGAATAAAGCCTTTACATTTGATTTTCAATACCGCGATCCTGCCAGCTTCTTCTCTTTTTGACAATTTGATAACCACGATGGCTTGAGGAATTGATGGTCGTTCTTCGGTCAAACTTAATTCATACAACCGCCTGCTTACCTGAGCCAACGGTCGATTGGCGGTCCGCAGATGCGTTTTCATTCGACCTGAGACTTTCGAATGGAACGGCGGAAATTTTGCTGAGCGTGCAATTCATATTTTTTCCATCATCCACGATATGGATCAAATTTTGCGCGTTCAAAATTTGAGATTCTCGCCCATAAAACACCGCCATTGACTCAAAAAACTTTTTCAAAAATATTTTTGCGTGTTCATTGTACGTGAACGTCAAGTCTTCGCTAAACAAAATCCTACATACACAATGAAGCAATATAAAATGTCTGTACAAGTTTCGATCGAGTATTCCTCGCAAAACGATCGGACCGCAGTACAATAAAAAGAACCAAATTTCGGTTGCTTTCCATATTGCAATACGATTGATGCATCGCGGTTTCCGTTGGAATTCGACGGGAATACACGGCCTGAGAGTATTTAATCTGTTCGAAAGTTCTTTTCGCTGTTGCACCCCAAGCTTTGTTTTTCGGTAGACTCGATCTTGCCTCTTGCCGAAAATTCAGTACTCGCCAAGTCTTTTCATGATGCCAATGAAGCACAGGTGCATTGAATCCAACCCGAACTGCGAGCCGAGGTCAAACGGCTGCTCAATTTCCGAAAACAGCGACCATTGTGATGTTCTTCTTGTATTTGGTGTCGAAAGGATTGGTCCGTTTTTTGCTGGCAATGAACTTCCGGATGGATCGTACGGTTTTCGACACGCTCGCCACGAGTTTCGCACCTTTCGCACGCCCAATATCCGCCATGGCCTTCGATACATTTTAAAAAAGCACGGGCCAGCGTATCACAGATAAAGCAATGAATTTTTACAACGTAATGGTTCCCATTGATCACGATTCCCTCGGTGAGCAATTAATTTAGTTCGCACGAAATCACTTGAGAAATGGTTTACCTCTTTTGGTTTTCCGTCGCCAGAATATATAGCGACAGCAAATGGCTTGTATATGTCCGGATTCACGTATACTTTGCCAAGAATTGGCCAAAATTGTCTAGCACTCGAATTAAAAAGTGGTACGCTGTCAACATTAAATTGACGAAGAATAGTTTTGTCTTGGTGTAGAGTTTCCTCCACGCAAGTCAGAATGTTTTTCGCTATGCCCAGATAGACGAATTTGCCTCTGCTCCCATCGGCACTTTCCATTTCTTTTATGTCGTACGGTGCTGCTGCAGTGTTTAGAAACGTTTTTGATGATATCGGTAGACTCGGAAGTAACCGTTGTCGAAGTATCGCTCAAAGTTCGTCTAACTTATTCTGGTGAATGTTGTTTCTAATAGCCCAGTCGCGAAGGTAAATTATCTCGTCGATTTCTTGCGGACGTTTGTGTCTTCTTGCCTGCCTGTTGTCACCCCTATTCTCAATTCCACCTCCCGCATTTTCGTCACCGGCGTTCACTGATTCGTCAATTTCGTCAATTTCATCAATTTTGTCAACTTTATCAATTTCATCAATTTCGTCAATTTCATTAATTTCGTCAATTTCATCAATTTCGTCAATTTCATCAATTTCGTCAATTTCATCAATTTCGTCAATTTCATCAATTTCGTCAATTTCATCAATTTCGTCATCTTCGGTTCCAAGCACCGCACGTTTGTCGTCAGGGATCGGAATTTGTATTTTGCTGTTATATATTGCTGCTTCATTTTCAATATCCGGAGGTGCTCTTGCTTCACCGGGGCCGTTTGATCTCTCATCTGCATAGAAGTGAATAGAGGAAGCTTCGGCAAATAAAAAAAGAGATGAGGAAGCAATGTGCAAGGTTCGACTTTGCATCCTTGTTCTTATATAAAATCGGTTCGTCAATCGATCTAGTCCAGAATAAACATATGGTGAATTCCATGTCAAATTGAAAAAATTGAAAGTCATATCAAATTAAAACGCCTAGATGGATTTTGCCCAAATTTAATACGAAACATCTTTCGATGGTAGTGCGACTTTGTACCAAATTTAAGCCGGATATCTCAAAAAGTGCGCAAGCTAGAGTGCGCACGACACTTTTTAACCAATTTCGAAATTCTCTAAGAACAAAAGAACTGCATGGATTTTTCCGAAAATCGAATCAAGCAAAGCGCCTGGAACCCTTCACATGTGTGATAAGTTTCAGCTTGATATCTCAAGCCGTTCTCAAGTTATGAACGTTAAACCAATGCTATACACAAACACACGCACACGCACACGCACACGCACACGCACACGCACACGCACACGCACACGCACACGCACACGCACACGCACACGCACACGCACACGCACACGCACGCACACACACACACACACACACACACATACATCCGGACATTTTTTCTGAATGTGATTTTTCGATGTTTTGGGACATTCTTAACGCGTTTTCATGAACATCTCGAAAAAAATTTTTTTCACGAAAACCAAGCCTCCTCTATGAGGAAGCAAAAGATCATGAATAACGACATAAAATAAAAATTTCACAGGAAAGTTAGAAAAATTATTACTTGCATTGACGACCCTTATATCAAAAACGTCTTTTCAATGTTTCTTCGACACTTTTTTTTACGGCTCGGTGTTTTCCCACTCGTTCACGATTCATCGATATCATTTTTTCGCTTATTTTTGTTTCGTTGATCAACTGTCACTGTATCGACCAAACACATTTAAACTTCGGGCGAGGCACGCTATCGCCAGGAATATGGCGATTATACGTGGCAACAGTCGGAAGCCGCTGACCAAACATAGCACTTGCCTGAAAAAGACTCGAGATGGCGTCGGCATCCTATCGATGTATGCTCACTCGACACTGCTCAGCCTCCCTACGGTTGATCTAGATTAAAATGACTGGTTGTCGCCTGGGTAGCTGGACACCTATACATGCATTGTAGGGTTAGCTTCTATCCAGCTACTTTAGAGGTAAAACTAGAGCAGAAAAACTAGTCAGGCGCTGGATTCAAACGAGGGTCTACGGGCCCGATTTCCACACGGGAGGTGATGCAGATAAACGGAGAGGCAGGCCCATGGATGGCACCGGGGCCATTCATCCCGCATACGACAAGCGCGAGAGATACGTCGGGATCCTGTAACAGCAACAACCCGGGAAACGCATAACCGTTGCGTCCGGAGCCTCAGGGAGAAGGGAAGAGAGAGAGGGGAAAAATAAAAAGGAGGAGAAACAGAAAGAAGAAGTGAAAATAAATAACGACAAAAAGAAGACAGAAAAAGAGAAGAAAGAAGCGAAGAAGACAGAAGAGGAGAAGATAGAAGCCAAGGAGACAGAAGAAAAGAAGAAAGAAGAAAAGAAGATCGAAGAAAAGAAGATCGAAGAGAGAAAGAGGGATGAAGCGAAGAAAGAAAATCAAAGGGAGAAGACGAAAACGAGACGAGGAAAACGGAGCAACGAGAAAGCATGCAACGCCGTGCAGAATCTTCCGGAGGCACGTATCAACACCCTCCTCGACGACCCGCGAGAATTCCTATGTGAGGAATCGGAGCGTCAAGGGCGAGGGTGGTACAGCAATGTACACCTACGGGGATCGGAAATTCTAATCGATCTAGCGGGAGTAAAAGCTCTCTCGCTCACCGATAGCGGCAGCGAAGTCAGCGGTATCTCCGAGGAACTTTTCGAACAAGAAAGGTTAAGGTTCGAAAAGTTGCCAATCCTCCCCGTGACGTGTGCCAAGGTTGTGGGTGCATTCGGCGGGGAAACAACGAGAACAAAAAAATAGCTTGTTGTCGAAGCTACCGTTCGGGAAATGACCGGGCAATGCCACATGCTCGTTATCCCGAAGTTGCTCCGACCCGTGTTGATCGGTATCGATGGAATGACAAGCCTCGGTATCAGAATTGACACGGAGAAAGGAGAAGTCACAGTAAGAGGAATCGAGGTGGCCATTCTCGAAGATGGAGAGTGGAAACCCACCGAGCCGGGGAAAAATGAGAAAACGACAAAAAGATGCAACGCGATCGAGGAAAGAGATAAAGACGTAAAATTCGAACTTACGGAGAAAGAGTTCGACGAGAAAATGGCGGAGGAAGGAGGGGTCGAGGAAAAATGGCGGCAACCCTTTAAGGACGTCGTTTTTCCATGTCGAAAAATTTTCGACAAAAGACCGGGCCGGATGACGGCATATGTGCACAAACTTGAGCTGAAGGACGCAAAGGTCAACGAGACCTCGAGAAAATGAAAACTGTTATTCCCAAATGATTTAACCCGAACGCGGCGGGAGCCGCCCAGCGGCCTTGGCCGCGGCCAACGCTCCACAAAACTCCGAAATTATAACATAATAATTCGAAATTATTTCCCGTGTGAAACATGAGAAACGTTACCTCGGCCAATCAACAACACCCCAGCGGTCTTGGAGGGCCCACGGCCCGAAACCCTGGCACGTGTCAACGAACGAGACACCGGTGGAGGAGGGGACTACGACCAATCAAAGAACGAAGTCGAACTGTCGGAGGCACCCGAAATCATATAAAAGGGGCACCCAAAAACCAAGGAGACAAGTATTTTCTCTGTCACGGCAACTCCGGACCTCCAGCCATCATCGTACCAGCCGCAGAGGGCGGCCACCGAGACAGCAAGGACGAGGGTGGAGTTCGTAACAGCAACTGGAGAAATAGACGGAGGACGGCGCGAAACATAAAAAGGAGAAGGAAAACGACATCCAGACTCTACATCTTATGTTGGAATCATTACGATTACAAGTTCCCTCCTCCTCTGATAATCTGTTCTAGAGCTAATCCTGTGGAGGCGCATTAGAAGCGCGAGCAAGGGCATCAGATATCGATCCCTCACCGGCCGAGCGATAAGCGCACCCCTACTCAAACGGGATCCGCTGACGGATCGATACTGACGTATCGGCAACCACATCACCGCGAGGGCCCGGTCAGCCGTAGCCAGGCCGCACGAAGGGGGCACCGCAAACGCCAGGCGATCGACCAGCGATCAAGCATCTAGCGGCAGAGGCGGGGCCGCCCCTATCGCCGTTCCGAACGCCAGCGCGCATGCTTCGGCGGCCCGCGGGGTGAAGAGAAACGTCGCGTCGAGAAAAACAACGCCCGTCCCACCCCACGGACCCCACAATTTAAAGAGCAAGCGACAGGTGTGTACAGGGGAAGCGTCTAAGTCCAGCACTGTATAAACCGAGCGCCAAAAAAAAAAACGATTTTACCTATTTTCCGTGTCATCAAATTCTTTGCGTAATCTTGGCCCGTCTTAATTTATTGTGTCGTAATATCTACCGTTACAACACATATATAACTATTTAACGAAGCCCGAAGAAAACCATCATAAACCTTCTTTCGGACGCCGGGAATGGCGGGGAACGCCTCAATCTTTAACGTTGGAGAGAACGGCCCCGGGCTGCATGACGTACTCCGTGTCGGCGAGCCCATCGATGTCCGATGACATCTGAAATTATACAATTGAGTCAATATATCATAATTACATAATTATTAAATAACGAGTTCAAGCTCACCAAGAAGTACCCCAGAGAATGCTGTTTGCTCGAAAAGCATTTTCCCGGCTGTTTTTTTTGTGCAGTAAATAAAGCTGCTACGTCATGCGCCAAGAACTTTCGCAACGTCCAGGCAATATTTATCGGCAAACTTTTCCTTTCGTCCCATTTTTTCGTTACCGCAGTCAGCTGGAAAGAGAAGTGGTATAGGTATTATATCCGCATCGACTGTGCATTTATGTTTGTCAACTTACGAAAGCTTGGCGCATGGCTTCGTTTTTCGAAATCTGCCCATCCAAGTTAATAAATTCGTCGATCGTGGAAAACAGTAAGTCCAATACATATTCACGTTCGAACGTCTCGCTCGTTAATCCGACAACTCTCCCCGAGATCGCCTCGTCCAGTTTTTATAGCCGCCGTATAGCAGCTGCTTGTTGGCGACTGTCGTAGGTGAGTTGTCGGACCTCCTTCAGTAATAAATCGAAATCTAAAAATAAAAGATATTTTTGTAATATTGATAATATAGTAAAAACCCATGTTTCGGTCATAATCTCGGTATTATACTTACTATCATTTTCTTCCGGCCCTTCCGTCGATGTCGAAGGGTTGCACGGGTGAACGAGAGCTTCCATCTGGGTGACCGGGGACGGTAGTTTGACGGCTGTTCTCTGCAAACTTGAGACAGAACCTATAAATCATATCGACAATAACATTGAGTTAATTCAAATTATTCTTACTCCCTAAATTCCCGAACCGGGACTAATAATATTTCAAATTTAATTACCGCAAGCTTTCGTAGCACTCTCGTCCGACCGTGGTTGAAGAGAATGCTTCCATTTTGCTTCCTCATAGAGAAAGCTTTGTTTTCGTGAAAAAATTTTTTTTCGAGATGTTCATGAAAACGTATTCAGAATGTCCCAAACATCTAAAAATCACATTTAGAAAAAATGTCTGGATGTATGTATGTATGTGTGTGTGTGTGTGTGAGTGTATGTATTGTTACGTCCCCGTTTCTCGGTTAAGTCGAGAACGCAGCACATCAATAGGGTTGCTTCAATTTTAGACGAGAATGCGCTCATCAGGGATTAGGAGCAATTGCCGAACGATCGATATATGAAAAGATCTGGACTCACCGGCGTTGTTGATAATCCAACCAACCCAATCCAAGACCTCGCAAATGTTGTTGAGTCGGAGGGAACGCTAGGATAAGGGATATCGAACTCACTGAACTCACTGTTTTATAATAATTAACAACGTATATTAAAACTCAATGCACAGATACACGA
This sequence comes from Sussaba pulchella, assembly GCA_963971145.1. Lineage (NCBI taxonomy): Eukaryota > Metazoa > Arthropoda > Insecta > Hymenoptera > Ichneumonidae > Sussaba > Sussaba pulchella. The sequence goes on from OZ020166.1 coordinate 4,927,363, forward strand.
CTATGGCCAATACACAATTACGCGGTTGCACAATTACCCGGATGCACGATCAGTGCTATCGCATCAAAGCGAAGTGAGGTAAAGTGTGGTGTACGAGCGTCGCTGATTTAATTTGCGCGGTTATGAGACTTTAGCTCGCGCCGTTTGACTACTCGAAGATGACTGATTTGTTTCGCCGTTTGATGCAGCGAACAGGGCGTTCTGAAACGTTCCCCTACCAACAGCATCCATCGAAAATGCCGTTGGTGAAATCCTTTTCCCACGATTTATTAAAAACGAGACGACTCGCGTGGACGGTGAGAACGCTTACCGATGCTCAGTCACCATACACTAGGATCGCGTTGAGGTGAGAAAGTTCGCTCGTCGCGAGAACGAACGTTCTCACCCAGATTAATTAATAATTTTACAAAAAGGTAATAAATGATCGGTTAAAAACGCATGGGGACGACCCGGTCGTAACAGTATGTATGTAACATTGGTTGAGCGTTGTTAACTTGGGAACGGCTCGAGATACCAAGCTGAAATTTGTCACACATGTAGAGGGTTCACGGCGCATAGCATGATTTGATTTTCAGACAAATCCATGAAGTTTTTTCGTTTTTACGCGGTTTTAAAAGAATTCAACATTTATTTGTGGTCTCTAGCTTCCACAATTTCAGAGATATCGAGCTCAAATTTAATATAATGTTGAACGACTACAGGGTGATGCTCGTTACTGAATTGGAAAAAAATCCATGCAGTGCTTTTGTTTTAAGAAATGTTAAAAAGTATAAAAAAATTGTGTGCGCACTCTAGCTGGCACAATTTTCTAGATATCGGACTAAAATTTGGTACGAAGCTGCACTATTATCAAGAGATGTTTCCGATTGAAATTAGGCAAAATCCATCGAGCTATTCATATTTTATATCATTTCGAAATTTTTCAAAAATCAACGTAGGTGCTCTAACTTCCACAATTTTCGAGATATCGGATCAAAATTTGGTCCAAAGTCGCACTTTTATAGAAAGATGTTTCGTATTGAATTTGGGCAAAATCCATCCAGGCGTTTAAATTTGATGCGACTTTCAATTTTTCAAATTTGACATGGAATTCACCATATATTTATTCTGGACTAGATCGATTTTCGAACCGATTTTATATAAGAACAAGGGTGCAAAGTAGAACCTGGCACATTGCTTCCACATAATTTTTCAGGTGTATAAAGGTAGCACCCCCACCAAGCCGGATTTTTTTTTCTTGAACCAGAAATAATAAACTTTTTATGAACTCTACAACCCCGCTAAGATTAATTTTTGAACCCTTCCCGTTTCCGAGAAAATCAAAATTCCAACGTGGGGGTGCCAGCTTTATGTTAAGCTAGCGCCAACTTTCTAATCTTTTAATCGGAAACGCGTTTGAATAGTTCTATATTTATGAACTCTTTATGAACTCTCCGAATAAGAAAGTGATAATTCGATCGGAACAACCCCTGCCGAGATACGGGTAGTATTTCAAATATTGAAAAATAAAAAATTGATTTTCGCGAGCCCGATTTGTTGGATATTTATGAACTATTTATGAACTCTTCAAATGCGAAAGGTTCAAAAATATCGGAACAACCCCTACCAAGATAAGGGTGGTTTTTAAAATATTGAAGGATAAAAAATCAGTTTTCGCGAGCGAACTTTGCTGGGTATTAGTGAACTATTTATGAACTTTACATATACGCCAAAATAAATTTTTAAACCAATCCCGTTTTCGAGAAAATTGAAATTTCACCGTGAGGGTGTCACCGTTATGTTAATCGAGCGCGAACATTCTGATATTGCAGTCCAAACCCTGTTTGAATGGTCCTATATTTATGACCATTTTATAAACTATGATAAATCCTCTTTAAATTGCGGCTAGATCATCAACTGTTACCGCGCTTCAGACATTTTTATTTCGCATTGAATCGTTTGCTGACAGCATATTTGTTAACGGCAAAGTGATTCCAAAAACGGACAAGGTTTGGGGATTAATGTCCCAACGATCACAAGGAGCTAAAAAGCCTTCGGGTTTTTTGACCCACGTCATGACTAACCGTAACAATATCAAAAATCGTCTGCAACAGGCGACAGGCAACTGTGACACTAATATTTTAAACTTTGATCCTGAGCCCGTTACAGTTTCGAACGATTCGACGGTGTTATCGGTGAGTGGAAAAGATATATCCGTCCCGGAAGGTACGAAGACACTAAACATTAATTTCACGCGACGTGTATTTCTGGATTTATTAGTTCAGAATCAATATAATCGAGCTGGGAAAGACCGGCCACAATTATATTACCGGCAGTACACGTGTTTTATTCCGAACCGCTGGCAATCGGTCGTGACCAAAAAGTTATGAAGAAAGAAAGTGAAACACGGATTTCATTTTCAATCCCATCAAATATCTTGGTATTCAAACACGGCACGTTTTAACGGACGTTGCAATCGCGGGTTGGAAATTTTCGGTTATTTCGATGACATATCGCTCAACAATATCAGTGTTCAGTGCACCATTACCGCTGGGGACGGATCTAAATGCGGTAAAAGATACTGCCGAGCTCCTGATCGGAAAATAATCGACAGCGAACTGGTGGAGCAAGATAAAGGCGTGTATGCATATAGAGCGGAGAAAGCACACCAGCCTATGAGCGAGGGTGATCCGGAGGCTGACCACCTGTATTCGGCGAATGTTTATAGGACTGTAAAAAGCCAACACAAAAGCCACGGACGCGGACACAGCGAGGTGATATCGTCACTGGCCATTTTGCAGCTTACTGAATTAAACGGCGGAGTCGCTGGGGCTGAATCCGTTTTACATCCACTATTGAACGCACCACCAATTGGATGTTTATCGAAATTATTGCAGAGCGAACGATTCGACAATATGCATAGATGCAACGGGGAGCCTGGTGAGGAAAATTTAGCAGATCGACAAATCCAAGTCACGAGCAATTTTCTTGTACCAATGCGTAGTGAACGATGGGCAAGAACAATTTTCCGTAAGCCAAATGCTTACGGAAGCTCATAATACGAACAGTATCACAGATGCTTCGCAAGCTCTGGTTACCGCGTCCGTACGGGCATTTACCGGCTTTTTAACGGTCAACGACTATGCGCAGGCCTGTACGGAATCGAGTGTGCCGACGTGTTACATTCGCTTGGACATCGCACATATCATGAAAGGATATGCCGACTTCTTGTCCACAACAAGAATGCGAATATATCGATTTTTTCTGGGAGCTATCGGGCTGTTGATCCTTGCACAAAATCGATGAGAAGCCGGAAAACGTCTTACGTGGCTCCTAACGGTATGTCGGAGTGAAACAGAGGTGAAAACTGCGACGGGCTCAACGTTGTGCACTGTTCGGAAAAAAAAATTAAAGGATTTAATGAAGCAACCATCGCACGAACAAATTGATGTCATGATAGGTTAGTATGCACGATCTTACTTTTTCTGATTCGTAGTAAAATTGCATTGTGGCCATGTTCAGGAAACTTCATAATTTCGGGAGCCACCGTGGAAGGTCAGCAGCTTTCGGACAGTCGCTGGCTTGACCCCCGCGGTGCGCGACCGAGCTTCTCACTTGACCCATCGATCGAGCTCAACCGCGATCGATTTCCGGCTTCTTCCTGACTTATTCGCTATACTTCGTAGTGACCGGTCACGCTTCCCCTTCTTACGGTTCTACCTCACGGCAAACAGCACGCTTCTCTTCGACTTACTACTTCTACCAGAGTTGTTTGATGTCACTCATCCGACTTTACTAGGAAATAGCTCTTCTTTACTCTTCGTTTCTACAACGGCTAAAACGGACGTTTCCTTCTGCTTCCACTAACTTCGAAATAACGGTTCCCTTCGGTTTCATCTCAACGGTAGTGTTTGTTACGATAATCGGAATGATTTACGCCCGGTTCGATTCTCAAGTATACGCTACGGTTACGGTTTACTCCGATTGTATTCTTCCAAACGTTTTTCACTTCTCGCGACGCGTCACATCATCTCTACGCGACCACGCAGCACCGGTACGATGCCATTACACACGTGGCACCGGTAACCCACACTTGTAACTCATTACAATTAATTATTAATAAACCACTATTTGTTTATTTTCCGTTAATCGCAGCGCTTCAGTGTCTATTCGTTTTCGGAACCTTCGTGTTGCGCAATTAACGTGGGTAATCGGCGCGAGGGTGAGCACTGGACGCACCAAAAAAAAGAACACTTGCCGATGGGTGAATAAGTTCGAATCTAGCTTTATGCGATCGCCTGCACTCGATAACAAGAAAAATAACTCTGATCGAAGAACATAAAAATAATAATGATGGCGCTTAAAACAAATTTGTTGAGAAACTCCGCGTCGATTGGTCCGGCCGATCTACGCGGCGTGTGGACATGCGCGGATGCGCAGCCGACGACCGAATTGAGTCCGATGGAACGTAGAGCTACTAAAAGCCACCGACGGTGACCACCGGGGGGGGGGGGGGGGGAGTCCGGCCGAATTACGCAGGCGCGTTGACGTGGGCGCATGCGCAGCCGATGTCAGGCGAAACCGAGAGAAACAGCTGGGTTCCGAACACTTCGCAAAATCAGCAAATCCTTGTTTTTGAACTTCCCCCATCACCTTAAGACCAGATCCGAAGTCTGTTCCCAGACAGGCTGCGAAACTACAAACTTTTTTAAAAAAGACTAAAATATCTAACTGATACCCAGCAAAAAGCATCATTCACACAGTCAAGCAGGTGAAAAAACTTTGAAAAAATAGTTATATGGCAATGGACTGTCCTGGAAAGTCACAGAAATGTAGGTGACTTGACGGCAGTAGGGTAGAGAGGAGAGTTCTGGACCACTTACCACGGTGACCTGCCTTGAGGCGGTCGGTAAGGTAGATTTCTCTTTGACCAACGGGGGGTTGTGTCTGATCCCCCTTGTACCGACGGTAAGGCTGAGCTCTCTGTTACCGACAGTGCAGGTTATTTAGGTTATCGATAGTGCCGGTTATTTAGGTTATTTAGGTTAAGGGTCTCGACGATTGATCGTAAGGATATTAAGGTGGGTTTGAGATCACGTTCTGTTTTACCGATTGAACGTTCGTACGATGATCATAGACAGCAGCCTCAGATAGCGTTATCTGCCAATCCGGTAGATGGCGTTGTCTGCTAATCTATTTACCCGCTGCTCGATCCCGCTCAATATTTACCGACAGCAGCCTCGTCGCCAAGTCTCGCTGCCGGTAGATGGCGTTGTCTGCTAATCTATTTACCCGCTGC
>OZ020166.1:4932840-5047840 GCA_963971145.1 Sussaba pulchella
GTCGGTGGCGCGTCTTATCCTGTGGTCGTATGCCATTGTTCGCAAACATCTATGACAACGATGACCGAACGAAGCTGTGCATGGAGCTTGCCGTTGCCTGCTCTATCAGCGCGGAAGATCTCGGTTCTCATTCAACTACAACAGCAGGCTGCAGCAACGATGATTCTCAACTTATCCACTCCCCGAGTGATTCAATCATCATGAATAAAAAAATTTATTAAATCGTATAATTAAAGTTTTTCCTCCATCATCGTGAAAATGTTGGAAAAAGTGATAAAATTATTTTTACCATCATGAAAATGTTGCATATATTTTGTAATCTTATAATTCAATTTTTGTCTGTATACATATGAAAAATCTCCTCAGCATTAATTGATTGGGGGTCCAAGCCATTTTTGCGATCGGGTTGACTGCTGATAGGGAAAAACTTCTCTGAGAGGTAATCTGATATGTCTGCGGCGCGAAAGTAAACATCCGCACGTCTCTCTCTCTCTCTCTCTCTCCCTCTCTCTCTCTCTCTGTCTTATTCCTCGTTTGACCCTCCCTCGGAACTATAATCATCGATAAATTCCTCGCGGAAGCTCAGTTGCGGTTTAATCATATTGGGTCAGTCTCTGTCGAAATGGCTGAGCGTAAAAAGCATCTTGCTGATCGAGCGATTGTGACATGTGAAAAACTGATCGATTTTATGAATCAAGCGCGTGCTGGTGATAAATCATGTGAAAGAGAACGGTGTATAAAGGCGGGAGAGGAAAATGTAGAGCTGTTGAGTGATATTTTACGTGAAGATGATTCGCTTACGGTTTATCAAAAAATGCGAATTCAAACGACTATATCAGCGCTCATATCTCTTACAAGAAAATTCCAAAGAAGCGGTGCTGGTGGTGCATCGAATAAAGTGAAATGGCATGATACGGAGACTGCTTTTAAGCGACGTATAAGAACTGGATTGGTGCTCAACCTCGGTTACAAGGATGTAGGCGATTTTCTTGATGATGGAAAAGCCATAATCATCCCTCAATTGACAAAAACAGTAAAAGAAATTGGAAATCTTAAGGTGAATGTGATTTTCTCGGGAAAATTTCATTTAACGAAAATTGATGGAATCGTGGAAGAGGATAGAAGTTTCAGGACTCCGAGTGGAGCTATTTTCTCACAACGAATCTCGAGGAATGGTTCAAAGACTTTGTGAAAAAACCTCTGATGCAACAAATTCAAGATCACGAGGCTAAGGGTTCGGGATGGAGTCTCAGTGAAATAAGCTATCTCACTGTCAACATGAATAAATATGTGCCGCTACGTGGAGGATTATCAACGTTCGTTTCTTTACCCAAAGATATCCAGAAGAAGCGAGCAGTCGTAAATATCGTCAATAATGATGAATATTGCTTCCTTTGGTCGGTGGTAGCAGCCCTTTCGCCCGCAACGAAGAATGGCGATCGGAAAACATCGTATCCGCATTTCAAGGACGTGTTGGTGTATGAGGGTTTGGAATTTCCAATGACCCTCAAAAATGTGCCGCGATTCGAAGAGATGAACAATTTATCCATTAATATTTATGGTATTGCCGATCCGGAAAGAAGTAAGAAAAATGAGATTGAACCTATTTATCTAAGTAAGCATCGTCCCGATCTATCAATTTCACCTACTATACATTTACTTATGATAAATACCACCAATAAATTTGACAAAGAGGATGACACTGTAATTCATCACTTTGCTTGGATTAAAAATCTTTCACGATTGGTTTCCGCGCAAATATCGAAGCACAATGGAAAGAGTTGGATTTGTGACAGATGCTTGAGTCATTTTCAAGCTGAAAGTCGTCTTGAAAATCATAAAATTGATTGTATCAATCATAATAACTGTAGAATCGTTCTACCAGAGGAGGGTAAATCGATCATGAAATTCAACAATTTTAAAAACAAGGTGACCGCACCATTTGCGATATACGCCGATCTCGAATGTCTTCTGCGGCCTGCAAATACAAGATGCGGGAAAAATAGCGTCAGCTATCAAACTCATGTGCCTTATAGCATAGGGTTTTATCTTCAATGCAATTATTCCGATGCGATCTCGGGTTATAAATCTTTTCGAAGCGATAACTGCATGCAATTATTCGTCGAAGAATTGAAAAAAATAGCTTTCGACGTGAATGCACGCTTAAAACAAATCGTAGCGATGGAAAAATTGACTCCAGAGATGAATCGGATTTTTTATTCGGCAACGGAATGTCATATTTGCGAAAAATCGTTTACGCCGGAAAATATTACAGTACGCGATCATTGTCATTTCACGGGAAAATTTCGAGGCGCCGCTCATCAAGATTGTAATTTAAATTATATAAATTCTCACGTCATCCCAGTGATATTTCATAATTTATCCGGCTATGACTCACACTTCTTGATAAGAGCATTAGCAACAACCTTCGAGGGTTCTATACAATTATTACCGGTAAACAAAGAGCAGTATATATCGTTCACAAAGTTCGTCGAGGGTACAATTGTCAAATTTCGATTCCTAGACTCGTTCAGATTCATGCCTGCTAGTATTGACAAACTCGCATCTTATCTACCTAATGATGAGAAACATGTAACGAGAAAGTATTGCACTAGCGCAACGGAGCTAAATTTATTGACGAGAAAAGGTGTTTTCCCTTACGATTATCTCGATAGATGGGAAAAACTTGACGACACAGAGTTACCGACGAAGAAAGAGTTTTTTTCGCGATTAAACGACGAGGAAATCAGTGACGGAGACTATGCTCACGCGCAGAACGTTTGGGAAACATTTAACATCCAAACTCTCGGCGATTATTCTGATTTGTATCTCAAATCAGACGTGTTACTGTTAACGGATATTTTCGAAAATTTCCGTCGTAATTGTTCAAGCACGTATAACTTAGATCCGTTGCACTACTACACTGCTCCGGGACTCGCGTTCGACGCAATGCTAAAATGCACCGGTGTAGAACTTGAATTAATCACCGATGTAGATATGCTACTTTTTTTCGAAAAAGGTATTCGAGGCGGTGTTGCACAATGTGCCAATAGATATGCGAAGGCCAACAATCGATTCATGCCTGATTACGATCCCAACGTAGTGTAGCGTGAAATATTTTGACGCTCCTCCGAACTCTCCGGCGAGACTTCCACCTCGGCGACACCGGCTGGCCCACGGTCAAATGGGGGGAAAAGAGCGTTTTATTAATTATTTTTGTTTTTGTTTTTTATTTTTTCATATTTGTAATCGTCCCGAGGGGGCGATATTTGTCCCAAGTTGAGGGAATTTTTCCGGAGACGAGGGCCGGCGCGTTTGGAGGAAGATCGAGGAGGAAGAAGAAAAGAAGCGCCTGAGAGAAGGGCCACCCGCCGGACGGCGAAGCGTTGGATGCGAAAATCGGTATTACCGCGACCCCGTGCGAATTACCAAAAGCTAGGCGTCGGGTGGGGTCAGGGTTGGTCGCCCGTCCCCCCCGACGGCGCGTGCCGAAAAGTGGGGATTGAGGGCCTCGGGCCGCGCGAGCGATTAATTATCGGGGCTGTCTTGCGGAGGTCGTTGAGGTGCGAAGTTTGAGATTTTGTATTGCCGGAGAGTTCGAAATTTCGTATTACCGGGGAGTTTGGAGATTTCAAGGAGAAGGAGAAGTGCGTTCTGGGCTCACGCTGCAGGCTGCTGGTTACCGGTGGGTGGTTTTTCCTAACATCTTATCTCGTCGTCCGTCTCGGGACGAATCGTTATTTTGATTATTGTGTTCTTTTGCGGGGTTAACGTTCCGGTTTTTTCCCGTTTTAAATTCGTGCAACCGCGGCGGCGGTTGGGCACGCGGTCTCGCGACCGTTAGGGATTTCCGTGGGCCTGGCCGGAGAAACCGTTCTCCGGAGGCAGCCAGGGTGGGTTTTTCCCCCCTTTTGAAATTTTCCGGGAGGGTGTTATACCGGGAGTATTGAGTTTTTTTGGATCTTTTTTTCCGTTGTCGCATTCGCGTCCTATCCGCGACATTTCCGGGGTTGAGCGGGAAATCTGGACGGTTCGAGAGTGAGTGCGCGTGCGTGAGCTTGGGGTTTCCGCGGTAGAGTCTTATTTTTGGTATTGTTATTTGTTGTTATTTTATTTTGGAGCGGTGGATTAAGTAGCCGCGAACGGTGTGAGTGTGCGCGAGGTTTTTTTTGTATAATTTGTTTTTTCCGAGTGTGCGGGTGTGTGAGGGGGTGTGAAAGATCGAACGTGGACCGTCCGGGTTGCACCGCGGGCGGGAGCGCGAGCGTGTGTGTGTGGGAGAGAGAGAGTGAGAGTGGGGCGAGCGCGTCGTGTACATTTTCTTTCTTTGAAAACGGAATAAATTGTGAATCGGTGGAGTTTTGTCCCCGAATATAATTTGAGTTTTGCCTGGGTTTTTTTTTGTTTTTTATCCTGCACGGTGAGTGGTGAACCCCGCCACTCTATCAAGGGAAACGTGACTGCTCCTAGTCGGGAGAAAATAACTTGGTCCGGGTTGTCCTCCTTTCCCGGTGCGGATGCACCTGGCGCCCATATCAAAAAAATAAGGGAAAGGAGTGGGCCCGGGCTTTAGTTTTGCAGCGGTGAAAGTTGGGTTTTTACGCTACAAATTTTGGCGCCCAACGTGGGGCCCAGTAAAGTAAAATTCACCGTGCAGGGAAAATTTTTGTTTTTGAAAAATCGTTTCTCGTCTAAATTTTATTTCGGTTACCGTTCAAAATTTTATTTCGGCTCGTCAGTGTGATAGTGTGTGTGATTGAGAGTTCGTGCGCGCGGGGAGGAAGCAGGCAGCCGTTGCGCCGGCCGTACCGTGACGCGCGGGCTAGCGCTCGGCTCACCGTGTTTACGTTTTTTTTCCCTCTTGTGTTGTTCGTTGCTGTCTCCGATTTGGACGATCGAGCACGAAGTAAGTGAGCGTTTCACTTATCATTGGAATTATAATATTCACGACGAAATATTATTTCGAGATAAAGTTTTCAGCGTTCTGTGACCGGGTATACCAGGAGCCCGTGGAAATAAGTTATATTAGCTTCGAGTGTTCGCGAAATCTCTGTCTACCGGAGTACCCGTAGGTGGTGCTAAGGGGGGGAGTGCGGTACCCGGCGGGCTCTAATGCTACGGGTCCGAACGTTTCGCCTCTTAAAATATTTTTCGGTTGATTTTTGAAATTGTGTTTAATGGTTTTGTGATTTTATTTTATTTAACGTTATTTTCAGGAAGTGTCAGTTTTCATTTTTTGGTGACTCTCAATAATTTATTTCGGAAATTGTTTGAAGTTTTTATTTTTATTTTTCGACTTCGGTTCAAGTTTTTTCCTTATTTTAATAACTTTGTTTTTCCTTTTTCTTTTTCGGGGTTTTTGTTTTTAGTTGTGCCAGCGGTCTGGTATTTTATTATTTGACTTTATTTTGGTATTTTATCGTTTGATCTTATTTTGACAGTTTTTCTTGAATTTTATTAGTTGACAGTTTTTATTTTTGAATTTTATTAATTGACATTTTATTCTTGGTTTTTAGTGATTGACATTTATCTTGACATTTACCTCTGATCTTTGGTGCTGTTTTTTTTAAGCTGTGTTACCGATTGACTCGGACTGTTGTGTTTTATTTGAGGTTTTTCAGGTTGTTCGTTTTTAATGATTTTCAGCCTTGGAACTGTGACTGAGTTATTTTAGGGTTTTTACCATTTGACAATTTACTTTGGTTTTTTTTTATATTTTGACGTAGAATTATTTATTTGGTTGTTTCGTGCTGTTTTAATTTTATTACGAAATTTTCTTTTAAAATTCAGACTTTGCTTTGAATTTTGAGACTTTGACGGTTTTATTTATTGACGTTTGGCTATTTTTCTATTTATTTCTTTTTGTTGTTTTATTGAGTTTTTATCTTTGTTTTGACTTTTATAACGTTTTGACTTTTGTTTTAACTTAACGACTTTGAGATTTTATTTGCTGACGTGAATTTATTCATTTCTTCGGTCTTCTATATTTTATTTTGGTTTTAGCCTTTTGACTCAGTTATTTTTCATTTTTATTCAAGGACGAAATTTTTTATTTTAATTCGGATTTACCTGCTGACCTTGACTTCGGAAATTTTATTTTATTTGAAAATTTATTCATTGTTTTACCTTCTGACGTATGTTTTATAAATTTTTATACTGGACCACTGGGTTTTTCTTTTTCTTTTTATTTCTTTTTCCGACTATTTCATTCTATTCGTGTTTTTTTCATCTCTGTTAATTGACTTCGATTTTCAAATTTGACATTTTATTTCTGTGACTTTTGGTTTACTTTATGAGAGTTATCACGTTTAGAACTGGGCAGTCATCCTGAATATTTCTTTTCGTTTTGAGTTTTGGAGATTTTTATTTTTGTGTTTTTGTTGTTCCCGTTACTTACGGGGTTCGAGCTATATATTTCCAGAGTTTTGCTTGGTTACGTTACGGAGCTTGGTCACAGAGTGGGAAAATAACAGAGGGGAGGTTACAATCCCACCTATAGGTCGGAGATCGGGAATTTTGGATATACCTGGCTATGTCTATGGTTGACACATCAGTTGATGCAACTGCGTTTTGTTTCCGGTCGATACCGGGGTGATTGTTGATCTTTGAATTTAAACTGCAAACATCGTTCTTGGGTTCGTACGTTTCGTGGTCTGGTTGATTTGACCGATCAGTGCAAGGGCTCACTTATTTAGTGTGATCGAGCACTGACTTATTTATTTGTCCGGGTTATTCATCCGTCTATTTATTTATTTATTTTGTTCGTTTATTGGTTTTATTTCTTTGACTATTTCTTGACATATTTATTTATTTTCTTTTATCTGATTGACTATTTCTTCGTTTATTTATCTATTGACTTTGACCTTGGTTTTATTTATTTATTGTATTTTGTGATATTTATTTATTTATTTGTGAACTTGTCTTTGGTATTGAGCCGGTCCGTTTGATCCATCAGGGTGGTTTTGCGCCGGGATACTTTTTCTCCCTTGGGCTGCAGTGACTACCGGATCGAGTGGGCGGTTCGCTAATTTGGTTTTTTGTGTATTTTCCATTTGTTTTCCCTTGTTTTTGTTTTGGTTTTTTTTTATCGTTCCCGGAGGGGGGGAAAACAACGCGTCAAAGGCATAGCCTTTACCTCGGTCGCCGGTTAGCTGCTCTACCCCGGGTTTGGGGGGAGTGAATATATTTGTTGGGGTTTTCTTTTGATTTTGGAAGGAAGATAAAGAGCGAGATGGATCGAGATCGCACTTTTAGCGAGGTCGCGGCGCTGAATGAGGCTGAGATTAAGGCTGAGTTAGCACTGCGTGGTTTATCGGAGGAAGGGGAGTTGAATGCGTTGAGGGAGCGGTTGTATGGGTCAGTGCATTATGCCAGTCGTAATTTGCCGATACAGGGGGAGGGAACGGATCCGTCCACCGTACGGCCACCGGAAAATTCGACTTATCCTTTCCAGGCGAGAGGGGGTGCAGGGGGGGGGGGGAGGGCATTCGGGGCCATCCCATCACTCATCACCTCTGGAGGGGGAGCCGCGACGCAGAGCGGTGTTGACGGCATATGATATCCTTCGACGTTGGAATATCAAATTTTCGGGTGCGAAGGGAGAAGAGGTTGAGGTGTTCTTGTCACGTATTAATGATGGTCGTTCGCTGGTGGAGGTATCGGACAACGAGTTATTCAACTGTATTCCACCATTTCTGTCTGGTATGGCTTACCACTGGTATAAGCAGGAGCGATCCAAGTGGGACACGTGGTCAGCGTGTGAGGCAGCTTTTAAATCTCGCTTTGGGGATCCGGACCTGCAGTTTCTGTTGCAGGAGGGGATTAGGTCGCGGGTGCAGGGGCCGGATGAGTCGGTGGTTGATTATTTGACATGTATGAAGGGTTTGATGATTCGCGTGGTACCACCGATGTCTGCCGGATCAGTTGGATATGATCCATCGTAACCTTCTTCCACGGCTTCAGGTGGCAATTTTACGGACGGAGATCGATTCAATTGAGGATTTGGTCCGCGATGGTTCCCGGTTGGAAAGGAGTTACCGAGCCGGGGAGACGCAGCGTTTACCACCACCTCCGGAGAAGTCCTTGTTTCCAGAGTTTGCTTATAATGGGGCAAGGCCACTGGTGACTTTCGGTAGAGCAACGGTTGGTGAAGGGGGTCGGAGGGTTGCTCAGTCGGGCTATCCGTCCCGGGAGGAGCGGCCGTACAGCAGCAGGCCGATGAGGAATTTCTACCATGCGGAAGGGAATGCCGGTGTTGGAAACCGGGATTCGCAGGCTGGACCAGGTGCTTCGGCATTAAGGGATGGTGGCCAGACGGCGGGAGGCCGTACATTCTCATCGGGTGGAGTTGTTGGTTCCGGAGGTCGAGGAGGCGGTCAAGATTTCAATACCGGAGAAGAGCGCGGGAGTACCGGAGAAGAAGAGGGTGGCGAGGCCCCTCCCAGTGTTTGGGGGGTGCTTCGATTGTCGTCAGCCGGGGCATTGTTACCGGGAGTGTCCGGAACCCCGCTGTATTGAGGGGTTTTGTTTCAACTGCGGTCGTAGCAGGGTGTCGCTTCGAACCGGCGTGAATTGTCGGGAGTTTTGGGAGAGCATGGTGGGGAGAAGGAAAATGGGGTGCCCACAGGCCCCAAGGAAAATCGTTCGGTGTTGTCTTTTTGTTTTTTCTTTTCCCATTCCTTTGAGCGACTACTGGTGAGGAGTGGGGTGAAAAGGGTTGGTTTTGTGGTGTCCTGTCTTTGTTGGGTTCCTGGTCCGAGGTGATGGGGTCCTGAGACACGGGAGCCCGTGGGCCCGACAGGCCCGGAAGTGACCCGAGGATGAGGATGCCGGTAATCGGATAATTCTTGGATTAATTATTATTTCTTTTTGTTTTGTTTTTTCTCTTTTTTGGTCTTTATAATGCGAGACCGTGAGTCCATGCCGTTGCCGTCATGGGTTGGAGTCCCGAGATGGCGAGAGAGTGAGTGGGGGAGTGGCCACTCGAGCCGGGGCGGTCGAGTTTTAGGGGGGGAGTTTGTAGCGTGAAATATTTTGACGCTCCTCCGAACTCTCCGGCGAGACTTCCACCTCGGCGACACCGGCTGGCCCACGGTCAAATGGGGGGAAAAGAGCGTTTTATTAATTATTTTTGTTTTTGTTTTTTATTTTTTCATATTTGTAATCGTCCCGAGGGGGCGATATTTGTCCCAAGTTGAGGGAATTTTTCCGGAGACGAGGGCCGGCGCGTTTGGAGGAAGATCGAGGAGGAAGAAGAAAAGAAGCGCCTGAGAGAAGGGCCACCCGCCGGACGGCGAAGCGTTGGATGCGAAAATCGGTATTACCGCGACCCCGTGCGAATTACCAAAAGCTAGGCGTCGGGTGGGGTCAGGGTTGGTCGCCCGTCCCCCCCGACGGCGCGTGCCGAAAAGTGGGGATTGAGGGCCTCGGGCCGCGCGAGCGATTAATTATCGGGGCTGTCTTGCGGAGGTCGTTGAGGTGCGAAGTTTGAGATTTTGTATTGCCGGAGAGTTCGAAATTTCGTATTACCGGGGAGTTTGGAGATTTCAAGGAGAAGGAGAAGTGCGTTCTGGGCTCACGCTGCAGGCTGCTGGTTACCGGTGGGTGGTTTTTCCTAACATCTTATCTCGTCGTCCGTCTCGGGACGAATCGTTATTTTGATTTTGTGTTCTTTTGCGGGGTTAACGTTCCGGGTTTTTCCCGTTTTAAATTCGTGCAACCGCGGCGGCGGTTAAGCACGCGGTCTCGCGACCGTTAGGGATTTCCGTGGGCCTGGCCGGAGAAACCGTTCTCCGGAGGCAGCCAGGGTGGGTTTTTCCCCCCTTTTGAAATTTTCCGGGAGGGTGTTATACCGGGAGTATTGAGTTTTTTTGGATCTTTTTTTCCGTTGTCGCATTCGCGTCCTATCCGCGACATTTCCGGGGTTGAGCGGGAAATCTGGACGGTTCGAAAGTGAGTGCGCGTGCGTGAGCTTGGGGTTTCCGCGGTAGAGCCTTATTTTTGGTATTGTTTTTTGTTGTTATTTTATTTTGGAGCGGTGGATTAAGTAGCCGCGAACGGTGTGAGTGTGCGCGAGGTTTTTTTTGTATAATTTGTTTTTTCCGAGTGTGCGGGTGTGTGAGGGGGTGTGAAAGATCGAACGTGGACCGTCCGGGTTGCACCGCGGGCGGGAGCGCGAGCGTGTGTGTGTGGGAGAGAGAGAGTGAGAGTGGGGCGAGCGCGTCGTGTACATTTTCTTTCTTTGAAAACGGAATAAATTGTGAATCGGTGGAGTTTTGTCCCCGAATATAATTTGAGTTTTGCCTGGGTTTTTTTTTGTTTTTTATCCTGCACGGTGAGTGGTGAACCCCGCCACTCTATCAAGGGAAACGTGACTGCGGCTAGTCGGGAGAAAATAACTTGGTCCGGGTTGTCCTCCTTTCCCGGTGCGGATGCACCTGGCGCCCATATCAAAAAAATAAGGGAAAGGAGTGGGCCCGGGCTTTAGTTTTGCAGCGGTGTAAGTTGGGTTTTTACGCTACAGTAGATGAATCGTACATTATGTATTACGATGTAAACAATTTATACGGCGCGGCTATGAGTCAACCTTTGCCTCGCGGTTCGTTCGAATGGTTGGAGGATCCGGCGGAATTGGATATACCGAATATCCCCGATGATTCTTCGACGGGTTATATATTTGAAGTGGATTTGGAGTACCCGAAAAACCTCCATAAAACACATAAAGATCTGCCTCTGTGCCCCGAACACTTTGCCCTGCCCATGTCTGGGTGTAAAATACCGAAACTTATGACGACTTTGCTGTCCAAACAGAAATGCGTGATTCATTATCGTAATTTGAAGCAATATTTGAGTCTCGGTTTAATTCTCACAAAAATTCATCGAACATTGAAATTCAATCAAACACCGTGGCTAAAACAATACATCGAATTAAATACAGAATTACGAAAAAAAGCAGCCGATGAATTTTCAAAAAAAATTTTCAAATTAATGAACAATTCAGTTTTCGGAAAAACAATGGAAAATCCACGCAAACATAAAGATGTAAAACTTTTGACAAAGTGGGATGGACGGTTCGGGGCAAGAGCGCTTATTGCCCGACCAACGTTTCACAGCTGTACCGTTTTCGACGAGGATATGGTAATTATAGAATTAAATAGGCCATCGGTTAAGTTTATGAAGCCAATTTACGCAGGATTTACGATTCTCGATGTATCAAAAATATACATCTACGATTTCCATTATAATTACATGAAAAATGTATTCCGAGACAACGCGAAATTATTATACACCGATACCGACAGTCTCATTTACCATATATCCAATCAAAACGTTTACGAGCAAATGAAGTTGGATATACATAAATTTGATACATCCGATTATCCGATGGAGAACCGGTACGATATGCCGTTGGCAAACAAAAAAGTTTTGGGCCTCATGAAGGATGAAAATAACGGTAAAATTATGACCGAATTCGTGGGTCTTCGAGCAAAATTGTATTCTTACATCGTGATAGATAAGGCTCCGAAAAATGTGAAAAAGCGTGCAAAGGGTATAAAAATGTGTGCGCTGAAAAAAATCACGTTTGATGATTTCAAAAAATGTTTGTTGCATCATGCTAATATAACGAGAACACAATGCTTGATACGTAGTCGAAAACATAAGGTTGAAACAATTCAACAGCAAAAATTATCGTTGAGTTGGAATGATGATAAGAGAGTCTTGCAACTTGGTTGTACCGACACCTTGCCCTGGGGGTATGAGAAGGATTAAACAGTAGTATGTGTAGAAAAAAATCATACTGTAAAATAATTTTAATAAAAAAAAAATCTTTTATCTGTAACATGTGTGCGTAAAAATGACGTTTTTTATTTCATCGACATTTTCAGTTGATAGTTTCGCAGGAGCGTTCCAGGTTGACCTGCTTTCGAGAGAGAGAGAGAGAGAGAAACGTGTGAATGGATACTCTGCGGGTGTAAGTGAGCTCTGAACCAAGGGCTTAGGTCGAGGAGGAGCGTGCTGACGCGCGACCGGGTGGCGAAGAGCGTGCGAGTGGGAGAGAGAGCGAGCGGCAAAGACGTGTGAACGAACACGACGCCGATGTTTACTTTAGCGTGACACGCTGCGGGCGATCGCTGTAGATTACAATAGCCGAAGGTCTGAGTCTCCTGACCTGGGCCATCATAAAAAACCATTATCCTTTGCATGGAGTAGTCCTTTTCTCTTTAGTAGGGTAAAAAAATGCTTGAAATTTTAACAAACTCTGTACAAAAACTCTATCCCTGACTATCGTAAAAAAATATTGTCGGCTCGATGTGTATACCAACGAAAACCAAATGACCCACGCTTGCCCTCGCGCTCCAACCCCATCGCTCGTTCTCTCTCCCACACGCTCACTCTCGTTCTCGTCCGCATAATATTTCTTATTCTCGCTCAAACTCTCGCCCTCGCACTCCAACCCCCGTCTTGACGTTCAATGAAAAAAACATTTACAGCGAGGGTAACTTTAAGCGAGCTGGCCTGGGGGTTCGAGGGGGAGGGCGAGTGGATGGGTGTGTGAGAGAGCGCGCGAAGGCAAGCATGCGGGCGAGTGATCATAGTCGAAGGTTTGAGTCTCCTAACGAAATTCTCACAAACTCTATCCTCTAAGCGGGCTGGGTGGAGGGGGGGAAGAGCGCGTCCAAGAGATGACGTTGACCATGCTATCGTAAAAACTGAATGGCTCTGCACTGGGTGACTAAGCCAGTCCAAAACAGGATACTTTACAGTGAACATCCCGTTCGTGAGAAAGAATATCATTTTCGAGGATTCAAAGTGAACAGTCGTGCAGAAAATTTTTGATACGCAACATGCCTCCATATATTATTTCGCGGGAGGAACTGGTTCAACGAGCCAGGATTGCATGGTCAACAAACATTCGATGGGTTTTGGTGGTAAGTAAAAATTTTTCACATAACTTTATAATAAAAAATATATATTTAGATAAAGAAGTAAATAATAAATGTCTGATTTTTTTTTCAGCCGGACGAAGTGGAAAGGCCAACAAATCTCACCGATGAAGAGTGGGAGATAATATTCGGGCCCGAACCGAATCTGAGAGGGAGAACTTACGAGGAGAACGCAAACGAGGTTGTCCGACGACGCGAAATTCGGTTTTGTCGAGAACGCAATCGCCGAGCCGTTGATTCATTATGGTCTCTTGACGAATTCGAGGGGGATGAAATGCCCGTCGATGATTTCATCGGTCTTGAAGGGCTATTTAAAACCCCATAATGAATGTGAATCAAGCGATTCTGGTAAGGAATAAAAATAATTGAACATTTATTTAAAATCATATTCAGTTTAATAAATTTAATTATTTTTTCACAGGATACCGTGGATGTGACGACACGGAAAATTTCGATGGTTGTCGAAAATATATTTTAATAACTTAAATAATATTAGTAAAAATGCGTGTATTTCTTTCAATAACTTTAATAAATAATATTCGTAAAATTTCGATGGTTTTTTAAAAAATAAAAAATAAATTTCGATCGTTTTTCAAAAAATAAATCTCGTAAAATGTCTTATTATTCATAAAATGTGTGTTATTATTAAAATTCACCCTATGCTCCATTGATCGTCGTATTCATGGTCGTATTCGTTGCGCTATTCGTCTTCGTCGTCGTCGTCGCCGTTGTCGTATTTGTTGTCATCGTATTCGTCCTCGTATTCACCATCGTCTTCGTCGTCATCGTCGTATTTGTTGTCATCGTCGTCACCATCGCCTTCGTCGTCGTCGTCGTCGTCGTCGTCGTCGTCGTCGTCGTATTCATCGTCGTATTTGTTGTCATCGTATTCGTCGTCGTATTTGTCGTCACCATCGTCTTCATCGTCGTCGTATTCGCCGTCGTATTCGCCTTCATATTCGTAAAATTTCGATGGTTTTCGAAAAATTTCTATGGAAATGCATGTAATTTCGATGGTTATCAAATATTTCAATGGTTTTTCATTAAAATCTTATGCTCATCGTTATCGTAAAATGCATGTTTTTCCAGCCTCCTACAACCCATTCAGTCTGCTAGCTCGTGCTCTCCGCCCGCTCGTCGTTGCGTTCTCTCTCTCTCTCTCTTCTTTGTTCACGCCCCAGCTTACCCGCTCATCAACACGCTTGCGCTCTCGCTCTCTCCCCCCGCGCTCGCTTTCACCCGCATGCTCGTCGTTGCGTTCTCTCTCCTTCGTTCACGCTCCAGCTTGCCCGCTCATCAACACGCTTGCGCGCTCTCTCTCTCTCTCTCAACCTTCGGTCTCGCTCTCTCCCCACGCGCTGCTCGTTTAACTCCCGTCCTAAGATCTTTCCGTGTTAAAATTGACATCGCAAGAAGACGTCAAGATTTTTACAGTTCTTCATTCAACGTTCATCGTTAATGCGTGTAATTTCGAAGGAAATGCATGTAATTTCGATGGTCGTCAAATATTTCGATGGTTGTCAGAAAAATTTCGATAGTCTTTCCATGCACGTAATTTCGATGGTCGCCAAAAAAATATTTCGATGGTTGTCAGAAAAATTTCGATGATGCGTGTAATTTCGATGGTCGTCAAATATTTCGATGGTTGTCGAAAAATTATTTCCGTAATAAGGTTCCGCGGGAGGGGGAAGATGCCGTTCTTCCGCGTTTGGGGGGGGGGGGGGGAGGGGGAGGGGGCTGAGTATTGAGCGGGATCAAGCAGCGGGTAAATAGATTAGCAGACAACGCCATCTACCGGCAACGAGACTTGGTAACGCCATCTGGGGCTGCTGTCTGTAGAACGATCATCGTACGAACGTTCAATCGGTAAAACAGAACGTGATCTCAAACCCACCTTAATATCCTTACGATCAATCTTCGAGGCCCCTAAATAACCTAAATAACCTGCACTGTCGGTAAAAGAGGGCTCAGCCTCACCGTCGGTACAAGAAGGATCAGACACAAACCCACCGTTGGTCTAAGAGAAATCTACCTTACCGACCGTCTCACGGCAGGTCACCGTGGTAAGTGA
This sequence comes from Sussaba pulchella, assembly GCA_963971145.1. Classification (NCBI taxonomy): domain Eukaryota; kingdom Metazoa; phylum Arthropoda; class Insecta; order Hymenoptera; family Ichneumonidae; genus Sussaba; species Sussaba pulchella. The sequence goes on from OZ020166.1 coordinate 4,947,856, forward strand.
GTTGGAACCAGCCCCTCTATACAACTGACGGCAAAAATATTTTCTAAAAATATTGTCACAAATTATGACAGAAAGTTACAAAACAATTAACCATTAGACCTGAATTTGAAGATGCCGAGGAAAACGTCTAAGAAAAAACATTCAAAGTTTTTATATAGCTTGGCCATTTTTTTCGACGAAGCACCCTAATGCTATCAATGGAATTATTATTTTTATCGAAATCGATTGGGGGGGGGGGGGGGGGGGGGTTAATTCCATACGAAAAAAAGTATTTTTGATCATTTCGTATGACGACATAGTTAATATAAATTTATTTCTATAATAACTACTCGATAAAGTAACATTTAAAAAATATCCTGTAGAATTTTGATAATCTTTTATACACAAATGAGTCATTGACGGGGAATCTCCGTGGACGCCTTGAACATAAAGTTTTATCGCGGTGCCCCTCATAACTCATCACTGGATTATCTCAGATAAAAAAACTAAATTGATTTTATTAGCTGATAAGTTTCTGCAGGTAATCACGTCGAGTGAATAAAAAATTAATTTTTATACTTTTTACAGACCTTTGAAATGAAAATATTGCCATTCTAATATACGATAACATGAATGTTCGGTCGAACGAATAGAGTTAAAGGTGCCCAGGTACCAGCGGTTAGTATCAGCTACTAATGATCGCTCGCGCATGCATACGAACAAACGCGTCGCGCGGCCGACCGTTTTTTTTTTATATAGGTCTCGGGCTCACGGAAGAGCCCGAATCGACCGGACACTCGGACATTGATCGGTGGATGGCGGTTGTCGAACGGATTCGATCGATCGAAAACCTCGTGACAGCTTCCTCCTGTGTGCGTTTCCAGAAAAGTGAAGACGCTGAGGATCTGAGTGCAACTAATCAATATTCGGATCTCGTGAGGTGTCGAGTATTAACTTTCGTTAATTCCTACACATTGTCAGCTGAACATTATCTGTAAGTACATGAACAAGCGCGGCACGTCTCGCCAAATACATCGGCCCAGCCTGGTTGTACCAGCCAGCAAGGGCAATGCTTGACAACAGGTCGCCAAGCGATTTGTTTGCGCGTTTTTTTCGATTGTATTCCCATGAGAAAAGAACTGTCAAATATACCGATTCAGACGGTCATACCGAATAACAAGCGCAATGCTTACGAGGTCGCCAGCGACTTACATACCGAATAATCATATTGCATTTCATAATTTAATGTACAATACGGATTCATATGGGGTACTCCTGGAAATTTCGGCGACTTCGGACAGTTGGGTCAACATTTTCGCCCCCCAATTTTTTCCATTAATATGTCTTGAAATAAAGACACGTATTTCGGCGTTTTTTATTTTGAGCCCCCACTTTTGAAATACGGTCAAATGAAGTTTTTGAAGTATTGACCACATTCGATCATTCAAATCGATATATCTCAGCAACGGTAAGTGATAACTCGAAAAATCACGGGTCTTTTTTTTCGTTTTTAAACGCTCTATACAATGAAAACATTTACGATTATGTTGCACAAATGCAACAATAAGTTATAAACAGTTCAAAATTAAAAATGAAATAAAACAAAAAACACACTTTTAATTTTTGAAATGTATTTTTTTTTAATTCCTTGAACAAAAACGAAAATTTAGCTACCTTGAACTTTTTGGGCCGACGCTTCGTTCGGAAGTTATAGATTTTTTTGTCACAAAAACCCCGTAAAGGTTTACCCGGTTGTTAAGAAAAGAAGCTATAACTTTCGAACGTAGCGTCGGCCCAAGTCGGGCCCGGTCTCAAAATTTTTCTTTTCGTCCAAGAAATTTGAAAAAAAAAATCAATTTCAATAATTAAGGGTACTTTTTGTTTAAGCCAGTTTTCACTAATAAAATACGTAAATTTACGGGTTTTTTGTGACAAAAAAATGTATACCTCCCGAACGAAGCGTCGGCCCAAAAAGTTCAAGGTGGCTAAATTTTCGTTTTTGTTCAAGGAATTCAAAAAAAAATACATTTCAACAATTAAAAGTGCGTTTTTTGTTTTACTTCATTTTTAATTTTTAATTGTTTATAACTAATTGTTGAATTTGTGCAACATAATCGTTAATGTTTTCATTGTTTAGAGCGTTCAAAAACGAAAAAAAAGACCCGTGGTTTTTCGAGTTATCACTAACCGTTGCTGAGATATATCGATTTGAATGATCGAATGTGGTCAATACTTCAAAAACTTTATTTGACCGTATTTCAAAAGTGGGGGCTCAAAATAAAAAACGCCGAAATACGTGTCTCTTTATTTTCAACACATATTAGTGGAAAAAATTGGGGGGCAAAAATTTTGACCCAACTGTCCGAAGTTGCCGAAATTCCCAGGAATACCCCATATATAACTATTTTCCGGCTGTAGATTTCATCTTCACAACAATTACCACGCGAAATATATTAGATAAAACTAAAGAAATATATCTATTGTAAATACGTAATTTGCAAGAGGTTTTTTTCTCTGAGGTTCAAACCTCGGAGATTTCCCTCTCAAGGCCATAACTGAACGCAAACTGTATGGCTCGAATCAACTGTATCCTCGTTTATCGGATTTCAATCATTTTAACGCAACGGATTTTATTAAGAATAAATACGTGGCTTTTGCGTTAAAGAAGTCGCGCCCCACGAAACTCGATGTGATTACCTTCAGAAACTCATCACCAAATAGAATCATATTGGTTTTTTGCTTTCAGATAACTCAGTGATGAGTTATGAGGGGCACTGCAATAAAAAAATTTTTTGAGACGTCCGCGCGGATTATCCGTCAATAGCTCATTTGTTTATAAAGTAAAATTCAATAGAATATTCTTGGAATGTTACTTTATTGAGTGGATATCATGGAAATATAGATAGATTAACTGTGTCGTAAAAAAATTAATAAAAAAATGCTTTTTTATATCGGATTAACATTAACCCTCCCTAACGCGATCATCAGTTATGAATTTCTAACAAAATATTCAGAAATGAATTTATCTCTTGAGGGATAATTGTTGAGTGTCGGAACTAAGCCGATCGTTACCGTCAGTAGTAGTAACTATGAATGGATATGACGGCCGTAATCAACGTGGAAGCACTTTAGTCATTCTAATCCCATTATAGTCTTTGTCAAAATTGACACGTTCTGATTTTTAACGTCATTGTTCAAGAAATTCGATTAGATGTGCAGCATGCAAATGATCGTTCGTTGATGTAATTGCAGATGTAACAAGTTGTGTAAAAATCTTGTAAAAAAAATGTGCTTCCAGCAACGCACTCCGTACGAGTGTCGCAACCACATTTTGGATTTTCCGGAAATATTCTGTATTGATCTTAACTCGTTACCGCAGCAGTGGTGATTTTCGTGGCGGGTCCGGGGGCGTTTCTCGTCACATCATGCTTTCAATTTGAGCTCTTAGTACATAAGCTTGATCCAAACTAAAAAATCTTCATCGATTCTTGAAGGATTATATCTAGTCGTTTGTGCGCACATTAACGGCTTATCATGATTTTTTTTTGCAACGTTACCATAATTTCATTAGACTTAACGATACAAAATGAATTACCACGTATATAAGGGGAAAGGGATAAGGTTAATTCGATATAAATAAACTATATTTATATATATAAATAAGGTATGGACTACTCAATAACGTAACATTTGAACAATATTCTATAAAAATTTCATTAACTTTTATGAACAAATCCTATTAATGGAGAATCTCCGCGGACGTCACAAAAAAACTTTTTTACTGGGGTGTCCCTCACAACCAATCACTTGATTTTCTAAATTTGAAAAACCAAAATCATTTCATTGGGTGATGAGCTTTTCCAGGTAATCACGACGAGTTTTCAGTTTAATTCTATCGTATTGAAAAATAGTATCATTTTCAATTGTTTTGATGAAAAATCAATATTTTGACTTGTAAGTGCGGTACAAAATTAAAAAATCAATTTAGAAATAAATACTTCTCATCATTGCCCGCAGACACTTATCACCTAATAAAATGATTTTGGTTTTTCGGTCTCAGATAATCTAGTGATGAGTTATCATGGGCACCGCCATAAGACTTTTTTTGAGACGTCCGCAGTAAATCAATCTCAATGTGTCTCATATATTCATAAAAATTCATGGAATTTTTCCAGAATTTTGATTGAGTGTTACGTTATTGAGTAGATATTATAGAAATAAATGTATACTAACCGTGTCATCCAAAAAAATGATCGATAATACGCTTTTTTATATCGAATTAACCTTAGCCCCCCCCCAAGATACGTATGTGCATTTTTTCATGAACAAAGGTTTTGGAAGATCGTATTATTATCACCGTTGTCCCGAAACCCCTCTTTTGAAGATTACTTGATGAACTAAAGAAAATTTGTTGGTATAATATTGGACGTCGTTTACGATCCACTAGTGTAGCAAAATTTCGACTACTGAAATAAGTTTTTGGTTAAAAATCAAGTCTTGAAAATTTAAAAAATGTAACTTTACGAAAAGATTGACCTTTTCTCAACAATCAAAAATTCGTTAAACCCTTCGTTCACGAACTGCGCTTGATATTATATTACCGAATCTTTTCGGTTTTTTTCATTTCCAATCAGCCGTTCCAGATAATACTCACCAGAGGTAATCTTAAAAAAAGATATTTTGAAACAACGACGAAAGGTCCTCTAAAAGTACAAATTTGTCCATTAGAAAATTCACATTTATGCAATAAACACCGACACAAATTTGAATAAGAGTAAGATTCTAGAATTAGTTAATTAAATAACCAATAAGCGTTTATACTTCCCATCTTTTCACCCTGTGCCCTGGAAATCCTTACCCAAAGTTCCCCGTCGAAGCCTCGGAACCCGTAGTCCCCGTACACCGCTCCAGGCCAGCCGTCGAAACCCTGCAACGTGGAAAACACCCAGTAAATTAATATTAACCCCAACATCCTCCCCAAATACACCCCCTTACCGCCCAGCACCGCACATCCCTTAAACGCTCCCCAATACTCACCCGCAATTCCTCAGTGACGGCGAATGGTCCGTCGCCAACCCAACGGAGGCCCCGCAGCTGCACCGAAGGAGAACGGATCCCCGGAGACGGTGTGGAATTTATCAAGGCGTTGCAGAGGCCCTGGGGGAAATTCCCTGAACGGATCAGGAGCCCCAAGGCCTCTTAAAATCCAACCCAGACCCACACCGCCGCAGAATCCGGGGATAACCTAAAAATTCCCCGAGGTCCCCGGAAAGCATCGGATGCAACACCCGAAACGGGAAAATCGCGCACCACTGGCAGCTTTTTCACCCGATTATTACCCGACGACCCCGACAGCTCACTCCCGACCACCCTCGCGACGGAATCCCCACACAAAACCGCGAGGTGGCCCACAACGGGAGTCGAACTGTCAAACACTGGAACCCGTAACACCCGCGGGCCGAGGAAGGCGCAACAAGTGTCGAAAACAACCGTCTGAGGGAGCCACCTTACGGACCCTCGACGGAGGCCTGTTGGAGCGAGCCCCGACACTAGTGGCGCGAACGAGCGCCCACAACCGGACCCCGACGAGATTTGGAAGCGCGACCCCGATTGGCTGCTGTGACCGAATCATCGACGTCACCCGCAGCACCAGCGATCCACCGGTAATCGATGGATCGATTTGAGCAGTCCCCGTCGCAGTCAATCAGCGGGGAGAATGGACGAAGAAGAAGGAAAAAGACGGCGACGGCCATTACTCGTCACTTCGATCCGAGATCCCAATTAGGCCACACGTGCGAAATAGAATCCCAAATAGTTACAGCGTTTTTTTTGGAGCGTTTATCGTAATTTTATCGTTTTTTGAGTGGGTAAGAGGCGAGGAGAGTAAGAGAAAAGGCGAAGAGAAAGTGAAGAAGGCGAGGAGAAGGCGGAAAAAGACGAGAAAGAGGCGAGAGGAGAGTTATAGAGGAGACAAATAGCGAGACGACGAACCGACGTATTTCCGAGAAAATAGGAGAAAAAGCGATAGACGAGAGAGTGTGAGAAAGGCCATCGTAGGCCGCACCACGAAGTAAGTGTGTCTTTTTCCCATTTTTTCCGACCCCCCGATTTACCCGATTTCCTTCCCGTGAACCCCAAATTCAGTGGATATTATAATTTTTGCCCCGTCATCGTGCGACGGAGACCACGCGGACCCTTCGCGCCATTTTGTGCCCCGCGAGTTTTCGACGACCATTGCCGTGCGTGCGCGAGCAGTGGTGCTCCTTCGCAATCGCGTACAGTGTAGGATTATTTAGTGATTTTTCCCCGCGTAACCCTTCTTTTTCTTATTCGGTATATTCGTGTTCTGGTGCCGCGATACTTTTTAAGAGCCAGAGTCAGTGCCCCCACCCCCTGTGTGTGTCCATTCCCGCCGACGGCTAGCCGCGCGTCGAGAATTCTCCTCCGTGATTTTTCTAGTTCAATATTATTTTATTTTCGTTCATTATTTCTTTCTTTTTACGTTCTTGCTTTCTTTTATCAAATTTTTATCGGTGTTGCTTCCGCCTGAGCAACTGGCGCCCCAATTTTCCCTTTTCATCTATCTTTTTTTAGAATATAATATTTTTCACAGTGACCAGCATCGGCCAGCAACCCCGTTTACCCCGTTTCCCCTTCCCTCAAGAGACCCCTATTCCCCTCCCTCGCGTAAAAGTTAGGATACGACCGATTATTATTCATTTTATTATTCGTTTTGCGGATCATTATTCCTTTTTTTAAGGCAATTATTATCGATATTATTATTTCTTTTTGGCAAATTATTATTTCATTTCTGAGGCGATTATTATTTAGTTTATTATTTTGGGTAGGTCTCGAAATCCAGAATCTCAATCAGCCGAAAACGTATATATAGATATTGTGGCGTAGCTAATTGTACCGCGTGAAGATGGTTTTCGGCCGAATGAGATTCTGAACTTCGAGACCAACCCATTATTTCTTCCTGCGGATTATTATTTCGTTATTAAGGCAATTATGGTTCACTTGGTTATTCATTTTCGCGGATTACTATTTCAGTGTTGAGACAATTATTATTTATTTTATCATCTCTTTTTGCGGATTTTTGTTCTATTACTTACTTTATTTTTTCTGTTTGCGATTATTGTTAACTCTTTCTCCTTTTTTTGCGTGATTATTATCTCCTTTTTGAGGCCGTTATTATTTCTCCAATTCTCCGTTTTTGTTATTTTTTTTATTCTCCGGCGAATTATTATTCCCTTGTTCTTTTGTTCTGTTAATTATCAAGGATTTATTGTATTAAACCCCAGAGAGGGGCAGCCATCTGATCTGCGGAACCCTATTATTCCATTTTCTTTGTCAAATACATTCATACTCATTCTTTATTCTACTTTCCAACTCTGGTTTTTTTTGTCATTTATCTTATTTTTCTCCCTCCCTGTCAGTTTCCCCACACTCCCGATCAGTCGCAGATTACAAATTGGCGCCCAACGTGAGGCCCTGGTAAGCGAACCCCCTCAACCCGGTTGAGATGTTCGTTTTGAAATTTAATAAGTGCTCACCCCGTCACCCAGAATCATCCCTGTTTTCTCTTTTATTATTTTATTTATTGTCAAGGTTTTTTTATGTTTTCTCAAGATTCTTTCTTTTGGCGTAGATAGGTTAGTCCGAAGACACCACTGCTCGACTTTATTCTCACCTGCAGCAATTATTTAGGGAATATCTCTGTGTTTATTTTCCCCTTCTGTTTTTTTTGTTTTGTTTGTTTGTTTTGCAATTTCACCCATACCGATTCTCGCCGTTATTGGATTATTCTACGAATTTATCGTCTACCCTGCATTATCGAATCACCCGTATTTACTGTCGCCCTTGAATTACTCTACTATTTTTTTTATTTGTGCAACATTGTTCCGGTGGATATTTCTTTTTTTTTGTTTTTTTTTGTGTGCAACCCGACTCGACCCCGACTGACTACCACAAAACTCGGACCATAATTTATCCTCTGAGCCTGATTCACTTTTTTTTTGTTCCGAGCTGTATCGCGGAAAATATTTTTCGGATCGATTACCCCTCTTTTTTCTTCCCCCACCCCTTTTTCTTTCGCTTCCTTTTTTTTTTTTTTTTTTTTTTCAAGCTTCAGGCCTTATTCGAAAAGATTATGTGGTCCTTTTGCCCTCCCCCCCACTGTAAATTATTCTTGGACGAGCCCGAAACCGCTGGTCTAGTAGGAATTTCCGCTGCCACGACCCGTCAACTCACTTCCCGCCTAGACCAGTTGGTAAAACCCAATACCACTGGAATCCTTAGTTGCACCCCAGCATCCAGCATGTTATCGATGTTGGTGGCCATCCCCCGATCCGACAAAGACCCCGCACAATTCCCCCGTACCTCCTGCGAATTGCCCAAGCTGAGGTGGACAAGATGATCACCGAGCAGGTAATTGAGCCCTCCAGTAGTGGCTGGTTGAGTTACCCTGTGATCGTCCCGAAACCCAATGGTAAACATAGGCTTTGCATTGATTATCGGGACGTTAATAAAGTTACCCGGAAAGATGTCTATCCCCTCCCTTACCTAGACTGAATCCTAGATGGCTTACGACAAGCCCACCATATTTCCAAACTTGACCTGAGCCAAGCCTATTTCCAAGTGCCCCTCGAACCCGCTAGCCGACCCATCACCGCCTTTTCTATCGCTGGTCGAGGGCTTTTTCAGTTCACCCGTATGCCCTTTGGACTGACAAACGCCCCCGCCACCTTCCAGAGATTGATGGACCGACTAATACGACCCGAGTGGGAACCTCACGTCTTCGCTTACCTGGATGACGTGATCATCGCTACGGAGACGGAGGAGGACCATTTCAAATATTTGCGATTAGTGTTGACGGCGCTCTCGGGTGCTAATCTCGAGATCAACCGGGAGAAAAGCTCCTTTTTCTGCCCGGAGATGAAGTACCTGGGATACGTCGTCACACGACACGGACTAGAAGCAGACCCCGACAAAGTAGCCCCCGTCCTGCAGTACCCTCCCCCGAAAACCCTGAAACAGCTGCGGAGATTCCTAGGAATGGTTGGCTGGTATGCCCGGTTCCTGGGAGACATCTCCGAGCTTAAAATTCCCTCGGTGCGATTACTCGGTAAGGATGTACCGTGGCACTGGGGGGGAAGAACAAGCCACCGCATTCGAAGCCATTAGACAAGCCCTAGCCACCACCCCCGTATTAGCCCGACCCGATTTCTCCAAACCCTTCACGATCCAGACCGACGCCAGTGACCATGCGATGGGGGCAGTTCTGACCCAAGAAATTGATGGTGAAGAACACCCCATCGTCTTTTGTAGCAAAGTCCTGACCCCTGCCCAGAAGAAATACAGCGTGACCGAACGAAAGTGCCTTGCCGTATTATGCGAAGAAACTGCGCACATATATCGAGGGTACCTAAAAAAAAAAAACCAAAAAGTCCGTATAAAAGATTTAGTCCCGTACCGGCACGCCTATGACCCGACTGAGACAAACCGACAGATACACCCCCTGCCACACTCTCGACCCCAGCATGTTACCCGAAAACTCTTTGTGTGTTAAATAGAACCCCTTCCTTACAAGAAAACGCGCGGAGCCGAATTCGAGAGGAGGACCGTCCGACCGGGCCGGGGAGGAATCAGGACGACCCCCGCCCGGTGGGACGAGGTGGGCTACGACAGCCTGTGGCCGAGCCAAGCTCGCGAGCGCTACGAGCGCGGGGTCGCGCGGCAAGAGGCCGAGCAACGGGCATCCCACTTCCCGAAACCCAAAACCGCTACCCCCTCCGCTCCCGCCCGAACCCGAACTCCCGCTGAAACCGCCCCCACTCGCCCGAAACCCAAACCCGCCACCCACTTCGTTCCCGTCGCAATCCCACCCTCCACCAAACCCGCCAACTAATCTCATCCCAAAGCCCCAACCGTGTCGACCTTCGCTCCCGTTGAATCATTTATCCCGAAAAATTCCCCGAAACCCAAAACACTTCCCCCGAAAACATACCCCACCCTACGCCACCCCGACATTAACACCCTTACCCTCCCCGCTCCCAAAATCCTCTCCAAACCCCCGCACACCACTACCCTCCCCGAAGTCCAGCCACGTATTTCTCGACGACCCCAACCCGAATCCTCACTCCCCTCCCCGACCCTCACCACTTCACGACCGAGTCTGACGGAGGTCATCCGTCGACTTAAAGCCCGATTCCCTGCCCCTACCCCCACAACCCTTACCACCCCCAACCGCAACAGCCCCTCATTCCCGAAACCCCGTCCTGTCCCACTCCCGACAGCCCCCCGCGCCCGCGTTCCCCCTTGCTTCACCTGTCGGCAACCCGACCACCGTCCCGCTTAATGCAGCCCCCGCCTGATCCCTCGTTCGATCCCCGCCTGATCCCCAACCCCACTCGCCCTGCCACCCCCACTCCTCATCCCAAACCCTCGATCCCAACGACCTCCCAGACACCCCCGGCCCTTATGTTCCTGAATATCCAACCCCGTCCACTGTCTCTTTCCCCCAGGAATCCCTTTCCTATGCTGGAGGTGCGGTAAACCCGGCCACCGCTCCTCCGACTGCGCGAACCACCACCCAGCCCGCTCCCTAACACCCCCGAACACCTCCTCTCCGCCCCTCATGGCCCAACCGAGCCCGATATCCTTCCCACCCTCCACCAGCCAGCCCCACTGCCGAAACTGCGGTTTGACGGGTCACGCCCAGGAGAAGTGTGACGACGCTTGGGAAGACGAGCCGCAGGACAAAATCGTCTGCGAGACGTGGTACACCCGCGCCACCCGGCGGACCACCAAACTATCAGTAGACGCCAACCTTGCTCTTCGTTTTTTTTGTCCACCCCTTTTTCCTTTGTGTTTTGTTTTATCTCGGCCTCGGTCTCCCCCCGTCAACAGCCCCCCCCCCTCCCCCAAAGAAGTTTTGTTTTTTTTGTTACGGCAATTTGTAATCTGCGACTGATCGGGAGTGTGGGGAAACTGACAGGGAGGGAGAAAAATGAAATAAATGACAGGAAAAAAATAAACCAGAGGTGGAATGTAGAATAAAGGATTAGTATGAATGTATTTGAGAAAGAAAATGAAATAATAGGGTTCCGCAGATCAGATAGCTGCCCCTCTCCGGGGTTCAATACAATAAATACTTGATAATTAACAAAACAAAAAAACAACAGAATAATAATTCGCAGGAGAATAAAAAAAGTAAAGAAGGAAGATTGGAGAAATAATAACGGCCTCAAAAGGGAGATAATAATTAAGCAAAAAAGAGGAGAAATAGTTAATAATAATCGCAAACGGACATAATGAAGTAAGTAATGGAACAAAAATCCGCAAAAAGAAATAATAAAGTAAATAATAATTATCTCAAAGCTGAAATAGTAATCCGCAAAAATAAATAACCAAGTAAACCACAATTGCCGCAAGAACGAAATAACAATTCGCAGAAAGAAATAATAAACTAAATAATAATCGCGTCAGAAATGAAATAATAATTTAACAAAAAGAAATAATAACATCGATAATGATCGCCTCAAAGAAAAGAAATAATGATCCGCAAAAACGAATAATAAAATGAATAATAATCGGTCGTATCCTAACTCTTACGCGGGGGACGGGAATGGCGGTCTCTTGATGGAGGGGGAAACGGGGTAGACGGGGGGGCTGGCCGACGCTGGTCACTGTAAAAAATATTATATTCCGAAAAAGAAAGATAAAAATGGAAAATTTGGGCGCCAGTTGCTCAGGCGGGAGCAACACCGATGAAAATTAAAAAAAAAGAAAGCAAGAACGTGAAAAAAAAGAAATAATGAACGAAAATAAAATAATATTGAACTAGAAAAATCACAGAGGAGAATTCTCGACGCGCGGCTAGCCGTCGGCGGGAATGGACACACACAGGGGGTGGGGGCACTGACTCTGGCTCTTAAAAAGTATCGCGGCACCAGAACACGAATATACCGAATAAGAAAAAGAAGGATTACGCGGGGAAAAATCACTAAATAATCCTACACTGTACGCGATCGCGAAGGAGCACCACTGCTCGCGTACGCACGGCAATGGTCGTCGAAAACTCGCGGGGCACAAAATGGCGCGAAGGGTCCGCGTGATCGTCGTCGCACGATGACGGGGCAAAAATTATAATATGCACTGAATTTGGGCTTCACGGGAAGGAAATCGGGTAAATCGGGGGGTCGGAAAAAATGGGAAAAAGACACACTTTCTTCGTGGTGCGGTCTACGTTGGCCTTTCTCACACTCTCTCGTCTATCGCTTTTTCTCCTATTTTCTGGAAAGTTCGTCGGTTCGTCGTCTCGCTATTCGTCTCCTCTATAACTCTCCTCTCGCCTCTTTCTCGTCTTTTTCCGCCCTCTCCTCGCCTTCTTCATCCTCTCTTCGCCTCTTCTCCTACTCTCCTCGCCTCTCACACACTCAAAAAACGATGAAATTACGATAAACGCTCGAAAAAAACGCTGTAACAATTTGGGATTCTATTTCGCACGTGTGGCCTAATTGGGATCTCGGATCGAAGTGACGAGTGATGGCCGTCGCCGTCTTCTTCCTTCTTCTTCGTCGATTCTTCCCGCTGATTGGCTGCGACGGGGACTGCTCAATTCGATCCATCGATTACCGCTGGATCGCTGGTGCTGAGGGTGACGTCGCTGATTGGGTCACAGCAGCCAATCGGGGTCGCGCTTCCGAATCTCGTCGGGGTCCGGGTGTGGGCGCTCGTTCGCGCCACTGGTGTCGGGGCTTGCTCCAACAGGCCTCCGTCGAGGGTCCGTATGGTGGCTACCTCAGACGGTTGTTTTCAACACTTGTTGCGCCTTCCTCGGCCCGCGGGTGTAACGGATTCCAGTGTTTGACAGCTCGACTCCCGTTGTGGGCCACCTCGCGGTTTCGTGTGGGGATTCCGTTGGGAGGGTGGTCGGGATTGAGCTGTCCGGGTCGTCGGGTGATAATCGGGTGAAGAAGCCGCCAGTGGTGCGCGATTTTCCCGTTCTGGGTGTTGCATCCGATGCTTTCCGGGGACCTCGCGGAATTTCTGGGTTATCCCCGGATTCTGCGGCGGTGTGGGTCTGGGCTGGATTTTAAAAGGCCTCGGGACTCATGATCCGTTCAGGGAATTTCCCCCAGGGCCTCTGCAACGTCCTGATGAATTCCACACCGTCTCTGGGGATCCGTTCTTCTTCGGTGCAGCTGTGGAGCCTCTGTTGGGTTGGCGACGGACCATTCGCCGCCACTGAGGAATTGCGGGTGAGTATTGGGGAGCGTTTAAGGGATGTGGGGTGCTGGGCGGTAAGGGGTGTATTTGGGGAGAATGTTGGGGTTAATATTAATTTACTGGGTGTTTTTCAGGTTGCAGGGCTCCGACGGCTGGCCTGGAGCGGTGTACGGGGACGACGGGTTCCGGGGCTTCGACGGGGAGCTTTGGGTAAGGATATCCAGGGCACAGGTTAAAAAGATAGGATGTATAAACGCTTATTGGTTATTTAATTAACGAATCCCAAAATCTTACTCTTATTTAAATTTGTGTCGGTGTTGGATGAATGCTTGATTATAATGTTTCAGGTGCCGAGGACCGCGGAGACTTCGACCCGGATCAGGAGAGAAATTGTGACCGCCACGTCACAACTTTCCCCCCACTTGCTAAAGGTTCGTCTCTGGACGACCTGAGCACACACACACTCACTCGGGAGGGGATTCCCGGGAATGAGATCCGGATAGGGTTCGTGACATGGTTATTAATTTGGTTTAATTTAGCGGTAATGCAGATATTATTTAATAAATTGAGCTGGGTTGTGGGGTTGCCCTTTGCAACCCCCTTACAACTTAACAATAGAACTAAATGGTAAATCACAGTCAACTTAAAATGATAATGAAAAACTCAAAAGGAAAAAATAAACGTGTCGTCAATGACTAAGGGAAAAATACGAGAAATGATGAGAAAAAAAAAACAAAACTTCTTTGAGGAAGGGGGGGGGGCTGTTGACGGGGGGAGACGGAGGACGAGATAAAACAAAACACAAAGAAAAAAGGGTTGGACAAAAAAAACGAAGAGCCATGTTGCCGTCTACTGATAGTCCGGTTTGGTGGTTTGCCGGGTGGCGCGGGTGTACCACGTCTCCCAGACGGTTTTGTCCTGCGGCTCGTCTTCCCAAGCGTCGTAACACTTCTCCTGGGCGTGACCCGTCAAGCCGCAGTTTCGGCAGTGCGGCTGGCTGGTGGAGGGCGGGAAGGATATCGGCAACGGTTGGGCCATGAGGGGCGGTGGAGAGGGGTTCGGGGGTGTTAGGGAGCGGGCTGGGTGGTGTTTCGCGCAGTCGGAGGAGCGGTGGCCGGGTTTACCGCACCTCCAGCATAGACAAGGGATTCCTGGGGGAAGAGGCAGTGGACGGGGTTGGATATTCAGGAACATAAGGGCCGGGGGTGTCTGGGAGGTCGTTGGGATCGAGGGTTTGGGATGAGGAGTGGGGGTGGCAGGGCGAGTGGGGTTGGGGATCAGGCGGGGATCGAACGAGGGATCAGGCGGGGGCTGCATTTAGCGGGACGGTGGTCGGGTTGCCGACAGGTGAAGCAAGGGGGAACGCGGGCGCGGGGGGCTGTCGGGAGTGAGACAGGACGGGGTTTCGGGAATGAGGGGCTGTTGCGGTTGGGGGTGGTAAGGGTTGTGGGGGTAGGGGCAGGGAATCGGGCTTTAAGTCGACGGATGACCTCCGTCAGACTCGGTCGTGAAGTGGTGAGGGTCGGGGAGGGGAGTGAGGATTCGGGTTGGGGTCGTCGAGAAATACGTGGCTGGACTTCGGGGAGGGTAGTGGTGTGCGGGGGTTTGGAGGGGATTTTGGGAGCGAGGAGGGCAAGGGTGTTAATGTCGGGGTGGCGTAGGGTGGGGTATGTTTTCGGGGGAAGTGTTTTGGGTTTCGGGGAATTTTTCGGGATGGATGATTCAACGGGAGCGAAGGTCGACACGGTTGGGGCTTTGGGATAAGATTAGTTGGCGGGTTTGGTGGAGGGTGGGATTGCGACGGGAACGGAGTGGGTGGCGGGTTTGGGTTTCGGGGGAGTAGGATGCCCGTTGCTCGGCCTTTTGCCGCGCGACCTCGCGCTCGTAGCGCTCGCGAGCTTGGCTCGGCCACAGGCTGTCGTAGCCCACCTCGTCTCACCTGGCGGGGGTCGTCCTGATTCCTCCCCGGCCCGGTCGGACGGTCCTCCTCTCCAATTCGGCTCCGCACGTTTTCTTGTGAGGAAGGGGTTCTTTTTAACACACAAGGAGTTTTCGGGTAACATGCTGGGGTCGAGAGTGTGGCAGGGGGTGTTCTGTCGGTTTGTCTCAGTCGGGTCATAGGCGTGCCGGTACGGGACTAAATCTTTTATACGGACTTTTTGGTTTTTTTTTTTTTAACGGGAGGTGGATTTTGTAAACTACGGGGGAGATTTTTCGGGTAATGGTGTAGTGTCCACGGTATTTCGAGGCTAATTTCGCAGCGAAGTTTTGTGCTGCGGACGACAAAACCCGATTGTTCCGGCGGACGAGATCGCCCACCTGGAACTCGCGGTCGACTCTTCTGTGGTTGTAATAATGGGCTTGCCGTCTCGCAGCACCGGACAGGTTCTTCCTGACTGGTGATCGTCACCCACGTACGAAATGATCATGGTCTTTAGGATTCTGTTGACTCGCTCTACGGGGTTGGCTTGGGCATGGTACGGGGGAATAGTGGTTTGGCGGACTCTATATTGCTCCAGGTGGGACGTTCTATGCTTGTTCACAAATTTGGTGCCGTTGTCCGTCAGGAAGTAGCGGGGGCATCCCCACCGGTTGAAGATTAGGGTTTCCAGGGCATGTACGATTGCGGGTCCGGTTGAGGTTCTCAGGGGGGTGGCTTCGACGAATTTTGTGAACAAGTCTTGGAAGACCAGGATGTATCGGTTGCAGCTTTTGCTGGGCGGGAAGGGGCCCATTACATCAGCCGCAACCACGGTCCAGGGACCTTCGGTGGTTCGTTCGCGCATAAGGCCCGCAGGGGCTCCCTGCTTTATCTTGCTCATCTAGCAAGTCTGGCACCCACGCACGAACTTAGCCACATTCTGGAAAATTCCGGGACATGCAAAATCCTGGGTGACTCGGTGATACGTTTTGTCAATTCCCAGGTGCCCAGACTGGGGGTGGTCGTGGGCATCTTGCATGGCTCGTAACCGGAAATCATGGGGCAGGACTAGTTTCCTGGCGTTCAGGTCTACGAGGGCTGGGTCTTCTATCGGGTGGGGGCGGTGGTGGTACAGCCTGTCGTCCTCAATCTTCCAATCGGGGTATTCGGACGGGAAATCGTGGACGTTTTGCAATTGGTCGCGGTACCAGGGATCTATGGACTCTCCAATGGCTGCTAGGGATTCCTCAGTTCCTTCGAACATTCGGGATAGGGCGTCAGGGACTACATTCAGGTTTCCTTTTCTATGGATCACCTCCATATCCAGGTCTTGCATCTGCAGGGCCCACTGGGCAAGACGTCCGGCGGGATCTCGGAGGTTCCGTAGCCAGCGCGAGCTACTGTGGTCGGTTATCGCTCGGAACGAGGTACCCTCGATATATGGGCGCAGTTTCTTCGCATAATACGGCAAGGCACTTTCGTGCGGTCACGCTGTATTTCTTCTGGGCAGGGGGCAGGACTTTGCTACAAAAGACGATGGGGTGTTCTTCACCATCAATTTCTTGGGTCAGAACTGCCCCCATCGCGTGGTCACTGGCGTCGGTCTGGATCGTGAAGGGTTTGGAGAAATCGGGTCGGGCTAATACGGGGGTGGTGGCTAGGGCTTGTCTCATGGCTTCGAATGCGGTGGCTTGTTCTTCCCCCCAGTGCCACGGTACATCCTTACCGAGTAATCGCACCGAGGGAATTTTAAGCTCGGAGATGTCTCCTAGGAACCGGGCATACCAGCCAACCTTTCCCAGGAATCTCCGGAAGCTGTTTCAGGGTTTTCGGGGGATGGTACTGCAGGACGGGGGCTACTTTGTCAGGGTCTGCTTCTAGTCCGTGTCGTGTGACGACGTACCCCAGGTACTTCATCTCTGGGCAGTAAAAGGAGCTTTTCTCCCGGTTGATCTCGAGATTAGCACCGGGGAGCCCCGTCAACACTAGTCGTAAATATTTGAAGTGGTCCTCCTCCGTCTCCGTAGCGATGATCACGTCATCCAGGTAGGCGAAGACGTGAGGTTCCCACTCGGGTCGTATTAGTCGGTCCATCAATCTCTGGACGGTGGCGGGGGCGTTTGTCAGTCCAAAGGGCATACGGGTGAACTGGACAAGCCCTCGACCAGCGACAGAAAAGGCGGTGATGGGTCGGCTAGCGGGTTCGAAGGGCACTTGGAAATAGGCTTGGCTCAGGTCAAGTTTGGAAATATGGTGGGCTTGTCGTAAGCCATCTAGGATTCAGTCTAGGTAAGGGAGGGGATAGACATCTTTCCGGGTAACTTTATTAACGTCCCGATAATCAATGCAAAGCCTATGTTTACCATTGGGTTTCGGGACGATCACAGGGTAACTCAACCAGCCACTACTGGAGGGCTCAATTACCTGCTCGGTGATCATCTTGTCCACCTCAGCTTGGGCAATTCGCAGGAGGTACGGGGGAATTGTGCGGGGTCTTTGTCGGATCGGGGGATGGCCACCAACATCGATAACATGCTGGATGCTGGGGTGCAAGTAAGGATTCCAGTGGTATTGGGTTTTACCAACTGGTCTAGGCGGGAAGTGAGTTGACGGGTCGTGGCAGCGGAAATTTCTACTAGACCAGCGGTTTCGGGTTCGTCCATGGGGTCTGCGGGGACGGGACCGGTGTCAATGAACGCTCGGGGGGGGGGGGGGGGGGGTGCCTCCAGGTAGACACCAGGTATTGGCTGCATAGTCGATCAATAATCCAAATATTTGACAAAAATCCGTTCCTAATAGGCCATCATAGCTCAGGGGAGCTATTCGCAGGGGTGGGGGTTTGGATATGCCGGATAGCGTGATGTTGAGGGTGACTTCGCCAAGCATAGGAATAATGGCATTGTTGGCCACCCTCACGCTTGCGGTACAGGGTCTCACCATGTCCCCCAAAGTCTCCACCAGCGTGGAACTGAGGTTCGATCGGGTGGACCCCGAATCCACTAACGCTTCGATAGTCCACCCGCGGATGGTCAACCAAAGGTGGTGACGATTTTCTTCTCCGCAGGCGTCTATCTTCACATGATCGGGGATGACGGGGGTAATTGACAGGGCTGGGGTTCTGGCTCGGAGGGAGTAAGGGGTTGGAAAAAGGTCCTTGGGTCGAATGAAGTACTCGGTCCGTAAAAAATGCTCGGTTCGGGGAGGGTACTCGGTCTGGGGGAAGTACCTGGTTCAGCGAAATTACTCATTCCAGGGGAAATACGGAATTCAGAGAATATTCGTGGTTCGAGGAAGCTTGGGGAATCGGGAGGAATACCGGTTGCGGGGAGATCTAGGGGGCTGGGAGAAATATTATTTTTGGGGAATTTTTGGGGTTTAGGAGAAGTAACGTTTCCAAGAGGGTTGCGTGTTTCAAGGGAAGTTTCGTTATCAGAGGAATTTCGGAGCTTGAGGGACTGATTATTTCCAGCGGATTTTTGGAGTTCAGAGACAACTTTATTTTCAGAAGAATTCCGGGGTTCGGGGGAGGTTCGTGGTTTAGGGGTTGCACGGGGTTTAGGGAAAATTTATGGTTCAGCGGAGAGCTGGGGCTTGGGGGAAGCCTGGGGTTGGGGGAAAATGCAAGGGTTAAGGGGGTGATTTTGTTCAGGGGGTTACTTTATACTGCCCCGCCCCCCCATGAAGTTTCCCTCACGACTTCTTCGGCATCGGGGACACGAGGCTGCCTCATATTCGGTGAGGCCGCACACTCGGCAGAATCGGGCTAATTCCTTCGGGCACTTACGGTAGATGTACCGCTGCTCCCTGCAGTTGAAGCATCTGACCGTTGTGGATGTGATCCGGGATGTGGGGGGATGTATGCGGGGTCAATGGATAAGAGGCGGGAGATTTTTGGGTACGCTGGTGGGCCGGAGTTTGGGACGAAGCGTCGTTGATTGGGTGCGGACGTTTCGGCTACAGGACTGGGAATCAGGGGTTCTGAAGTCTCGGGGTATTGTATGGTGGGGTTTTGGCTAACGGCTGCCGTGGTGTTTCTGCCGCGGTTCTTGGAGGGTGGTTGGTAAGCTGCACTAGGAAGTACAGACTGAGAGGGGTGGAGATATCGTCGGACGATTTTTTTCCTTTCCTCCATCGTCTCGATCTGGCGACAACGCCACGTAAAATCGGCGAAGCTCGTTATTTCATCGCGGCGGATGTGCATGGTCAGCTCAGGGGACATATTGTTGTAACAGCATTCGAGCTGAGCTTCCAACGGGAGCGGGGGGGGGGGGGGTGAGGTAATAAAAATAGGTGCACATAACGGTGAGGAACTCTCCCGCTGTTTCTCCAGGGCCTTGGTATCGGGAATTCATCTCGCACCGCAATCGTTCGTGAAGGTCATTGTGGCCGAAGCGCGAGCGGAAGTGGTAGAGGAAACCCTCGTAGTCACTCCAGTTGTCGCGCTCCGACCGCCACCACCGGCGGGCCTCGTCCGAGAAAGCTTCGGACACGAGTCTTAGGAGATCCTCCTCGGTGTATCCTCTGCTCTCGCAATATTCGTACAATTGAAGGAGGAACTCCTCACCGTCCTCTTCTCGGGTTCCCGCGAACCTCGGACCGAACCGGCGAAAGTGATTTGCGCCGGCGGCGTCAAGGGTCTGGGTGATGGTGAACAGGTTCGAGCTCCACCGGTTGGCAGGGCGAGACAGAGCCTCGGGCCTCAGCCTGGTGCTGTTTCCCCGGGGCAACTGTCTTCGGGGCAGAGTAAAGGTGTCGTGGATCTCGAGCTCGGGGGGTGGGGGAAGCGTGGGGGTCAGGGGAGAGGATGGGGGGCAAGCAGCGGGGGTTGGGCGAGAAATGGGTCAGCTGGGTTGAAACTGGGGGGCAAAGGTTACAGTGGGACCTCGGGGAGCTCCGGGAGGGGGGGGGGGGGTCGGTGTTGGTCGGGAGATGTCGTGATGCGACATCAGGTCGTCCGTTTCATCGAAGGAGATGGGGTCTTGGTAAGGACCACGGGACTGACCACTGGAGAGGGGAGGGTGGGGTACGGGATTTTGTCGCGTGTGGACGCTACGAAGGGTATCATCGAACTCAGGGCATAGCAGCGCAGCGGTAAGACAGAACAGCGGGGCGTCCAGGCGCTCGTCGTCTTCCACTCTCCGGTCGACGGTGGCCTGGGGGTATAATCGACGGATCTCATACCGCCAGTAACGGTTGATCACGTCCTCCAGTTTGCCCCTGGTGCTTAATCGCGCGTGGTCACACAACCGGAATATTTCGCGCTTGTCGGGTAAATTCATCAGGTAAGTTTTAATGACATCGATTTTCAACTCCCGGCTGAAAACGGGAGTTATGTGTTTCGTCGTGACCAACGTCAATTGGCGTTTTGTTGGAAATGCTTTACCGGCCAAACGGCTAATTTTCTTCTTACAAATTGATGTACATCGGTGTCGGAAGTCACAGAGAGGGTTCAGCTTCCATAATATTTATGATCAGATCTCAACTCGCGGAGATATTAAATGTAGAAATTTGAACGTCTTTGAACGTTTTTCTCAAATCGCAATTTTGATGGGTTCGACTGCATGAATCGCAGACTTCACGGCATCGTCAGCTGTGACAGCGCGTGTGTAAGTGTAGTGGAACGTATCCGTGTGCTTTGCATCAAGGCTCTCGACGATATCGCTGAGCGCGAGAGAGACAGCGCTATTGGTCGATCGTTTTAACCTCGAAACAGAACTTTCAACAAAATTTTTTTTTTCTCGTGATTCAGAGTAAAAATTTTTTATCAATTGAATTCACGTAGGAAAGACATTTTTCTAAAGAGTGCATTTTCCATTTGACGTTCAATAATTAGTTAGCAGGATTGATCTACTGACGATTTTATCAAGCACGTCAAATTAATAATTCTGAATACTCGTATTCGGGCGTGAAATTAAGATGTATGTGAATGTGGAGGTTAGGTCGGATGACGTGGTTATGCCCGGTGATATTGTTTTATTTATGGTCATCAACTGATTTCACGTACGAACGGTATTGTTTAATGAGTTCATCTTTTTTTATTCAACGTATGATAATGTTATCAGGATTGTAAAAAACGTGAATATGGATCCTCAGCTGGACGATGTGGTTATGCCCAGTGATATTGTTTATCTCGGTGGAATTGGCAACTCGAAAGAAAAAAATTGTTGTTGGATTCAATTTTTGCTCCCTCATAGAGGAAGCTATGTGACGGTGAAAAATTTTTTTTTCGAGATATTCATGTCACCATGTTCAGACTGTTCTAAAACGTCCAGAAAACACATTTCTAGAAAATGTCCGGATGTATGTGTGTATGTGTGTGTGTGTGTGTGTGTGTGTGTAATGGACTCCCAAAATTCAAACGTGTATAACTCGAGAACGGTTTCAGCTACAGCCCCCAAATTTCGCAGGCATGTGCAGCTCTATAACCCCTTCTCCGACTATAATTTTGGTCATGATTCAAGGCGTCGCTCGGATTTTGTGTCGTTTTCAAATTTCCAAAAAAAAGACGTACGCACTATAACTGTCGCAAATTTTGAGATGTTCGTCTAAATAGTTTTTTACAAAGAGATTTGTATATAATGTTTGTTGGTATTGCATTTGGGCCAAATCCAACGATAATTTTCGATTTTATGATATTTTGAATTTTTCAAAAAATCAAATTTGTCGCTATAACTTTCGTTAACTTTAACCAATCGAGCTCTAAATTTACACGAGTATAGGACATCATTAACCGATGATGTATATCAAATTTGGCGAAGATTGGCTGAGCGGATCTAATTTTATAGCAACTATAAATTTCGAAGTTCGAACCTCAGCAAGTTGGAAAATATTCGACTGAACGTCCTTAAATTCATGCACACGCTTGAACCAACAATCAGCTTCATTTGTTACTAAATTTGGTAGAAACCGAACAACGCGTTCGAATTTTAGGACACTTTGAATTATGATGTACGTTCAAGATGACCTCCCAAGGTTCAAACGTGTATAACTCAAGAACAGTTTCAGCTACGGCCCCCAAATTTTGGAGGCATGTCAAGCTCTATAACCCCGACTTTAACTATAATTTTGGTCATGATTCAAGCCGTGAATCGGATTTTGTATCGTTTTCAAATTTCCAAAAACAAGCTGCAAGTTGGAACTTGCAATTTGCTTCCTCGAAATCGTAGGTAGTAAACGAAGATTCCTCTACGAGGAAGCCAAAGATTAAATGAAAAATTAGCACTCATACAAATATCTCCGTTTAATCTATCAGATTCAGAACAAAAAAATGATTTATCATAGAGAAATCTTCGTTCACTACCTACGATTTCGAGGAAGCAAATTGCAAGTTCCAACTTGTTACTTTATTCTCCAACCGACAAAACTTGAGACAAAGCGATTTGTCAGAATGCACAATATGTATGTTTGTTTTCCTTGTTTTTCCTATATGAGTCAGGTCCTTTTCAAAGCAGCATTCAATCAACGTTCACTCGTCGAAGCAGCATTCATTCAACATTCACTCGTCGAAGCAGCATTCGTTCAACGTTTACTCGCTTAAAACATATTCAAATCGTATAATGACTGGGAAGGACCAGCGGAATGCGCTGTTATCTGGTCGAGGCTATGTCGAGCCGCGCTTGAAAACTGTAAATGCGCAAAAACTTGGTCTAGGCTACATAGAGCCGCGCTTGAAATCTCCATAATGCACTGAGATTTGGTTAAGGCTCTATTAAGCCGCCCTCAAGACTCCACGATGGGCTGACAATTTGTCATGGCTACATGGAGCCGCGCTGAACAATCACATGATGCGCTGACATTTCGCTGCGACTGTACTTAACTGTTCCCAAGGACAACCAGCATGTGCCGCAGCTAGTCGATACTTTCGAAGTCTTGTTACATTAAATTTCCATACAGCGGTCACGTTTTACAATATTGAAGCGATAAACAATAGTACGTTATGACACTAGTAGGAAAACTGTTTTGTGACGTGGACGTCTGGTTCGAGCTAAATGATTCCAATCATTGACGGACGTGGAGAAAATTATATCGAATTATCTTTAAAAAGTATGAAATAAAGTAAATTGAAAGAATTTTTTAAACTCCCGGCTGGAGTAAAAATCGAACACAAAAAAAATCAGAACGAAAAAAAGTAATCCGATAGAAAGCATGAATAAAATTCATGAATCTAAAAAAATTACAACAAATTAATAAATTTAAAATGGACAAAACAAATTAGTGAAAGTAAAAGAATGAAATAAATAAATAAATTCGAAAAGGATGAAATAATTCAAGAAGTCATCTTAGTTTATTCATAGTTTGAATTATGGTCGTTCGTTTGTATGAGTTGAATTTTTTGAATCGTGGTAATTTCCTCACTGCCCTCAATTCAGTCGGGAGACGTCATTCATTAAACATAAATATGACATAGGATATAGATGTTTGACAGTGCAAAGAAAACGCCATCAATTAAACATGAAGACGATCTGGATTTAGATGTTCGACGATACGAAAGAAAACGTCCGCCGACTTATGTTTAATGAATGACGTCTCCCGACTGAATTGAGGGCAGTGAGGAAATTACCACAATTCAAAAAATTGAACTCATACAAACGAACGATTTTAATTCAAACTATGAATAAACTAAGATGACTTCTCGAATTATTTCATCCTTTTTGAACCTATTTATTTATTTTATTCTTTCAATTTCACTAATTTGTTTTGTCCATTTCTAATTTATTAATTTGTTGTATTCTTTTTAGATTCATGAATTTTATTCATGCTTTCTATCAGATCACTTTTTTTCGTTCTAATTTTTTTTGTGTTCGATTTTTACTCCAGCCGGGAGTTTTAAAAATTTTTTAAATTTATTTTATTGTGTGTAGCTGAGCGCGTGCAGCAGCCATAGCCGGGGGTTGGTGGTAGGGGTTGGGGCTCGACGTACCAGCATTCACGGCACTGGACGTCGTCGCTGTCATGGTCGTAGTCACGGTCGCGGGGGGGGGGCTATGCTCCCCGTGGCGGTGGTCACGGTCAGCGGGGTCAAGGGGAAGTCCATAGCAATATATAAAAAAAAACGAAATTCCAAAAGAATAATTCACGGTGGGGGGGGGGGGGGGAAGGGCGAAAGGACCACATAATCTTTTCGAATAAGGCCTGAAGCTTGAATTAAAAAAAAATAATAAAAAGAGAAGCGAAAGAAAAAGGGGGGGGAAGGGAAAAGAGGGGTAATCGATCCGAAAAATATTTTCCGCGATACAGCTCGGAACAAAAAAAAAAGTGAATCAGGCTCAGAGGATAAATTATGGTCCGAGTTTTGTGGTAGTCAGTCGGGGTCGAGTCGGGTTGCACACAAAAAAAAACAAAAAAAAAGAAATATCCACCGGAACAATGTTGCACAAATAAAAAAAATAGTAGAGTAGTTCAAGGGCGACAGTAAAGACGGGTGATTCAATAATGCAGGGTAGACGATAAATTCGTGGGATAATCCAATAACGGCGAGAATCGGTATGGGTGAAATTGCAAAACAAACAAACAAAACAAAAAAAACAGAAGGGGAAAATAAACACAGAGATATTCCCTAAATAATTGCTGCAGGTGAGAATAAAGTCGAGCAGTGGTGTCTTCGGACTAACTTAGCTACGCAAAAAAAAAGATTCTTGAGGAAACAAAAAAAACCTTGAAAATAAATAAAATAATAAAAGAGAAAACAGGGATGATTCTAGGTGACGGGGTGAGCGCTTATTAAATTTCAAAACGAACATCTCAACCGGGTTGAGGGGGTTCGCTTACTAGGGCCCCACGTTGGGCGCCAATTTGTAGTCTGCGACTGATCGGGAGTGTGGGGAAAATGACAGGGAGGGAGAAAAATGAAATAAATGACGAAAAAAAAACCAGAGTTGGAATGTAGAATAAAGAATGAGTATGAATGACAAAGAAAATGAAATAATAGGGTTCCGCAGATCAGATGGCTGCCCCTCTCCGGGGTTCAATACAATAAATCCTTGATAATTAACAGAACAAAAGAACAAGGGAATAATAATTCGCCGGAGAATAAAAAAAATAACAAAAACGGAAGATTGGAGAAATAATAACGGCCTCAAAAAGGAGATAATAATCACGCAAAAAAGAGAAGAAATAGTTAATCATTATCGCAAACAGAAATAATAAAGTAAAAAATAGAACACAAATCCGCAAAAAGAAATAATAAAATAAATAATAATTATCTCAAAACTGAAATAGTAATCCGCAAAAATAAATAACCAAGTAAACCATAATTGCCTCAAAAACAAAATAACAATTCGCAGAAAAAAATAATAAACTGAATAATAATCGCGTCAGAAATGAAATAATAATTTGCCAAAAAGAAATAATAACATCGATAATGATCGCCTCAAAAAAAAGAAATAATGATCCGCAAAAACGAATAATACTAAAATGAATAATAATAAAATAAATAATAATCGGTCGTATCCTAACTCTTACGCGGGGGAGGGGAATGGGGGTCTCTTGAGGAAAGGGGAAACGGGGTAGACGGGGGGGGGGGGGGGGGGGCTGGCCGACGCTGGTCACTGCGAAAAATATTATATTCCAAAAAAAGAAAGATAAAAACGGAAAATTTGGGCGCCAGTTGCTCAGGCGGGAGCAATACCGATAAAAATTTAAAAAAAAGAAAGAGAGAACGTAAAAAAAAGAAATAATTAACGAAAATAAAATAATATTGAACTAGAAAAATCACGGAGGAGAATTCTCGACGCGCGGCTAGCCGCCGGCGGGGATGGACACACACAGGGGGTGGGGGCACTGACTCTGGCTCTCAAAAAGTACCGCGGCACCAGAACACGAAAATACTAAATGAAAAAAGAAGGGTTAGGCGGGGAAAAATCACTAAATAATCCTAGACTGTACGCGATCACGAAGGAGCACCACCGCTCGCGCACGCACGGCAATGGTCGTCGAAAACTCGCGGGGCACGAAATGGTAGGAAGGGACCGCGCGGTCTCCGTCGCACGATGACGGGGCAAAAATTATAATATGCACTGAATTTGGGGTTCACAAGAAGGAAATCGGGTAAATCGGGGGTTCAGAAAAAATGGAAAAAGACACACTTACTTCGTATTGCGGCCTACCATGGCCTCTCTCACACTCTCTCGTCTATTGCTTTTTCTCCTATTTTCTGGAAAGTTCGTCGGTTCGTCGTCTCGCTATTCGTCTCCTCTATAACTCTCCTCTCGCCTCTTTCTCGTCTTTTCCCGCCCTCTCCTCGCCTTCTTCACTCTCTCTTCGCCTCTTCTCCTACTCTCCTCGCCTCTCGCACACTCAAAAAACGATGAAATTACGATAAACGCTCGAAAAAAACGCTGTAACAATTTGGGATTCTATTTCGCATGTGTGGCCTAATTGGGATCTCGGATCGAAGTGACGAGTGATGGCCGTCGCCGTCTTCTTCCTTCTTCTTCGTCGATTCTTCCCGCTGATTGGCTGCGACGGGGACTGCTCAATTCGATCCATCGATTACCGCTGCATCGCTGGTGCTGCGGGTGACGTCGCTGATTGGGTCACAGCAGCCAATCGGGGTCGCGCTTTTGAATCTCGTCGGGGTCCGGGCTGGCTCCCTCAGACGGTTGTTTTCGACACTTGTTGCGCCTTTCTCGGCCCGCGGGTGTTACGGGTTCTAGTGTTTGACAGCTCGACTGTCGTTGTGGGCCACCTCGCGGTTTCGTGTGGGGATTCAGTGGCGAGGGTGGTCGGGAGTGAGCTGTCCGGGTCGTCGGGTGATAATCGGGTGAAAAAGTGGCCAGTGGTGCGCGATTTTCCCGTTTCGGGTGTTGCCTCCGATGCTTTCCGGGGACCTCGGGGAATTTTTAGGTTATCCCCGGATTCTGCGGCGGTGTGGGTCTGGGCTGGATTTTAAGAGGCCTCGGGACTCCTGATCCGTTCAGGGAATTTCCCCCAGGGCCTCTGCAACGCCTTGATAAATTCCACACCGTCTCCGGGGATTCGTTCTCCTTCGGTGCAGCTGCGGGGCCTCCGTTGGGTTGGCGACGGACCATTTGCCGTCACTGAGGGATTGCGGGTGAGTATTGGGGAGTGTTTAAGGGATGTGGGGTGCTGGGCGGTAAGGGGTGTATTTGGGGAGGATGTTGGGGTTAATATTAATTTACCGGGTGTTTTTCAGGTTGCAGGGCTCCGACGGCTGGCCTGGAGCGGTGTACGGGGACGACGGGTTCTGGGGCTTCGACGGGGAGCTTTGGGTAAGGATATCCAGGGCACAGGGTAAAAAGATAGGAAATATAAACGCTTATTGGTTATTTAATTAACTAATTCTGAAATCTTACTTTTATTCAAATTTGTGTCTGTGTTGGATTAATATTTGATTATAATGTTTCAGGTGCCGAGGATTGCGGGGACTTTGACCCCGCGAACCGAAAAACCGAGAAAAATGGATCCAATGAAGGTAATTGACTGGATTTTTAAGACTTCTTTTGACTTTTGATTACTTAGGAAATGATGGAGACACGGAGGATATTTTCGGTTTTCGTCTATCCTTAATTTACTTTAAGAGAACTCTCAGAATTTAATCAATTAAAAATGTAAATGTTGCTCAAAATTAATTAAACAATCAATGGTTGAGAAATTCATTTTGTGAGAATAACATGTTAATCAGACATTTTTTCCATAACAAAAAGTTGATGATTGAGTAATAAAGAAGAAAGATATTTTGAATATATTTTTCTCGACAATGCTACACAATTTACGACGAAGAATCGTTTGTTGCAGCGTACAACTAACCGTGAGCCCTACAGGATAAGCCGACCGTGACCTAATGTCGGTGGTAAAAAAACAGCCAGTCTTGTCAAAATGATAAGACTTTTTCCTACCGTGTGGCATGAGTATTGTACAGAAAAAAAAATTACGAAACGGAATTTTTTTATAATTGTGTGTCGCCTTGGCCTACTTTTTTTTCAACTCTCGTAATAATTCCATTTATTTAATGATTATCACCGTCAGTTCTGGAAGGAAGTCTCGAAAGTGACAGCGAAAGTGGTGGCAGCGAACCCCCAATCGATGGCCCATCCAATACGAATTCGTGGCAAATTTGGGATGCGGAAATCGACAACGAGGTGAAGGACGCGATCGACCAAGAGATCGGCGATGGCGATAATGCGCATTTTCTTCCGCATCTAGCCGATCAGCTTGTGCGGGATATGAAATTGTTCCCGCTGTGGTCATGCGTTGTTCGAAGCGTATTCGGATATGGGCGGCAACCGGTCTCAAGTGCACCTGTGGAGTCGGAATAAAAAAATCTGAAGCACAATTTGTTGCAGAACGAAGTGCTCACAATGAGAGCTCATGATTTTATCATAAAGCATTCTTAATTTATAAGCGGCGAACGAAACTCATCGACGCAGCGATTGCCGACATCGAATCGGTCGATGATCGAGCATCGGGAGAAATAGTTCCGGTAGCCGACCCCACGCACGACGCAGATGCTGGCGTTAACCGTCTCGGTTTGAGCGGTGACACCGAAGTTTCAGCAGGACCTATCGCTAAAAATGACTAGCTGCAAGTTGAAACTTGCAAATTGCTTCCTCAGAATTCAAGAAAGCTGGATGTTTAAATTTGCAAGCTGCTCCCCCAGAATTGGAGATATTGTGAGAATCTCCTCCATGAGGAAATTATTTGTATCACCTTTGGCTTCCTCATAGATGAGATTCTCACAATATCTTCAATTCTGGGGGAGCAGCTTGCAAATTTAAACATCTAGCTTTCTTGAATTCTGAGGAAGCAATTTGCAAGTTTCAACTTGCAGCTAGTTTTCCATGTAACGTTTTCGTGTTAATTCATAGTCTATATATGTAGCGAGATCGGGTTCGATTGGTCGAAGCTGTCGTGAGTTCGAACGAAGCGTCACTTTTTCGAAAAATTCAAAGTCCTATAAAATTCGGCCCCCTTAACCGATCACCACGAAATTTTATGCAAAGTACAGTAAAAAAATGCTTTATACATGTAGTGAATCCGGGTTTAATCTGTCAAAGCTGTAGTAAGTTAGCACAAAACGTAAATTTTTCGAAAAATTAAAAATCCTGTAAAATCTGAACTTCTCGATGGATTTGACCCAAATGCAATACCAACCAACCTTGGGTACAAACCTGTTTGTAAAGAACTATTTAGACGGATATCTCGAAAATTGCAATCCCTATCGTGTAAACGTCCTGTTTTGGTAATTCGAAAACGACCAAAAATCGACCGCAGCTTTAATCATAACTATAATTAAAGCCAAGACAAATATTATAGAGCTGCAACATGCCTGCGAAATTTAGAGGCTGTCGGTAGAACGGTTCCCGAGTTATACACGTTTGAATTTTGGAAGTCCATTACATACATACATACACACTAGGGCGGCTTGGAAAAAAAACTTTTTTTTTTCTTTCAATCAAAATACATTCACGCCAAAGTATCTTCCATCAAGAGAATTCTGTTCAAAAATGAGCCCGATCGGACGATTTTTAGGGTTCGCGCAAGATTTTTCTAGTTTTCCTATTTGATCAACTTGGGAAGAACGAGAAGTGTCCATTAAAAAAATCGTAGCTCCGCCAATTTTATAGGTACATTGATCCCGTTAGTCCCATTTGGAAGCTCTCGAAAAACCGCTTAAAATGGCGTGCGGACCTTTGGGATCCCATTTCAACTTTTATCAATAATTTTGTGGTTTCGCAAGAAATTATCGACGAAAGTTGCAATCGGATTTCAAAGGTCCGCACGCCATTTTAAGTGGTTTTTCAAGAGCTTTCAAATGGGACTAACGGGATCAATGTACCCATAAAAATGGCGGAGCTACGATTTTTAAATGGAAACTTTTTGTTCTTTCCATGTTAATCAAATGGGAAAACTAGAAAAATCTTGCGCGACCCCTAAGAATGGTCCAATCGGGCTCGTTTTTGGACCCAATTTTCTTGATGGAAGATACTTTGGCGTGAATCTATTCCGATTTCAAGAAAAAAAAAAGTTTTTTTTCAAGCCGCCCTAACACACACACACACACACACACACACACACACACACACACACACGCACACACGCACACGCACACGCACACGCACACGCACACGCACACGCACACGCACACGCACACGCACACGCACACGCACACGCACACGCGCACGCGCACGCGCACGCGCACGCGCACGCGCACGCACACGCACACGCACACGCACACGCACACGCACACGCACACGCACACGCACACGCACACGCACACGCACACGCACACACACACACACACACACATACACATACATTCGGACATTTTCTCCAAATCTGTTTTCTCGTCGTTTTAGCACATTCTGAACATAATTACGTAAAGATCTCGAAAAAAAATGTTTTCACCATAACATAGCTTCCTCCATGAGGAAGCACAACATGACCAGTCAATCACCAATGACATAATTATTGGGCCTGGCTGTGTTGCGTGTGCAATAGGCGATAAGCCAAGCGGGCTCCCGCATGTATTTATTGTAAAAAACTGGTGCATGCTTTACCGAACCGTTTCACACCAGTTCAAGGAGAAGAGGAAGGATATGTCCAGAAACAAGTTTGCGTCGCGTGTGACAGAGATTTCGCGAGCAGTGTAATAAGAACCGTGTCATCGAACGCAAAGGAAAATTGACAAAATATAATAATAAATTTCTGCTGCACCCTAAACTCGCAAAAATTCCTATACTCAAGAACGGAAATAACATAGGTTTACTCCCGGTGCACTTAAAAGGTGGAAAAGCGACGGTGACAAACTCGTGTCCTTTTGATAGCACCTTTTAAATAATCCTAACTTGCACCCTTGATTTAGAATCGCTTGCGAATATCTGTGAATTAAGTGGAACTCGATTCCTAGCCATCATTCATAAGGCTACGGAAAAAGGAGTGTAAGCCGATTCGTACCGGTCCCGGGCGGAAATCCTATCGGTGATCGGTACAGTTGACGAAGGTCACTGCGGAGTTCGCCTCATCGACGGGGAGATGACGGTGGGTGAAATGTGTCACCGATTGTTGGAAGAGACGCCGAGCTTCAAGGAGAAAATACATTGCCTGGCAGGTTGTTCCGAACGACTAATATCTCTTCCCAGGATACAAATCAATGGCCGGGAAGCCGGCGATTTGGCCCGTCTCGTTTGAGCCATCGAACAGTGCATGGCGTTGGATAACCGACGATGTTCAAGCCATCAACGCGGCTCGTTAAATGCAAGAGTGACCGTTGAGCCGGGTAACTATCGGAACAATATGCAGATAAAAAAAACTTCTATTATCTAGTACGATATTTAATTATCACAGGTCCGTTCCTGATGCTCGAATTGTCCGGCAACATAAAGGGCGACTATAATAAATTGCGACGTGGGGACATCTTATGACACTGTTACGTCCCCGTAACGCCACCACACAGACGCCTGAAGGGCTGCAACCCTCGAAACATGGGCGCGAGTGTATGGCCTTCTTCAAGGGGCATACAAAGATATAAGGGAGGGGATTCTTGGGCCTTCAGCTCGAAAAGATAAGATTCTTCCCACCTTTTTGCATAAAACTAAGAAGTGGGAAACGGGAAATTTTAACCAATGAGACACAAAGAAAATTTGCCCTTTCCCACCCTTACCACTAGCTTCGTAGTTAAAAGCGAAACACGTCTTAGAGAATAAGAAGGTGGGAGACGGTGTTTTCAACCAATAACAAATAAGGAAAACTACCCTCTCCAACCTTGTTAAATATTTTGTGTGGACCCGAAATTGTATAAAAGGGCCACACACGCGTCTTTTACTCAGTTATTATTCAACCTCCGACCGCGCGACATCTCCTAACTTCACTTTTGGGCCCAGTCCCACATTATAAATATTTTTGCAAAGTACAATAAAAAAATCGACGAAGAAAAAAGACTTCAACGTTTTCTGTAAGTTTCTCAATCCTCTTTCCGAAAACCTAAACTACCCCTTGTGAGTAACGCGTACCCACGCGGACTCACATCCTTCCAACTCCGAGAGTAACGCGTACCCACGCGGACTCTCATCTCCTTAACCCGAAGGTAACGCGTACCCACGCGGACCTTCAATAAAATCCAAACCCGAGAGTAACGCGTACCCACGCGGACTCTCATCCTAAATCATGGGAGTAACGCGTACCCACGCGGACTCCCATTCTTTTATTTACTAAATTAACATTAGTTTTAGATATAAAGGTAACGCGTACCCACGCGGACCTTTATCAACACACACACTAACCCACACATACATTTAATATTTTATTCTCGATAAATATCCCAATATATATATTTTATACTGTATTTCTTTAATGGGTAAGCAGCGCCGTGGGGGGCGCAAAAATCAATTGCGCAAGCTCCACGCGGAGTTTTGCACTCCAGTCGCGTATCACCCTTATTTCACCGGCAACCAGCTCGAAGCTGAGCCGGTTACCTACAAACTAGTCCCATTAGAATACACGATTCGGTGTTTAAAAACCAAATATATTCCGACCAACGACCCCAGATTTAATTTCTACCTAAAAAAGGAAAATATTCTCCCCCGATAAATATTTTAATACATTTTTTATAAAAATAATACTTTATCAAATCGTCAGCCCGTATCCCTGACCAATTAGCATTTGCTAAGGTCAAAAACAGGGCAATTCTAAGATATTGTTACCCCAGACGTAACAACACATGAGATTATCGTTCTCCGAAATGGATTATCGCCTGGCCGGGGTGGTTCAGTTTAATCCGCCGCTGATGACTTGTCGCAATTTCGGCTGTGGCGGAATTGAGCATTATTTTGCCATATGCCACCGACGTGACGGAAGTTGGCTAGGTTACGACGGGCTAAAAGATCAAGAGATGATTTCCGTGAACTTGGCCGGCTGACTTCGACTTTTTTAATTTTTTCTTTCGCAAATCGTTTGTAAGTCGTTTGTAGGTATTTGTGGGCTTAATATAAACGTTTGTGAGATCACGGTTAGTCGAAAAAATCAAAAATAAAAAATGTAAACTTGGCCGGAATTTTTTATAATTTCACCGATCGCCGTATTTCAGGTGGCCAATCGCAGCGGAATCGTTTGTAGGTCAAAAATAATGCAATTATTTTGTTTGTAGGTCTGTTCGTTCGGTAATAAAACGAAAAAAAGTATTTGGTACAATTGTCGCAGAACGGTCATGTGACTGAGTGAGGTTAACGGGAGGCAGAACGTTTGTCGCTTGGTCTCTCTCGCTCTGCCGCGAGCACCAATACCGCCCTCTCTCTCTCGACCAAAAATTTTGCCCCGTCTTAACCGCAAGAATTGCAATTAACAACAAATTTTCATTTAGTCGATTCGGTATCGCTTGTAGGTTACGAATAAACTAATAAGAACGTTTGCTAATTAGTCTGAGTAGTTTGAAAAATAAATGTAAATAACCGGGTTGTTCCCGCACCTTTCGGAAATAATTCATATGTACAATAAAATTTAGTTTTATAAGAGAATGTACTGTTTTCTATTATCATTAAGCTCAAAAAGTGTTATAATATTTCGTAATTTAAATGTCATTCTGTGGATAATCGTTTTATTTGCGCGATTATCAAAAAGTTCCCGTCAGCTTGCTGGGAACAAAATGCATCGCCATAGATTTTTAGGTTATGGACGAAAAATTCTTCATTTTTGAAATAAATCAAATTTCGCATTTATATGTGATCTGAATCGAAGCGTAATCGATTTGTGTGTCACTTTTGTATCTAGTATCAGCGTTGTTTTTTTCTGCCATAAACATACACACATTTTTCAGGATCATCTGAATCATTGGGATTATCTACGGAAATGTAACGGTAACAGGGGTAATGTCAATATAGAAATGTAAGTAAAGCTAACATTAATGAAGTTGCTTTTGCACATTTATTTATTAATCCATCTTGTTACATGAATTTCGGGGCAAATTGTCATCTCCATCGGAAAAACTGGACCACGGTGATACCCGAAATGTTATGTTAACGTCGATAAAGAATATCAGAAGTGAGGGAAAACGTTGCCCATGGCTGTCTGGATTTTCTGAACTCCAATATCCTCTGCTGTGACGACCGCTGTATAGAACCCATGCTTCTGGGATAATAATACCGATAATAAAAAATTGAGCGATGGATGATTATCAGACAAATAAATACGCAATACGTAGAAAATATTATTTTATTTTATTTCACGTTACGTTTATTATTTGACAAAATAATTTGAAATTATTCAAAGTTAACAGCATTGCGTAATTTTAGATTCAGGCATTTGACTAGCATCTGTTCCGTTGACTGCAGTGTTCACCAGGGTCTGTTGCTAGGACATTCTGAAAAAAAAGCACGGTAAGTCACGGTAACAATATATGATCTTACAAAAAAATATTTTAACGTTCATTTAAACGTATTGAAAATTTATACCTTGCACTGAACGCCATCGTTTGTCTTTAAGTTTATCGAAACTCGTTATAAATTCCTCGATTCGTTTGAATATAGACTGCGAGATGAGGTTGGATCCACGTATTCGAATTACTCGAAGCTGAACTTCGAGCCAAATCATTAAATCGTTGCCAGAATCCAGCGACCCTCGAGCAATGGACAATGTAATGTCCTGGCAAGTGCTCCACAACACCGACGAGTCTAAATGATAATAAGCATGTACAGAATTAGCTTAAGGCGGTTAAAACGATATAGTTGAGGTTGCTGCACGAACCTGTATTTGAAACTAGCTTCATCAGCCTGTCCCAGATCCAATGTTGTTGTCAGATCGCACAGTGAACATTCCAACGATTTTGCCAGATCAAGACAATGACGTATGTCAATTTCGACAAAAAGATGTTCCTTTGGTTGACTGGTTCGGGAAACTTTGCCCGTACATTCCTTCCGACATGATATATTAAATTTCGAAGATTGCAGTTGCAATGCTTCCCCAAGAGCTGCGAAACCTTTCTGCGTTATGATGTTGTGGTTCGGCGCAATAGTAGTGTGGAAGATTGTCTTCTTGCCGCAATTTTAACACACTTCAATGTCAGTTACGCTTAGATCCGAAGGCAAAATATGTTTAATAACGTTTGCAATGTTCTCCTCTGCATTGATTTCATTTGAAATCGTTCGCCCTTCAAGCATTCCTCGATGTTCTGGTTTGCAGAATGAACGTAGAATCTGCGCCCTTTGTACGAGCACATCCTTTGTTGTGCCGGTTTTAATTAAATTCGAGACTAATTTCATTGTGTCATTAGTAGAGCGTTGCAGATATTCGAGATAGTCAGTATCATCGATGGCAGCTGTTGCTAAAATTTGCACCAACGAGTCGAATGAACAGGCGTTTTTTACGAAGTAAGTGAAGCCCGCAATATTTACTCAGGGACAAAGCGAACCGTTCCGCAATAATATAGCGTGTTTCAACGCCCAGTTCTTTCTCGTTGCCAGTGCGTTTTTTTGACGAACTTCGGGGTAGGGCTTGAAATATTTACTTCGTTTTTTAATTGTTCTCTTCTCGATAGGCGGTTGCGTAACTTGATTCGGGGTAGATACAACGACACCTGGACCATTGAGGCCCGACTGGAATGTAGCATAAGAGATATCCACCGGATTATCCTGCAGACTCCCCGACCCACAGTGGGCTGAATCGCAAAAAACCTGGCCAAAACCTGGAGGATCCATTTTTTTTCGATGAATTATTTCACTCGGGGGTTCTCGGGGTCGCTGATCACGAATTCAGAGTCAGATTTTCCAAAAACAAAATGGCGGATACAAAATGGCGGACATTTTTTTAAAGTACTATTGGGATTTGCTTGAAACTCGGTGTAGACGGGGTTTTGGGGTCGCTAATTACGAATTTGAAGTCAGATTTCTCAAAAACAAAATGGCGGATATAAAATGGCGGACATTTTTTCGAAGTACTTATTGGATTTGCATGAAACTCGGTGTAGACGGGTTTTCGGGGTCGCTAATTACGAATTCGAAGTCAGATTTCCTAAAAACAAAATGGCGGATACAAAATGGCAGACATTTTTTTAAAGTACTAATGGGATTTGCTTGAAACTCGGTGTAGACGGGTTTTTGGGGTCGCTTATTACGAATTTGAAGTCAGATTTCCCAAAACAAAATGGCGGATACAAAATGGCGGACATTTTTTTAAAGTACTCATGGGATTTGCATGAAACTAGGTGTAGACGCGTTTTTGGGATCGCTAATTACGAATTTGGAGCTAATTTGAATGGAATCTCGCTGCCATTTTGATTTTATTGCGTACAAGCAGTTTTGCAAAATTTTTTTAGCGTCTGGATGAATGGAAACGATGTTGAATCTTTCTTTCCACTCTTTTTCTAAAATATTTATTTGCGAAGTTACACAAAGACCCAGCTTTGTGCTGAGCAAATCGAAAATCGCTTGATTTTTTAGCTCCAATTGCTCAATATCTATTTCTGCAACAAAGATTATTATTCTATTATAAATCATATCGAGCTATTGCAATAGTTCAATTATAATATGATGCTAAACACGGGTATGATTGTTTTCACAACGGCATATAAAAAATCACTGTAATGTGAAAAACGTATATTGTCACTTTTCTTTCACGTGTCAAAAGCGGAAAGGCAGCTGAAGGCAGAATGTTTCAACGTAGTTTGATCCATTTAGACCTGGACAGTAAAAATCTATATAGGTAGAATATGCTGAATATGCTTAGATCATAACTATTTTTAAGCTTTTTCATAAATTATTCAAAACTTTGAGAAGTTCCAATTTCACATAATTGTCGTAATTTTTCACCATTTCAATAAGCAATAACAAGGAATTTCTCCATACAATATCAAAGAACGTACCTTTGCGAACATTTTCCGCCATTTTTTTTTAAGAACGGATGGACTGGTTGCAAACACCCCTCACTAACACCACGCGTATTTATTTTCGCTCGATCGCTCAGCGTGTATTGACGCGTCAAAGGTCGATTTTGAGCCGCTCTCTAGCGAAAACCATTACGCGTATCGAGCTTTCCTTGTACATCCAAACGTACGAACCAGTCGTCTATGAGGCCCAATTAAAGAAAACTCAAATTTAAGGTTTACGATTTCGGGGTTTTGGCCAGGTTTTTGGCGATTCAGCCCACTGTGCGACCTTGCGTAGGTGTGGTCTGCGAAAATATCGACTCCAGTTTGATTTTTGTTCTCCCCATTGCTGGATTTTGCATACGTATGATCCATGAACGAGACGGTTTTGATTTCCCCCTGATCGTCGGTCACCGAACTTCCATTAATTGCCACAATAGCATCGTCGAAATAAACTCGATCGTTGACCTTGTCTCGCCAATTTTCACATGCGATCAGATCAGAATCATTGACTTCTTCGTAACTGAAAGATCCACCATCAGTAACTCTGCAGTCCGAAGCAACTCTCGTTTTTTTTTTGATACGTTCCCTCAACTGCTTTCTGTGATTTTACATTCTCAGGCGTATCATATTCCGGCGTTCAGTATTATATTGGATCATTTTCGATGCCATCAGGACGTTACTTTCGGCTATATCTTGCGCGTGAATTGCCATAAACTTGTCTACTCGGATTGGGAGTGAATGACCCATAAATGTTCTCGTTTTCAAGTCGTTGAAATAACTTTCGACGTAACTTGAGGTTCCGCGAATAGTGTGTGAAGGCATTCCGACCGCAGTCCACAGAGGAAATTCTTTTGCCAATTTGGCTAATAGTGTTATGAAGTCCGGCAGATAAAACGGGTTAAGATCTTGCCCGGCAAACAGTGTCTCGCGAGCCTTGCTTAGCAGCATTGCGATCCATTGGCCAATAATCAAATTCGAAGTTTCGTCGACGTCTATCTCTGGTTCGGTGTCTTCGTCGATCTCCCAGAGTTGTTCTCGCAGTGGACTTTTTTCTTCTTTCTCTTCAGCTTCTACTGTTTTATTTTCGATCGCGCCGACAGATATAATATCTTCCAATTTTTTCCTAGCTTCTTTAGCTGTTTTTACATCGGGTATCGCAATTGAAGCGTCTTCGTGAGTTTGAAGGCCAACGGTGCAGGTAAGTATAAATATACGTTCGAAATCTTTCAGCGTTTGGCATTCAACCATCAACGCGATGCAGCGCACAAAGAAGTCTTTTATCGACCTTTGTCTGACAGACTTAAAGCACTTCCAGCGACATATGAAGTAGATTAAATGAGCAACGTCGACTCGAATTATCGTGGCTGGTTTTTTCGTCGTTCCAGTGAAATTTGAGAAAGATACATAACGGTCGAGAATGCAGTCCTTCATGATTTGGTTGTTGAAAACTATACTCATAGCCGAGAGAAGCGCACGAGAGTAGTCGGAGATCGCCTGCTTTGGCTTTGGAGCTCCACGTTGCAGCCACTTAAAGAGCCAATTCGTGATCGTAGCGGTGTCATGACATTCCGTAGGCATTTGGTGAATCGATACCGTTGTACCACCGAAGTTGAGAACGATGACGTATAGAAAAATGTGACTAGACTTAGTGCCATTGCTTCGTTCGAGCGACTTTACTAAGCTCCCAGTGGCGTCGAGGATAATCGTCGCAGTTTGCTTTTGCAGGCGATTGTACTCTTTGTACGTGTGCAACTGAGCTGGCGAACTGTAGCAAACATGAAATGGCAACCCTGCAACTTCGTGGATCAAATCACAATATTTCGGCTTGAACCCCATTTCTTCTATGGTTCTGACGAGATCGCGCCCGTCAGTCTTCCGTATCCCCAACTCTTCGTCAATTCCCTGTTTTCTCGCCTGACGAAGCACGTTGGCGCTCGGCAGAATTGGTGCTTCTGTATCGCCAGATCGCATCGTTTTTAGTGCCTCTCGTTTTTGCCAGCCGATACATCCAACCGCTTTCAACTCTTTCAGACTTTCTTTTCTTCTTTGACCGTTGAACGGGCGCGTCACGAGCTCGTGTTTCTCTCCTCGCATATCTTTCGTTTTTACCTCAACGATCATCCCTTTTTCAGCAATTTTTTTTTCTGCACGACCTTTAAACATATTCTTGCACGTTTCACTTTTACAGGTCCCGACGATTTTGATCAGAAAAGACAATCGGTCCTTCGACTTTCTAACCTCTGCCCGTTTGAAGACGAATGCGCACGGATGCCGGAATTGCAGCCAGAACTCGGTGGCGATGACATTCGTCCACACTTTCGGTTTCAAACGTAGCCTATTGCCATTTTCATCTTCAGCATCCTCTGGTTTGATATCGTTCCAATGATCCTCGCCGAGGACCTGATCGAATGTATCCCATTTTTTTTCATTCCCACAGTTATCGCTGGAATTCGAGGAAACGCCATCGTCCTTTTGTCCGGTGTCGCTGTTTGTCGATTCATCATCGCTGCTGCTTCGATTTCGATTCGGATGTACAATCAAACCCACTTCTTGTCGAGCTCGAGTTAATATGTTTCGTCTGTTGAAACAAACATTTGTCCACACACACCCAGGTTTCCACCGCTCATTGAGGGCTTTCGACATTTCTTTCCAAACATCACTCGACCATGGTGGAAGTTGGTCCGTGCGAAAATAGTCGATAAATTGTTTGATTGCAGCAACCGCGTCATCAACCGACACCCTGCATCTCGGCCCCATATTTTTGCTTCAATGGTCCTGTAAAAGTATTGGTGAGTATTAGTGAATATACACTAAAATGTACATGTTACCAAAGAAAAAGGTGACCCACCTGATGCAACATGGAAGGATTGTACAATATTTTTTGTAACCGACGTATTTATATTGTTCTGATTTTATTGCTGCAGTATTCGAAATAACCTGAAAAGCAACACGAAAGAATGTGTCAAATATTATACCCAGAATGTATTTACAAAGAAACGACGCGGTGTGTCCCCCACCGATTTTGATAAAACTCTGCAGTATTGTTGAGGTTGTCAAACCATTTGATAGTTTTTTTCCTGTAGAACCCCAAGTCTAAGGAGGTGTTCAACACCCCTGCAATTTGCAAGGTTTATCGTTTTCCGAATATTACTCCTGAACAAGGTGAGATAGAAAAGAAGGTTCGATGGTACCATTAATAATCTGTGATAGAACCGAACAATAAATTTGGAAAATGGAATTTTAACTATTTGTTTTCGGAAGTTCCACATTAAAAAAAATTACAACTTGCAGCTTGTTTTGATATTCAACCATTAATCAGTGGGTGTGAAAAATTTTAATTTTTAAATTTAAACGTGATTGATTTTTCGAAAAATGAAAAATGTCATAAAATCAAAACTTTTTGATGTATTCAACCCAAATGTAATATCAACCAACCTCGTGTGCAAATCAATTCATGAAGAGCTATTTAGACAAATGTTTCAAAATTTGCAATTGCTAAAGTGTGAACGTCCTTTTTGTGGGAATTTAAAAACGCTATAAAATCCGAGTCGTAATTTGAATCGGGACGAAAATTGCAGTCCATAAAGACATTATAGAGCTTCAAACAGAGCTATATATACACTCATACATCCGAACATGTTTTGTAAATGTGTTTGCTCGACGTTTTAGCACATTCTAAACTAGGGGTTGATCATTCGCGTGATTCTGCAGAAAAAATGTTAACCAACAAAATTAAGGAGCGTCAACCTCATGGACGAATTTTCGTCTCGATTTTCATTGCGTGTGAAACAATGACAATCATTGTTAAGTACAAATATATATGAAGCAAGGTATAATCACTAACATAAATTGGTAACCGTATTGCACCGCAGATTTGTGATATAAATTCTTTACACAAAGCATATATTACACTTACACTCTTTCGTTTCGCATGTAAACCGGAAAATTACGCGGGCAATCATCTGGGCTGCGTTCTGAATCCTTACTCGAGTCAACTAGAGTCGACTCGCGCCGTTATAATTCTATTACTATAGTTATACTATAGTTAACTCGAGTAAGGATCCAGAACGCAGCCCTGGCGACAAGATCTGGCCCCCGCTGAATCGAACTCGAAGAAAGGCGCTGACGTACCTTTTTCGAATCAATTCGGCGTATTTTCTGAACACTCATACCGTGGGTTCCTTGAACGTTTTTCGAAAGAACAGAGAAGAGTGGAATGCGTACATAACAGGAACTAGAACGTAGTATCAACGAGTCGACCATGTAAAAAATGTGTGAATAGTATCACTTCTTCTCCCTATCGCCGTACGATCCCGACATTAAGGATGTATGACACGTACAAACCCAGCCAGAAGTACGCTGTTCTGAGAAGCCTCGATTATAACTGCTTTGTAAATGCTAGGAAAATTCGAAATCATCAAATATCGTTAAATAGATCTTATCAAATCTTGTATTATCTATTTTTCCTTTTTTTCATCGCTAATATTGAGTATTGACTACCGAAGGTCGATCGTGTTGCATTTTTTTGTGGACATTCTGTATTCCACACTCTGGATTTTTTTCAAAATGTGCAATGGTGAAAATGTTAGAATCTTCTTGATATTTTTTACACGTGTGTCATACATTCTTACGAAAGCCTTATTCTGTTGAACAAACAGGCGGTGTATTCATTTTTTCAACTTCGATGAAGATGATATGAAAAATGCATATCATCGTAGTCTGCTTTCCCTAGATAGCTGTAAGTGCAAAGGACCAGGTAAGACATTTACAAACTATTGAATTTTACTAACAGGTTAGAATCATATCGTACTATCGCGATTTCGTTTTTAAAACCCAATTAAAAAAGAGGCACAACCGGCTGTGAACATCTGGCACCTAATGTCGAAACTTATCCAAAAATATTAGCAAATAAAGCCTGGCAACATTAATGGTATACAGGTAATTGCAACATCAAAAAAGTACTAATCTTACCTGTCTCACCATGATTGCCGTGATAAAAGTCAAAACCTGGTCATGTTATCAGTTCAACATTAACACCATGTCAAATGTAGCACACCCGTCAGGCTATGATCCATGGCTGCGAGTTCTGTAGATTTAATAT
This sequence comes from Sussaba pulchella, assembly GCA_963971145.1. Taxonomy (NCBI): domain Eukaryota; kingdom Metazoa; phylum Arthropoda; class Insecta; order Hymenoptera; family Ichneumonidae; genus Sussaba; species Sussaba pulchella. Next base: position 4,989,904 of record OZ020166.1, read on the forward strand.
ATAACATTCAGTAAGCTCATTGCCTTGCATAAATGTAAGAGAAAAAATTGCCGAAGTTTCTTACCTCATGGAGCTTGGTACTACCGGTCACCGCTGCTTATAATGTTTCGTTGTTGCCGATTGCATAAATTGCTCTGCTGGCAAATATTGCATATCTAACCTATGGACATTGTGCAGCTGACATTAAGAAATTGTTAAAGAACCAATGATTAATGCCTAGCTATATTGATTCCATGTTAGAGATTCCATGTTGCTCCATGTTAATTTCAACATTGATAGTACTGCTCTCACCAGTCGTATCATGATTTCCGTAACAGAAGTCAAAACCTACTTGTCGTATCAGTTTCAGCGTCAATTGGGACCATCGACGCCATGGAAAATGTGGTGTCAGAAAGGATGTTCAACAGTCCGTCGAGCTATGATGTCACTTAGAAACAAGCTTTAACAGGAAACAAGTTTGAGAAACATCATTGGTGTTGCGTCAACGTCAGCAAAAAATTGCCCAAGCATGTTACCTTATCGTGCTCGGAATTCGTACTAGGTGTTGCCGCTGCTAAGGTTGTGTGTTGCCCATTGCACAATTTGGTCTGATGGAAAACTTTGGACAATCTAGGCTTTGAGCATATGCAGCAACTCTTAAGAATTTGATAAACGACTGATGAATAATACCTAGCTATATTAATCGTATGTTACGATAATTTCAATATCGATAGAACTGCTCTCACCAGTTTTATCACGAACTCTGTTGTAGAACTCAAAACCTAGTTGTTGTATCAGTTTCAGCATTAGTTGGGACCATCGACGCCATGGCAAATGCAGCACATCTATTAGGTTTTGCCAGATGATCGACAGTATTCCTGCCATCATGTCGCTTCGAAACAACCTGCAACATGAAATAAAATTCAGTACGCGAAATAGTCTTGTATTGATGTTATGAACAAATGTAGAACTAAAGCAGAGTTTAGATGCAGCTATAAAAAGACGCTGACAATAATGGAGGAGCGCGGATAAAATTGATATTGGAAGACCGAAATAATAGCATCTACGAAAACGGAGCAGAATTTGTCGCGCGACAAGGTATCCATCCCACACTCCAAAATGGATGAAAACTAACCTTTTCAAGACGCGACACGATGAGCCACGAGATTGTTATAAGCTGAAGCACTTTCTCAAATAATCAATCCCAACGTGGAGTCTAATCGTGGATTCTAATAATAATAAATTAATGTAGTACTCCAATTCGCGAAATCGCTAAGTTGCGATATAGGTCGGTGGTTCTTGCTCCCACTCCAAACATGCGCATTGCGCTGTAACGCGAATTTTGTCCCCGTCACAAGCTAAAGCTCGTAAGATCTTTCCCTTAATTTTTTACCCTGGGCGCCAGGCGTTTGCACGCCAGGAAAGATCCCACCCCCGAGCCAAGCTGCTGTGCACCGGCCAGCCGCAGCCCTATCACGATGGTAGAGTGGCGGTATTCTTAAAGTCCGTACCGCACAGGTTTTCGGAGGAACGGAGAGGGAAGAAATCGACAAAAAAACTCAGACACCACGAAATAAATGAGAGCAAAAAAAAACCGATTTAATTCGGAAACGAATACAACGAAAAAACCCCGGAAAAACAATAAAAGAAAAATACCCGACGACGCACACGCACTCTCACACCGACACACACACCCTCGCGACTCGCTCGCCTACCCACGGTTCAGACCGACGATCCACACTCCCTCACTCTCACCCCCACACTCGAAACCGATTAAGCAATACAAAAAAAACCTCGCGACGCTCACTCCCGATTGCGGCTACTCAGTTCACCGCGGTAACAAAAAAAACATTCAACAAAATAGTAAAAGAAAAATAATTTTATCCGCGATCACACGCACAGCGACATCACACACACCCTCGGGTCGTCCGGTCTCCCCGCCACGCCCCGCTAACGGCCGGTACCCCAAAGACGGCTGGATCCGCGCACGTTAACGAACAATTTTAAAATCGCCCCGAAATTAACGGGAAAAAGAACTCGATTATGCCGCCGGAACGGGACCGGAAAATATCCGATAACCGCCTTCTCCAGGGACAAAAAAAAAACCCACTCGAAACGGGACTCGATTATAACACCGGTACGGTGCCAGAAAATATCTGTTATCCGCCCAAAAAAAAACCCCACTCTACTCCTCCGGTACTGAGACGGAAAATATCCGGTACTTGACCTCGCGGAACAACAATTCATCCGATCCGAGAATTCTATGGTTAGACTCGACACCGGGAACAATAATTAACGGCGCGGACCAAGCCACTTCGGCAAAATAACCCCGCGCGTTATATCGATAACAATCCAAACGGAGAGTGACAAACAAAATTCGAAAATAACATTGACCATCCTGCGAGAATCTGTAACCGACGCAGCCCAACCCGGTACAGAAGAAAATAAGAATAACGGACACGGCGTCCGACCCCGCAGCCGAACCGCTGCCGCAGCGGCAGGGAAAAAACACAGTTTACACGATATTGCCCTATTCTCGTCCCGAGACGGAGATTGATCAAGCAAGACTCACCGCCGATGCAGGGGAAAACTCTCCTCCGTTACTACCGGGACCGGGATCTCGTCGTTCACCGATAATTCTTTCTCAACCGTTTACTTTCCTCCGATCCAGCTCTCGTCACGACGACCCTCACAGAATGGCCCCGAGCAACGTCGTGACGGATGGCTCGTGCCCCCTGTCCCCCTACTTTTCCTTACATTACGGCGCCGGGGGGTCAGGCGACCAACTCTGACCTCTCCCCGCGCACCTACATTTTCGGGGGTCCTCGCACGCTCTAGCTTCCGTAGCCTGCTCTGCCGTCGGAGAAGTTGACGGGACGTCTTGATGGGGGGCCCCCGCTATACTGATTTGCCGGGCTACCCCTCGCGGGAACGCTCTCCTTCTTTCCCCTCTCCCGCTGTCTCCGGTACCGTCCGCGGTTGCGGTGAAGTCTCGCCGCCCGGGACGATTACAATGATGGAAAAAATAAAAAACAAAGAAAAATAATTAGAATAAAAATATAATCTCGATAATCGGACCCTGGGCTCGTCGGTGCCGTCGTGACGAGAGCTGTGAGCGCGGTTGAAAAATACAGCGAATTATTTCGCGTTACAGCGCATAAGTTGGGAAAAATGCACAATTTGACGATTGTCGGAGTATTAAAAGAATGAAATAAATAAATAGGTTCAAAAAGGATGAAATAATTCGAGAAGTCATCTTAGTTTATTCATAGTTTGAATTATGATCGTTCGTTTGTATGAGTTCAATTTTTTAAATCGTGGTAATTTCCTCACTGCCCTTAATTCAGTCAAGAGGCGTCATTCATTAAACATAAGTCGGGGGACGTTTTCTTTCGTATCGTGGAACATCTAAATCCGGATCGTCTTCATGTTCAATTAATGGCGTCTTCTTTGCACTGTTAAACATCTATATCCCATATCATCTTTATGTTTAATGAATGACGTCTTGGTTGTCCTTGGGCGCAGTTGAGTACAGTCTCAGCGAAATGTCAGCGCATCATGTGATTGTTCAGCGCGGCTCCATGTAGCCATGACAAATTGCCAGCCCATCGTGGAGTCTTGAGGGCGGCTTAATAGAGCCTTGACCAGATGTCAGCGCATTCCGCTCGTCCTTTCTAGTCATTACAAGTTTTGAATATGTCTTAAGCGAGGGAACATTGAATAAATGCTGCTTCGACGAGTGAACGTTGAATGAATACTGCTTCGAAAAGGACCTGACTCATATAGGAAAAACAATGAAAACAAATATACATATTGTGCATTCTGACAAATCGCTTTGTCTAAAGTTTTGTCGGTTGGAGGATAAAGTAAAAAATTGAGTCCGACAACAATTTTTTTCTTTCAAATTGCCAATTCCACCGAGGTAGACAATATCACTGGGCATAACCACATCGTCTAGCTAAACATCCATATTCACGTTTTTCACAATCCTGATAACATTATCATACGTTGAATAAAAAAGAATAAACTCATTAAACAATTTCGTTCGTACGTGAAATCAGTTGATAATCATAAATAAAACAAAATCACAGGGGCATAACCACGTCATCCGACCTAACCTCCACATTCACATATATCTTGATTTCGCGCCTGAATACAAGTATCCAGAATTATTAATACGACGTGATTGATGAAATCAGCAGTAGATCAATCCTCCTAACATTATTAAACGTTAAATAAAAAATGCACTCATGAAAGAAATATCGTTCGTACTGTGACAAATAATACGTTTGTCACATCGTACCTAAGGTCCGCCGACTCGAGCGCGAGCGGCGAGAGCGCGACAAAAATAAATAATATTAAAATGTATCGAGCCAAGCACCGTAATAGAACCTGGAGGGGGGGTCTCCCTAAGCCACATTCCTCCTGACATATTATTATTACAAAAATCATATCACCCAACGGCCTTCAAAAGGCCACGGCCGCCGTCCATAATAACTTCAGAATTATAATATTCCGAAATTATTACCCGCAAAACGAAGAACGTTACCTCGGTACCCCAGACGACCAGCAACACCCAGCGGCCTTGGAGGGCTTACGGTCAAAATCTCCGGCACGTGCCAACGGACGATACACCGAGGGAGGAGGGGACCCCAACCAATAAAAAGACGGGATCGAACGAGCGGAGGCACCCGAAATCATATAAAAAGGGCACGACAAGACCGAAAAAGGATGGTCAATTATTTGTTTCAGACACCTCCGGACCTCCAGCCATCGCCATACCAGCCGCAGAACACAGCCACTTTGAGACAACGTGGAAAAAGGTGGAGTTCGTGAAAGCGACCGAGAAGATAGACGGAGGAGACCGAGAAATCCAAAGAGGAGGAAACCACTCAAGCCGGCAGCAGTTCATGTTGGAAATCGAAAAGATTCCAAGTCCCCTCCTCTCTGCTAAATCTGTTGCAGCATAAAACATTCCGGGGAGGCGCCGCATGAGCGCAAGCAAGGGCATCAATTATAAATCCATCTCCGGCCGAGCGAGAAGCGCACCCCTGCTTCTAACGGGATCCGCTGACGGATCGATACTGACGGATCTGCAACCAGAGCGCCGCGAGAACCCGATCAGCCGTAGCCAGGGCGCACGGAGGGGCTACAGCGAGCACCGAGGTATCGACCATCGATCGAGCGTCGAGCGGCAGGAGAGGGGCTACCCCAGGGAGACTAGAGGACAGGAGACCGAACTCCGGTAACAGAATCTGGGACGAAAATCCGTGAAATAGCAGGGTTCCGAGAGTGGCCGCTACGAACGCTCGCATCCGAGAGGGTAGGCCGCAGATATATGTCATATGTATGGTTCGGTATATCTATACATATCGTTTTTGACCCTGTTCGCACAGCTGATGTTTCTGCCAGCTTCTGCTACACGGCCCCGCGGTAGAACTTCTGCAAGATGTCAAATAAGTGAGGTTATATGAATCATATGGAACGGTGTGTGATGTACGATTATGCATATTAAATTACATGTATATGCGGCACATAATATAATAAACGAACGCTTTGATTTTTCTTATCACTTTATTGTTCCCATTTTATTCGTCGATCCTTGTACTAGTAGTTTTCTTCGAATTTTTCCATCACCGACAACAAACGAATGAGTCGACTGGGAGAAGAAACAAAGTGATTGTAAGGTTTACTTTTTGTACATGTTATGCACGTAGATCTTAAATATTCGGAAGTAGATTTTAGTATTTGATGTGATTAATCGGAAGAAAAATCATACTGAATGTATCAATAATTGCGGTAATTATCAAATCGATTAATAGATGACTAAATAATTGTTAATTGTTCATTCAACTAACAATAAATTAAGCTCTATTAAGTAAAATGCAATGAAGATGGATACAGGAGAGATGGCATATTGGGAAGAAACACTGTCTCAAGGTCCAAAAAATTGGTTAGTGCTGACTCGATAAATCCCCACTGAGCGATGGTTGCAGAATACTAGTTCGACGACCGCATGTAACGGTTAGAAATCACAGCAACTTTCTTACATCTATCGATTTGCATGCGACTTCGAACGATGCCCACATAATTAACATCAGTATAAATAAATAGAATTATATACAAAAGAAAAAAACTAAATTTTCTCTTGAACCAAGGATGAAACATTTTGAAAAAGTGTAATATTTACATATAAGAGTAAATTGAATCTTCACGGATCGGTCAGCAGAGCTTACGCTTGGAGGAAGCGAAGTACAGAACTCCAACCAAATGGAAAGAAGAATTGTACAGTAAAACACGATGGAGGCCACGTTATGGTATGGGGCCGCATGTCCTCCGCTGGCGTGGGTAATTTGTCATCACTGAAGAAGGGCTTATGCACAATATTTAGACGTATAAAGACGTTTGAAACACAATTTTTAAAAAAGTGCCAAAAAAATCGAAATACGAGACAATTTGCGGCTTTACCAAAACAACAATTTTACACACAAGCCTGGAACTGTGCAAACTTGGTTGATTTGAAATTGTCCTCACATAATCCAACCACCTGCACGATTACCAGACCTCAATGGGAGAGAAAATGTATAGTCTAAACTCGAACGTGAACTCAAAAAACATCACATAAGAAACAAAGCAGATCTTGAAGAAGCGTTTAAGAAGAATGAGACCAAATAACTCGGGAATACACGGCAAAGCTCGTTAGATCAATGTCGACGGAACTGGAATCAGTGCTAAAACAAAAAGAATATCTGAGAAAATACTGAAAACATTTTTTTATTTTTCTAATATATATATTAGAATTCAATACATTGCATCTTTTCACCCGTGTCCATATACCAAAACAAAAAAAACTCAATACTCGTTTACATGTAAAACATGTCATGTCATGTTGTCTTTTCATCGATAATCTTTTTAAATAAACCGAAATAAAAGACCAAACTGTTTTTTTATTTGTAAACTATTTTATATATATTCTTTTGTTTTTCCAGCCAAAACGTTGACTGCATTAATTTGAGCTAGAAGCCACTGAATACCAAAAGGTTCCGGCTTTTGTTGGTGGGCGATTTTTCGAATTTCCGCTCGACCACGTACAAGGTTTCGTACACGTTGTCGAAGAGTCCAGCCTCCGTGCCTAAAAAAAACGACACAAATAGATTTTTCTATAGCCTTTATAATGTTATTGAAAGCTAGAGACCATCAATACTTAACTTCGATTGGGAGAAGCCAGGACGTCGAGTTCTGCCTTACTCCGAGCTTTATTAGAAATTAAAGTTGTGCGATTTCTCGAATTTCCACCACGTACATGGCCTCGTGTACGGTGTTGAAGGAAGTGTCGCCGCCGTACATAGAAAAAAATTACAAATAGATTTTTCATTTGGTCTTAAAATGTTAATTACAGTAAGACTATTAATACTCAACTTCGATTAGAAGCTAGGAAAAACCAGCCCTCAGAAAGCATCCAACAATCTATGGGGTATTCCTGGGAATTTCAGCAACTTCGGACAGTTTTGTAAAAATGTTTGCCCTCCAATTTTTTACATAAATATGTGTCGAAAATGAATAGACACGTATTTCGGCGTTTTTTATTTTGAGCCCCCACTTTTGAAATACGGTCAAATGAAGTTTTTGAAGTATTGACCACATTCGATCATTCAAATCGATATATCTCAGCAACGGTTAGTGATAACTCGAAAAACCACGGGTCTTTTTTTTTCGTTTTTGAAAGCTCTATACAATGAAAACAGTAACGATTATGTTGCACAAATTCAACAATTATTTCTGAACAATTCAAAATGAAAAATGAAATAAAACAAAAAATATACCCCGAATTAAAAAAAATTTTTTTTTTTAATTCCTTGAACGAAAATAAAATTTTAGCCACCTTGAACTTGGGCCGACGCTCCGTTCGGAAGTTATAGCTTTTTGTATGATGAAAAGCCCGTAAATGTTAACCCGGTTGTTAAGAAAAAAAGCTATAACTTTCGAACGAAGCGTCGGCCGAAATCCGGCAGTCTCAAAATTTTCGTTTTCGTCCAAGGAATTTGAAAAAAAATCAATTTCAACAATTAAGGGTACTTTTTTTTCATGCAAATTTTTACTAATAAAATACGTAAATTTACGGGTTTTTTATGACAAAAAAATCTATAACTCCTGAACGAAGCGTCGGCCCGAAAAATTCAAGGTGTCTAAATGTTCGTTTTCGTTTAAGGTTCGTTGTCGTTCACTAAAAAAAAAATTTCAAAAATTAAGGGTACATTTTTTCTTTTATTTCATTTTTTATTTTGAATTGTTTAAAAATAATTGTTAAATTTGTGCAACATAATCGTAAATGTGTTCATTGTGTAGAGCTTTCAAAAACAAAACAACAAAGACCCGTGGTTTTACAAGTTATCACTAACCGTTGCTGAGATATATCGATTTAAATGACCAAATGTGGTCAATACTTCAAAAACTTCATTTGACTGTATTTCAAAAGTGGGGGCTCAAAATAAAAAACGCCGAAATACGTGTCTCTTTATTTTCGACACATATTAATGAAAAAAATTGGGGGGAAAAAATGTTGACCCAACTGTCCGAAGTTGCTGAAATTCCCAGGAATACCTCATATATAATTAATACTGCTCATTTCAAAATACTACATTATTTCTTAAAAAAGATTAGGTCGACACTGCTACGATCGATATTACTTGCATATATTCCAGCGTCGTCAAGTTCTGCCTTACTCCGAGCTTCATTAGAAATTAAAACTGTGCGATTTCTCGAATTTCCACTCCACCACGTACATGGTCCCGGGTCCGGTGTTGAAGAAATCCCCGCCGCCGTACATAGAAAACAAAACACAAATAGATTTTCCTTTTGATCTTATAATGTTTATGAGAGTGAGAGATTATCAATACTTAACTTTGACTGGACCAACCTAAGAAAAACCAGCCCTCAAATCACGTCCAACAAAAGATATGATTATTATTGCTTATTCCAAAATACTAGATTATTTCTTAAAAAAGATTAAGTGGACACACTGCTACGACCGACATTACTTGCATATATTCCAGCGTCGTCAAGTTCTGCGTTACTCCGAGCTTCATTAGAAATTGAAGCTGCGCGATTTCTCGAATATCCACTCTACCACGTACATGGTCCCGTGTCCGGTGTCGAAGAAAACCCCGCCGCCGTACATAGAAAACAAAACACAAATAGATTTTCCTTTTGATCTTATAATGTTTATGAGAGTGAGAGATTATCAATACTTAACTTTGACTGGACCAACCTAAGAAAAACCAGCCCTCAAATCACGTCCAACAACAGATATGATTATTATTGCTCATTCCAAAATACTAGATTATTTCTTAAAAAAGATTAAGTCGCCACACTGCTACGACCGATATTACCTCCATATATTCCAGCCTCGTCAAGTTCTGCGTTACTCCGAGCTTCATTAGAAATTGAAGCTGCGCGATTTCTCGAATATCCACTCTACCACGTACATGGTCCCGTGTCCGGTGTCGAAGAAAACCCCGCCGCCGTACATAGAAAACAAAGCACAAATAGATTTTCCTTTTGATCTTATAATATTGATGGGAGTGAAAGATTGTCAATACTTAACTTTGACTGGGAGAACCTAAGAAAAACCAGCCCTCAGATCACGTCCAACAATATATATGATTACTAGCTGATCCGGCAAACGTTGTTCTGCCCCAAATCTAAAGAAAATACAAAAAAAAAATTCGTCAAAAAAAAAGAAACATTTTTTTTGTATAGGGATACCCTAATCACCTAGCGGTATGAAATATACTTTACGGCCTATTCTTATACCTACCAAATATATAAAAAAAATTTCATAAAAATCGGTCGAGCCGTTTCGGAGGAGTGCGACCACAAACACCGTGACTCGAGATTTTTATATATATAGATTATTGCTCATTTCAAAATACTAGATTGTTTCTTTTAAAAGATTAAGTTGACACTGCTACGACCGATATTACCTTTATGTATTCCAGCGACGTCGAGTTTTCGGTTGCCACGAGCTACGGCAGAAATTAAAGCTTCGCAGTTTTTCGCAATCGCCTTGTCTCTTTCTGTCTGTCGCTGTGTGCTCTATTGAAAATATTCCCCACGAAATGACCCATAGCCATAACGCACAAGTTAAGAATTCGCTTGGTAATGCTTGCTGTGTGTGCGTGACAACCCAGGAGAGGGATCCTGTTGCTCTCAGTGAGTTTATCGAGGACGTCGAATAAGCTCTCGCTTCGAACACTCAAATCCGGTCCGAGGACGTCGAGAAACGTGTCTTCGACGAGTTTCAGAAGCTGAAACAGTGCCTCGCTCGGAAACGTGAGGCCTCCTCTGCTCATGAGCGAGATCATCCGATCCCTCTCTCGGGGTGTCTCGCTGCTCAGTGTCTTCACACATTCGTCGCAGTGTATGGACGCTCGCATCCTGCGTGCAACGTATCCGGCCACATACGCCTCGGCATACGTATGCAAGTCCTCTCGGCTCGACCAATCGTCGGAAGAGCTGTCGCGCAGTTCGAGGTCCACTGTCGTTTCGTCCATTGAGCATGCATTGTCGACGATTCTATCCAGACGTTCAAGCCACTTCGCCTTCTCGTTGTCATCGATCGTTGCGTCTTTTAGTCCAACCAGAGTTGACAACACGTCAGTCCCTGTGACGTTGCTTCCTCGTGGCGGTTTAATCAGCGAATACATGCTCAACAGCCTAAAGACACGAGCACACATCGTGGCGTCCGGGTGGTCGTTGCTGCCGCAAGCGCTTCTCATCATACCGTTGAATCTCTGCAGACCGGAAAAATAAATAGAATGAAGTCACATAATTACAAACAGTGGATGGAAGCAAGAAAGCAAAAAACGTCACACTCGTAAATGAAACAGAAAAACTCATATGGTTGTTCCTTCAAAGAAAGAGGCCACCTGACAGCGCTAACCAGGAAGCAGGTTCTATGTTTGTAACAACCTGTTATGTTACTGTCGAGTGGCTTGTTTTTTTAAAGTTTCAAGTACAGGAGGGGCTAGAATGGGAAATTTAGGGAAGAGTTGTAAAATATTATGTTTCAGGAATCCGGGCTGCACTCCAATCACATGATTTTAGCTGCAATATTTAGGCACAAGGATAATAACTCCATAGTTTTTCGAGGAATATAATAGTAAAAAGTGACCAAGAATTTAGGTGATCGCTTTAAAAAAACATAAGAATGTCATTCCACCCGAAACCGTTGCAGTCAAAATTCGTTGCCGAACTCGGTACGTGCATCATTACAATTGGAATACGAATGCAAGTCCAATTGAGTGAAAAAAATCGCTCAGTTGTCTAACCAATTGTAAAAACCATGCAATGTTAGAAAAATAAGGTGTTATCGTCGAAAGCATCAGCTAGCGCCAAACAAAAAATCCAAAAAAGGCAGCACGCAAGAAATTATCGCTGCAAATTTGTTACATACGCCTTGAGCGTGTTTGCGCTGATAATGTGACAGCGTCACATGAGCTCTTTAAGGTCGGTTGCACCAACCATTTTCGTATTGCGGTTGATGTTTTTTTATCGGCTGATGAGAGTCTGCTATATGTATTGCAAACGTTGAGGTGATGTCATCATCCTGCTGAAAAAACGCTAAAAATAAACGTATTGTCCCGTAAAAATTGTTCAATAAAGTACAATTAGCAACGTATCATTGGTGCAAACTGTGATGACACAAAAGGTAATGCGATGAAACTTTTAGCTATACACAAAGCATTGTGTCCTCGTATTTTTCTGCGGTCTGAAAATTACTTTCGTTTATTTTGCCATTAGAGAATTTATGTTCAACTTACTTCTAGTGCGTCCTGGTTGAGACGGGCGGTCATAAGGTAATCAAAGCCATGCTCTTTTTCCAAGAAATGGAAGATTTCTACGGTCGCTTGGAGCGAAACTTTAAACCCCCTCAAGGTTTCCTTCGTGATGAAAGGCTCCCAGTTCTCGTTCGCCAGTCTCTCCCACTCCACGAGATATTCTTGGAAGTCCAAGATTGCCTATATTATCAATATTTGTGTACTCACGTTATCCAACATTATTCGGAATTCATAATCATGGTACACTACCACCCAGAATTAGCTAACCGCGTGCGGTCAAGGATCACTCCCGTTTTTTAACGACAACTCTGCGACAAAAATGCTATAATTTTTCTTTTTACCATTAGCAATCCTATGGAATTTTGAATCAAATGATCTCTATTTGATAATCATGGTAAAACGACGGCGAAGACGTCGACGAAAAATAAAATAACCCAAACATGTCAATTTTCTTCCAACGAGCTTCACATTCAATACTCAAATGTGACAATATTATCAGATAGTTATCGTTTGATTCAGAGTTTCGTGAGTTTTCTAATGGTTAAAAGAAAAAAACGATATCATTTTCCGTTATGGTTGTCATTCTTCAAACACAGGAGTGACTCGCAGCAGCCCGCGTAGTCAGTATCCCGATAATTACGGGCAATAGTGTACATCTCGGAATTACCTTCATCGCGGCGTTATCTCGTCGGAGTGCGGTCAACGGGCAACGAGACATCATGCTCTGGATAACGTCGTTTACTCGTTTCAGGAATACCAACGTTCCATCGCAGTCCTGCAATTTGGGAACCCCACAGTCGCGCAGTAACCTCATGGCCGCTTGGGTCCGGTCAGAAAAAAGCTGTAACAAAATCAGTGTGTCGGTACCAGAGACATCACAATACATGTTACGGACCTAGCACAATCGCGCACCGAAAAAAACACCGAAAGAACAAAAGTGGTAGCAAAAAAGCCCCATGGGGCACTGAGTGCTTGTCAAACATTGAAAACACCGAAAATTTGGTCAGAAGCACCGAAAAAGCACTAAATACATTTTTTTTTGTGCTTCAGACGGAAATTTCGGGGCCTTCAATGTTTGAAAAGCACTGAGTGCTTTCCGAACGTTATTCGGTGCTTTCGTCGGTATTCGAACATGCTTTTGATTCGGTACCTCGAAAGCAAGGGGCACGTTCATTTTAGCGTAGTACATCGGGTTAATATGCTCATGCCGCAAGAACGCCACTCGCAAAATCGATCCGGATGACTCCTCAGCCTCTACTAACGCTTCCCAATGACTTTTCTTGAGCCGACCATCTGGAGTCTACGGAGTGACGAACGATGACTGTACCAAGTACAGTTCATGGACACATTTACAGATACTTACGAAAGTTTCGTCACGCGACGTAAATTAGTTCCTCGCGGTCTTGATCAGGTGTGGCCAGTCGGAAATGAACCATAGCCGTCGGCCACCTTCGTTCGCATCGGCGTCATCCAAGTGGGTGTCCTCTAGGATAGAGCACGGGTGCCTACAGCTCGCGTTCCCTTCGTTGATGCCAAGTGATGTCCACACGCCACGATTCCATGTCGCGCCATCTGTCACAATGACATCAACGAAGAAGTTCGCGCTTTCGATGAGGATCACACACTCAAGAATTAGTTTCTCGAGAACGCTGCTCCTCGCGCAGCCTTTGCTCAGAAAGCAGGCAAGCGCTTGGACCCACGTTCCTCGAAACGGTTGAAACATAAAAATGAGCGCGTGATCTCCCATCTGCTGCTGTTGATGTTCAGGCGTATGCTCGCCGAGCGAAGTGAAGCCAGTGTATCTCAACGTACTCCGGTCCAATGAAATGGCTTCGCTGAGTTTCATTTCATCCACGAGCAGTGATCCTAAATAAGCAAAAGAAAACATTGTTGATGACTTAATTCTGTATCCCAGTCTAACGAACTTACCTCTCCTGTCAGGTGGTGCCATATCCGCAGCTTTGGTCTTCATACAGGAGAATACGACTTGTTGAAAGCCGTAAGTCGCGCCCATCTGCTTGATGTACGATCCGAGCGTGTCAGGATGCGGTAGCGGAAGTATATCGCGATCGCGCAGATGTGAATACGCCCTCTTACTCTTGATACGCAGCAAGAGGCAGTCATACACCCATTCTCGAGCGTAGCGTTTGCCGTTGGGACCTTTCACCTTAGCGGTTGCCAGACACGTTCGGATCGCCATTTGCTGCCCGTGAGGTAAATTGTCAATCGCTGCATCGATAACTTTTTCCTCTCGAGTGCCGCAGTCTTTGTGAGCTTGTGCAACCCTCGTTTTCAACTTCGTCGTCTGAAACAAAAATGATACCGTATGCTATGTAATAATTGTATACATTATAATTATAATATACCCTAAGCAAAACATTAATGATAATGAAAAAGTCCCACATTTTTTGCTGACTTTTAAGTTACTGACTTTTAGACTGTTACTTGGCAAAAAAATGGTTGCAGAGCAATAGGAGGAGAAACAAATGGGTGATTAAGCTCTTCTATTCACATCTGGAGTTGAAATATATTTATAGTCGACTGTTTCTAAGTAAGTTCGAAAGAATCAGCGGTAAAACAGTTTCCTTAATTATCGCTTGATTCTGAAAAGGTCCACGGACTTTAACTTTTTTTGTATAAACCCATCTAAAAGCATTTCTAAATTAAATTTTTCTTTATAATTTTAGTGACTTAAAAGTTCTGTGCGATAATCCGAGATAAGTTATGATCTATCAAAGCGAAAATTAAATACTTTACTTTGACGGATTACAATCCGAGAACTATTGATCGTGCAGACAATCGAAGTATGGTTCTGAAAAGACTCCAAAGTATCTTCTGTTAGATTTTCCTATTGTTCTCTAAAAAAGAGATCGAAAAATAATTTGTTTCGTAAAATTGGTCTCGTTTAATAATAAGATTTTCAAGGGCAAAAAGGATTATTGTTAAAAGAAATATGATCCTCAAGACATGAGTGAAAAAAATGCGAGTTGCTCGCGTAAAAAATTATTTTCCTAAAAATATCATTCTAACTATCTTATAAAAGGTACTTATTAGTGTTCACAACTATAGTTCGATTTTTTGTACGACTATTAAATCGCGAGTTATGAGTCATCAAACTAAAAAATGTTATCATTGTTTCGACCGCTAACTCAGAAACGAATTATCGTGGAGAGATTTGGGATCACCTAAGTATAAGAAAAATAATTCCGAAAGAACTTTGTGCTGAATTTACAGAAGGAAAGTTATTAAAGTTCGTGGTCCTTTTGCAGAAATTTAGAAAATTCATTCACTTCTGATCTCTTTGATTACCCAAAAACAGCCAATGATAAATATTTCAACTCAGGATCTCAGAATAAGTGGATTAAAGTTACAAGTCGCTTTTGTATAATTGGGCTACAATTTTACGCCACGCTACAGGCCTTGCAAATCATCTACAGACTTGCATCTTTCTTAGTTTTCTTTGATTTTTGCGCTTAATATGGGGTATTCCATACGAACCGAACCCCCTTTTCAGCCGATATTTTTTTTATTCCCTCGAAATTGAAAGGAGTTAAAGTATGACTAGAAATAGTGGTTGACTCCAAATCTTAGGTCTCTGGGTTTATTTCTCACTATACTTCTGTAATTCTGTATTTTTACTACTTTCGAAGGTTTCGAGGCGTGGTGAGTCTTTATTTCTGGATGAAATTGATGTTGTCACGAGTGTTCTGGAACGGAATTTACCCGTTCTTTCAAATAAAATTATGAGACCTCAGTATCAAAATTTTTTGTTATGATTTGAGGTTAAAAACCACAAAAAACTTTATATCTCGAAAAGAGCTATTTTTGTTTTGGTCCCAATTTTTTGTAATCTTCCCATGACTATTCTGAAGCTACTGTAAAAATTTCGTGATAGAACCCAGGAATTCACGGTACCCAGAAATTTGGGAATATTATGAAAAATGAGAAATACCCGTATTTCAGTATGCTGATTTTTCATAATATTCCTTAATATATAATAATAATTTAAGAATATTATGGAACATCAGAAATACCTTTATTCCTGTATTTCTGATTTTTCATAATATTTCTAAATTATTATTATATATTAAGAAATTGTATGAAAAATCCAGAAATACAAAAATACGGGTATTTCTGATTTTTTATAATATTCCCAAATTATTATTATATATTAAGGAATATTATGAAAAATCAGAATACAGAAATACGGGTATTTCTGATTTTTCATAATATTCCCAAATTTCTGAGTACCGTACATTTCTGAGTTCCATCACGAAATGTATACAGTAGCTTCAGGATAGTCCTGAGAAGATTACAAAAAATTGGGACCAAAACAAAAATAGCTTCTTTCGAGATATGAAGTTTTTTGAGTTTTTTTGCCTCAAATCATAACAAAAAAAATTTTATACTGAGGTCTCATAATTGTATCTTAAAGAATGGGTAAATTCCGTTCCAGAATACTCGTGACAACATCAATTTAATTCAGAAATAAAGACAAACAACGCCTCGAAACCTTCGTAAGTAGTAAAAATTCAGAATTACAGAAGTATAGTGAGAAATAAACCTAGAGGCCTAAGATTTGGAGTCAACCACTATTTCTAGTCATACTTTAACTCCTTTCAATTTCGAGGGAATAAAAAAACATTGGCTGAAAAGGGTGTTCGGTTCGTATAGAATACCCCATATACAATAAAAGAATTGAATACCACCGGGAGGACGATAGTGCATTCATAACTCTTTTACCTTTTCCTGCAAAGTCCTGTGCCTTTTCGTCAACAAGCGCAGTTTTTTTTCCGTCCGCAATTTCTGCGCATCCTGATCCTCGAATTTTCGCTTTTGAACTTTGGCTCGTACAGCTCTGCATAGATGACACCGCTCGAACCCAAATCTTCGCCGGTATGTGTCCTCAGGAGTGATGAAACCAGGGCAATTTGCCGCTCGCCTATGACAGAGAAAGTATAATATAGTTGAAAATATGTATAGTTTGAAGTTCATACTATTTTTAATGCACAGTTACGAAATGTCCCTCCAACGGTCATATCACAAGAGAAAAAAATTGGTAATATTATGCGAGACCCCAGGCAACGCACATTTGTGCTTGGAGTCCAGTGCCGACACACACTTTCGAATCTTCCGCTGAATTGAGCTGAGCCATCGTTTCGGCGAATGATGTTATCGTGCCGCCGTTTATTCGAGCGGATTTGTCACCAGTGAATATCTGTAAAACACAAGAATATTGTATTGTCCACAATGTTAGAAAGTGAACGAAATATAATACAGGACAAGATTGTAAATAATGCATTATTTTTCGTAATGCATTATCGTTTTCATTACTCATTATTTTTAATGAGTAATGTAGATTTTTTCCCATTAGTCATCATTTTTAATGAGTAATGTAGATTTTTTCCCATTACTCATTATTTTTAATGAGTAGTGGAGATTTTCCCCCATTACTCATTATTTTTAATGAGTAATGTAGATTTTTTCTATTACTTATTATTTTTAATGAGTAATGTAGATTTTTTTCTATTAGTCATTAAAAGTAATGAGTAATGTGGATTTTTTCCCATCACTCATTATGCTTAACGAGTAGTGTAGATTTTTCTCCATTACTCATTATTTTTAATGAGTAATGTAGATTTTTTCCATTATTCATTATTTTCAATGAGTAATGTATGTTTTTTTCCATTAGTCATTTAATGGTAAAAAATTTACATTACCCATTGAAAATAATGAAAAATGGGAAAAAATGCACATTACTCATTAAAAATAATGAGTAATGGGACAAAATCTAGACTACTCATTAAAAATAATAAGTAATGAAAAAAATCCACATTACTGATTAAAAATAATGAGTAATGGAAAAAAATTTGCATTACTCATTAAAAATAATGAGTAATGGAAAAAAATCTACGTTAATCATTAAAAATAATGAGTAATGTAATTTTTTTCCATTAAAAATTTTACAACCCTGATACAGGAGAGATAATTGTGAATTATTCATACCGTAATTTCCATATTGGCGCTGATGGTGCAATTAATCCGTGGTAGCAGCGTTGCTGTATCATACTGCACGAGTTCTATAGCGACAGGGATGGATCTGCGGAACCAGGCCCAGCCTTCCTTCCAATTCGCGCAGCTTAGATCCTGAGCGAGATTTTCGATGGTGTATCGCCTATCGATATTGTTGTTTCGCACTTCACAGGCCTCAGCAGCATCCAATTCATCTGCATGAGGCGCTTCATTTTCCTCGTCAGCTGATCTCATTTCCTCTGGGTACGGTTGCTTCGTGTTATTTCCTTCGCCGGGTGCTTCAATTTCTCCTGGAAAAGACTGGAGGATAGAATCATAGCGTTCACTGATACTTACCAAGTTTGTCGATGACCCAGCATCCTTCGAAGCGGTATTCAATTCACCCAGGATCTCATCGCTTTTCACCATACACTGAAACATTCGAAAATTGTATGATAAGCATTGTCAATGTTTCTTCTAATACAAATTATTGCACATCAAAACGTCACTAATACACAGATTGTTAACTTCTTGCAGAAAGCAAATGTAGCACACACAAACGCAAACACAATTTACCTCTGGGATGTACGACGAGTTGAATGGGATAGCATCATGTTTCAAACGATACTTAGATCGCTCGAGAACATGTGTTATCCCATCAGCCGTCGTATTCACAAAGTGTGTTTCGACGTCCTCATGACGAAAATGCAACTGGCAAACGAAGTGACCGGAAGAGAATTTCTTTCGATTCCCAAGAAAAGCCTGGTTCCACTTCTCCAGCAGACTCGGACTCTGTATAACATTCAATATTCATCAACAAATCAATCAATCGACAAATTGAAGTAAACCAGAAAGATTCAACCAAGGAACCAAAAAGATAAATTTACAGGGAATTTGATATTTTCAAAATAGTATCGTATTCTTGAGAAAACAAAAAATGTGACTCACCTTTGGTGTCGAAAACAGAGCGACTCGCTTCTTGCGAGGCACTCCTGTCCCATTCTTGTCACTAGGTCGCCCAGTTGCACAGCCATCAACAGCGCACCGCTTTGGCATGATGATTTCCAATATCTCGATTCTAGAAAATGGAATAAAACAACAGAAGCGATGTAAAAAAGATGTAATGCAAGGGTACTTTACTTATATGTACTTTAACTACATGGAGTAAAGATAACCCCCAATCCTCATTAGTTTTGAAACTGATTTTTCTACTTTATTAGATAGAAATACTCGCTATCACTAATAAATATCTGAGGAAATATAATGTACCACACGTTTAAATTCAAGACTAACATAACGGAATTATAATAGCAGTGTTTACGAGGCTGGAAATATTAATTTATTTTTCCGGAAAGTACTCACCGATTTTTACAACCATTTGTGGCGGGAACGATTGGATTTTATTTTATATCGAATTTGAAAAGCAAGCTGTATAGATATACTTAACCATACATATGACATATATCTACGGCCTACCCTCTCGGATGCGAGCGCTCGTTGCGGCCACTCTCGGAACCGTGCTATTTCACGGATTTTCGTCCCAGATTTCAGATGCCAAATCCAGGCAAGTTCGGTCTCCTGTCCTCTAGTCTCCCTGGGCTACCCCTATCGCCGTTGCAAGCACCAGCGCGCCAGCTTCGTAGCCCCGCAGGGTGAAGAGGAACGTCGCATCGAGAACAACAACACCCCGTCCCACCCCACGTCCCCCACAATTTAAAGAGCGAAGCGACAGGTGTATGTAGGGGAAGCGATAGAACCCAGATCATATACAAACGGCGGCGAAATAAAAACGATTTTACCCATTTTCTCGTGTTACTAATTTTCTTGCGTACTCTTGGCCCGTATTAATTATTGTAACAAATATCTACCGTTACATTTGGCGCCCAACGTGGGGCCTTGAGTACAAAAAGAAAAATACCGGGAAATAGGAGAATAATAAAATCAAAAATGCCGTTCAAATCTCGCTTCGCTCGAAGATTGTCGGAGGGAGATGCGGTATCCGCGGAGCTGGATGACAGCACCGGTGACGCGTCGTTGATATGGGGATCGACAACGGCGGATGCTCTGTTACAGAACCTCAGAGGTCACCCGAGAAGAACGGTCCACGACCTCTCGGACGTCAGAGAAACGAGCCGGGAAGACTCCGTGATGGAGGGAAATGCGACGGCGACGCCCACGACACCGACGTTAGAATCTCGAGTGGACCGCGTACTCGAGATCCTCGAAGGGATGAACGAGAAACTGGGAGCGCGCATACAAACGGAAACGACCGAACGCGCTACCGCGTTGGAGAAAGAGAGGAAAACTTGCGAAACGCAGGCATCGACTCTGCGCGACAATTTGGTACATCACGTCAACACGGTGGTAGCAGTAGAAAGGGAAAAGACGAAGGAGAAAATTACGGAGGTGGCAGAACGAATGCAGAAGGACCAGGAAACGATCCTCGAGCAAATGGGAGAAGTAGAGGCGGCAACAGCAAGATTAAAGAAAATCGTCGAGGAAGCACGGAAGAAAAACCAGGAGAATCGCGTAACGATCGAAGATCACGCCGTTCGCATCCAGAGGCTGGAGCAAAGGCCGACGACAGCTAACGACACGACGGCCTTTGGGTTGACCTTCGGGAATGCGACCGGAGTCGCGCGGATACAGACAGTGAAACAGAAGACACCGGTATTCCGCGCGGACGGGAAGCAGCGACCAATGGCTTTCCTACATGATTTCGAGGCGTACTGCACGGGTACCGGGGTGGAGGTAGAAAGCATCTTACCGGAAGCCCTGAAGGGTACAGCAGAGGACTGGTGGCACCTTATCCGCGACGAGGTACATGACCTTGACTCGTTCAAAGAACTTTTTATTTCCCGATACTGGACACGGGAAATGCAGAACAAAGTTCGGAGAAATTTGGAATTCGGATGCTACCGCGCGGACGAGCAGCGCCGTACACGAGCCGAGTACGCAGCCCTGATGCTCGGCAATGCAAGAGATCTCGCGGACGAACGTACGGACGAAGAAATCATTCAATGATTGGCAAAGCATTTCGACGAGGAAATTCTGTGCGCGGTTCGGATCCGACAGATCCGGACGGTACAAGAATTTTTAGAATTGCTCGAGGGCATCGATCTCTCCGGTCCAGTAAACCATCGGAGACGAGAAAACCGTCCGTACGGACGTCCAAGTTTCCCAGCTACGCACCGAGAGAGGAGGGACGATGGACCGCCGCAACAGGGACCAAGATGGCGACCACCGGAGCAAAAGCCTCACCGTGATGGAGGATTCCAGCCTCCGAGATGGCAAGGGCAGATAATGCAACAGCCAACCATGCCAACTCCGCGATCACAACCGATGGGGTGGCAACCACCGACTGCACCGCCGGTCCAGGCGATGCAGATGAACGGGAGTAGTATAGAGAGGCGGGTTCTGGACTACTTACCACGGTGACCTGCCTTGAGACGGTCGGTAAGGTAGATTTCTCTTTGACCAACGGTGGGTTTATGTCTGATCCCTCTTGTACCGACGGTGAGGCTGAGCCCTCTTTTACCGACAGTGCCGGTAGATGGCGTTGTCTGCTAGAGTCTATCGATTTACCCACTGCTCGATCCCGCTCAATTGAGCGTTATCTGCTAATCCGGTAGATGGCGTTATCTGCTAATCTATTTACCCGCTGCTCGATCCCGCTCAATATTTACCGACAGCAGCCTCGTCGCCAAGTCTCGCTGCCGGTAGATGGCGTTGTCTGCTAATCGATTTACCCGCTGCTCGATCCCGCTCAATTACCGACAGCAGCCTCAGATAGCGTTATCTGCCAATCCGGTAGATGGCGTTGTCAATCTATTTACCCGCTGCTCGATCTCGCTCAATATTTACCGACAGCAGCCTCAGATGGCGTTATCTGCCAATCCGGTAGATGGCGTTGTCTGCTAATCTATTTACCCACTGCTTGATCCCGCTCAATATTTACCGACAGCAGCCTCAGATGACGTTGCCAAGTCTCGCTGCCAATCCGGTAGATGGTGTTGTCTGCTATATTCTGTGGGGACGGTCGTATCGCTCTCTCTCTCTATCCTTCCCTCTCCCTACCATCCAGTAGTGGGGATAGCGTAGCCGTCCCGCCGTGCGCCGGCGTCAGCCAGGCTAGAGCGTAGTCAGTCTTGCCCGTACCAGCGTTGTAGAAGCCACGTAATAAATATCATTAAAACTAACCACGCTCGTCTTTGTTCCCTTGCGAACTACGGGCAGTCTCACTGTGGGCCATAGTTAACACCACGAGGCGCAGTTACCGTGCCCCGGGGTACCCTAGGCCTACAACTGGTGACCCCGCACGCGAATGTTTCGTACATTTCTCGTTTTATTAACGTTCGCGGAACATTTCTTTCGTTTTACCTCGTGCAAAAACATTTTTTTTTGTATTTCGCTCGTTAACAGTGCGCGTCTCGACGAAATCAATTACGTCAGCCTAAATAAAGGTGCATCGTTCATCGTGGCACCGGGTAGGCAGAGACACGCGTCATATTTTTTTTTCTCTCAACCACATCTGAAACGAGTCGGTTTATTAGTGAAGACTGTCGAGAACTTTTAATCGACAATTTCACCAGCGTGTGCTCGCTCGCGAGTGCCCTAAAAGTCACGCCTAATCGTCTCAGCATTTACCGCAAGGCGTGTTCTGCTGTTTTTGGTGGCATATATAAACGATTTCATCGTTTTCATCGAAATATTTTTCGACGCGGTGCGATTCGGCCGCCTCTTGGGTTCCCGCTTTTCTCGAGCCAAAATGGCGGTGAAATAGCCACCTCGTGGTTGACGGGACCGTCGTCGCAACGTCCGGCGCCATTGTTCCTGTTGCGTGAAGCCACCGTCACCGGCGCCTTGTTGCTGTTTGCGTGAAGCCACCGTCACCGGCGCCTTGTTGCTGTGGGCGTGAAGCTTCCGTTTCCGGCGCCTTTTTTCCCGCCTTCAAGCGTTCATCATGGCGTCGCCCGAGGAACGCGCGGCAACCGCCGAAGCCGCTCTCGCAGCCGCGCAAGCGGATTTAGCTCGCGTTCGGGCGCAACACGTCGACTCGTATCGTGTACCAAAAATACCTGTGTTTTATCGCAGTGATCCGGAATTGTGGTTTGACCAACTCGAAGCGTCTTTTCAGGCCGCGCGTATTACCGCCGATAGCACAAAGGCCGATTCAATGTTTGCCGCGCTCGAGTACGAAGTGGCCGCGTGTATAAAAGATTTGCGAAAATTAAGCCCGCGCCCGGCGGATCTGTTCGTTCAAATGAAGAACAGAATCATTGCAACCTTTGCCTTATCCAACGAAAGCAGTCTTCGACAGCTATTGACAGGTCAAGTAGTTAATGACGGTAAACCCAGCCTCCTGCTGAGCCGTCTACGTAATTTAAATGCAGGCCGTTGCGACGATTCCGTTCTCAGATCAATATTTTTGGAACAACTGCCTCCTTCTCAACGCGCAATTTTGGCAGTTTCTGATACTGCCGACTTGAGTAAATTAGCCACTCTGGCCGACGCGATAGCGGAGAATTCTGAACCGATCTCTCGCGTTTCAGCCGTCTCAAGCCTGTCCGCGACGGCTCAGCCGTCGGAGCAGCTTTTAGAGCGCGTATTAAACGAGCTCGAATCTCTGTCGTTGCGCATCGATAAAATTGACAAGCCGTCTCAGCGTCAGTCGCGTTCTACGTCGCGGCAAAATAATCGAGCGAGATCGCAAAGTCGCGACGCGTCAGGCTTATGCATTGCGCATCGTAAATATCCGAACAATACCACACATTGTCGTTCGTGGTGTATGAAATACGAGGAATGGACACTACAACAACAACAAAAAAACTAGTCACACTGCCTCATGTGGAGATCGTTGAGGGGTGTCCAGTCTCGTCAAATCGTCTCCATATTCGCGACCGCGCGTCGGGTATATTGTTTTTAATCGATACAGGTGCGGACATCTCGTTGTTACCCGCGGACCCAAAAGTACATACGCGGCCAACCGAGCTCAGGCTGTTCGCGGCGAACGATACGCGCATCGACACGTTCGGCGAATCGTTTCGCACGTTGAACCTTGGTTTACGTCGCGTCATTTCGTGGAATTTTTGCATCGCTGCGGTCCCGTACGCAATAATTGGCGCGGATTTATTAACAAAGAACAGACTTTTAGTCGATTTATTTGGGAAACGTCTTATTGACTCGCTAACAAATTTGTCGGTCTGCGGCATTTTTAAACGCGTCATATGGAATTCTATTAGCCTGATCAACCCTGCGTCTCGGGGTGCAGAGCTGTTGTCGGAATTCCCCGAAATTACCGGATTATCGCAATCACTTCCGTCTCCACAAATCGATGTTTTCCACCATATCCTCACTTCCGGTCCGCCGGTCAAGGAGCGCGCGCGTCGTTTAACAGCCGATAAGTTAGCAATCGCTAAACGAGAATTTCAACGCCTAGTAGAGTCGGGGGTGTGCCAGCCATCATCGAGTCCATGGGCTAGCCCTATTCATCTCGTGTTGAAAAAGAACGGGGAATGGCGTGTATGCGGCGATTATCGCCGTCTGAACGCGGTAACGGTACCCGATAACTATCCGACCCCGCATCTTCACGATTTCTCGATTAACTTACACGATAAAAAGTATTTTTCATCCCTCGATCTTTTTAAAGCATATCATCAGATACCGATGGCTCCGAGCGACGTCGCGAAAACCGCGGTGACTACACCACTCGGACTATTCGAGTTCAAATTTATGACATTCGGGCTTCGGAACGCGAGTCAATCTTTTCAAAGATATATTAATCAAGCGCTCGGGGATCTAGACTTCGTTTTTGTCTATATCGACGACATACTTGTCGCGTCGTCTTCCCTCGAGGAACATACCGAGCATTTACGTACCGTTTTCGGTCGCTTACGCGAATTCCATCTACGTCTAAATGTAGACAAATGCAATTTTTTCGCGGCCGAATTGGAATTTCTCGGTTATCTGGTTAATAGCAAGGGCATCCGGCCCACGCACGAAAAAGTCGACGCTATCGCGAACTTCCCCAAGCCTCGGACAATAGCCGAGCTCAGGAGATTTTTAGGCATGGTAAATTTTTATCGTCGTCATCTTCCTCGCGCCGCATCATCTCACGCGCCGCTTAACGAATATTTACACGAATCAAAGAAAAACGATAAACGCGAAATCGTATGGTCTGAAGAAGCCGAGAACGCGTTCGTGCAAAGTAAAAATGAGCTTGTCGACGCAGCCCTGTTAGCCCACCCGCGCGCAGACGCGGAACTACGCATGGTTTGCGACGCTTCCGATTTCGCTCTCGGCGCGGTCCTCGAACAGTCGTCCTCAAACTCGTGGGAACCTCTGGCCTTTTTCTCGAAGAAATTTTCTCTGGCTCAGATTAACTATAGTACATACGATCGCGAATTAACCGCCATTTACGAGGTAATCAAGCATTTCCGTCATTTTGTGGAGGGCCGGGATTTTAAGGTTATTACCGATCATAAACCGCTCATTTACGCACTCATGCAACGTTCGGACAAAGCGTCTCCGCGGCAATCGCGCCAATTATCATTTATCGCGCAATTCACGACTCGCATCGAGTTCGTTTCGGGTGTGAACAACGTCGTCGCGGACTCTCTATCGCGTATCGAATCTATCCGATTACCGGTCGAATTCAGTCTTCTCGAGCTCGCCGAACATCAGGAAAAGGACGAGGAGCTAAAAAAAATTCGCGAGTCTCCCGATTTTCCGCTTTCTATGAAAAAAATTCAATGGGGGCCGGCACATACGTCGATTTATTGCGAGATGACGGGGGAAGCAATTCGCCCCTACGTCCCTGCAAGTCTTCGCGAAGCGGTATTTGATGTTTTTCATCGGCCGGCTCATCCCAGTGCGAGAGTGACGCATCAAACTATCAGGCAGCGCTATGTCTGGCCAAATATGAATCGCGACATCGCTAAATGGTGCAAAAATTGCTTAGATTGCCAACAATCAAAGGTCTCCCGTCACGTTAAACTCATTCCCAGTCAATTTGTGGCTCCTGACGGCCGTTTCGACTACGTACATATAGACATTATCGGACCGCTACCTGTCTCGGACGGTTACTCATATTGCCTCACGATGATCGATCGATTCTCTCGCTGGGTTGAGGCTGCCCCATTGAGGGACATCACTGCGCAGTCGGTCGCGAGAGCCTTTTACGATTCTTGGATTTCCCGTTTTGGGGCGCCGAGTATTCTTACCAGCGATCAAGGATCGCAATTTGAGTCTCGGTTATTCCAGGCGTTACTCGCATTAGTCGGTTGCAAACGCGTTCGTACTACCGCGTACCATCCCGCCGCGAATGGCTTGATCGAACGTTGGCATCGCGTCTTAAAGGCAGCTATCATGTGCCACGCTAATCCAGAATGGACGAAGGTATTATCGACTGTACTTTTGGGTCTGCGGACCCAGGTGAGAACCGACACAAACGCGTCTCCAGCCGAATTTTTGTACGGCACAACGTTACGAATCCCGGGAGAGTTCTTCCTTACGGATGATTGTACCCCGGATCCCAATGTCTTTCTCGAGGAATTCCGCGAAATAATGCGTCAGGTTCGTCCCGTTCCTGTATCGCATAGTTATAAACAGCGCGCATTTTTCTTCAAAGATTTGAATACCTGTACGCACGCGTTTCTGCGCAATATGGCGACGAAAAAATCGTTGGAACGCCCATACACGGGGCCTTTCAAAATCGTAGAGCGTATCTCTGACCGCGTGTATGCGCTGGAAATCAACGGCGCATTAAAAAATGTAGCGGTAGAATTACTCAAGCCAGCGTATTTTGTTCCGGACGATCTTTGCGGGGGTCCTCCCGAAAACGCCGCCAAGTCAAATAGCGAGTCTCTCGTTCGACCAAAGCAACTTAGGACGTACTCTCGAAAAAAAGTCTCGTTTGCTGCGGATACCAAAAATTAAATGTTTAAGACATAAACCGCTCGTGATCATTAGATATAAGTGAAATATATGTTCCTCTGGTTGTGTATCATCACATATTATTTTTTCCTATGTACGTTAGATCGTCTCAAAGAGACATCGTAAAGTTACAGAGATTCAAGTAAGTTTGAACTTTGGTTTCCGTAAATATCATATAAAAGTGTTACGTTTTACCCATACATCGTCGTTATAAAAAGGGTACTCAAAAGCGAGAGTATTATATAAAAGAAGAAAAAAACATATTATTTATCGTCGTTGAAAGTATCAAAAATGTTAATTAGTTAAGCTACAAATTTTTATGTGTGCGCTGTTACTTAGGGGGGAGTCCTGTGGGGACGGTCGTATCGCTCTCTCTCTCTATCCTTCCCTCTCCCTACCATCCAGTAGTGGGGATAGCGTAGCCGTCCCGCCGTGCGCCGGCGTCAGCCAGGCTAGAGCGTAGTCAGTCTTGCCCGTACCAGCGTTGTAGAAGCCACGTAATAAATATCATTAAAACTTACCACGCTCGTCTTTGTTCCCTTGCGAACTACGGGCAGTCTCACTGTGGGCCATAGTTAACACCACGAGGCGCAGTTACCGTGCCCCGGGGTACCCTAGGCCTACAAGTCAATCTATTTACCCACTGCTCGATCCCGCTGAGTGAATTATGGAAAAAAATCCGATATCTTAAAGTTTGAAAAAATTCGCGGAAGAACAGCATCGAAATTTTCCCCCTCCTTCTCATACGAATAATCAGATCAGCGGAAGTACACCTTATTACGGAAAAGTTAATCCTCAACGATATGGTTTCATAAGCTATGGTTTTAAGCCTAAAAAATAGCATAAACATCGTTCTTCGCGGAAGAAATATCTGTTACGAACATCGATGGAGCGACGCTTTCTCGAACCTTGTATTACGAGTCGATAACAAATAATTTTCAAAAATCGAACGAGGAACGTTTCAGACAGCTGATCACTGCCATCCTGCGGCGCTCTCTTGAACCTGGTAGAGCAATCTTACAGCCCGCCATCTGACGCCCTCCTGCCTAACAGTGCTTCGGCGTTTGAAAAATCATGGATTTGAGAATTGTCGCGGTACTCTAATCTTATAATTAAATTTTGGTAGCGGCTAGATGAATGCGTTCGGCTGAACGCGTTCATGTGCGACGTCATCGATGATAAGAAAGAAAGATCAATCGGCGGCAAGATCACGTTTCACGGACCTCAAACATCCGGGTGAACCCGTTGAATCTCTTTCTGTAGAGTTTGCATTATAAGTGACAATTCTTGGAATTAACTTCTCAGAAACTAATCTTATAATTAATTTTTCGTGGCGGTGAGATAAATACGTTCGGCTGAACGCGTTCATGTGTCACGTCATCGATGATGAGGAAGCAAGATGAATCGGCGGTGAGATCACGTTTCACGGACCTCAAACATCCGGGGGGACTCGTTGAATCTCTCTCTGTAGAGTTTGCACGATGAGTCACAATTCTTGGAAATTAACTTCTCAGGAAAATGCGGTATCCCTTTGAAAGAGTTTGCACGTGCAACGATTTTCGGTTACGCTGCTCTCCCCTCTCCTCTCTCTCAAGACTGAGCTTATAGTTGGGGGTTGGAGCCAGCTTGGTACCATGATGTAAAATCAACCGGCTTGATTTGAATCGCACGAACTAAAATCGGGATGCCAGATAGACGCATCGAGCTTAAAGAACGAATTGAATTGCTTTTGCGAAACATCGACGAAGTGAAAAACCTCATAAGAACGAGATCGGACATACGATTTGTGCAAGAAAATTTTGTGAATCTTCAATTGCAAGACAATGGATCTATCATCCCTCAACGAGGCGAGCAATGTCAAGCAATTTCTTCCAACGAGGAAGCTGCGAGATATGGAACCGGAGAAACAACATCTTGTCAGCAATCTCAAGAACGTTCGAACTAAATATGGTGAGAGGATTCTCGTCGAGATAGCCAATGAATACGTCGTTTTCCTGCCAGAGAGAATCTTCCGTGTTTTCGAGGCTGATGAAAATCTACTGAAGAGGACAGTGAAAACCGCCAAATACGGTCATCTATCATTGGTTTTCCATGGTGGAAAATACAACAGTCTCGAATTCCAAACCGTTTGATCTTGGACACACATCGATATCGTGATGTGACGAACTGTAGTAACATCAGTGACTATCGTATTCGCTATCGATTTTGTGAAAATGTTATTATATTTTGTGGGGAGGAGGAGGAGATTTTCAAATAAAAAATCATTTTTACCCGTAACATGTTATTTATTTCAAAAGAACGTTGTATTCACAGCATGATACCCGCTAAGCCAATTTTTCAACGATTGTACATTTCTCGTGGCACAATGAAATTCAGAGATATCGGGATGATGAGGACATGGGGTAAAAGATGAAATTGTTGGTAGTTTTCGTAGTGAAGGACACTCGAGCGTTTCCAAGTCAACGATGGACGATGCTGATGATTCATCCATGATGCTGGTCAACCATGTTTTTTTCTCCAAGCCTTTTACGTAAATGGTTCGAGTAGGTTTCAAGATGGCTTTGATTATCTTTGTAGCTGCTCCATAGGGTAATTCTCCCGACTCCCAAGACCATCCGGGGAAATTTCGCTCGAGCCATGAATTTATTTTTTGATATTCCACTGGTAATCCTGTCCATGCGCACGGTGGTGCGAAGAGGAACGTCGTTGGCTGAGCCGCTTTCTCGTCGCTGGCTGGTATTACAGCAATTTCTTTCAGCACAAACGCATCAATCGGCTGCTTAAACCCCTGAATATCCACAATCAAGTCCATGTCGAACGGGCAACTGACGCGAGTCATTTTATAAAGCTGACTCTTATACCACTCTTCTTACCCCACCACTGATTGGATTATATTCTACTATTCGATCATGCAAAATCAAACAGTATGCGGATGTTTCAGCCGGGAAATTATTCTTTGATTCAAATTCTACACGAACATCGACTGGGCCAGTTTTCAATGAATCATTTTGCCTTGAGCAGTCAATTACAATTAACGGGGCATATTGCAAAAAATCTCTCTTGTTCAATAATGGTTCAGTTTTCTTATTGTAATAAGCAGATTGAAAATTCGCATACATCTCATAGAGCAAAGCATACTGATTTTGATCGATATTGAGATTCAGGCTACCATAGGGATAGCTTTGTGAATTCAAGTACAGTTTCACATCACTAATTTTACAATGATCAAAATGGCTTGCATTCTTTTCCATCTTGTTTTTTCTGGCCGTTTGAAATCCCAGAATTACAAATCGAGGTTTTTCTAGCTGCGAAGACGTCTTGACTGTCCACACGTGTCTCGTGGTATTCGGGAGTAGCGGATACTCGTATAATTCCCAAGTTCGAAAACTTATTGGAATTGCAACATCTTTAGCAATAAAATTCAGTAGCTCGATTTTCCTTTGATCTGAAATTGTTACATATGGCAAAAGCCATTCCACCTTATGTATAATAATTTTGAATTCTTCAGCAGCTGTCTGTATGATTGCATTCACATCACTTTTCGATCGAGACAAAATTAACTCATGTTTAGCATTGATGACAATCTTCTGATAATCTTCGGCAAATCCAAACATTAAGCTGAGAGGTATGCATACGTCAAAGTAACCATCGCTAGTCAACTTTATACTTTCTTCAACGTCTAGCCATCCTGTATTTTCCATCAATGATTTTTCACTGGGATTTCGAGATACATAACCTTTCATTAAACTCGTTAGACCAACATTTTTGTTTCGATCGATTTCTATACCGTTAAGTTCATATCGCACTTCTTCAAACATATGACAAATAGCATTGTTGACAAGACTCGTTCCAGCAGTGGCAACATCTTCTGCGGCTTTCACGATTCTTCCTCTTATGTGCAGCGAGCTCTTGCTAGGTAATACGCTGAGATCTTGATGCTGCACAGCTATTCTTATTTCATCACTGTTATTGAAAGTTGATGATGCATAAGGCTGATGAGCATGAATTTCATAGTGTACTATAGATTCATCAAAAACAATGGGCGTATGAATATTTATCGCTTCCTCTTCCATTGTATGCAGCAGAAGATACAAAGTATTTCAAGTCGGTTTACAATTTTTTTCCTCCTAGTTTGATTTTTAATCCTAGGTTTTTCAGAAACTGAGTGTTCTGATGTGTTAACACCTTGAGAGTAGGTCGTCGACTGATTTGGTTCACGCATTGTGGCTTATTATAATTAATGCGTTTGGCATTGAAAACGATACCCATTCTGATCAAGCTGATTTTATGTGTAGTCGTATTGTTATAACTTCTCCGCGGAAATTAACTAAATCACCATCTTGATCCACTATTCGCAATTGAATGTGATCAATTGTCTTGCCAATAATTGGTGAATAAATTACGTGTGATGGGACTTTAATGATTTTATATCCAGGTGGTACTGATGGAAAGAATTCATGGATGGTATGTACTTTGCGCTCGTTGATGTATGCTCCGGTCGTGAGATTACATTCGACTCGTAAAGCGTTCACTTTCAGAATGGCTACAGGAAGATCAGACTCGTGGTTTTTATTAGTTTTCAAAATACGTCGGGTGAATCCTAGTAACCTTCCAACGGAGTCATCGGGTGTAAAATCTATGTCACGATTACACGTAATTTGGCTGCGCAAAGTATTATTATTTGGTTTGATTTCGATAACAGCTTTTTCATCGGCCAACACTTGCTTCACATAATTCTCAATATCCTCCAATTCATAGCTACCGGTAGGCACACTTATAACCTCCGTACCAATGTGAATTTTATTGTTACCAACGTCTATGTTGGGAATGGAGTTGAACGTTAATAATTCCACAAGCCCTAGAGTATAGTTTTTATATGGAGAAAGTTCGATAGGTGGAAAATATTGTGCCTGGAGAACGGATGATGTTCCGGATATAGTCAAAGTCAAAGTATCATTCATGATGAGGGACTGATTGACAACTAAATTTGAACCATCATGATATAGGTTTATATAGAGAATATTTGTTTTTACGATTTAGTTGATTACAAAGAAATTTTAAGCACAAATGTCCACATTCTACCGCATCATAGTCTTGATACTGATTATAGTTGTAGTTAACGCTACCAACACCCGCATAACCGATAAATTCCATTGGCGGTCGAAGATCCCCGAAACTATCAAAGTAAATTACTTGGTTATTAGTTTTTTTGTATGCCACCCAGTGCGTTCCCGGTCCATTATTATCATCGAGATTAATAATTGCTGATTCATCTTTGAATGGTCCGCTTTTGGGTAATTCATCTCGCATGAAAACTCCTCGGAAGTGTGGAGTCTTCATAATTCTAGCATACTTTGATAGATTGGAATCGGTTAGGGGGCGACGTGGTAGCGTTACTTCACGTTTTTTGATTGCACATAAAGACCAAATCCTTTTTTATATGGTTTCAAGTGTAATCCTTTACCCAATGCTATAGCTTCCATTGTTTTATTATGCCTCTTGTTTTCCTCTAAATTGCGCTTAGCTGCCTGAGCAGCGTTTACAGCTTTAGCTATGCTTGCTGCACCACCGGACAGAGCTCCAGCAGCGCTGAGACCCGCGAAAATAGGTACGAGAAATAGCAGAAATCCTCTTACTTTCTTTGGCACGGGTAGAATACGTGGTGTACGCAATTTACTTCTACTGCCGACTTTTTTAATCGCTGCTTGTGCACCCTTCAAAGCTGATTCGATGAGTACTCGTGAATTATTGCTTTGAGTCATTGTTTTTTCAGCAGCTCCAATTATTTTTTTCAGTTCAACGCTGCTATCGGGTTTCTTCACTTCCATACCTAATTTCCTTTTAGTCTTCATAATTTTTGTGACGCCCCACGCTGCAGCTTTTTCACCGAAACTTGCGTCGCTGGCCGATAACCGTTTCCAAGCTTTCTCAGCTAAAACCTTGTCAGCCGCGTGTCGAGCTGCGATGTTTTCGCGATTTTTTGAGTATGCGATATCGTGTTCCTTGCAAGCGTTGTCCAGTGGATTGATACCCAAATCACCTCGAGCTAGACGTTCCGCTAGCTTCGTGCCGGGTCCACAGTATTGATAGCCCGGCAAATGCAATTCAATGGGAAGTTTATTTATCAATCTGTTTACCAAGCCCTTGCCACGCTTTTTTCTCTCTTTCATGCAACCATTCACGATCATAATCACACGAAGGTTGATTGACTACTGATCATTTTTATCTTATAAGTCCGTTATTATACAATTTCACGTCAGTCGTGAACATCATGAGGTTCGAGAAACAATCGGTTGATCTGCCCGTCATGAATTTTGATCGGTTCATGGGGCAACAAGATGAACGAAAAAAACATGGTCATTTATTACCGAATAGCGTTCGCGCAGTGTTTTGTGGCCCATCGAATTGTGGAAAAACGAACGCCTTACTAACCCTCATAACTCATCCGAATGGATTGTGTTTTGAAAACGTTTACATTTATTCGAAATCGTTGAAACAACCGAAATGTAGGTTACTGGAAAAATTACTACAACCCATCGATGGTGTTGAATTTTTTCCCTTTAATGAGCACGAAAACGTTGTGTCACCGAACGATGCGAAACCGAACTCCATTTTTGTTTTCGATGATGTAGCATGTGAGAAGCAGGATAATATCCGAGCTTATTTTTCTATGGGTAGACACGAAAACGTCGACTGTTTTTATCTTTGTCAAACGTACGCTCGTATCCCTAAACATCTCGTGCGGGATAATGCAAATTTATTGATATTATTCAAACAGGATGATATGAATCTCAAGCATGCATATAATGATCATGTGAATACCGATATGTCCTATGCTGATTTTAAGACTTTATGTTCATCTTGCTGGACCGATAAGTATGGGTTTCTCATGATCGACAAGGATAGTGATCTTGATAAGGGTAGATATCGGAAAGGATTCGACTGTTTCGTCCGTATCGAATAAGTATACGGCAACGAGAAGATTCCAAAGCAGTAGCACCTCCGACTTCGTTCGTGCAACATGAAGAGCGAAAATATCCGTAGAGAAAGCGATGTTTTACGTCAAATTGTGAAAACCAGCGATGCAATTCGTAAAAAGCATCGAGCATTGAAGATCGGGCGAGAGGCTCATGAACATGCGATACACGAAGCATTCAAACCAATCGTTGATCCACTGGAAAAATTGGTTGATGTGTCATATGCGGCTAATGATCGCAATAAACCCCGAGTGAAAAAGGAAGAGGACGAAGGAGGAAGTGATAACAAAAATGAGTTAGTAGATCGAATGAAACATGGAAATCTGGATAACGGGAGTTATAGCGAACAGGGAAATTTGTCTCGAAATGAATCCTTTAAATCAGTATATGATGAGGAGTTCTTCACCGACGATGAGGATGAAATTAATGATCATGAAAAGATTGCTGCGCCAGTCGTTGGAGTAAATGAAAAGATTGCTGCGCCAACCGTTGAAGTGAATGAAAAGATTGCTGCGCCAACCGTTGAAGCAAATGAAATGATAAATAGATATCTTACGTTATTACGATCGGGGCAAAAGACTCTCCTAGATTGTTCGTATGGTGTGCGAAACCTAACCGGAGATAGGTTAATGATTGGTAATGCATCCATAAATTTTCAACCAAATTGGTTTTTTTATGTCGTTGATACAAAGTATGATAAAACTGTTGGACTTATCGAACTCTTGTTTAAAAACGAGCCCAGTCGTTTGCTCATCAACTCGCAAGATTTAGAGAATTATAAAGCTATTGTTATCAGAACGAATGCTCATAAAAAGTATTATCGATCTGATGGGTCGATTCGAGGGAGTAACGGTTCAAAATTTGAACAATATATCGCAAAAATAATTGATGACCCATCACGCGTCGGTGGGGGCATGCCTCAATACAAAGTAGCAAAAAAAAATGCAAATTTTGATTATGTTTATTAGGATGATCCGAATGAGTTGGTAAACCGTCTCCGTCTGCTCCTGGCATCTCAAACAGCAGGCAATTCATCTCACTCGAATGAAATCATGTCGATTATCGAGGAATTACGCGAAGCTGGAATCATTTATTAAGGCCTTACATACAGTTAGAAGGCTTTAAAAAGACGGATTTTCAAGAATTTTTTTCGCGCAGACTATTCAATTTATTAATTTGAAAATTGGTGTACATATTATAATAACCTTATAATATATTTACATATTTTTTATTTGTAAAAATAATCATCGCGAATGTTGCTATCGCCGATCTCCTAGAGCTCCGCAAAAAAAACCAATTTTGCGGTGATCACGATATCTCTGGACCGGATTATCTGAAATGGAAAAACCAAATAAATTTCGTTAATATAATACATTATCTAGTATTTAATCGAAGGAATTAGCGAAAAAATAATTTTTGCCAAAATGGCGACTTCTCAAAATAAAAGACTCGATTTTGAACGAAAATTTAAGCCTTAAATTGTTTATAAAATGGAAAATATTTATCGGAGAAAGAAATCTTCGATTAATTACTAAAAAATCTAGTTAAAAAGGTTGTGTTAAAATTTGAGACTGTTCGGTTCAGCCGTTTTCGAGAAATCTTGATCACCGATTTTGAAAACATAGTTTTGAGAAAAACGCGTTTAAAGTTTCACGTCAGTACTTTACCTGCGTCGCGCGGCTCGCGCAACCTACCTGTAACTCCCTCAATTTTGAACGGATCGACTTAAAATTTTCAGAGAATATTTTTGAGAGGTTATACTATAAGAATCCGTCGAAAACGATGAATTGATATTTTCAAAAATTCTAACTAGATGTAACCCCTTAAACCATGATGCATTTACAAGATGATCATTTGTAGGATGAGCGTCGATGTGTTCGGACGCCAGTTGGATAAGAGTGCGATTGTTAAAAACCGCGGATTTCCCGGTAATTTGAGCATTGGATTTAAATTAACGGAGAATGATCAGTATGACATGCAAAACAGAAAACTATGTAATGTGACCGATCCTGAACAACCGAGTGATGCAGCCACGCTGCATATATTACAAAAGAAGTTGCACGTCACTGTTAAATCTCTGCGAAAAGAAATGAATGATAGTAATGAATTGTTGGCTCGGGGTCTCGAGACAATAGTACATAATATTATAAAAAATTTGAATGTTGAGCTTGAAACCATAAAAGATTTAGCCATTCGTAATTCTCACGCCATTTACAACGCTGATGCTCGATTACTCGCAATCGAAAATGAGCGAGCACAAAAAAGCATTGGTGAACGAGCTGCATAAGCCTGCTCGCCGAAACTATCCTCGACGTTGTGTTAACATTCAGGGACTCGATGAGACTTGGCAAGCTGATTTCGTTGATATGTCAGCTTACGCCCGTCAAAACAACAAATACAAGTATCTTTTGACAATTATCGATATATTCTCAAAATTTGCATGGGTCGTGCCAATAAAGAATAAGACCGGAGGTGAAACTACCGCTGCAATTAAGTCTATACTTACTCAAGGACGTGTACCATCGAAATTACACGTTGATAATGGCAAGGAATTTTACAATAAAAATGTCCTGTCTCTCATGAAGAAATACAATATTCATATGTACTCAACATTCAGCAATTTCAAAGCATCAATTTGCGAACGATTCAATCGTACATTGAAAAATAAAATGTGGAAACAGTTTAGCTTACGCGGAACTTATAAGTGGACCGACATTTTGGATGATTTAGTGCTATCTTATAACAACACGATCCATCGCACAATAAGCATGAAACCAAAAGATGTTTCAATCGAGAATGCTAAAAGTTTACTGCATCGAGTATACAAACAACCGGAAATTATTCGTACAACGAAGAGAAAGTTCAATGTCGGTGATAAAGTTCGAATTAGCAAGTATAAGAATCAATTTGCCAAAGGGTATACCCCCAATTGGACAACTGAAATATTCACAATCACCGAAATAGCGAAAACTAATCCTGTCACATATGAATTGAAAGATTATCAGGATGAATCGATTGCTGGTGGTTTCTACGAACAAGAGCTCCTTAGCGTCAAACATTCTGATATTTATTTAATTGAAAAAGTTTTGAAAAAACAATCAAACAGACTGTTTGTAAAGTGGCTAGGTTTCGATAATTCTCATAATTCCTGGATCAATAAATCGGACTTGTGAATCCAGTCAGTGGTGGGGGAAGAAGAGTGGCCTTATGACTCGAGTCAGTTGCCCGTTCGAGATGGACTTGATTGTGGATATTCAAGGGTTGAAGCAGGCTACTAATGATTTTGCGCTGGAAGAATTTGCTGTAATAGCAGTCAACGATGACAAAGCAGCTCAGCCTACAACGTTCCTCTTTGCACCGCCATGCGCACGGACGGGATTACCAGTGAAATATCGAGTTATGAATTCAGGACTCCAGCTAGATTTCCTTGGATTGTCTTGGACGTCGGGCGAGTTACCCTATGGAACAACTGATAAGATGATTAAAGCCATGTTGCAACCTGCCCGAACTATTTACGTGAAAGGATTGGAGAAAAAAAGATAGTTGACCAGAATTATGGATGAATCATCCTCCATCGTTGACTTGGAAACGCTCGAGTGCTCTTCACTGCGGAAACTACCAACAATTTCATCTTTCACCCGATTTCCTTTTCGTTCAAATATCCCCAAATTTAATTGTGCTACTGAAAATGTAAAATCGCTGAAGATTTGGCTTAACGAATATCATGCTCTATGTAAATACAATGTTCTCTTCAAATAATTTATTGTTTGCAAATCATTTTTATGTATCCAACCCCCGAATCCCAACCATGAATGCACCACATCGTGTCGTTCTCAGGATCATAACGATTTTTCTTAAATACTTCAACAACGACACTTGTTCGAACTTGTGAGAGTTTTGCAGGAAAAAGAAATATTAAAATGAAATAATGGTTTTATTCAATACATTGTATACATTTGCGACAGTTTCTTATCAAAGGGGGAGGTCCATCGAAATCATCAGCATCAATCATTTTCCCATAATGTTTCCGACAACGACGATATTTCATAATATCCTCATCCATTTGCATGATGTTGGGTAGACGATCCCAGGCATCTTCGATATCGTTGTATGCATACATGAGAATAAAATCTTTGGTCAAGCTAGCGATATCTTCTGTTTTCATGTTGCAAATGTTTCCCACAGCTCGAAGAATTTTCATTGATCTTTCGAAAGATGGTGGTGCGAAGAAATAATTTTCAAAGTACCATATCTTCATATGTAGCACATTTTCGAAAGCACAAATGTAATTCAATACTCCCTCGTGATGTGGAGAATTCGAGCATTCCGACACTGATGTTTTCAGCAATGCTGGGCAACCGAAATCTTCCAAGTCGATAATTGGTTTCGAGTTTCCAATAATCGTTCGAATCAATTGCTTCTTCTCCACCCCCTTGACGTAAATCACACGAGCATCTTTCGCAATATTATCAAACAATCGTTTGAGTTTACCGTATAACACATCGCCAACGTTCCATGGAATACCCTCATAATGACTCACGATCCACAAGTTGTCATTTTTATATTTGGCTGATAAACTATCCCAGTCGTATGACGGTTTGATTAGTTTACACCTAAACTCTGTGCAATCCCATGAACCATCAGAATACATTTTTAACACTGCAACCTGCTTCACCACAAACTCACTGTTGGGTGCTTTAAACCCTTGCACATCCAAAATAATTTCAATATCTTGCATTGTGCGTTACTCGTGATAGTTCGCAATCAACTGATTCATTATCATTTGAAAATGAAGCAACAGCAGATTATTCGTTATCGACTCGTAATACAAGGTTCGAGAAAGCGTCGTAAAATGTTGATGATCGGCTATAGGTAAAAGGAACGTTCAGGGTTCGATTTTTGATAACAGATGGCGGGGCAAGAGGCTGCTGTCGGTAAACACTCATCGTTCAACGTTCGAGCAATAAAGTAGAACGCGCATCGTCCATCGTTCGATCGGTAAAGTAGAACGCTCATCGTCCAACGTTCGATCAACAGATGGCGGGGTAAGAGGTAGATTGACTATAGCAGACAACGCCATCTACCGGATTCGCAGCGAGACTTGGCAACGCTATCTGAGGCTGCTGTCGGTAAATATTGAGCGGGATCGAGCAGCGGGTAAATAGATTGACAACGCCATCTACCGGATTGGCAGATAACGCTATCTGAGGCTGCTGTCGGTAATTGAGCGGGATCGAGCAGCGGGTAAATCGATTAGCAGACAACGCCATCTACCGGCAGCGAGGCTTGGCGACGAAGCTGCTGTCGGTAAATGATGAGCGGGATCGAACAGCGGGTAAATAGATTAGCAGACAACGCCATCTACCGGATTGGCAGATATCGCTATCTGAGGCTGCTGTCGGTAAATATTGAGCGGGATCGAGCAGCGGGTTAATCGATTAGCAGACAACGCCATCTACCGGCAGCGAGACTTGGCGACGCCATCTGAGGCTGCTGTCGGTAAATATTGAGCGGGATCGAGCAGCGGGTAAATAGATTAGCAGACAACGCCATCTACCGGATTGACAGATAACGCTCAATTGAGCGGGATCGAGCAGTGGGTAAATCGATAGACTCTAGCAGTCAACGCCATCTACCGGCACTGTCGGTAAAAGAGGGCTCAGCCCCAGCCTCACCGTCGGTACAAGAGGGATCAGACACAAACCCACCGTTGGTCAAAGAGAAATCTACCTTACCGACCGTCTCAAGGCAGGTCACCGTGGTAAGTGGTCCAGAACCCGCCTCTCTATACTACTAACGGGCGGGCAGCTCCATGGATGGCACCGGGGCCATTCATCCCGCATACAACAAGCGCGGGAGATGCATCGGGATCCGGCAACGTTAACAACCCGGGAAACGCATAGCCGTTGCGTCCGGAGCCTCAGGCAGGAGCGAAGAAAAAGAGAGGGGGGGCGCAACGGGCGTTGGAAAAAATAAAACGAAAGAAGAGAGGAGGATGGAAAATAAAAAAAAAGGAAGCCGAAAGAAAAAGCGAAAATAGAGACGAACAACGATGAAAAGAAGACAGAAGAAGAGGAGAAAGAAGAAAAGAAGATGGAAGAAAAGAAGAAAGGAGAAAAGCAGATCGAAGAAAAGAAGATGGAAGAGAGAAACGAAAACGAAGCGATGAATGAAAATCAGAGGGAGAAGACAAGAACGAGACGAGGAAAACGGAGCAACGAGAAAGCATGCAACGCCGTACAGAATCTTCTGGAGGCACGTGGCAACACCCTCCTCGACGATCCACGAGAATTCCTGTGTGAGGAATCGGACCGTCAAGGGCGAGGGTGGTACAGCAATGTACACCCACGGTGCCCGGAAATTCTCATCGATCTAGCGGGAGTGAAAGCTCTCTCGCTCATTGATAGCGGCAGCGAAGTCAGCTGTATCTCAGAGGAACTTTTCGAACAAGAAAAGATAAGGTTCGAAAAGTTGCCGATCCTCCCCGTAACGTGTGCCAAGGTAGTAGGTGCATTCGGGGGGGAAACAACGAGAATAAAAAAACAGCTCGTCGTCGAAGCTAGCGTACAGGGAATGACCTGGCAATGCCACATGTTCGTTATCCCGAAGTTGCTCCGACCCGCGTTAATCGGTATCGATGGTATGACAAGCCTCGGTATCAAGATTGACACGGAAAAAAGAGAGGTCACCGTTAGAGGAATTCGGGTGGCCATACTCGAAGAAGGAGAATGGAAACAGACCGAGACGAGGAGGAAGGAAAACACAACAAGAAGATGCAACGCGATAGAAACAAGAGATGAAGAAACAAAATACGAGCTTACGGAGAAGGAGTTCGACGAGAAGATGGCGGAGGAAGGAGGGGTCGAGGAAAAATGGCGCCAACAATTCAAGGACGTCGTTTTTCCATGTCGAGAGATTTTCGACAAGAGACCGGGCCGAATGACGGCATACGTGCACAAACTCGAGCGGAAGGACGCAAAGCCTTACTTCCACAGGGCTTACCCAGTACCGCTAGGTCAAAGGGAAAAAGTCCAGGAAGAGCTCGAGCGTATGCTCAGATATGGGGTGATCCAAAAGTCACAAAGTACTTTTATAAACCCATTGATGCCGGTGACGAAGGGCGATGGGAGTGTGCGACTGTGCCTCGACGCCAGGGAATGAAATAAGTACCTGGTGAACAATTACAATAACGCACCTCCGATCGAGGAAATTTTCCAAAAATGCGGAGGAAAAACAGTCTTATTGACTCTTGATCTGACCAGCAGTTTTTGGCAAATTCCGTTACACCCGGAGTCGCGAAAATATACCGCGTTTCAACATAACGGAAAATGTTATGAGTTCACGGTAACACCGTTCGGCCTTAAAACCAGCACCGCCAGTCTCATACGAGCTCTCGACATCGTATTAAAAGGACTTGATTTTGTTATCAACTTCGTCGATGATTTGTTGGTGTTATCAGAGAGCCCGGAGGAACACCTCGGTCACTTAAAAACGTTGTTCGACCGTTTCAAAGAACACAAAATGACACTGAAATTTAAAAAGTCTCATTTCTTTTGCAAAGAAGTTACGTTTCTCGGACACATTCTAAACGTCGAAGGGCTGAAACCAGACCCGGAAAAAATCAAGGCGATCCACGAATACGAGGCTCCGAAAAATATCCGACAATTACGAGGATTTCTGGGCTTAATAAATTTCTATACGAAATTTACCAACCGTCACGCCCACGAGACCGCGCCATTGCTCGAGCTGCTTAGGGAAGGTGTTTGATGGAGATCGGGGGAGGAGGAAGACAAACATTTCAATAAAATAAAAAACTTATTTACGGAAACAGTCATCCTCCGATACCCGGACGCTCGAAAAAAATATTTCCTCGCCACCGACGCAAGTGGATACGCCCTGGGAGCACTGCTGGAGCGAGAAAACGAAGACGGAGAAAAACAAATTGTCGCATGTGCAAGCCGAACATTGAAAGGTGCTGAACTCGGTTACATGACAACCGAAAAGGAACTTCTGGCGATAGTATGGGCCTTAAAGAAATTTCGGACGTACCTGGCCGGCGCAAAAATAAAAGTGGCAACGGACCATAAGGCGCTGACGTTTCTGCGAACGTGTCGTTTTTCATCGGAGAGATTGATGCGATGGGCTCTATCAATACAAGATTACGACCTCGAGATCGATCACATCGAAAGAAAACAGAATATTATCCCTGACACGCTCAGCCGACCGACGGAAGGATCAAGAAGCATCGGAGGTCATCCGAAGGACGTCGTAATAATAGCAACGGCGCTGGCGAAGAAACTATCGAAAACGCTCGTGCAAGCGATAAAAAAGATCAGAAAATTGCAGCTAGCGGACGAAGGTCTAAAAAGCATCATGGAGCAGACTGAAAAGGGCGAAAAAGGGACTAGATATCGACTCTTCAAGGGAATTCTCCAACGCAGATCGAGGGAAAAAGAGTGGAAGAACGTGGCTCCAAAGCAAATTATCGACCAGCTGATCACCGAGTGCCACGAAATGTATGGGCATCTCGGAACAAAAAAATGTTTCCGTATGCTGGACGAAGATTTTGCCCATCCACATCTTTTCAGACGCATCCGGAAAATCCTCGCCTGCTGCGACACGTGTCAACGGAACAAGGTCGCCGTACAAACCAGCCACGCAGCAATGCAGAATATAATTCCGGAGGGACCTAACGATCTGCTCTCCATCGATTTCTACGGGCCGCTACCCACATCGGTGGGCGGGGTGAAACACATCCTCGTGACGATCGACGCATTTTCAAAACACGTCGTGCTATTTCCAATGCGAAAGGCAAACACGGCCACGGTCGTAAAAAGGATTTTTGAAAATTATATCCCGACCTACGGCAAACCGGCACGGATGCAGTTCGATCACGGGACGCAATTCACCTCGAAGAGCGGGCTGAAGAAATTAGAAGAAGCGGGGATAAGAGCGGTTGACTCATCAATCCGACATCCGCAGGGAAACATCGTCGAACGAGTAAATCGAGAGCTCGGACGTTTCTTCCGTACGTTCCTCCACGAGAACCACGGAGGCTGGTACAAGTGGGTGCAAGTGGTGCAAGACTGCATCAATGAAACCCACCACGAAACCACCGAGTATACACCGACGGAGTTACACACAAAGAAAAAGCCGCTCCGACTGTGGAACAAATGGATGGGTTTACCCGAAGAAGAATAGGATGACGAAGAAACATACAAAAATAAAATAAAAATCGCCAGAGAGAGAATCGAAAAGAAAGGCCGTGCCCGGGCCGAATGGTACAACGACGGAAAGAAATTCACGACGTTCGAGGAAGGAGAAATGGTGCTCGTGAAAGCGCTCACTGTCTCCGACCCGGCAAAGCAGATCATCGCGAAATTTTTGCCGCTCCGAGAGGGACCGTATAAAATAAAAAAAATAATCGGTCTGGCCACGTATCTACTCGAAAACCCGGTGACAAAAAAAATCCGTGGCAAATTCCATGCGAATTTGCTGAGCCGGTATTATACCGAAAACATCGAAGGTGACACGATAAGCGAGCTATAAACAGTGGAACGGGGAGAAGGGCCGGCCACGTACCGAGCAATATGCATCGCCCAAGGAACCCATGGATACGCACCAACACAAGCACCACCATCGCCAAGACACCACCAACAAATTGGAGCATCGATAGAAGTGAACCGAAGAGAAGAGGGAAAAATAAGCGCG
Source organism: Sussaba pulchella (assembly GCA_963971145.1). Taxonomy (NCBI): domain Eukaryota; kingdom Metazoa; phylum Arthropoda; class Insecta; order Hymenoptera; family Ichneumonidae; genus Sussaba; species Sussaba pulchella. Next base: position 5,033,357 of record OZ020166.1, read on the forward strand.
AAATAAATTTGCCGAAGAAAAAGATAGATGGCAGAAAAATTGCCGGATGGGGACTTACGCGCAAGCCCCAAATTCCGCAATAGCCAGTAAGCACCCGAGAACACGCGGAAACGGAACTCCTAAATCGGAGATGACGACTCAAAAAAAAAAATCTCATCCCCCACGTCCCAATTATTCACGCCGTGGACTTATAAAAAGAGTGGAAATTAATTCGGTGCCACGATAAAAAGGATAAGATAAAAAAATTAATAAAAAGTAAAAAAAATAAAAAGACACGCTGGGACGTCCGTTTCCCGCGCGATCCGGAGGATCTCGTCATCATTACCGACGACAACGTAGTGGGGTGGTTTCCGGGTACGGAAATCCGCGACGAACAAGAGTCAGTCAAAAACCAGCAAGCCTAGCATCATGAGCTTTCGAAATCGAACCATCGAAAATCTCGTAGGAGTGCAAGAAGACTACAACATCATCGGAGTATCAAGTCCAACAAGGTTCTATATTCACGTTTACGACGAGAGTGGGGTTCGGGATCGGATCATCTCCGGCCTCCAAACAATACCAGACGACGAGGAGCACCGACGACTCGACCCCGAAGAGCTAACGCCCGGGAGAAGCGCCATGTGGAGGGCCGACGGAAGCACATGGTTCCGCATAATAATCGAGGAGGTGCAGGATGACGATTCGGTGTGGGGGTGGTACGGGGACTGGGGCGTCCCCGCAGCTATCCCGAAGAATCAGCTATACCAGCCACCCCAAGCCACCACCCACATCAGCCTACAAGCTGCAGCGGTCGGACTCCACGGCATCCGCCCGCGCGACGGCGAGTGGACGCCGGAGGAGTGCCGAATCGCGGAAGATATTATCCGGGAAGATTGGACCATGTCGGTGTTAACCACGCCGACAAACGCCGACGCCCGCTGGGTCCACAGACGGCCCCGGTTTAATCGATTACCATCGACGAAGTGAGAACGACAGCGGGTATGAAGGAAGCGACGGAGAAGACGACGACGAAGGCTCCATGAGCATCGAGAGTGACGAAGGCGAGGCAATCGGAGACGACGACGAAGGCTCCATGAGCATCGAGAGCAACGAAGGCGGGGAAATCGAGGACGACGACTAAAACACGGAACGATTTTACACAAAAAAAAAAAAAGAAAAAAAAAAGTAGAGCAAATGTGAGCGAGGACAATCTGTGTCTATTTTTTTTTTACGATCTGACATTGTGTTTTTTCTTCTTTCGGCGTGATAATTTTGTCCATAAAACAACGACAATCCACGTTCTTCTTTTTATTTTACACTGTATTTTTTTTATGATTCCTGTAACGACGACAAAGTTCTTTTCCGTTCATCATCAATTACATGTTCTGGACTCAACGACGTCGACTTTGTCGTATGCGATCGGTTCCCCATATGTATCGATCGAAAAAAAAAAAAAAAATAAATAAATAAATAAAAATAAACATTTTTTTCGTCCTGTACTACACCTTGTGCATGCCTCGACCCGAAATCGAGCATTTACAACAAACAAACGAAAGACGAGAGAGAGAGAGAGAGAGAAAGAGAGAGAGAGAGAAAGAAAGAAAAGAAAGAGAGAGAGAAAAAGAGCGAAAGGCGAATTATATCGATTTTCGGTGAAAAGAGTCACCGAAAATGGGGGGGCAATGTGACAAATAATACGTTTGTCACATCGTACCTAAGGTCCGCCGACTCGAGCGCGAGCGGCGAGAGCGCGACAAGAAGAAATAATATTAAAATGTATCGAGCCAAGCACCGTAATAGAATCTGGAGGGGGGGTCTCCCTAAGGCACATTCCTCCTGACATATTATTATTACAAAAATCTTATCACCCAACGGCCTTCAAAAGGCCACGGCCGCCGTCCATAATAACTTCGGAATTATAATATTCCGAAATTATTACCCGCAAAACGAAGAACGATACCTCGGTACCCCAGACGCCCAGCAACACCCAGCGGCCTTGGAGGGCTTACGGCCGAAATCTCCGGCACGTGCCAACGGACGATACACCGAGGGAGGAGGGGACCCCAACCAATGAAAAGACGAGATCGAACGAGCGGAGGCACCCGAAATCATATAAAAAGGGCACGACAAGACCGAAAAAGGATAGTCAATTATTTGTTTCAGACACCTCCGGACCTCCAGCCATCGCCATACCAGCCGCAGAACACAGCCACTTTGAGACAACGTGGAAAAAGGTGGAGTTCGTGAAAGCGACCGAGAAGATAGACGGAGGAGACCGAGAAATCCAAAGAGGAGGAAACCACTCAAGCCGGCAGCAGTTCATGTTGGAAATCGAAAAGATTCCAAGTAACCTCCTCTCTGCTAAATCTGTTGCAGCATAAAACATTCCGGGGAGGCGCCGCATAAGCGCAAGCAAGGGCATCAATTATAAATCCATCTCCGGCCGAGCGAGAAGCGCACCCCTGCTTCTAACGGGATCCGCTGACGGATCGATACTGACGGATCTGCAACCAGAGCGCCGCGAGAACCCGATCAGCCGTAGCCAGGGCGCACGGAGGGGGTACAGCGAGCACCGAGGTATCGACCATCGATCGAGCGTCGAGCGGCAGGAGAGGGGCTACCTCTATCGCCGTTGCAAGCACCAGCGCGCCAGCTTCGTAGCCCCGCAGGGTGAAGAGGAACGTCGCATCGAGAACAACAACACCCCGTCCCACCCCACGTCCCCCACAATTTGAAGAGCGAAGCGACAGGTGTATGTAGGGGAAGCGATAGAACCCAGATCATATACAAACGGCGGCGAAATAAAAACGATTTTACCCATTTTCTCGTGTTACTAATTTTTTTGCGTACTCTTGGCCCGTATTAATTATTGTAACAAATATCTACCGTTACAGTACGGGAAATCAATCGATAAAAAAAAGTTATTGGAAACACCGCTTAGATCCGTTAGATCCGCCCCTGTTTGGAAACACCGCTTAGATCCGGTAGATTCGCCCCTGTCGTCAAAGCCGACGACTCGACATCGGAATGAAGTTAGGCTATGGAGAACGGTGCGAGTATTGCCTAGCCAATCAGCGGGCTCGCTGGAGCTCTACTGTGGCCAGCATCAATATGGAAATTTCGAAAAAACGCGTTTTTTCAACATCTATTATCTTTACGAGTTCACATCCGATCATAAATATTATGATTCAGAAACTATCTGTGTGGTCAACGGAACCGATGTGCAAATATTCGTTTGTAGGAGATTAGTCGTTTGAGCGAACATTCGTGAACTAGGAATCGCTGTTTCGCGGGAACACGACGAAACACATAACTCCCGTTTTCAGCCGGGGGTTAATAAAAAGGGCACGCCAAGACCGGAAGGGGATAGTCAATTATTTGTTTCAGAAACCTCCGGACCTCCAGCCATCGCCGTACCAGCCACAGAGAGCAGCCACCGAGCCAGCAAGGGAAAAGGTGGAGTCCGATCGAACAGTCAGAAGGACAGACGGAGGAAACCGCAAGACCCGGAGCGGAAGGAGATCACTCGAGGCGTCATCACTCTATGTTGGAAATCAAAAAGATTCCAAGTTCCCTCCTCTCTGCTAAATCTGTTACAGCATAAAGACATTCCGGGGAGGCGCCTCACAAGCGCGAGCAAGGGCATAGATCATCAATCCATCTCCGGCCGAGCGAGAAGCGCACCCCTGCTTCTAACGGGATCCGCTGACGGATCGTTACTGACGGATCTGCAACCAGAGCACCGCGAGAACCCGATCAGCCGTAGCCAGGGCGCACGAAGGGGGTACAGCGAGCACCGAGGTGTCGACCATCGATCGAGCGTCTAACGGCAGGAGAGGGGCTGCCCCTATCGCCGTTGCAAGCACCAGCGCGCCAGCTTCGCGGCCCCGCGGGGTGAAGAGGAACGTCGCGTCGAGAAAAACACCGCCCGTCCCACCCTACGTCCCCCACAATTTAAAGAGCGAAGCGACAGGTGCATGTAGGGGAAGCGAAATAACCCAAATTGTATACACGGCGGCGAAATAAAAACGATTTTACCTTTTTTCTCGTGTCACTAATCTTCTTGCGTACTCTTGGCCCGAATTAATTACTGTGACGTAATATCTACCGTTACATTTGGCGCCCAACGTGGGACCTTGAGTACAAGGAAAAATACCGAGAAATAGGAAATAAAATCAAAAATGCCGTTTAAATCTCGCTTCGCTCGAAGACTGTCAGAGGGAGATGCGTTATCCGGGGAGCTGGATGACAGCACCGGTGATGCGTCGTTAAGGCGGGAATCGACAACGGCGGATGCTCTTTTACAGAACCTGAGAGGTCATCCGCGGAGGACTTTCCACAACCTGTCCAACGTCGGAGAAACGAGCCAGGAAGACTCGGTGATAGAGGGAAATGCGACGGCGACGCCGACGACACCGTCACTAGAATCTCGGATGGACCAAATGATGGCAACCCTCCAAGGATTCCGGGAGGAGTACCGGTCAGGAGAAGGACGGACCGTGGCTCTAGAGGATCGGCTACAAACCGAGAGTGCGGAACGCGTCGCCGGGTTAGAAAAAGAAAGGAAAACCTGCCAGACGCAGGCAGCGACGCTGCGCGACAATTTCGTCCAACACGGGGACTCGGTAGCAGTAAAAGAAAGAGAAAAAACGGACAGAATAGTTACGGAGGCGACGAATCAAATCCAAAAAGAACAGGAGGCGATAAACAACACCCCAATCCAACAAATAGGGGAGACGGAGACTGGGACGGAGAGGCTACGGAGACTCGTCGAGGAAGCGCGTGAGAAAAGCAGGGAAAATCGGGCGACGATAGAAAATTATGACGTTCGCATCCAGAAGCTGGGGCAAAGGCCAGCAACAGCTAACGACACGACGGCCTTTGGACTAACTTTCGGTAATGCAACTGGCGTCGCGCGGATACAGACGGTGAAACAAAAGACACCGGTATTCCGCGCGGACGGGAAGCAAAGACCGATGGCTTTTCCCACGACTTCGAGGCCTACTGCACGGGTACCGGGGTGGAGGTAAAAAGCATCTTACCGGAAGCCCTGAAAGGTACAGCAGAGGACTGGTGGCACCTCATCCACGACGAGGTACACGATCTCGACTCGTTCAAAGAACTTTTCATTTCCCGATACTGGACGCGAGAAATGCAAAACAAAGTTCGGAGAAATTTGGAACTCGGGTACTACCGCGCGGATGAGCAGCACCGCACACGAGCCGAGTATGCAGCTCCGATGCTCGGTAATGCTAGGGATCTTGCTGACAAACGTACGGACGAAGAAATCATCCAATGCTTGGCGAAGCATTTCGACGATGAAATTCTATGCGCGGTTAGGATCCGACAGATTCGGACTGTGCGAGAATTTTTAGAATTGCTCGAGGGCATCGATCCCTCCGGTCCAGTAAACCATCGGAGACGAGAAAACCGTCCGTACGGACGTCCAAGTTTCCCAGCTACGCACCGAGAGAGGAGGGACGATGGACCGCTGCAACAGGGACCAAGATGGCGACCACCGGAGCAAAAGCCTCACCGTAAAGGAGGATTCCAGCCTCCGAGATAGCAAGGGCAGACCATGCAGCAGCCAACAATGCCAACTCCTCGACAACAACCGATGGAGTGGCAAACCCCGACTGTACCGCCGGTCCAGGCGATGCAGATGAACGGGGGGGCTGCACCTTGGATGGCACCGGGGCCATTCATCCCACAAACAACGAGCGCGGGAAATACATCGGGATCCTGCAACAGCAACAACTCAGGAAACGCGTAGCCGTTGCGTCCGGAGCCTCAGGAAGAAAAGAAGAGAGCGAGAGGGGGGGCGCAACGGGCGTTGTGAAAGATAAGGAGAAAGAAGAGAGGAGGATGAAAGATAAAAAAGAGAGGAAGCCGAAAGAAGAAGCGAAAATAGAGACGAACAACGACGAAAAGAAGACAAAAGAAGAGAAGAAAGAAGCGAAGAAGACGGAAGAGAAGAAGAAAGAAGAAAAGAAGATCAAAGAAAAGAAGATGGAAGAGAGAAACGAAAACGAAGCAAAGAAAGAAGATCAGAGAGGGAAGACGAAAACGAGACGAGTTAAACGGAGCAACGAGAAAGCATGCAACGCCGTACAGAATCTTCCGGAGGCGCGTGTCAACACCCTCCTCGACGACCCACGAGAATTCCTACGTGAGGAATCGGAGCGTCAAGGGCGAGGGTGGTACAGCAATGTACATCCACGAAGCCCGGAAATTCTAATCGATCTAGCGGGAGTAAAAGCTCTCTCGCTCACCGATAGCGGCAGCGAAGTCAGCGGTATCTCAGAGGAACTTTTCGAGAAAGAAAAGATAAGGTTCGAAAAGTTGCCGATCCTCCCCGTAACGTGTGCCAAGGTAGTGGGTGCATTCGGGGGGGAAACAACGAGAATAAAAAAACAGCTCGTCGTCGAAGCTAGCGTACAGGGGATGACCGGGCTATGTCACATGCTCGTTATCCCGAAGTTGCTCCGACCCGTATTAATCGGGATCGATGGTATGACAAGCCTCGGTATAAAGATTGACGCGGAAAAAAGAGAGGTCACCGTTAGAGTAATAAGGGTGGCCATACTCGAAGAAGGAGAATGGAAACAGACCGAGACGGGGAAGAAAGAAAACACAACAAGAAGATGTAACGCGATCGAGGGAAGAGATGAAGACGGAAAATGCGAACTTACGGAGAAAGAGTTCGACGACAAGATGGCGGAGAAAGGAGGGGTCGAGGAAAAATGGCGTCAACAGTTCAAGGACGTCGTTTTTCCATGTCGAGAGATATTCGACAAAAGACCGGGCCGGATGACGGCATACGTGCACAAACTCGAGCTGAAGGACGCAAAGCCTTACTTCCACAGGGCTTACCCGGTACTGCTAGGGCAAAGGGAAAAAGTCCAGGAAGACCTCGAGCGTATGCTCAGTTATGGGGTGATACAAAAGTCACAAAGTACTTTTATCAACCCATTGATGCCGGGGACGATGGGAGTGTGCGACTGTGCCTCGAGGCCCGGGAATTAAATAAGTACCTGGTGAACGATTACAATAACGCACCTCCGATCGAGGAAATTTTCCAAAAATGCGGAGGAAAAACAGTCTTATCGACTCTTGATCTGACAAGCAGTTTTTGGCAAATTCCGTTACACCCGGAGTCGCGAAAATACACCGCGTTTTAACATAACGGAAAATGTTATGAGTTCACGGTAACACCGTTTGGCCTTAAAACCAGCACCGCCAGTCTCATACGAGCCCTCGACATCGTATTAAAAGGACTCGATTTTGATATCGACTTCGTCGATGATCTGTTGGTGTTATCAGACACCTGAAAACGTTATTTGACCGTTTCAAAAAACACAAAATGACACTGAAATTTAAAAAGTCTTATTTCTTTTGCAAAGAAGTTACGTTTCTCGGACACATTCTGAACGTCGAAGGACTGAAACCAGACCCGGAAAAAATCAAGGCGATCCACAAATACGAGGCTCCGAAAAATATCCGACAATTACGAGAATTTCTGGGCTTGATCAATTTCTATACGAAATTTACCAACCGTCACGCCCACGAGACCGCGCCATTGCTCGAGCTGTTGAGGAAAGGTGTTCGATGGAGATGGGGAAAGGAGGAAGACAAACATTTCAAAAAAATAAAGGACTTATTTACGGAAACAGTCATCCTCCGATATCCGGACGCTCGAAAAAAATATTTCCTCGCCACCGACGCAAGTGGATACGCCCTGGGAGGACTGCTTGAGCAAGAGAACGAAGACGGAGAAAAACAGATCGTCGCATGTGCAAGCCGAACATTGAAAGGTGCGCAACTCAGTTACATGACTACCGAAAAGGAACTTCTAGCGGTGGTATGGGCCTTAAAGAAATTTCGGACGTACCTGGCAGGCGCAAAAATGTAAGTGGCAACGGGTCATAAGGCGCTGACTTTCCTGCTAACGTGTCGTTTTTCATCGGAGAGATTGATGCGATGGGCTATATCAATACAAGATTACGACATCGAGATCGATCACATCGAGGGAAAACAGAATATTATTCTTGACACGCTCAGCCGACCGGCGGAAGGATCGAGAAGCATCGGAGGTCAACCGAAGGACGTCGTCATAATAGCAACGGCGCTGGCGAAGAAACCATCGAAGACGCTCGTACAAGTAATAAAAAATATTCGGAAATTGCAACGAGCGGACGAAGGTTTAAAAAGCATCATGGAGCAAACCGAAAAGGGCGAGAAAGGGACAAGATACCGACTTTTCAAGGGAATTCTTCAACGGAAATCGAGGGAAAAAGAGTGGAAGAGTGTGACTCCGAAACAAATCATAGATCAGCTGATCACTGAGTGCCACGAGATGTACGGGCATCTCGGAACAAAAAAATGTTTTCGGATGCTCGACGAAGGTTTCGCTCACCCACATCTTTTCCGAAGGATCCGGAAAATCCTCGCATGCTGCGACACGTGTCAACGAAACAAGGTCGCCGTACGAACAAGCCACGCAGAGACGCAAAATATAATTCCGGACGGACCCAACGATCTGCTCTCTATCGATTTCTACGGACCGCTACCCACATCGGTGGGCGGGGTGAAACACATCCTCGTGACGATCGACGCATTTACAAAACACGTCGTGCTATTTCCAATGCGAAAGGCAAACACGGCCACGGTCGTAAAAAGGATTTTTGAAAATTACATCCCGACCTACGGCAAACCGGCACGGATGCAGTTCGATCACGAGACGCAATTCACCTCGAAGAGCTGGCTGAAGAGATTAGAAGAAGCGGGGATAAGAGCGGTTGACTCATCGATACGGCACCCGCAAGGAAATATCGTCGAACGGGTAAACCGAGAGCTCGGACGCTTTTTCCGTACGTTCCTCCACGAGAACCACGGAGGCTGGTACAAGTGGGTGCAAGTGGTGCAAGACTGCATCAACGAAACCCACCACGAAACCACCGAATATACACCGACGGAGTTACACACAAAGAAAAAGCCGCTCCGACTGTGGAACAAATGGATGGGCTTACTCGAAGAAGAACAAGATGACGAAGAAACGTACAAAAAAAAAATAAAAATCGCCACAGAAAGAATAGAAAAGAAAGGCCGTGCCCGGGCAGAACGGTATAACGAAGGAAAGAAATTCACGACGTTCGAGGAAGGAGAAATGGTGCTCGTGAAAGCGCTCACTGTCTCCGACCCGACAAATCAAATAATCGCGAAATTCTTACCGCTCCGAGAGGGACCGTATAGAATAAAAAAATAATCGGTCTGGCCACGTATCTACTCGAAGACCCGGTGGCAAAAAAAATCCGTGGCAAGTTCCATGCGAACTTGCTGAGCCGGTATTATACCGAAAACATCGAAGGTGACACGATAAGCGAGCTATAAACAGTGAGACGGGGAGAAGGGCCGGCCACGTACCGAACAACATGCATCGTCCCAGGAGCTCATGGATACGAACAAATACAAGCACCACTATTGCCAAGACACCACCAACAAATTGGAGCACCGACAAGAAGCGAACCCAAGGGGGGAGGTGGATTAAGCGCGAAATAAATTTGCCGATAAAGGAAGATAGGTGGCAGAAAAATTGCCAGATGAGGACTTACGCGCAAGTCCCAAATTCCGCAACAGCCAGTAAGCACCCGAGAACACGCGGGAACGGAACCCCCAAATCGGATATGACGACAAAAAAAAAGATCTCAGCCCCCACATTCCAATTATTTACGCCGTCGACCTAAAAAAAAAAGTGGAAATTAATTCGGTGCCACGATAAAAAGGATAAAATAAAAAAATTAATAAATAGTGAAAAAAATAAAATAACACGTTGGGACGTCCGTTTCCCGCGCGATCCAGAGGGTTTCATCATCCTCACCGACGATAATATAGTGGGGTGGTTTCCGGGAACCGGAGCCGCCGAAAATAATTATCAGTAACAAGCAACGCACCGTCCGAGAAACATGGCCTTTCGAAACCGAACAACAACAAGTCTTACCGGGGTACAGGAGGACTACATCATCGTAGGGTTCTCCAACCCCACACGTTTTTACATGCATGTGCACGACGAAAGTGGCATCCGGGATCGGGTTATATCCCGGATGCAAACAATCCCAAAGAAAACGGAGCTCGTACCACTAGAACCGGAGGAAGCCACGTCGGGTCGGTGCGCCATGTGGCGAACCGATCAAACGACGTGGTTCCGGATAATCGTCGAGGAACAGGCTGGGGAAGACGAGGTGTGGGGGTGGTTTGGAGACTGGGGGGTCACCTCGGTTATCCGGACCGACCAACTTTTCAAACCACCCGCCCACCTAAACAATATATCGTTACAAGCGGTGGCCGTCGGCTTATACGGTATCAGACCCCGCCAAGGAGAATGGACCCCGGAAGAAAACCTCGTGGCGGAGGACATTTTCCGGCAAAACGGCTGGAAGATGTCCATCCTAACAACACCCACCCACGCCGACGCGAGGTGGGTCCATCTCTGGCGGAAAGATGCCGACGGCACGATAATCACTGCAACCGAAGGATTAATCGCAGCGGGATGCGCAGCACGGGGCAACTCACCCCGCGAATTCGAATGGGGCCCGGACGGCCCCGGATACCTCGATCGACATGTGAGAACAGGAGACGACAGCGGGTACGAGGGGAGCGACACAGAAGACGAGATCGAGGACGAAGGGCACATCGACGACGAAGACGGAATCGAAGACCACGACGGGATAAACAACGAAGACGACACCGACGACGAAGACATCGACATGAGAGACGCCGTGTAACCAAAAAAAAAAAAAAAAAACGTTTGACATATACATAGACATTAGGAGCAATGTGCGCGAAAATCAATTCACGCCAGTGGACAGTGGACTCTTTCGATTGAACGCATAATTGTGAACCAACAAAGTTTTTCTAATATCGGTTCATCGCGACGTTTACGACGTTCTCCCTGTTTCTCGCGGCGAAACGCACGAAATGTGATCTACGAAAATCTATCTTTTATCTCACATTGTATTCTTTTTTTTTGTGTGTTTTGTCCATGAAACGACTACACGATCTCCTTTTTCTTTTATAATAAGTTTATCGCTGGACGACGTTTTTTTTTTGTTTGGTTAGACTCGGAATGATCGACGACAAAATAAATAAAAAAATTTTAAAAAAATTTTCCCTGTCTCCCACACATCTGTCTACACATTGTGCATGCCTCCACCCGCATTCGAGCATTTACACATTAACAAACAGAAAGAACGAACGAACGAAAGGCGAGAAAGAGAGAGAGAGAGAAAGAGAGAGAGAAAAGAGAGAGAGAGAAAAAGAGCGAAAGGCGAAGTATATCGATTTTCGGTGAAGAGTCACCGAAAATGGGGGGGGGGGGGCAATGTGGCAAATAATACGTTTGTCACATCGTACCTAAGGCCCGCGGACTCGAGCGCGAGCGGCGAGAGCGCACCGAAGAGAAACAATATTAAAATGTAGCGATAACCAAGCACCGTAATAGAACCTTGAGGGAGGGTCTCCCTAAGCCGCATTCCTCCTGAAATATTATTATTACGAAAATCATATCACCCAACGGCCTTCAGAAGACCACGGCCGCCGTCCATAATAATTCCGGAATTATAATATTTCGAAATTATTCCCCGCAATACCGAGAACGATACCTCGGTACACCAGACAACCAGCAACACCCAGCGGCCTTGGAGGGCCTACGGTCAAAATCTCAGGCACGTGCCAACGGACGAGACACCGGTGGAGGAGGGGACTCCAACCAATGAAAAGACGAGATCGAACGAGCGGAGGCACCCGAAATCATATAAAAAGGGCACGCCAAGACCGGAAGGGGATAGTCAACTATTTGTTTCAGAAACCTCCGGACCTCCAGCCATCGCCGTACCAGCCACAGAGAGCAGCCACCGAGCCAGCTAGGAAAAAGGTGGAGTCCGAGCGAACAGTCAGAAGGACAGACGGAGGAAACCGCAAGACCCGGAGCGGAAGGAGATCACTCGAGGCGTCATCACTCTATGTTGGAAATCGAAAAGATTCCAAGTTCCCTCCTCTCTGCTAAATCTGTTACAGCATAAAGACATTCCGGGGAGGCGCCTCATAAGCGCGAGCAAGGGCATCGATCATCAATCCATCTCCGGCCGAGCGAGAAGCGCACCCCTGCTTCTAACGGGATCCGCTGACGGATCGATACTGACGGATCTGCAACCAGAGCACCGCGAGAACCCGATCAGCCGTAGCCAGGGCGCACGGAGGGGGTACAGCGAGCACCGAGGTATCGACCATCGATCGAGCGTCTAACGGCAGGAGAGGGGCTACCCCTATCGCCGTTGCAAGCACCAGCGCGCCAGCTTCGCGGCCCCGCGGGGTGAAGAGGAACGTCGCGTCGAGAAAAACACCGCCCGTCCCACCCCACGTCCCCCACAATTTAAAGAGCGAAACGACAGGTGCATGTAGGGGAAGCGAGATAACCCAAATTGTATACACGGCGGCGAAATAAAAACGATTTTACCTTTTTTCTCGTGTCACTAATTTTCTTGCGTACTCTTGGCCCGAATTAATTACTATGACGTAATATCTACCGTTACAATATTTCATTAATATCCAGCAAAGTTTGCTCGCGAAAATCGGTTTTTTATTTGTTAATTTTTCAAAAACTACCCTTAGCTCTGTAGGGGTGGTTCTGATATTCTTGAAAATTTTGTTTTTAACGAGTTCATAAAGGGTTCATAAATATAGGACCATTCAAATAGAGTTTGGACGGCATGATCTAAAAGTTCGCGATCGTTTAACATAACGGTGGCACCCTCACGTTGCAATTCCGATTTTCTCGAAAACGGGATTGGTTTAAAAATTTATTTTAGCGTATATGTAAAGTTCATAAATAGTTCATTAATACTCGGCAAAGTTTGCTTGCGAAAATCGATTTTTCTTTTTTCAATATTCCAAAAACTACCCTCATCTTGGAAGGGGTGGTTCCGTTTCAATTGGATTGCTTGAATCTGATGAGTTTATAAATAGTTTATAAATATTCAGCAAAGTTTGCTCGCGAAAACTGATTTTTTATCCTCCAATATTTTAAAAACCACCCTCATCATGGTAGGGGTTGTTCCTATATTTTTGAACCTTTTGCATCTGAAGAGCTTATAAATAGTTCATAAATATCCAACAAATAGTGCTTGTGAAAATTAATTTTTCATTTTTCAATATTTTAAAAACTACCCTCATCTTGGCAGGGGTTGTTCCGATCGAATTCTCACTTTCGTATTCGAAAAGTTCATAAATATAGAACTATTCAAACGCGTTTCCGATCAAAAGATTAGGAAGTTAGCGCTAGCTTAACATAAAGCTGGCACCCCCACGTTGGAATTTGGATTTTCTCGGAAACGGGAAGGGTCTAAAATTTAATTTTAGCGGGGTTGAAGAGTTCATAAGAAGTTGATTATTTTTGGTTCAAGAGAAAAAAATCCGGCTTGGTGGGGGTGCCACCTTTATACACCTGCCTCTCGTGCTCGTCGTATTCTGTAAAAATAGCCCCGGTGTTATCCATGCCCCCCCCCCCCCCCCCCCCATTCATCTGCATCGCCTGGATCGGGGGCGGAATCGGAGGTTGCCGGCCCATGGGTATTTGTCTTGGATCTGGTGTCGGCGACGGCTGCTTCGGTGGCCCCTGCCATTTCTGTGGCTGCTGTATGTCGTTTGGGAAGGTCCTACGATCGTCGCGCTCCGGCAGTCTCCATCTTGGATCCCTTGGTGGCGGACGGTCGTCCCTTCTTTCTCTATTCGCGGCGTGGAGATTCGGACGCCCGTTCGATCGATTTTGACGTCGATGTTGGTTGACTGGACCCGCGAGTGCAATGCTTTCGAGCATGTCGAGAAAGTCTCGCAGCGTCCGGATCCGCCGGATCCGGACATCGCATAACATGTCCTAGTCAAAATGCTTCGCCAAGCACTGAATAATCTCTTCGTCTGTGCGTCTTTCCGTTAGGTCCCGTGCATTGCCGAGCATTAATGCTGCATACTCCGCCCGCGTTCGATGTTGCTCATCTGCACGGTAAAATCCGAATTCGAAATTCCGCCGTACCTTACTCTGCATTTCTCTGATCCAATACCGGGACACGAATAACTCCTTGAACGACTCCATATTGTGCACCTCGTCCCTGATGAGGTGCCCCAGTCCTCTTGTTATGCTCGTGTTGCAGAACGAGCCCCCAATTGCTGTGATGGTGTGGTGTTTTTTTTTCTTCTCTTTTTTTTCTCTTGTATTTTCTGTTTGGTTTTTTTTTGTATTTTTCGTTCTTTTTTAATATTTGTCTTTCTTTTCTCATTTATCTATTATTTTTTCATTTATTTTTGTTTTTATTTTTATTTTAGCTCATTTCGCTTTTGAAAAGTAAATTTGCGTCAAGGATCTATAGGGTAAGGCGGGTCTTGATAGGCCAGTTGGTCCGTGGTGCTATTGTTGACCGCAGTCAATATCGTCGGGCGGCGGTGGACCGGATCAGC
>OZ020166.1:5052840-5144238 GCA_963971145.1 Sussaba pulchella
CGCTTCCGATGGGCCTCCACGGGATTTTATGCTATAACAGATTAGCAGAAAAGGAGGGAACTTGGAATCTTTGCGATTTTCAACATAGACTGATGAATCCTCGGGTGATTTTTTTCCTCCTTTGGTCTCGCGGCTTCCTCCGTCTATCTTTTCGACTGCTCTCTTGGACTCCACCCTTGTCCTTGCTGTTTCGATGGCGGTTCTCTGCTGCTGGGTCGATGATGGCTGGAGCTCCGTGGTTACTGTAACAGAGAAAATAACTGTCCTCCTGGTTCTTGGGTGGCTCCTTTTATACGAATTCGGGTGCCTTCGACTGTCCGATTTCGTCCTTTGATTGGTCGGAGTCCCCTTCTTCGCCGGTGTCCTGTCCGTTGCCGAGCGCCGGGGTTTCGGGCCGTTGGCCCTCCAAGGCCGCTGGGGTGTTGTTGATTGTACCGGTAACGTTTCGCATGTTTTACACAGGAAATAATTCCGAATTATTATATTACTACTCCGGAATTATTAAGAGCGTTGGCCCAACGTATTATTTGTCACATTCCTTCGTTTCCGTTATTCTATTCTATTTATCGATATTTTCGGTTAATCGCGGAGCTGACCGCGGTGGCCATAAGGCTGTTGGAACGGTATGTAGCGTTATACGTTACAATATAGAAATTAATTTCTTGATACAAATAATTCGTATCAAACAAAAAGTATTGTTCAAAATAGAAATGTTAAGAACAAATTTGAATTGATGTGAAAAATCACAGCAGTACTCGGCGAGTTAACATGTTACGGATACTAATCAATGATAAAACGTCCTATTGTATTTCGTAGAACTATACAAACTATATATTTACATTACTATTTAATAATAAAATATCTTCCTTGACTTAGTAAATAAACGATGGTCGTTCGTTTGAACTCCGTGAGAGATCGCGCCAGTGTCGCTCATTGCGAAGAGAGAGAGAGAACGACTGAGCGAACGTTCTGCTTGGTCTCAAAAGTTGAATAGTGTTAGGAAATATATTATAACTGATGTAAGTAATTCATTTATATCAAGTCGATACAAATTCCATAGTTTTATATCTACATTACTGTTTAATAAAAACGTTTCTGCCTTGACTTTGAAAAAAACTCGCCAAGTACTGCTGTGATTTTTCACATCAATTCAAATTTATTCTTAACATTTCTATTTTGAACAATAATTTTTTTTAATACGAATGATTTCTATTAAATAATTCTTTTCTATATTAATATGTCCTTGTTGTGAATACATGCGCTCCATGTTTCCAGTTGATCTCGCAACTTTTTGCATGGGTTGGAGCGGGCTCGCGTAAATGTACTTGTCTCGATTTTTTTACACATTGTGTTTTTGTGGGGATATTGATATTATATTATATTTATTATCTCATTCGCAGAACAGAATTCAAGTTATAAGGAAGAAAGTCCTCCAATCAATGATTCGTGTCGCTTGCGTATCATTCGACGAATGAAGTCCCATTTTGATACCTGCGTAAGACTTCATTTTCCATGCATGATGTTTTTTCTTCATGAGTAATGGAATGAGTAGGACGTTCAGCGGTTTGGGAGTTTGTTTTTGGCTACTCCATTGGTGAATAGAAATTTAGTCGCTTCCCTGGGCCTCCGCAGCCTTCCAGGGTTCCTCCCCTGGGAAGACCTTTTATGAGATATTTTGTTGTACCGTACGTCACATTCGATTAATGGAATTTCAATTGTGCCCATATGTTACACTATCTACAATATATGATTTTGTATCTTGTGTCCTATTCAATTTTCTGTCATTTTCAGAATAGAATTCAAGTTATAAAGATGAAAGACCTTCAGTCAATGATTTGTGTCGCTTGCGTATCATTGGATGAATGGAATTCCAATTTGATACCTGCGTAAAACTTTATTTTCTATGAATAATTTTTTGCTTCGTACACCATTTGATGAATGGAGTTTCGATTTGTTACCTGCGTTGAATTCATTTCCGATCAATAATTTTGTTGCATCACGTACTTCCCAATGACTAAAATAACTTCATATTACAACTTTAGTCATAATATGATTTGTGATGCGCAGTGCTATCAGATGAATGAAGTTTTCAGTTTTTACAAATTCTATAGTTGATTCGACATATAATTTTATTTTCGGTTACATACTTTAACGATTGGAAATTATTCCAGGTTCCTTGAGAATACACTGATCACAGATCCATTTAATTTCATTCTGCTTTTTATCAATTTCACTAGACATAAATAGTCGTCCACCTTGAGCTACATTATCGAAAAACTTCTTACTTATCGACATCGAAAAAAAAATTATATTTTCATTTGTATTTTTTTTTTTTTTTTAAGCTTATATTGTCAGTTATAATATGTGTATCATTTGTAATAGCCATTTCTTTTTGGTTATTAACTGGTTAACGACAACGAACTGTCACATTTACTTGACGTTATTTCGGTATGTATTCACTATCTCTATCTTCATGTCACAGCTGGTTTCGTATTGAAGGTTGACTGATTATCAGTAAACGTCATCACTAGCGGTGCTCAATACGGTAGAAAAATTGCGTCTGATCTGACAAGCTGACAGACGCTACGACTACTAAAAAGTCTGCGACAGCTCTGAAATCGATTTTGGTAAAAAACGTCGGAAACACGATTTTAATCATGAACATAATTAGATATCTCCCGCATAACAGCACCTACAGCATTGGTGTTGGTCCCAATCGGAATATAATTTTGTTTCGCTTTTAACTGCAATCAAACATTTAGGAATAGGGCTCTAAATTCAAAAAAATAGTAAAAAGTTGGGTTAATGTTCAAGAGGTTTGAAGAATAAGATACTGCAGTAGCGTCTCGAGAGGCGGTCGGTATGTTAGAAACCGGTATGGTGGTAAATGTACTTGACTCGAGACGCTACCGCGTCTCTTGATAACAATCTTTAGCATTTCTTGGCAAGCTCTTCTTCTCAAATTCCATATCATCTGCGTTAAACCCAAGCAGATTTATCGGACCTTAACATACTTGAATTGAAAGAGGCCTTTGTAAAGATCTTGACCGTGATGAAATATGGCACTCGTAACTTCATATTTTTGAGCGCCAACGGTAATGTGTTACGTACCACCGAGTGTGGTACGTGGGTGTAGCGGTGTTGTTATGTTATTTAAATCTATGGGTCGCTGCCACCAGCTGCGCAGAAGGCGCAGCAAAAACAAGGAAGAGAGATTATTAGGATTAAATCAAAAGGAGGGTAGTGTGGAAAAGGGAAAAAGGAGAGTGGGGCTGCCGCGTCCCGTACGGGCCCGCACCGCCCGACAGGGAGACGAATGAACCCAAATCAACGAAATTAGTTAATTTTGAAAATTTGATTAATATTTATTTATAAAGAAAGCAGTATTTCTTGTTACAGTAAGTACCGCACACACGCGTGTTCGGACGGTACTCCGTCGAGAAAACTTATTTGCCCGCAGGCGTCTATAACTTACACGGGGTGCCGTCGGAACCTCGCTCGCAAGCTGATGGTTGCCGACGGATCGCGCTCGAACTCCCGGAGACGGAGGCGGCTCGCAGGCCGCGTTGCGATGGGGTCGAGCACTCGATCTTAAGGCTACACTTAAAGTCACTAAAAAAATGTTTGATTCACGAACTCGATATTTAGAAAAGGTTATTACACATCACTGATTTTTAGCAAGGGTTGTGAAAGTTCACTTAGATTTAATAATAGTTATCAAAGTTCGCTTTTATGGGAAAGCTATTAAAGTTCACTGTTTAAGTAAAGGTCCGGTTCGCGCTACTCTCACGAGACCGGTAATTAGCGACACGTTGTTCTCTCGCGCACTGTTTAGCAAAGCTTTTAACTTTAAGTTGTATTCTCACGTTACTCCCGTGGAATACGTGTTACGAACTTCGTGAAATCTCGTTACTCCCGGATTCGCGTCGTTCGGAGACTTGTTTTAGACTGATCTTGATTTCGTGACGACTCGCCCTCATCGGTCACACGTGATCAAGGAGGGGTGGATCGTACGATTAATTTTTTCCACGGCTCGGCATTGCATTGCGCCAATTCGACGGCACCAGGGTGACCGCTAAAAACGCATAATTAGCGGAAACACACGTGCCGTCGCGAAGCGCGATTCCGATCGTTTTTCGCCGTCGTTGCATCCGGTCGTACATCCGCGGAACGTTCGCCCGGATACAACAAATGATTGCAGTAGGTACAGCTTTGATGCCGCAATTTGTTTTCGATACCTGTCGAGTATCTGACTTTGCGCAGGCTAATATGAGCTGTACATCAATGACAATTTTACTAACTGTTGATACACTATTCTTAGTAACTCTATTTTCGATGCCGCATTGATCACACTGTCCTTTAATATGGTTCCATGATGACAGGCTATGATCAATTATCTCCTGTAAGGTTACACCTCTTGTTGTTGTTTGTGGTATCGTTAGAAGCAGTATATGATTCGACTGTTCTTCAATCGTTGACACGTATTGATATCCTCGACATAGTATCTTCGCTGTTAATTTCTGTTCAACTAAATTTTTCATCACACCCGATTTTGCACATAAGGCCATAAAAAATTCTAGTACATGCTGTTGTTTCTTTTCGATGAACTGCGCACCCACAAACTCCCCTACGGCGTCTAAATAAATCAAGGTCGTCCCATACATCTACGAAAAAGTTCTACTAATGCTTTTTCTTGATCTTGAGTACCATTACCATTTAAAAGTTCTTCTCTGATAGCTTGACAGTTCAATACACATTGCATAGCGGCATTGGCTTTACACGACATGACATCGATATTTAGGAATCCATTGACATGCATTCCATAGAATTTTT
The DNA here is from genome assembly GCA_963971145.1 of Sussaba pulchella. Lineage (NCBI taxonomy): Eukaryota > Metazoa > Arthropoda > Insecta > Hymenoptera > Ichneumonidae > Sussaba > Sussaba pulchella. The sequence continues at coordinate 5,057,674 of OZ020166.1, forward strand.
CCGTGGCTGCTGACATTTCACTACTTGCTTATGAATTGCCCAAGCAAAATCTGGAAATTTCGATCCACGATGATTTCAAAATTTGATTGGCGCGTGGTCTGGGCGATAAAGCCGCCTTAAGCGATTATATTCTAACACCGATCCTTCACTAGCATTTACAGAATAAGAATCATTGTTAATTAGGTGCAATTCCTTTAGAGACGTGACGCGTGAGGGGGCAACGTAGACTTGACCGCAAGGAAATATCGAATTTCCAGCATCAATCACAACATGAGTTAAGCTCAATCCTCAGCTCTTATGGATTGTAAGGCCATAGCTTAAACATAAGGGAAACTGCTTACGAATAACATAGTCCTCATCCATTATTTGGAATTTCCCTCTTACACATTCAATTTCATATCCTAATCCCGTCGTCCAAACAATTTTGACCTCATCTACGTCATCTTTATCAGGTGCTTTGGAAACTGAAATTACCTTACCGATGGTACCCTTAACAAGCCTTAATGTAACGTCAATATTGCGCCTCAGCATGGCCCTGGCTCCAACCTTAATGGTTATAATTCTTGCGAGCCCAGCCGTACAATAACTATCTCCGTCATTGCGGGCTAACATCTTCTGACTCTTCTTCTTGTTGAATGGAACACAATCTATGGAATAACGAGCAATGAATTCGATCTCTTTTAAAGATAGACGATTTATCATACTTCCATTTAAAAACATCGTACGAGTGACGCATCGGCAGTAAAGAAACAGTATCACATGGTAGTTTGAAAATATAATCACACAAATCTCGTATCCTATCATCAAATTTGGTCGCAGAAAAATTGATTTTCCTCGATTCTAGAACTTTCGCGTCAGCAGAAATGACAACTCCTAAGCGGATTCTAGATAGCATTTCTCGATAGAATGTGTCTTTTTTTTACGCATATTAATCGTTAGTTCATCATAATTGAATAAGCTTTCCTAAATATCAGGGTGTAAAAAAAATTGAAAACAAAATCTAATTTTTCCTAAATTTTCTATCTTGGCTTCGACTCTTCACTGAAGTCAGTACAAAATGTTCGGGAGTTTGGCATTCCTCACGCCTAATCCCCGGAACTTTGCCTAAAATTCAAGCACAAAAAGCATAGAAAATCTTCACAGGTTCTTGAGTTACCATGAATATTGTGCGGGCATGCGTGAATCGTGTCGTGCAACGGTCTCGCTCGTTTGTTTTTTTTGCGAAGACAGGGTCCGTTGGATGATGAGTGCAACGGGCGCTTGTAATGAAACTTCCTTATTGTCCATGCTTTAATCTTAATCTGCGATGTATGATTTTGGGTCTTACGTCGCATTCGCAGGATAGAATTCAAGTTATAAAGATGGAAGACCTTCAATCAATCATTTGTGTCACTTGCGTATCATTCAATGAATGGGATTTCAAATGTATAGCTGCGTAATTTCCAACTTTATTTTCCATGCATGTTTTTTTTTCATTAGTAATGGAATGAGTAGGACGTTGAGTGCTATGGTTGTTTTGTATGGTCCGCAGCTGACTTGTCTCGAACCATCTTCGAAAGCGTACAATTCAAGCTCGACGTAAAGATGGAAAATTTTCAATCAATGATTTGTGTCGCTTGTGTATCATTCGATGAATGGAATTCCAATTTTATACCTGCGTAAGACTCTATTTTCCATGCATGTTTTTTTTCATGAGTAATGAGTAGGACGTTAAGCGGTTTGGGAGTTTTTTTTTCCCACGCCGTTGATGAATAGAAATTCAGTCGCTTACCTGTAACGAAGACCTTTTGTGCAATATTATATTGTACCTTACACCGCATTCGATTAATCGAATTTCAATTGTGCCCATACGTTACACTATCTACAATATATGATTTTGTATCTTGCGTCTTATTCAATTTTGTGTTTTGCATCTAATTCGCAGAATAGAATTCAAGTTACAAGGATGAAAGACCTCCAATCAATGATTTGTGTCGTTTGCGTATCATCGGATGAATTGCATTCCAATTTGATACTTGTGTAAAACATTATTTTCCATTATTATTTATATTGTACTATATTATATTTATTATCTCATTCGCAGAATACAATTCAAGTTATAAGGATGAAAGTCCTTCAATCAATGATTTGTATCGCTTGCGTATCTTCGATGAATGGAATTCCAATTTGATACCTGCGTAAGACTTTATTTTCCATGCATGATTTTCTTTCTTCATGAGTAATCGAATGAGTAGGACGTTAAGCAGTTTGGGAGTTCTTTTTTGGCTACGCCATTGATGAATGGAAATTCAGTCGCTTACCTGTGCCGAAGACCTTTTATGATATATTATTTTATGACACGCTGCGCGTAAAAGTGCGGGTTTACGCTCACTTCGTTCGCGTCAAACCGCATTTCCGCACCTTGTGACATAAAAATTCGTTCGATACTCGTACGAAAAAAAATTTTCTGACGAGTGTGGGTTTGCAGAACGAGCCGAAGGCGAGTGTTGCAATCACACGAGTCCAGAAATTTTTTTTTCGTACTAGTGTCATAATGTACTATTGTCCCTTACGTCACATTCGATGAATGGAATTCAATTGTGTCCATACGTTACACTATCTACAATATATGATTTTGTATCTTGTGTCCTATTCAATTTTCTGTCATTTTCAGAATAGAATTCAAGTTATAAAGATAAAAGACTTTTAATCAATGATTTGTCGCTTGCGTATCATTCGATAAATGGAATTCCAACTTGATACCTGCGTAAAACTTTATATTCTAGGCATGATTTTTTGCTTCGTACACTATTTGATGAACGGAGTTCCAATTTGTTACCTGCGTTGAATTCATTTCCGACCAATGATTTTGTTGCATCTCGTACTTTTCAATGGCTGAAATAACTTCATATTACAATTTTAGTTACAATATGATTTGTGATGCGCAGTGCTATCCGATGAATACAGTTGAATGTTTCTACAAATTTTATAGTTGATTTGACCTATAATTTCATTTTCGGTTACATAATTTAACGATTGGAAATCATTCCAGGTTCCTTGAGAATACACTGATCACAGATCCATTTCATTCCATTTTGCCTTCTATCAATTTTACTAGAGATAAATGATCGTCCACCTCGAGCTACAATATCGAAGATACTTCTTACTTATCGATATAGAAAAAACAATTATATTATCATTTTAGTTTTTTATGCTTATATTGTTAAGCATAATATGTCTATCATTTATGATTGCCATTTCTACTTGGTTATTGACTGATTAACGACAACGAACTGTCAGATTCACTTGACGTTATTTCGGTACGTATTCACTATCTCTATCTTCATGTCACAGCTGGTTTCGTTGACTGATCATCAGTGCCCGTCATCACTAGCGGTGGCCAATAAGGTAGAAAAATCGCGCCTGATCTGACAAGCTGACTGACGCTATGACTACTCAAAAGTGTACGACAGCTCTGAAATCGATTTTAGTAAAAAACATCGGAAACACGATTTTAATCATGAACATAATTAGATATCTCCCGCATAACAGCACCTACAGCATTGGTGTTGGTCCCAATCGGAATATAATTTTGTTTCGCTTTTAACTGCAATCAAACATTTAGTAATAGGGCTCTAAATTCAAAAAAATAGTACAAAGTTGGGTTAATGTTTAAGAGGTTTGAAGAATAAGATACTGCAGTAGCGTCTCGAGAGGCGGTCGGTATGGTAGAAACCGGTATGGGGGTAAATGTACTTGTCTCGAGACGATACCGCGTCTCTTGATAAATTCATACGATTTATTTCTCATCCTCGATATTTGATATTCGGAATTATCGTATAAATTTATACGATTATTTTGAATATCAACTATCGACGATGAGAAATTGATAAAAAATGATAAGCGTATTAAGCAGCCGTATGAATTTTGAATGGATCGACAATGTAAAATTCATAAGGTTCATAAGAGCAACTTTTTTTAATATTACATGTGAACTTTTGATTTTCCAGCAAAAAATTGAATAGCAATTTTTATAGGAAATTTGATCCTCTACAGAAACAACTTTCATGTACATTTTTTGACAATCATTTCATTCCTTACATATTTAAAGAAAACTATCATTATTACAAGTTTTCAATTCAGTTCCTGACCGAAGTATTTCGAAAATCGTGAATTTCTTAAAAAAATTGTATCATTATAGGAAATTTGTCTACAATTCTTTTTATATAAAATCGAATTCATCATAGAAAACAGTCGTCTCAATAAAAATGTAAGGTTGAGCCAATAACAGTATTATTCCACACAGTATTATTTCGGAAAAAACCTTTATTGTTCGTTAAATAGTTGTTTCAAAGAAGGTATATGATTGGCAATAATTGAAAAAAAAGTTTCTGAACATTTAAACAGATGGAGCGAATGGTTATCAAAAATTTACTTGAAAGTTGTTATATAGGGAATCAAATCGCCTATAAAATTGCTTTCCAAACTTTTGCTGGAAGATCAGAAGTTCACACGTTATCTTGAAAAAGCCGAATTTTCAGATAATAAAAAGTGGGAAGTTAAAATCAATTAAAAAATTTTTTAAAACTCCCTGCTGCGTGCATTGTCTCGCATAATAAATTATCTTAAATTAAAATTCAAAAAGGATTAAATAATTGTCGGTATTATCTTAGTCTGTTGATAGTTTGAATTATTGAATACAAATTTAAAAGAGATTAAATGATTATCGTTATCATCTTAGTTTATTAAGAGTTTGAATTATGACCGTTCAAATTTATAAATTCTTCATGATTCTTATGAAGCCTCCGATCCAGTCGGGAGACGTCCTCTACTATATCGCCAAACATTCACATTTCATATCATCACACGGTTAAATTGATGACGTCTCCCGACTGAATCGAAGGCTTCATGAGAATCATAACGAATTCATAAACATGAACGCTCATAATTCAAACTCTTAACAAACTAAGATGATATCGAGAACTATTCAATTCCTTATGATTTCTTATTGAATAATTTAAACTATTAACAAACTAAGATAATACCGACAATTATTTAATCCTTCTTGAATGTTTGAATAAGGTAATTTATTATGCGAGACAATGCACGAAGCCGGGAGTTTTCAAAATTTTTTTTATTGATTTTGCCGGTATTCTCTTTGTACTCAAGGCCCTATGTTGGGCGTCAAATGTAACGGTAGATCTTCGTTACAACAATTAAGTTTGGGCCAAGAGTACGCAAAGAATTGTATTACACGGAAAAATAGGTAAAATCGTTTTTATTAGACACCGAGTGTATACAGTTTTGTTTCAGACGCTTCCTGCGTTCATACACCTGCTCGCGCGGTCTTGTGGGGGACGGCATTGTGAGAGACGTGGGGTGGGACGGACGTTGTTGGTTTTCGCTCAACCTTCCTTGTCACCCCGCGGGCCACCGAGTTCGCGTGCCGGTATTCGCAGCGACAGTAGGGGTGCCCCCCCCCCCCCTTCGATCGCTTGTTGATGGCCCAGCGCTTCCGATTCCCCTCCGTGTGGCCTGACGATGGCTGGCCGGACTCTCGCTGTGCTCTGGCTGTCGATCCGTCAGTCTCGATCCGTCACCGGATCACGTTAGAGCAGGGATGCGCTTCCCGCTCGTCTGGAGCTGGATTCGGAAACTTCGTGTTTTCTGTCCTTGTCCGTTCCTCTGATGCGCCTCCGCTGGTTCCGAGATCTGTAACAGTTTTGCAGAGGTGGGGGAAAACTTGGAATCTTAGTGATTTCAACATAAGATGTTGAGTCACGATGCGGTTTCCTTTCTTGTTCTGCTGTCTAGTGCCTTCCTCCTTTTTTTTTTGTTTAGCTGTTCTGCGCTCCACCCTCGTCCTCGCTGTCTTGGTGGCTGCCTTTTTGCGGCTGGTACAATTGATGGCTAGAGGTCCGGTAGTACTGAAACAGAGAAATTGACTGTCCTTCTTGGTTTTCGGATCTCCTTTTTATAGGGTTTTAGATGCTTCCGACAGTTCGATCTCGTCCTTTGATTGGTTGGAGTCCCCTCCTTTTCCCGTGTCTTTTTCGTTCGCACGTGCCCGGAACTGTTGACCGTGTGCCCTCCAAGGACGCCCTAAAGGACGTCGTATCGGAATGTTATCATTTCAATAACTGGAGCGTCGACGGCGGCCTTCCTAAGACCACTGGGTCACTGTGGGTCTCTCGCGAAACGTTTGGTGAAATAATAATTTCGGAGGAATTTGATTTTATGGATACCCCGGACATCCCCCAAGGCCCTGTCGTATGCTCGGTGGACGATACATCTTATTTTTATTCCTCGCTGGCGCGCGTGTGCCTCCGAGGCTGATATGCGAAGGTGTTATTCGTCACAGTAGATGCATGACCGAAGGGGCAGGCATTTAATCCCCGCAACAAGTCGCTCCGTGAACGTCGTAAGCCAGTATCGGTTGGAATCGGAACCCGGACAATTCCCGATGTCATCTTCGACCTGCCATTGAATTTCCCGCACCCAATGGCGCCACAAGCTTGACTCCTTGGCGTTCGGCCGTTTATTGCGTATTCGTTCTTTCACATTCGATAAAAGTCCGGGGTCATCATTATCGCTGCCAAGTTCCATAGATTCGCCCGCCTGCAGCAAGCACTTAATGTAGTCTCTGGCAATATCGCAAACCGATTGATCGCCCTCATTTGTTTTACCGGATGTCTCGCTGAGCGTAATAGTCATAACGGCCTTAATTATTTTTTGGGCGTCGGTGATATTGCGAGCCAATATTATTTTGGCAAGTATGGCTTTTAAAAAATTGGCCATTTCCTCCCGCACGTCTTTTAAGAAGCCGGCCCACGTTTTTAAGAAATGTGCCACATCGATTCGAATATGCGCGGTAGATGATCGCCCGTCAAAAATGCATCTGCATATTTATTGATGGTTTCCTTGTCGGTAAATGCACGCACTGCCGCTGCAAGTAGTGCTGTCGATTGATCAGCTATGTTTTCTTTTGGGATCGGCAAACTCCATCGCTCGACCCACTCAGATAACCAAAACTGGATTGCCCTAGTCGCGTGCCGTTCCGAGATCATCTGGGTGATCGGCAATTGTCCATCTTTCGTCGATATTACTGCTAGATACAGATGTATCGGTCCCGATTTTTTTTCATTCAGACGCTTGATCGGCGTTATAATACTACCTGTCGGGTCGATTTGAGTGGCAACGTGTTGCGTTTTGCTGACCCGTTCGTAAAGGGTTCGCTGAAGCTTAGTGGTATAGTGTGTAAAAAACGGTTCGTAGCCTATCCAAGGTATTTCTCCTTCCATTTCTTCACTGTTAAGCACCTCTAATGCAGGGATCGGGTCCGGCGCAAGAAATTTCGAAGCTGCGACTTGATGTTTGATTTGCCTTAACGCACTCTAATTCGGCAAATGCGGTGGCTTACTATCACCCTCATTCATCATGTCATCGGCCAAATTCCGTTCTATGGGCGTGAGCAAACTTAGATTGCAGCTCATTCCCTAGCGCTTCGCGAACCGTTCCTCGAACGTAGCGTTTCCCACATTTTTCGGAAACTTTAGTTGTGGAACACGCGATCGCACAAACGTCATTATCGCTCCTCTTCATAAGACATTTTAATAGTGGACTCACACGTGCACGTGCCAACCATACGTCCAGCTGTGATGTCCTTGTTCAAGTAGGTAATGGTGTTTAAAGTTGTAAGCACATTTCAACCGCGTGTGGTTCCATATCTTTGTGGTAACAAAATGTTGCCATTCATCTGCAATAGGTTAATTCAAATTATATTATAGCAATGACATATATTTTGTGCAGGTAATACTTCGCTAAAAGTTAATCATTGATGAACCAAGCGTTACTTTTGAATAATTGAAATCAATTGTTTTTTGAATGATTATGGCTACAAAAATTTCTTTTGCATGAAGCTAAATTTAATAGCTCCAATTATCTTTCACTGTTGCGTCATCAGGTTGTACGGATTGGTTGTTTGGGACTATTGGAAGCTCTCATCTTGATTGCAAAAAAACTCATCAAGCCTTAGTGATAGAACCATGTATCTGAAGATCCAGCGTAGGATAAATCTTTTGCTCGCTTCGACCACAAAAAATTGCTTTTTTCACTTTTTCTTTTTTCCTTCTGTATTTTTTTTAAACATTTTCAAGTAGTGAGTTTGAGTCATTAGAATAAAGATGTATCAGAAGCTCTTAGCTTGTTCGAAAAAAATGTTATCCATTCCTAGCACAGCAACCATATGTTCGAAGATCCAGCGTAGCATGAATCTCCGACTCGCTTCGACTACTAGAATTTGCTTTGTTGGTTTTTTATTGTTCCTTCGTAGTTTTTCTCAACATTTCAAAGTTGTGAGTCTAAATTATATAGATAAATAGTATCAGAAACTCTCAGCTTGGTCCAAAGAAATTTTATCTATTTGTAGCACAGATACCATATGTTCGAAGATCCAGCGTAGCACGAATCTTCGACTGGCTTTAACTACTAGAATTTGCTTTTTGACTTTTTTAAATTGCTTCTTAATTTTTTGTAACATTTCCAAGTAGCGCGTTCAACTCATGAATACCAATATCCGATTGAAACTTTTTTTTTGTGGAAAAAAAATTCTACTCAGTTGCGGAACAGAAACGTTTGCGTTGTTAATTTGTATCACTTTCATCTGAAATTTTTAAATATAATTTTCGAACTTAAAGATCGGTACATTCTTTATCACGTGCCATGCCAAGCTATTTCCGGTCAAGCCATTTTAGCCGGTGCCGTGTGCCACCAGTGGGACACGTGGCGCGGAACGTGTTAAACAAAAATAATCAACATTAGAAAAAAGTCCTTCAGGCAACAAATTACGGGTTCTTTAAATTTTGTATGTATCCTACGAACATTATGTATGAATTATTTTCGATCAATGAAAAAATTAATAAATTAATATACTAACCCTTCCGGAATTTTTTCATCGGAATATATTTATTGGTTTTCTGATTCCATGCCGAACACGTTTCGGCGAGTCGATTGAAATCCGTGCCCGTCACGTGGGTAGTATAAATGGTTGCGGTTTTATCCTGCAATGTCAAGTTTAGCGTAGAGTTGTTAACCAAGTCCTCCGCAACGCTCGTATCGCGCTCGTATCCCGCCGCGGAATGATGGCCCCATAGTTTTTGGCGGACATTGTCTTTATTACAGCTTACATACGTGTGAAAAGCCGTTGCTTTTTCACGTTACCTAAGTTATCTACAATTGCCTTCCAAACTTCATTCGTCTTTGAAAAGATCGTCGGTCCATTGTCTCCGGGACACAAACGGTGTTTGTACCGTTCGAGAACGGCGATATCATCGGCCGGATTAAACTTTCGCGGTCATGCTTGCTTCGGAGAAGGACCTCTATGATATTTATCAGTCATAATGATTGATGTTAATAATCAATGATTAACCCTTTGCGGTCGTTTGGTGGCTCTCAGCCACCAAAGCCCATGCCTAACACCCATGTCGAAATTTATTACGACCGCAAAGGGTTAAACTCAACTGATATCTCGAAAATCACTATCATCACAATAAAAGCTTTACACTTGAATAATACACGATCTGAAATGGGCGGTAAAGCGGACGAAAATACAGTACAGGTCTCGCAGCGTAAATTCTCTGGAAAGGGGGGGGGGCTTATAAAAAAAATAAACAAATATTTTTCAACGCTGAAGATCGCATACTGCGTGGCGAGGGAGAAGAGGGGGGGGGGGGGGTGCGCTTGTCCAAGTGCACTGTGGTGGGAGCAAAAACAGCCGCATTTTCTATACATTTTGCATGAAAAGAAAAACACAAAAAAAATAAAAACAAATTTATAGGAAATTCGATTCATCGTAAAATCATGTGAAAGTGGGATCAGGTTCCTCACTACTGATCCTTTCAACAATCATTAAGTTCGTTCATGGTCTTCGTTGCAAAATCTACCGCCGAATCTACTAGAGAGCGCGGCGCAAGATGTACGCGCGATGTGTGAAAATTATATTCAGTACAGTATCTAAAGTGACCTAAGCATCGATTACTTTATACTTACGTCCAAGAAAAAAAGTTCTGATCGTGCATTTCAAGAGCCCCTAAACAGCCTCTAATTTCTAAGAAAGAAAAATCTAGGAATATGAGCTTATACTTTTTTTAAAGAAAATACTTTTATTGAATTTCTATTGAATTTTTATTGAAACAATTACATGCGAGATATAATTGTTTCTCACAATCGAATCACTGACTACGAATCGGCTTCGAATAAAAACCGCTTGCGCTAAGTAACGGGAATAAGGCATTTCCGTTACTACAATATTCATTCCAAGAATTCATTTCTGAATTGATTTTGCAAAGACCGAGTTGCTTACAGAAGCATTTTCACGAGCGACTTCAAAGTTGAATCAAGGACCATGCTGACAAAACTGTCAGCATTAAAATGAACTCTCGGATGGGAGTCGTAATGGGTGACATAGCGATCACCCGATAGGGAGTCTTCAGTAATTATCACAAGAGTAAACTGCCTTCAGCAAGACCCCGAACCGCGGAATTACGTTCTAGTTCGAGCGTCTAGGTGTTAGCCAATTCTGCGCGGTCCGGTCAGAATTAAAGTTAAAGTTAAAGTTGTAATAAATATTGTAATCCACCAGTTTTTAGCTCATTGAATCAATTAATCATCGACTATTTTACGTGAATTCCAATTCTTCGTGGCTGAGACCCACAAATAAAAATAAAATAATTGTCGAAGCGTTTTGTCACCCGTTCCCTAGCGTTCACACGGTGTACCGGCACAAGAATATGGTGGCAGCGGTAGGATTTGCCAAGTAAAATCAGTTTCACACGATTGAATCAGTGCCGTGTAAAAAACTGTGCTTCGGAAAGAAACACACTGTGCCACGTAAGAAATAGTGACAGTGACAGTTCGATTTCGAATTGGATTACTACGGAACCTCGACGGAGTGAAGCGAGCACGTGCCTTCACGTCGCAGACACCCGGAATTCGCCGACTCAGCACCGGCCGAGGACGAATCGGACACCGCACGACGAGAAAGAGCTACTCCACGGACGACCAAGCACGAAGGATGACAACAGGGATGTTCTACCTGTAGGTGACGGTTCAATTGATTGCAATAACGTAAACAGTCAAAGCCATTAATCCCGCGTCGCTCCGAACGAAATAGATACCGGTCCGTTATAGTAATTTCAAAAAGGGGTAGAGTCTGACGAATATTAAAAATGCCGACCGACGGTTCGCAAACTACCGCCCCTAAGATGCCGCAAGGGGGGTCACAGGACCCTCCCGAAAGAGGGGATACGGTTGCCGATTTAGCAGCTGCGCTAGCTGAAATAACCGGAAGGGTAAGTCGAGCATTGGGTACCTTACCACCCTCCAGGACACAGCCACCTGCGGACGGGACACATACACCCGCGAGAAACCCCGACGATCGTGATAGAGTAAACACACGACGGGGGACCTCGTTTGCCGAGTATACGAATAACGGATCGGAACACGACTTGGAAGACCCTTTAGATATTTTTTCCCGACCAGTCCCGGGACAGATGATGCAGGATAATATAGCAGCCATTGCGCGACAAGCCGGCCTCCCTTTGCCAAGCCCACACCCCTGTACGAACACGAAACGGGGTTCCTCCTCCCCCGCTTCCCGCCACGCAAATCCTGACGCCACCGGATGCCAGCCGTCTGGACGAGCACGATGCTGTTGCGGCCCTGCAACGCGAGCTCAACCGACGCCGCGCCAGATTGACGCGAGTCGGCCCATCGTATCGGGGAAGTACCGCAGCCACTCTTCGCGAAGTCAACGGTACTTCCGAAGAATTAATTAGGGCGTTACAAAAACAGCTGAGGGAACAGAGAGAGGTAATACAGCGGCTCCAAGCCGGAACAAATCCCCAACGGGGCCCAGGAAATTCCGCAGAACGACGACCGGGGATGATGCCCCTGTGGCACGCCCTTAAGTATATAGACCCATTTCACGGAAGCAGCGCAGACGAGCTGCAATACTTTCTCCGGTCCTGCGAGACCGCGTGCCGACGGTCGGACTACGAAGAGCACAGCGGTCTGCTCGAAATGGTCCTCGGAAATCGGATCAAGGGAAGAGCGGCAATAGATCTGATGCATAAAAATACATTTACCTTCGCGGAACTCCGTACGGAACTAGAGGGTTTGTACGGGCTGCGAAAGTCACTGTCGGCCGTGCAACAGGAGTTAAACACAGCGCGTCGAGGACAGGAAGAAAACGTCGCTGCAAACGCGACGCAAGTAAAGACGCTCACGTCTCAAATGGTCAATAGACTGACCAAAAACGAGTCTCCGAGAGACGCGCAAGCAATCGAGGGATCGACGCGGAAATGCGCACAAGCTACGTTCGAAAACGGTCCCACGGGGCAAGTACAAGTGCTCGCGAGGGCGCGGAATTGCGCGACTCTCCACGAATCCGCAGTAGCAGCCAAAGAAATAGCTGAGTCTATTAATCAAAAGGGTACGGGAACGTCGCAGGGACAAGGACAGCGAAAAAATACGACGCAATTGTCCAGGGATAACAGCAACAGAACCTGTTATACTTGCGGCAAGATCGGGCACGTGAGCCGAAATTGCACACAGCAAACCGGACGCACCAACCTGCCGGAGCCTACCCGTGCTGTACACCAAGTCGACGTAATATGCGGTTATTGTAAGAAAAAGGGGAATAATTATCGAGAGTGCCGTAAACGCTCGAGAAATCAGGCAAAAAGGGCGAACAACGGTCAAGCGCAGTCCGCAGCCGGTAAGAAAGGCTCGAGCGAAGAAAAAGAAACGGAAACGCGCCACAGAACAACGAGGGTGCAGCAGCAGTCGAAACAAGAACAATAAGGACCCTGAGCCTTCACACTTCGACGGTCAGGGCCAATTCCTCGCCGTTGAGAACGCTCTCCGTCACCCTCCCCGCGAACGGCGCGTCGAGTGACTTCGTCATAGAAGCACCAATCGCAGTGGATGGCGTGTTGACATTAAAGGCCGATACCGGAGCGCAGTGCTGCGTCATACGGGAGAGCTGCCTGCTGCCGGGTACCGTCGTCGACGAATGCAACGTGGAACTCGAAGGCATATCGGGTAAGAAATTCCGACCCAAGGGCGTAGCGTTACTGGCCCTTGGGGTGCCAGCGGTTATAGTAGAACACCCGTTCTACGTAGTGACACGAAACGTGTCGCTACCCGTCCAGGGCATTCTGGGTACGTATTTTATTCGAAAACATAAGGTAGATATTTTTGGAGGAGAAACAATAAAAATCTATGGCCATACCATGCCCCTGTTCGACGGTGCAGCTGGGGTAACGCTGCCTGCACGCAGCGAAACAATAGTACATGCGAAAACCGCAAGTAAATACGTAGGGCTAGTCGAAAAAAGAATTATTACTCCGGACGTGATAATGGGACCGTGTATCACGCCGCTATCGGGCAATACGTGCCTCATAAGCCTCGTAAACACGAGCGACAACGCGCGCATGGTGCAACAACCCATGGTGCAACTGGAGCCGGTACGCGTGAGCGAGACTGTCGCGCTCGGCGTGAACTTGATCGGAGCGGGGCGAGGCGCGAAGCGGCTGGAGCAGCTACGGCGAGAACTCGACCATCTCGCATCTCAACAGGGAAGATGATATAGGATATAGATGTTTGACAGTGCAAAGAAGACACCATCAATTGAGCATGAAGACGATCTGGATTTAGATGTTCGACGATACGAAAAAAAACGTCCCCCCACTTATGTGTAATGAATGACGTCTCCCGACTGAATTGAGGGCAGTGAGGAAATGACAACGATTCAAAAAATTGAACTCATGGAAACGAACAATCATAATTCAAACTATGAATAAACTGAGATGACTTCTTCAATTATTTCATCCTTTTTAAATTTATTTATTTATTTCATTCTTTTAAATTTACTAATTTGTTTTGTCCATTTTTAATTTATTAATTTGCTGTATCCTTTTTAGATTCATGAATTTTATTCATGCTTCTGTCAGATTACTTTTTTTTCGTTCTCATTTTTTTGGGTTCGATTTTTACTCCAGCCGGGAGTTTTTTTAAATTTTTTAAATTTATGTTTTGTGTGATGACAATCACACGATCCTGCTTGAACGTGCGATGCCGCCTCGCGCTCTTAGTGTTAAACTTATCGCCATTTCTATAATTTTCGGGACAACTACGTGAAATTTTCCCAAAAACATCATTAAACCCTATGGAACAGCTTCCCCATTGGAAGTTTTCTGAGTCTTAAACTTTTCTCGACTCTTCTTCCTCGAGAAGCTCGCAATACAGAAGTACGAAGCGTCACGGCTTTGATATTAAAAATCAATTAGATGAATAATTTTTTTCGAAATTTTTTTTGCTTGACAGCGATGCTAGAGTATTGAGAGTAATATGAAATGAATCCGGAGTGAATTGATTAAAAAACAACGGAGATTCAACCATTTATCGTTTGAAAAACATTGATTTTTCATGTTCGCAACTTTTGTGGTTTTTAATTATTGCCACTGAAAAAATCAACCATACAATAAAGTTGTATGTATCAAAAACATGCGCGACATTGAGCCCTACAACACTATATTTTTTATTTTGAATTTCGACATTTTTGAGATTTTCACCCGTTTTGGAAGAAATATTGTCCAATTCGAGTCGCTTCCAGCGTCGTATACCCTTATTGCATCCGGCCATTGAATTTCCTTGGTCGTTCTCGTCCTGGCGCATCAAACGTTGGAGGGATTAATTTGATCTTCGCGGTTTTTTTGGACTCCGCGTATAATAATTGGTTAGTAATGCCGCCTGAAATTCGGGTGCTGTTTATGATATCGGCTGGTGCAGCTTTCCTCTTCTTAATTCTTTGTATTCTTTCATTGAATTCACGGAGGCGCAGCTGCTGTTGTGCGAGGGTTGCCTCGCTGGACGCAACCCTCTGTGCTGACTCCGCTACTTTATTGTGCAACGAGCCACGCTCGAGATCTTTCCCGCACGAATGATTATCTGAATCAAAACAAAAACAAAAATATTAGTAATTAATATTCATCCCATCAGTGAATAATCCCCTTAAGTATTGAGCATTACCTATACTTCATCCCACCTGTAAATAATCCCTCAAGTATTAAGCATTACCTATACTTATACTCACCTCAGTTCGTACTACTTACCATATATGGGAAATATCTCCCGTCGGTATAGTAAATCTCGAGTTTATCAAGTAACCAAGAGAATGATCCGACAGATGACGTTGCGCAAAAATCTGTTTGAATTCATTTATGTATCACCCAGGACCAGTCAGGCACCTGGGGCCAAGCCCACGGTCTTACATACAGGTCTGGAAACGAAGTTGGCGGGGGTAGTTTGCTTAACGTATCCTAACTGAGGGCAGCTTGTAGCCACGAGGGCGGCGCTGCGATCGGGGGATCATCCAATGCATGCGGTACTAACTTATTACAGCGTAAACGAGAGCGATATTGAAAATTGAATATAAAACAGGAGATACAAAACTGGTAATGTCATGAAATTAATCGAAGATCGCCGTGTTCCTATGAATGTGTTAATTAATAAATTGGATTATTTCAAATATCGCCCGTAAAAACTCGGTAATCTGAATCGCTGCTGACAAAAATGTACGATTTTTGCAGGTGAATTATTATAATCGTTGTTTGACCGATTGGAATGTTCTTGACTTGAACTCTCATTATCTTCGGTTCGTTTCCTGACCAAGCATTAACTTTTTTTTAATCAAAAAAAGAATCTGTAATGGATTTACAAAAAATGGACACAGATTTATAATTAAAATGCTTGTAGATGTGTTCACGGATTCGATGGACGCATTACGTTCCATTTCGCACTCATGTTTTTTTTTTTGTTTTGCAAATATTGCAAATGCTTACATTTTCTAGAAATTTCGGGATAACGCTAAGTAATAACAGTTGAGTAATCAAGTAGAGATCCATAAATCATTTCAATAAATAATTATTTACAGTAAAGCTTTCAGTCTCGCTGCTCAGGCACATTTTTCAATAAATACTGTTATGTTCCCGTATCAAAAAAACACTGGAATTTCGAGTGCTTACGCTTAAATTTGAGCGTAAACGCTGGATTTCCAAGTGTTTACACTGGAGTTCGAGTGTCAACACTCGAGTGCGAGCATAGACACTGGCCTTTTAAGTGTTTACACTGAACCTTGCGCGTAAACGCTGGATTTTCGAGTGTCTACACAGAACCTTGAGCGTCAACACTCGGGTGCGAGCGTAAACACTGGATTTCCGAGTGTTTACACTGAAAGTTCAGTGCTTCATTTCTGTGTCAAGTGTCCACACTCGAGAAGAAAGTATTTTTATTGGAACTTGAGTGTTTCATTCCAGTGGCAAGTATTTACACTCGATAATTAATTATACACATTCATTACACAGATAATTATCTATACACATTTATCATCAAGTTATTCTATGAAAAATTTTATTATTCATAATGGATAATACAATCTATTTTACGTTTATTCGCATGTGCTTATACCCTTATTCGCTTATTTATTACGATAAGATGATCAATCGACACTTTTATTCGCATTCTTTGTTGATCAATTTATTGTTAAACAAATTTATTAATAGCGACAATTATTGCTAAAGAAATTTCAGGATGAGACTCAATTTTCTTCTTCACAAAGCTCAAATGCGTTACACATAAGTCAACAATTCAATTTATGAACAAGTGTAAAACTGAATTTTAATGAGGCATTATATTTTGTCACACGCTTGGATTTAAGTAGGAAATTTAAACTCCGATGCGATGTTTGTTTCCAGTGTAACAGTTTCATTCCAGTTGAAAAATAGAATTCGAGTGTAACACTGAAATTGCAGTGTTATACTTGAAGTTGAGTGAAACACTGGAATTCCGGTGTATATCGGATTTCGGTCTAATACTCAAATTCCAGTGTAACACTCAAGCTTCAGTGTAACACTCATATTCAAGCGTAACACTCGAAATTCCAGTGTAACATTCGAATCCCAGTGTAACACTGGATCGAGTATACGAAATTACACTACACTCGATCAAGTGTAGCGTAAACACTCGAAATTCCAGTTTAACACTCGAATTTCAGTGTAACACTCGTATTCAAGTGTAACACTCGAATCCCAGTGTAACACTGGATCGAGTATACGAAATTACACTACACTCGATCGAGTGTAGTGTAAACACTCGAAATTCCAGTGTTTTTTCGATACGGGTTATGTATCAGGTTGTGAAAATAAATTATATTACATTTTGTTAGGTAAAATCGTTTTGTTCTAGTATTTTATGCTTATACTTAAGTGAGCTTGTCAAAGGTTGTGTTTATTGATTAGTGAATTTTGATAATTATTTTTTTACGACGAATTTTTTCGTCATCTTCATATTTTGTTGACGAGCATTTTGCCTCATCCTCAATCGTATATAATACACATTTGCGTAGGAAAAGAATGTCTGAAGCATGCTCCGTACAGGGAAAACTAAACGGGTAAGTGCTCAGCACTTTATCTACTGTGCAATCGAAAACGTCTTGCCGAGAAGCAAATTTAGCAAAACAAGCTTCGATGTGGCGAACCAAATAAAAAAATCTCAAATTAGCGTGGATAAGTCCTCCTCTCGACTTCATGTCAACAAATTGCGACAATGAAGATGAATTCGATGAGTCTGACTTTATCGCCTCGTGACATGTTAGACACGATTTATGAATTTTCAGCACCTGCTTGCACAAGTACCCTGTAAAAAAATGTCACCTTGTGACATAAAAATTTCTACGAAACTCGTGCGAAAAACGTTTTTTTGACTCGTGTGATTGCATAGTCACACTCGTCAGAAAAAATGTTTTCGTACTTGTATCATAATGTATCCTTGTCATAATGTCGACCCTGTTAAACACAGAAAACAAATGTTGTAATCTACAATTACGAATAGCAATGAATGTGGTCTTGGCAATAAATGCCAAACAATTTATGGCGGAGACGAAACAAGAAGCGCTGTTAGTATTATACAAAGATACCTACGATGTTAAAGGACGTCACATGTATCATAGAAATTAAAATGAAAAAATGTGCCGTAATAAATTATGCAATCAAGGATAGGACAGGGGGCATAATCATGATCGAGATTGTTATCGATAATTTCGTCTGCCTCCCACTCCGCGTGCCGAAGTACTTCATCTAACTTCTCTCGAATTTCACGTCGATACGCGGCGCTTTTCACCTCAGACTTTTCACAGTACAGCTTCTTAACTTCACCCAATGAAATGAGGATGTGCGGCAACGGATGCTCTGACACCGTACAGTTTCCGAATTTGGACGGCTTTATTATGCTGTACACGGTGTGATCTGCAACTTTCGGGACAAACGAGGGTGAACAGGGAAAAATGAAGAAAACAAAAAAAAATAAAAGAGGGGTTTCAAATAACAAAATTGGCGTAATTTATTCGATGACAAAAAAAATAATAAAAGGGTGTGCAGAATAGATGGCTGCCTCGATACGAGGTTCTGAATTACACGAAAAGAAAAGAACAATATTATAATGGGCGCCAGTCGTTTAGACGGAAACGACACCGTAACTTAATTTACAAATAAAGATAGAATTTCACAAAAATAATAGCTCAGCGGCTCACCGGGGAACAGGCGACGGGGTCAGGGGTGGGGATCTGAATCCTGCCTAACGGCTCTTCTACCGAAGTACCTCGACACAGCGGGAAAAAGAAAAAACGGGGAAAAATTGTAAACGGGGAACAATCGGGACCGGGGAAAGAGAATAAACGGGGAGAAACTGCGAGTTTTGGGCTGAAGGGATCGGGAAGAAATATCGGGTACTCACTCGTTACAAAAATTCGGCCCACATGGCCTCGGGGCGGAATTCGCTCGCTCGCTCGCTCTATCGCTCCTTAATTTACGACAATCGGACCCGAAGTAAAGAGATTGCCGGCTTTTGCCGGGTCCTTCGGTCTTCGCTGGGGAGGCAAGGGGGGGCCTCACGTGATCGAGAGACGCGCGCATCGCCGTACGTCGGCGTCTCATCGCCACCGCGCTCCATTTTCGCGACGGTGGCGTAAATTCGTTCTCCCCACCGTGATGGGATGGTGGGGGCCTCGTGCGACGGCTAACGAGCCTCGCCGTCGGGACTTGTACCGCTGCTTTCTCCGGTCCGGGTGAGGGGGTACAAGAGGGGAAGGGGGGGGGGGGGGGGGTAGAGCTCGCATGAGTCGGATTGCACACTTATTTTTACATCGCCACCGTATTTTACGGTTTCGGTGGCGATGGACTTCGGGTCGATAAAACGGAATGAAAAATGGGGAAATTGAACAAATTTTTTGTTACAACGGATAACAGTTTGTACAGCTGTAAGAATGTCGGACAACTGGGATGGTCGTTGCACCCTGCGGCTTGACGAATAGTGCCAAAAAATTTCTGAAAAAAATTGTACATGCAAATTTATGAACGATAAATAATTATTGCATAATAAAAAGTTATCATGAAATAAACGTACCTCTAAGTTATCTTGATTAACTTTGCCCGTTAATAGATACACAAAATCGTAGTTTTCGATAAGATACTGGCACATATCTACAGTGGAGCGTAAAGATATCCGCAACCCCTTCGATGTCTCCGGAGTGAGGTACTCATTGGCCGTTATATCACCCTTTTGCGTATTCATTTCCCACTCATTTAACCATGTGAATGAATCTTGTAATATCTTGAAGTCCTTGCTGTTAGGGGTCAATCCTTCATTCGGGGTTTTACGGTTCAACGCATCGAACATGTCGTTTATCCGTTTACAGAAATGGATCGTTTCTTCGCATCCTTCCAAAGGTCCTTCTACGTCGTGCGATAAATAGAACCCAAGCGCTTGTGCAACAGAGTTGCTGAAAATCTGTAGAATTGTCAAGACTTTTTTTAGATTTTGCTTATGATATAGACCAAAAATTATAAATAGCGGGACGAAGATATAAAAAAAGAAAATACCTGAGTTGCCAGACGAACGCGCATTTTTGAAGTGTTGTCTAACACAACATGCTGTTGCGTTATTTTCGGACAGGCTCTGGCGTTTCGTGGATGTCACACATCCATATCGAACAAGGCGTTAAAATAATCTTAGCGGATGTAATTCATCGAAGATTTAATCTATAGAATGCGAGGCATACAATTATTCTTTGTATGTTGTTCTATAATGAGTAATCAGTAGGACGAAAAGCTAGCTTTTATTTTAAGTAACCAACACAAACAGTAAATTCTAAGGCATCAAGTAATACTCGCATTTCTCATTACACACGATTTAGGAATGGTAAATTATGGTGGCAAGTTCAACAGTCAATTATTAAAGGGATCATCAAGGTAAGTGAACGTCTGGGGACGGTCTTGTGTAATTACCTAATTCATTCTTCAGGTCGTATTTCCATCGCACGTTATGCAGGTAAGTTTATCTTTCAGTTATTTTTGAGATCACAGTGACTAAAAATGAGGGCAATGCTATTGTGCAAAATTCTGAAAGTTTAACTTGTAATCCATTCCAAATTCGACTGCTAAGGACTCGATTTTTTGTTAAAGTGATAGTGATAAAATAGTTGAGATAATTCTATTTCAATAATATGCATACGCAAATATTTTGCTTACCCGCAATTTCTTCTTGTTGTATAGGCGATTGCGAATGTTTTTGACGACGTAGGGAATGTCAGAGAACACGAAGACTTTTCGTTCGTCATCAACAGGATGGGTAAACCACGTTTTTGTATCGTCCATCAAACCTGAGATGCCCAAGAGCGACCACATTTTCGCATTTGTCGCTGCCCCATCGGCTCTAACGCCGTGAATTTTGGCGCCACACTTCTCCATATACGAAATAGCTTTGATAAGTAGCTTTGCAAGTTCTTCACCTTTTACAGGGTTCTTCGATGCAAAAACCGCTATAGGTTGCGTATATGATTCGGCAAGTGGTTGAAACATTAAGACAAGGCCATGCGTCGCTTGATCATTTATATCAGTCGATTTCGGTCCGTCGTCGCCGAAATCTGTTAAACCGACATATGTGAGGTTCTTGGAGCAAACGGCCACAGATTTACGTAAGTTGATCTCATCCAGTAGGAGTATCCCATTGCGCTGTAGAGGAGTTTTCCTGTCGAAATGTATGGTGAGCAATTTTGCGAAGTCTTCATCGAAACCACATTGCATGTCGATCAGCGAGAAGTAATTGCGGATCGTTCGCTTACAGGGCAATGGTAAAACATTATTTTTACGTAGAAGCTCGTAATAACCCGGGGATCTTATATTCATGAGTAGACACAGCATAATGCACTCTTCTCCGCAACGCCTATTCTTGCCATTTTTCTTGCCTGCAGCCGAAATTATTTCCTTTAGCACGGTTCGTTGCGCTGCTGGAACGCTTAACTTTAAGCATTTTTTTGCTAGTGTGGCGCCATGAGTTGAAGCGATGTCGGTAGCCTGATCCTTCAGACATTGCTCCAACAATCTCACGCGTTTTTGGGCATTCTTATTCTGACGGCTTTGATGTAGACTTTTCTTACGCAGCGCAATTAGTTTTTTTTTTAGCATTACGCAACGATCGCATCTTTTTTTTTCGTTACTAATGTGCAGTTGGTGTGATGATAGCGATCAACGTAGTCCTTGAATGCACTATCTACCGAGTGGTGATGAACGTTGATATTACCGATTCCGCTGCACACACTTAGGTTTTTGAATTGTTTTTAGTGCCGCGATAGCACTCGTACGTCGTCCAAATTTTGAGAAAGGTTACACGTCTGCGGGCGAATAGCGCGACCATAAACGAAATAGCAAAGTTTTTTGCTCGCGTTCACTGTTACGGATTTTTCCATAATTGGTATATTAATTCCGTTTTCCAACTTCGTCGTGCAATGAGAGAACAGAAAATTCTTGTCATCTCCACTCAATCTCTTGACACCCCATGATTTTAGTATTGTGGCGGAGTGCATTTCATCAACCGCCTCAGTATCGTCGGAAACTGTAAAAGAATTAGTATCCGGTTAGTATCCGCATTCAATCGTTTTTATATAGCGAATCTCAATGTACTACATATTAACGTAATATATGTGAAACGGTTTTAGTGCTTATTACAATAAATGAACGATTTTACCATAATTGAAAATAGCTTGACAAAAGTCGAAGCAATGATTTTTCGCTTGAGCTGCAGTGTGCGTTACTGGACGCTCCGGTACTTCCTGTTCTTCCACTGATTCGATGGTAGCCACCTCCATCGACGAAAGATTATCGTGTTGGAGATCCTTGGCTTCTGTAGGAAGTTTATCAGCTTCCACGACTGTTGAAAGTACGAAAATTGAAAGTATACGCGGATGTAGCTTTACTCCCAGGTTCACCTGTTTTTCTGTCAAATATCACGGCACTCGGAATGATTGACGGCCTGCATTTTTCCTCAACAGTTTTATATTGCTTTTTTACAGCTTATTCTCTTTTCGGTTACAGACATCGCCTCTATCCAATATCATTATGGGTATTTGTACGTTCATACGTTTATTTCAGTACTCAATACTTTATAAGTACTTTAATTTTTATCACTTTCAGGTCCTGTAGTAAAGCATGCTTAAAACTGTTTATTTTTCCCAGACACCCTAACCGGATTAATCAGCAAGTAATGAACTTGCTTTTACTAGTGTCCAAGGAGTGCACGAAAATACAACATTGCTACAAAAAGAACTCAGCCTCCAATGTGCTTATTTGAAGAATGTGTGCTTCCATAAAAATATGAAAAACATCATCATAAGTTCTGTCGATTCGGTTGCAGGTCTCATATAGCCATGGCGCAACATTTTTTTTGTAGAAAAATACTTTATGTACGTTATCATATAAGATTTTTATCGCAAAAATTGTACAGTATAACTCATGATTCCAGTAGCAACGACCAAAGCACTGTAGAGCCGTATTTTGCGGTAAGTAATTTGTCCATGTTATATTGCTAATTCTATTTAGGTTTTTCAGATCTTACAATATGATTTTGTACTTTTTCAACTCGGAATTCTCAAGTATTTTAACTGCCAGAAGATAAACAGCTTTAGTGTATCCAGAAGTAGCCAATAATTAGATATACATACTTTGCATGAGCTGCTTGCCAATCTCGACATCGACGCTTTGGATTGCGGAACAGTCTTCAGCAGTGGTTGCACCAGCTGGCTGGCTGGTGGTGGTGGTGGTGGTGACTTCGGCAGTGGTGCAGTACTCTGCAATCGCAGAATTTTCTTCGACAAATACATCATGTATCGCAATCGTGCTTGGCTGAATCGTGGAATCATTTGAAGAGCAAATACTGTGCTCGGTAACTGCACATTCGGAGTTCGAGGAACCTGGATCGGTGGTAAAATGATCGTTCTGACTAACGAATATAGAGGGGACAGCCGATGGATCGAGTCGAGGGTACACATATGGAGGCTGGAATAGATGTACGATTATGTTCATTAACGCCACTTGAAGGCTACGAGTATTTGCAGGAAAAAGCTAAAAAATAACATGAAAATGGATGATTTTTACCATCGAAATTTTTTAATGAGTATGTATTGTAACGGTAGATATTACGTTACAATAATTAATACGGGCCAAGAGTACGCAAGAAATTAAGTAATACGAGAAAATGGGTAAAATCGTTTTTATTTCGCCGCCGTTTGTATATAACCTGGGTTCTATCGCTTCCCCTACATACACCTGTCGCTTCGCTCTTTAAATTGTGGGGGACGTGGGGTGGGACGGGGTGTTGTTGTTCTCGATGCGACGTTCCTCTTCACCCCGCGGGGCTGCGAAGCTGGCGCGCTGGTGCTTGCAACGGCGATAGGGGTAGCCCCTCTCCTGCCGCTCGACGCTCGATCGATGGTCGATACCTCGGTGCTCGCTGTACCCCCTCCGTGCGCCCTGGCTACGGCTGATCGGGTTCTCGCGGTGCTCTGGTTGCAGATCCGTCAGTATCGATCCGTCAGCGGATCCCGTTAGAAGCAGGGGTGCGCTTCTCGCTCAACCGGAGATGGATTTTGTAATCTGCGACTGGTCGGGAGTGGGGGAAAATTAACACGGAGGGTGAAAAATAAAGTAAATGACAAAAGAGAAAATAAACCAGAGGTGTAAGTTAAAATAAAAAAACAGTATGAATGTATTTGACAAAAAAAAGTGAAATAACGGGGTTCCGCAGATCTGATAGCCGCCCCTGTCCGGGGTTCGATACAATAAGTTCTCGGTAACTAACAAAACAAAAGAACAATCAAATGATAATTTGCCAAAAAAAAAGAGAAAATAAAGAAAACGATAACGCAGGTACGGGAACGCCAAAAGTCCGCAAAAATAAATAATCGGGTGAATTATAACTGCCTCGGGATTCGGACAATAATTCGCTGGAAGAAATTAATAAAATAAATAATAGTCGCCTTAAGAAAAAAAATCAATAATCGAATAATAACTCGCCGGGGAAAATAATGAAATAAAGAATAATCGGTTCGAGAATAATTTAATAATCGGATATTAATTCGCCGGAGAAAAATAATAAAATAAAAAAAATAAAAAATAATCGGTTTGAGAATAATTTAATAATCGGATGTTAGGCTAGCTATTACACGGGGGGGGGGGGGGAGGGGGGGGGGGGTAGACGGGGTGGCTGGCCGGCACTGGTCTGTCTGAGAAGTAGCACAAAAAAAAAGAAAAGATGTAATTGGAAATTTTTGGGCGCCAGTTGCTCAGACGGGAGCAACACCGATAAAAAAAAAATAAGAGGAACGCGGGTATGAAAATAATAATTAGAACTGAAAGAAAATGGAACTGAAATAAAATCACAAAAAGAATGACTCTCGACGCGCGGCTAGCCGTCGGCGGGAATGGGCTCACACAGGGGGTGGGGGTACTGTCTCTGGCTCTTAAAACTACCTCGGCACCAAACGCAAAAAGAAAAAGAAACACTGGGTAAGATAAAATAGAGAACAGAAAAAGGGAAACTGTAATCGCAAAGAGAAAAATCCTACACGAATAACGATCGCGGAAGAGCACCACTGCTCGCGCACGCACGGCAATGGCCGCCGGAAACTCGCGGGGCACAAAATGGCGCGACGGGACCGCGTGTTCTCCGTCGCGCGATGACGGGGCAAAATTTATAATAAATTCGGGGGTCACTGGAAGGAAAATCGGGTAAATTGGGGGTTCGGGAAAAAATGGGGAAAAAAGACACACTTACTTCGCGGTGGGCCTACGACGGCCTGTCTCACACTCTTTTGCTCCAACTACGCTCGCCTTGACTCGCTGTCGTTTCGTTCTCCTCTACTCTCCTCCAATACTCTTCTCGCCTCTTTCTCGTCGCCTCTCACTCCTCTCACTCTCTTTCTTACTCTTTCCTCGTCGCTTTTCTCTCCTCTCAACGCTCAAAAAAAAAACGATAAACGCTCAAAAAAACGATATAACAATTCGGGATTCTGTCTCGCACGTCTAACTCAGTTGGGATCTCGGATCGAAGTGACGATTAATGGCCGTCGCCGTCTTCGTGCTTCTTCTCCGATAATTCTCCCCTCTGATTGGCTGCGACGGGGACTGCGCGAATCGATCCATCGATTGCGGTTGGGTCTCTGGTGCAGCGGGTGGGGTCGCTGATTGGCTCACAGCAGCCAATCGGAGTTGCGGGTTCGAATCTTCTCGGGGTCCGGGTGTGGGCGCTCGTTCGCGCCACTGGCATCGGGGCTCGCTCCAACAGGCCTCCGCCGAGGGTCCGTAAGGTGGCTCCCTCGGGCGGTTAT
The DNA here is from genome assembly GCA_963971145.1 of Sussaba pulchella. Classification (NCBI taxonomy): domain Eukaryota; kingdom Metazoa; phylum Arthropoda; class Insecta; order Hymenoptera; family Ichneumonidae; genus Sussaba; species Sussaba pulchella. The sequence continues at coordinate 5,083,427 of OZ020166.1, forward strand.
TTTGGACACCAACAGCGTCGTATTTCGGCCTCCGGGTGTTACTGGGTCCAGTTTTGACAGCTCGGCTCCTGTTGTGGGCCACCTCGCGGTTTTGTGGGTGATTTCCGTCGCGAGGGTGGCCGGGGTCGAGCTGTCCGGGTCCTCGGGTAGTGCGCGGGTGATAAAAGTGACCAGTGGTGCGTGAGTTTCCGGGTTGGGGGTTAACTCTGGTGTTTTCCGGGGACCTCGGGGGGGTAATTTTGAGGTTATCCCGGATTTGGTGATGGTTCGGGTCTTCAGGGCAGTTGGAGGGTCCTCGGGGCTCCTGATCCACTCAGGGTAATTCCCCCGGGGCCTCTTCGGTATCCTGGGCTTCTCCACCCCGACTCCGACGACTGCGTACTCCGGGGTGGGACTGCGGGGCCTCCGGTGGTTCGACGACGGTCCATTTATCGTCACCGAGGGAATTCAGGTGAATATGGGGGATGATTTAAGGGATGTGGGGTGCTGGGGGGTAAGGGGGTGTGTTTGGGAAGGGTGTTGGGGTTTATTTTAATTTATTGTGTATTTTTCAGGTTTCGGATCCTCTGGTCACTGGACGGGAGCAGGGTACGGTGACGGTGGGTGACGGAGCTGCGACGGGGAGACTGGGCGGGGGGTGGTAAATATCAGGGTAGGACTGGAAGGTAGGGTAAATTCTTATTTCCTAATTAGTTAAAGTAATTACTTAATCCTAAAATAATTAATAAATATTCAGGTTTGTCGGGGCGTAGTATTAATATTGAATTATAATGTTTCAGGTGCCGAGGGCGCGGGTGACTTCGATCCGGATCGGGGGGGGGGGGGAAATTGTGACCGCCACGTCACAACTCCCCCCCACTTGCCGAAGGTTCGTCTCTTGACGACCTGAGCATACACACTCTCACTCGGGGAGGAATTCTCGGGAATGGGGATCGGGATCGGTGGTTCATGACAGGATAATTAACTTGGTTGAGTTCAGGGAAACTGTAAATATTATTTAATAACTTTGGCTGGGTTGCGGGGGTGCCCTTTGCAACCCCCTTACAACTTAACATAAATCACAGCTTTTTTGTTAAATGATAATGTTCAAAAAGAAAGAAACGAAATAAACTTGTCGTTCATGACAAAAAAAAAGAATAATTGGTTCGTCGTGCCGTGCCGGCGTTCTCCCTTGCAGTCTCCTCCCTGAGAGCCAGGGTAACAAAAAAAAATACACAGCTTTGTTGGGGGGTTATCGACGAAGGGAGACGGGGGAACAAGAAAACGGCGCGGACAAAGAAAAAGAAAAAGGAAAAAAAACGAACAAGGGGCGACGAGGGGGGGGGGGGGGGGGGAAGAAAACGTGTCGGGGCTTCCTCTTCGCTCCTACTCCTCCCAGAGCATCTGTGGCCGACCGCCGAGCTTCGTGCGGCAATGGGTCGCGATATGTCCGCGCAGGCCGCAGTTCCAGCAGCAGAGGCTTAGGGCTGGGGCTGGGGAGGGGGGGGGGGGGTGTCAGTTGGGCTAGGGGTGGTGACGGGTAGGGGATCAGAGGTGGGGGTGTGGGGGAACGGGAGGTCAGGCGGCTGGGGCAATCGGAGGAGCGATGGTTCGGTTGACCACAACGCCAGCATAGGAATGGGGTACCGGGATCGGGGGGCAGTGGGCGGGGGCTGAGGGTTAGGGACATCAGGGCAGGGATGGTTTGGGGAATCAGGGGTGGAGGGGTTATCAGAGGTTTGGGGCGGGGAGGTATCGGGTGGAAGATCCGACGGGGGTCACATTTGGCGGGTCGGTGGTCTGGTTGCCGGCAGATGAAGCAAGGGGGTCCGGCGGGACGGGAGTTTTTCGGGGCTGGAATGGGGTGGGGTTTCGGGGGAGAGGGGTTGTTGGAGCTGGGGGTAGTCGGGGTTGCGGGAGTGGTAACGAGGAATCGGGCCTGGATGCGGCGAATAATTTCCGTCAGGCTGGGACGCGGGGTGGTGGAGGTTGGGGAGGGAAACGGGAGCTCGGGTTGGGGCTCGCGGGAGGTGCTGGGGGTAGGTTCGGGGAGTGTCGGGGGGTGCGGGGTCTTGCAAGGAGTTTTGTGGTCGAGGAGGGTCAGGGTGTTGAGGTCGGGGCGACGTAGGGTAGGGAGTACCTTGGGGGGGCGAGGTGCAGGCTTAGGGAGTTTCTTTGAGGTGGGGGAGTTATTAGGAGCGGGGGTTGGGGAGGTGAGGGTTTTAGGGGCGGGTTTCAGTGCCGGTTCGGCGGGGGTTGGGGTGGTGGTAGGAACGGAGCGGGTATCGGGGGTTGGTTTCGGGAGGTGGAGGGCACGTTGTTCGGACTCGTGCAGCGCGGCCTCGCGCTCGTACCGCTCCCGGGCCTGGTGTGGCCACAAGGTGTCGTAACCCACCTCGTCCCACCGGCCGAAGGTCGTACGGATCCCTCCCCGGCCCGGTCGGACGGTTCTCCTCTCCATCCTGGTGTTCTTGGTTTTCCTGTAAAGTCGGGGTTCTAATTAACACACGAGGAGTTTTCGGGGAGCATGCTGGGGTCGAAGGTGTGGCAGGGGGTGCATCTGTCGGTTCTGTCTCAGTCATGTCATAGGGATGTCGGTACGGGACTAAATCTTTGATGTGGACTTTTTGGTTTTTCTTTTTCAACGGGAGGTGGATTTCGTAAACTACAGGGGAAATTTTTCGGGTAATGGTGTAGGGTCCACGGTATTTCGGGGCTAGTTTCGCGGCGAAGTTTTGTGCTGCGGACGACAAAACCCGATTCTTCCGACGGACGAGATCGCCCACCTGGAACTCACGGTCGGCTCTTCCGCGGTTATAATAATGGGCCTGCCGTCTCGCAGCACCGGACAGGTTTTTCCTGACCCAGTCGTGGAGCAGGGGTAATCGTTTCATCCGATCGTTCCAGATCGCTGGGTCGGTACGGTCTTCGACGGGTGGGATTGGGAGGTCGTTAAGGATACTATTCGCGGGTCTGGGGTTCCTTCCAAAGTTCAGGAATGCGGGGGTCATGTGGGTGGAACTTTGGACGGCCGTATTGAGGGCGAAACATAGTTCGGGGAGGTGAACGTCCCAATTTTGGTGATCGTCACCGACGTACGAAATGATCATTGTTTTCAGGGTTCTGTTGACTCGTTCTACGGGGTTGGCTTGGGCATGGTATAGGGGAATGGTGGTTTGGCGTACTCCATATTGTTCGAGGTGGGACGTCATGTGCTTGTTCACAAATTCGGTGCCGTTGTCCGTCAGGAGATAGCGGGGGCATCCCCACCGGTTAAAGATCAGGGTCTCCAGGGCGTGCACTATTGCGGGGCCGGTGGAGGTTCTCAGGGGGGTGGCTTCTACGAATTTCGTGAACAAGTCTTGGAAAACCAGGATGTATCGGTTGCGGCTTTTGCTGGGTGGGAAGGGGCCCATCACATCAGCTGCAACCACGGTCCAGGGGCCTTCGGTGGTTCGTTCGCGCATGAGGCCTGCAGGGGCTCCCTGCTCTGTTTTACTCATCTGACAGGTTTGGCACCCACGCACGAACTTAGCCACATCCTGGAAAATCCCGGGCCATGCAAAATCCTGGGTGACTCGGTGATACGTTTTGTCAATTCCCAGGTGCCCAGACTGGGGGTGGTCGTGGGCATCTTGCATGGCTCGTAAACGGGAATCATGGGGCAGGACTAGCTTCCAGGCATTCAGGTCAACGAGGGCTGGGTCTACTATCGGGTGGGGGCGGTGGTGGTAAAGCCTGTTATCTTCAATCTTCCAATCGGGGTCTTTGGACGGGAAATCATGGACGTTTTGCAATTGGTCGCGGTACCAGGGATCTATGGATTCTCCAATGGCTGCTAGGGCTTCCTCGGTTCCTTCGAACATTCGGGACAGGGCGTCAGGGACTACATTCAGGGCTCCTTTTCTATGGATCACCTCCATATCCAGGTCTTGCATTTGCAGGGCCCACCGGGCAAGACGCCCAGCAGGATCTCGGAGGTTCCGTAGCCAACGCAAACTACTGTGGTCGGTTATCACTCGGAACGAGGTACCCTCGATATATGGGCGCAATTTCTTCGCAGCCCATAATACCGCAAGGCACTCTCGTTCGGTCACGCTGTACTTCTTCTGGGCAGGGGTCAGGACTTTGCTACAAAATACGATGGGGTGTTCTTCACCATCAATTTCTTGGGTCAGAACTGCCCCCATCGCATGGTCGCTGGCATCGGTCTGGATCGTGAAGGGTTTGGAGAAATCGGGTCGGGCTAATACGGGGGTGGTGGCAAGGGCTTGTCTCATGGCTTCGAACGCGGTGGCTTGTTCTTCCCCCCAGTGCCACGGTACATCTTTACCGAGTAATCGCACCAGGGGAATTTTAAGCTCGGAGATGTCTCCCAGGAACCGGGCATACCAGCCAACCATTCCTAGGAATCTCCGCAGCTGTTTCAGGGTTTTCGGGGGAGGGTACTGCAGGACGGGGGCTACTTTGTCGGGGTCTGCTTCTAGTCCGTGTCGTGTGACGACGTATCCCAGGTACTTCATCTCCGGGCAGAAAAAGGAGCTTTTCTCCCGGTTGATCTCGAGATTAGCACCCGAGAGCGCCGTCAACACTAATCGCAAATATTTGAAATGGTCCTCCTCCGTCTCCGTAGCGATGATCACGTCATCCAGGTAAGCGAAGACGTGAGGTTCCCACTCGGGTCGTATTAATCGGTCCATTAACCTCTGGAAGGTGGCAGGGGCGTTCGTTAATCCAAAGGGCATACGGGTGAACTGGAAAAGTCCCCGACCGGGGACAGCAAAGGCAGTGATGGGTCGACTAGCGGGTTCGAGGGGCACTTGGAAATAAGCTTGACTCAGGTCGAGTTTGGAAATGTGGTGGGCTTGTCGGAGGCCATCCAGGATTCGGTCTAGGTTAGGGAGGGGGTAAGCATCTTTCCGGGTAACTCTATTAACGTCCCGATAATCAATGCAAAACCTATGCTTGCCATTGGGTTTCGGGACGATCACGGGATTACTCAACCAGCCACTGCTGGAGGGCTCAATTACCTGCTCGGTGATCATCTTATCCACCTCAGCTTGGGCAATTCGCAGTAGGTACGGGGAAATAGTGCGGGGTCTTTGTCGGATCGGGGGATGGCCAGCGACATCGATCGTATGCTGGATACTGAGGTCGCAACTGAGGATTCCGGTGGTGTTGGGTTTTACCAGCTGGTCTAGGAGAGAAGTGAGTTGACGGGTGGTGGCAGCGGGAATTTCTACGAGACCAGCGGTTTCGGGTTCCACTATGGGGTCTGCGGGGACGGGACCGGTGGCAAGGAACGTTCGGGGAATGCCTCCAGGTAGGCACCAGGTATTGGCTGCGTAATTGATCAACAGTCCGAATAGTTGGCAGAAGTCCATTCCCAACAGTCCATCATAGCTCAAGGGGGCTATTCGCAGGGGTAAGGGTTTGGATACGCCGGATAGCGTGATATTGAGGGTGACTTCGCCAATCATTGGGACGGTGGCATTGTTGGCCACCCTCACGCTTCCGGTGCAGGTCCTCACCATGTCCCCCAGAGTTTCCACCAGAGTGGTACTGAGGTATGATCGGGTGGACCCTGAATCCACGAGGGCTTCGATAGTTCGCCCGCGGATAGTCAACCAAAGGTGGTGACGATTTTCCTCTCCGCAGGCGTCTATCTCTACGTGGTCTGGGGTCAACGAGGGTGGTTGATGGGGCTGGGGTTCTGGCTCGGAGGGGGTAAGCGGTTGGAAAAAGGTCCTTGGGTCGAATGAGGTACTTGGTCCGTAAAAAATGCTTGGTTCGGGGAGGGTGCTGGGTCCCTTGGGGGTACCTGGTTCGGCGAATTTGCTCGATTCGGGGGAAGTACGGGGTTCGGAAAATATACGAGGTTCGGGGAAGCTTGGGGCATCGGGAGAGAGACCGGCTGCAGGAACATCTCGGGGTCTGGGGGAAATATTATTTATATTATTTTCGGAGTTTAGGGAAAGAATTATTTTCAGAGGATTTTTGGACTTCAGAGGCAACTTTATTTTCAGGAGGACTCTGGGGTTCGGGGGCGGTATCGTTGTCACGGAGTGTTTGGGGATAGGAGGAATCACTATTTTCGGGGAAATCTCGAATATCGGGGGAATTATTACTTTCAACGGGTTTCCGGGGGTCGGAAGGGGTAGGGATTGCAGGGAGTTTCCGTGATTTCGGAACAATTCGCGGTTGGGAGGGAGTCTGTACTTTAGGGGAGGTGTGGGGTGTGGGAGAAATCTTCAGTGCGGGGGGGGAGCGAGGTTTGAGGGGAGCAAGGGGTTGGGGGAACCTGCAAGGTTTACGGGGATTATTTTGTTCAGGGGGGGTACCGTTTACTGGCCCCCCCCATGGGGTTTCCCTCACGGATTCGTCGGCATCGAGAGCACGAGGTTGCCTCAGCTCCGGGGAGGCCACACACTCGGCAGAATTGCGCTAGTGCTTTCTGACACTCACGGTAGATGTGCCCCTGCTCCTTGCAGTTGAAACATCTAACCGTCGTGGATCTGATCCGAGGGGTTGGGGGAATGTAGGCGGGGTGGATGGATAGGAGGGAGGGGATCTTGGGGTACGCGGAGGGGGCGGAATTTGGAACGAAGTGCTTTTGATCGGGTGTTGATGCTTCGGCAACGGGACTGGGGATCAGGGGTTCTGAAATCTTGGAGTATTGTATTGTGGGGTTGGATGTAGGGTGACTAATAGCCGCCGTGGAATTTCTACCACGGCTCTTGGAGGGGGGGTGGTAAGCCGCGCTGGGGAGTACGCACTGGGAGGGATCGAGATATTGTCGGACGATTTTCTTTTTTTCCTTCATCTCCTCGATCCGGCGACACCGCCACGTGAAATCAGCGAAGCTCGTGATTTCCTCGCGGCGGATGTGCTCGGTCAGGTCGGGGGACATGTTATTATAACAATGATCGAGTTGGGCTTCTAACGAGAGCGGGGGGGTAAGATAGTAAAAGTACGTGCGCATGCTAGTGAGGAACTCTCCCGCTGTTTCTCCCGGGCCTTGGTATCGGGAGTTCATCTCGCAACGCAGTCGTCCCTGGAGGTCATTGTGGCCGAAGCGCGAACGGAAGTGGTAGAGAAAACCCTCATAGTCACTCCAATTGTCGCGCTCCGCTCGCCACCATCTACGGGCCTCGTCCGAGAATGCTTCGGACACGAGCCTCAGAAGGTCCTCCTCGGTATACCCTCTGCTCTCGCAGTATTCGTATAACCGGAGGAGGAACTCCTCACCGTCCTCTTCTCGGGTTCCCGCAAACCTCGGACCGAACCGTCGGAAGTGGTCCACTCCAGCGGTATCACGGGTCTGGGTGGTGGTGGAGAGATTTGAGCTCCATCGGTGAGCAGGGCGGGACAGAGCCTCGGGCCTCAGCCTGGTGCTGTTCCCCCGGGGCAACTGTCTTCGGGGCAGGGTGAAGGTGTCGTGGGTCTCGGGCGCAGGAGGTGGGGGAAGCATGGGGATCAGGGGGGCAGATAGGGAGTAGGCAGCGGGGGTTGGGCGAGAGACTGGTCGACTGCGCTGGAGCTCGGGGGCGAATATGACAGTGGGGCCTTGGGGGGCTGGGGGATCGCGGGGTGGGGGTGTCGGTGTGGGTTGGGAGATGTCGTGATGCGACATCAGGTCGTCTGTTTCATTGAGGGAGATGGGGTCTTGTTAGGGGCCACGGGACTGACCGCTGGACAGGGGAGAGTGGGATACTGGAGCTTGTCGGGTGTGGATGCTTCGAAGGGTGTCATCGAACTCGGGGTGTAGGAGTGCGGTAGTGAGACAAAAGGGTGGCGCGTCTAGGCGCTCGTCGTCTTCCGCATCCCAATCGACGGCGGCCTGGGGGTAAAGGCGGCGGACTTCGTAGCGCCAATAGCGGTTAATAACATCTTCCATCTCGCCCTTCGTGCTTAACCCCTCATGGTCGCACAGGCGAAAGATGTCCCGCTTGTTGGGCATATTATGGAGATTTATTTTGATGGCGTCTATATCGGCTTGTAACCGGGCGCGTGCAGCTGCCTCGGTCGGGGGTTGGTTGTGGGGGTGGGGGCTCGACGTACCAGTATTCACGAAACTGGGCGTCGTTACGGTCGTGGTCACGGTCACGGTCGTGGTGGGAGCCGTGCCTCCCGTGGTGGTCACAGGCGGCGGGAGTGAGGGGAAGTCCATGGTAATTTATTTGGGAAAAAAAAAACAAAATTTCAAGAAAAGCGGGACGGGAAAATGATTCACGGGGAGGGGGGAGTGCCAGAAGGGGCAAAAATAATTTCTTCGACTAAGGCTTAAGCTTGGATAAATAGTTAATAAAAAAGAAAATTTAGGAAAACAAAAAGGGGGAAAAAAGGGAGAAAAAGGGAACGAGAATAAAAAGATAATTGATCCGGAAAAGAATTTGCACAATGATCTCGAGACAGGGGGGAAAAGAACAGAAATTGAAAATTAGGTTCGTAGGGTAAATTATAGTTCGTGATAGTCAGTCGGGGTCGAGTCGGGTTGCACACAAAAAAAAACAAAAAAAAGGAAATATTCACCGGAGCAGTGTTGCACAAATAAAAATATCAGGGTGATTCAATGGCGACAGTAAAATACGGGTGATCCAAAAATACAGGGTAGTCGGTAAAATCCAATAACGCGAAAGACGGTGTGGGTGAAATTTCGAAACAGGCAACAAAAAAAACAAAAAAACAGAAGGGGAAAATAAACACAGAGATATCCACTAAATAACTGCTGCAGGTGAGAATAAAGTCGAGCAGTGGTGTCTTCGGACTAACCTAGCTACGCAGAAAAAAGTTTGAAAAAAAAACAAAAAAACTTCAAAAATAAATAAAATAATAAAAGCAAAAACAGGGATGATTCTAGGTGCCGGGGTGAGCGCTTATTAAATTTCAAAACGAACGCCTCAACCGGGTTGAGGGAGTTCGCTTACCAGGGCCCCACGTTGGGCGCCAATTTGTAATCTGCGACTGGTCGGGAGTGGGGAAAAATTAACACGGAGGGTGAAAAATAAAGTAAATGACAAAAGAGAAAATAAACCAGAGGTGTAAGTTAAAATAAAAAAACAGTATGAATGTATTTGACAAAAAAAAGTGAAATAACGGGGTTCCGCAGATCTGATAGCCGCCCCTGTCCGGGGTTCGATACAATAAGTTCTCGGTAACTAACAAAACAAAAGAACAATCAAATGATAATTTGCCAAAAAAAAAGAGAAAATAAAGAAAACGATAACGCAGGTACGGGAACGCCAAAAGTCCGCAAAAATAAATAATCGGGTGAATTATAACTGCCTCGGGATTCGGACAATAATTCGCTGGAAGAAATTAATAAAATAAATAATAGTCGCCTTAAGAAAAAAAATCAATAATCGAATAATAACTCGCCGGGGAAAATAATGAAATAAAGAATAATCGGTTCGAGAATAATTTAATAATCGGATATTAATTCGCCGGAGAAAAATAATAAAATAAAAAAAATAAAAAATAATCGGTTTGAGAATAATTTAATAATCGGATGTTAGGCTAGCTATTACACGGGGGGGGGGGGGGGGGGTAGACGGGGTGGCTGGCCGGCACTGGTCTGTCTGAGAAGTAGCACAAAAAAAAAGAAAAGATGTAATTGGAAATTTTTGGGCGCCAGTTGCTCAGACGGGAGCAACACCGATAAAAAAAAAATAAGAGGAACGCGGGTATGAAAATAATAATTAGAACTGAAAGAAAATGGAACTGAAATAAAATCACAAAAAGAATGACTCTCGACGCGCGGCTAGCCGTCGGCGGGAATGGACTCACACAGGGGGTGGGGGTACTGTCTCTGGCTCTTAAAACTACCTCGGCACCAAACGCAAAAAGAAAAAGAAACACTGGGTAAGATAAAATAGAGAACAGAAAAAGGGAAACTGTAATCGCAAAGAGAAAAATCCTACACGAATAACGATCGCGGAAGAGCACCACTGCTCGCGCACGCACGGCAATGGCCGCCGGAAGCTCGCGGGGCACAAAATGGCGCGACGGGACCGCGTGTTCTCCGTCGCGCGATGACGGGGCAAAATTTATAATAAATTCGGGGGTCACTGGAAGGAAAATCGGGTAAATTGGGGGTTCGGGAAAAAATGGGGAAAAAAGACACACTTACTTCGCGGTGGGCCTACGACGGCCTGTCTCACACTCTTTTGCTCCAACTACGCTCGCCTTGACTCGCTGTCGTTTCGTTCTCCTCTACTCTCCTCCAATACTCTTCTCGCCTCTTTCTCGTCGCCTCTCACTCCTCTCACTCTCTTTCTTACTCTTTCCTCGTCGCTTTTCTCTCCTCTCAACGCTCAAAAAAAAAACGATAAACGCTCAAAAAAACGATATAACAATTCGGGATTCTGTCTCGCACGTCTAACTCAGTTGGGATCTCGGATCGAAGTGACGATTAATGGCCGTCGCCGTCTTCGTGCTTCTTCTCCGATAATTCTCCCCTCTGATTGGCTGCGACGGGGACTGCGCGAATCGATCCATCGATTGCGGTTGGGTCTCTGGTGCAGCGGGTGGGGTCGCTGATTGGCTCACAGCAGCCAATCGGAGTTGCGGGTTCGAATCTTCTCGGGGTCCGGGTGTGGGCGCTCGTTCGCGCCACTGGCATCGGGGCTCGCTCCAACAGGCCTCCGCCGAGGGTCCGTAAGGTGGCTCCCTCGGGCGGTTATTTTGGACACCAACAGCGTCGTATTTCGGCCTCCGGGTGTTACTGGGTCCAGTTTTGACAGCTCGGCTCCTGTTGTGGGCCACCTCGCGGTTTTGTGGGTGATTTCCGTCGCGAGGGTGGCCGGGGTCGAGCTGTCCGGGTCCTCGGGTAGTGCGCGGGTGATAAAAGTGACCAGTGGTGCGTGAGTTTCCGGGTTGGGGGTTAACTCTGGTGTTTTCCGGGGACCTCGGGGGGGTAATTTTGAGGTTATCCCGGATTTGGTGATGGTTCGGGTCTTCAGGGCAGTTGGAGGGTCCTCGGGGCTCCTGATCCACTCAGGGTAATTCCCCCGGGGCCTCTTCGGTATCCTGGGCTTCTCCACCCCGACTCCGACGACTGCGTACTCCGGGGTGGGACTGCGGGGCCTCCGGTGGTTCGACGACGGTCCATTTATCGTCACCGAGGGAATTCAGGTGAATATGGGGGATGATTTAAGGGATGTGGGGTGCTGGGGGGTAAGGGGGTGTGTTTGGGAAGGGTGTTGGGGTTTATTTTGATTTATTGTGTATTTTTCAGGTTTCGGATCCTCTGGTCACTGGACGGGAGCAGGGTACGGTGACGGTGGGTGACGGAGCTGCGACGGGGAGACTGGGCGGGGGGTGGTAAATATCAGGGTAGGACTGGGAGGTAGGGTAAATTCTTATTTCCTAATTAGTTAAAGTAATTACTTAATCCTAAAATAATTAATAAATATTCAGGTTTGTCGGGGCGTAGTATTAATATTGAATTATAATGTTTCAGGTGCCGAGGGCGCGGGTGACTTCGATCCGGATCGGGGGGGGGGGGGGAAATTGTGACCGCCACGTCACAATTTATAATCGATGCCCTTGCTCGCGCTTATGAGGCGCCTCTACGGGAGATCTTTATGCTGTAACAGATTGAGCAGAAAGGAGGGGACTTGGAATCTTTTCGATTTCCAACATGAACTGCTGTCGTCTCGAGTTGTTTCCCCCTCTTTGGATTTCTCAGTTTCCTCCGTCTATCTTCTCGGTCGCTTCCACGAACTCCACCTTTTTCCACGCTGTCTCAAAGTGGCTGTGTTCTGCGGCTGGTATGGCGATGGCTGGAGGTCCGGAGGTTTCTGAAACAAATAATTGACTGTCCTCCTCCGGTCTTGGCGTGCCCTTTTTATATGATCTCGGGTGCCTCCGCTCGTTCGATCTCGTCTTTTCATTGGTTATAGTCCCCTCCTCCACCGGTGTCTCGGCCGTTGGCACGTGCCCGCGATTTTGACCGTGAGCCCTCCAAGGCCGCTGGGTGTTGCTGGTTGTCTGGTGTACGAGACCTCGCTCGTTCTTCGTATTGCGGGTAATAATTTCGGAATATTATAATTCCGGAGTTATTATGGACGGCGGCCGTGGTCTTCTGAAGGCCGTTGGGTGATCTTATTTTCGTAATAATAGTATTTCAGGAGGATTCGGCTTAGGGAGACCCCCCTTCAAGGTGCTATTACGGTGCTCGGTTATCGCTACATTTTAATATTATTTCTTTTTGGTGTGCTCTCGCCGTTCGCGCTCGAGTCGGTGGGCCTCAGGTGTGATGTGACGACCGTATTATTTGTCACATTGCCCCCCCATTTTCGGTGACTCCCTTCACCGAAAATCCCTATAATTCGCCTTTCGCTCTTTTTCTCTCTCTCTCTCTCTCTATGTGAGTACGAATGACACGTTATTTTTGGCTCTGTCTTTTGCTTCCGCTTCTGCCGCTCTCTGCCCCTTGTGGGCGTTGATTGCAGGTTCTTGGCTTGCGCACATAGCCTCTGCATCGGTGCATGTGGTTTTTGCCTGCATTATACCCCTGCATTTCACCTATAACTGCGTTTTTCGTCTGGGATCCTAACCTCTCGTGTCAAGTTTTGTCGCTGCGGGGGGCGGGGGCCACGCGCACACGGCCTGCTGACGCACGCGCAGTTCGCCGAGGGTGCGAATCTGCTGCCACCTGTGGGACGTACAGGATGGATGAGTCCGACCGTCCGCGTCTTCGTGGATCATCGACAGGTGCTGCTGCTATCGACGAGACGGCAGATAAGATAGTGGGGGAAGATAGTGAGGACTCGGAGAACTTCTATGAAGCGACACCGACCGTAATGCCGGACTCCGGGGTATCAGGCCCGCGAGCAGTGGTCACGGCAAGCGGCACCGCGTCACTGACCATTGGGGAGGGGGTAGTGTCGCCTGAGCGAGGCGATAGCGTAATACACCCGTCGATTGTTATAGGTTCGGGAGGATCGCACAGTACCGCTTGCGCACCCGGCGATGTTGGTACCGCGGAACTCATGCGCGGTGTACCTTTGCAGCCGAACGATGTTACGGAAATGTTACGCACGCTCGTAGATTCAAAGGCGACGATCACGTCGATTCTTCTAACAAGCAAGGAATCGGTGGATAAGCGTAAGCGGGTCGATGAAGCCTTAAATGTGTACCACGAGCGATTCCATTCCCTTGCTACGGCGTACCTTCAGCTTCACGCGAAGCTGGAAACGATCTCGGCGTGCGACGCACTTTTCAGATCTAGGGCGAAGAATAATGATGCAGTTACGGAGGCTGCCGACGATCGTCGGACCATTCCCTCCGCAAGGACATTCGCGTCGGCTGTAGCGGGGCGCAGTCAGACCATTTGGTTACCGCGCGGAACATCGCTCGATGTACCGAAGGCGACAACGCAGCGAATTATCATCGAACCGCGAGCATCAGAGGCAGCGCGTTTTTCCTCGGTAGAGGTCACCAAGCAAGCATTGCACTCGTCCGTGGACCCTGTGGCGCTTGGCATCAAAGTTTCACGAATTTCCAGCGTTCGTAATAACGGGATTCGCATCCAGGCGAGTGACGGCGATTTGACGAAATTAAAAAATTTAACGAGCTTACGCGACGCTGGGTTGATCGTCAAAGATGACATTCGACTCAATCCGCGTCTGGTGGTTCACGACGTGCCGGCTGAACTGAGTCGGGAATCGATTCTGGCCAATCTTCTTACATTAAATCTTGCTAACTCGAATCCGGCGGACACAAAGGTGATCTATCTTTACCCTGCACGGGGCCGCCGATATACGCGGTGCGTCATCGAGACCACGTCGGAAAACCGGAAGCGTCTTATGGACTTGCCCGAGGTTTCGTTAGGGTGGAATTCTTGTCGTGTAGCGGATCACGTCAGAATTCTTCAGTGTTTCCGATGCCTCAATTTTGGTCATAAGGCGACAGACTGCGCAAGACCGGAGCGATGTGGCCGATGTGCTGGCGAACATCAGACGAATGCGTGTCAGGGAGCAGCTCAGTTAGTTTGTCATAACTGCACCGCGTCGAATCTGCCGAATACTGATCACTCGGCGCTCGATGGCGTTTCATGCACTATTCTTCGGAGGAGGATTGAGGCCAAAACGCGACTAATTAATTATGGATAGGCGATTGAGGATCTGTCATGTGAATTGCCAATCCTTGTTACCGCACATAGATGAGTTTCGTCATCATTTTCGGAGGGGACAGTACGACGTCATCTGTTTATCGGAGACGTGGTTAAAGCCGGAAATAACGAACGATCTTGTTTCTTTGCAAGATTACGTGCTGCTGCGACGTGACAGGGTTGGAAAACAGGGCGGGGGCGTGGGCATGTACGTGCATCACACCCTTCGTGCTGGTATCCTCTCGACGTCACCGGAGCAATACTGTCGAGTACCAGAATTTTTGATCGCGGAGTTGAGGGTACCGTGTGCGGCGGCGATCCTCGTCGCGGTCGTATATCGTCCACCGAGGCTGGGTCACATGACTCTGTTTGAGGAACGTTTTATCGAGATATCGCCGGATTTTCGCCATGCGATCGTACTTGGCGATTTCAATACGCGTATAGACGAGCCATCATACGATGCAGATCACCTTCGCGATTTTATTATGGCGAACGCACTCCACCTGGTGCCGCATCGTGCAACCCATCACACCGTCACGTCAAGTACGCGCTTAGACCTTTGTATAGTTGACGACGAGGTAAAGGTTCTTGCCTTCGGGCAGCATCCGGTACCGTTTCTCTCGGCGCATGATCTCATTCACGTGACGTACGATGTGATAACACCAGGGCGCAAGGCGGTAACGTTTGCGTGTCGCGGCCTAAATAATATGGATGTGGAACGGCTTCGTAGGGATCTCTCTAACGCTGACTGGACGCAATTATATTCTTCGCCCACCGCGGACGACAAAGTCGCGTTCTTCAACGAGACCATCGTGAGGGTTTTCGATGCGCATGCACCCATGCAACGGGTCACAGTCAAACGGAAGCCCGCACCGTGGATCAACGCGGAACTGTCCGAGTGGATGCGACGTAGAGATCGTCTTCGTCGTGCGTTTATAAAGACCAGATTGCCGCACATACACGCACGATTTATCGTGATGCGTAATGAGGTCAAGGCGAGAGTCAAAACCGCTCGTGATAAATACTTTCAGGACGGTCTTCGGGCGGGTGTCAGAAATCCGCAGCAGACATGGTCTAAGGTGCGTGAACTTGGGCTCTTGCCATCCGGAAACCCGGCAAACGCACCAGCTTTTTCGCTGGACATCCTCAACCATGAATTTTTGTCAGCGGGCAATGGTTTGATACAGCAGGACGTGATGCAAGTCACGACGGTAGACACGGAAAACTCGTTTCGCCTCAAATCGATCACAATGCGTGAGCTTGAGGCCGCTATTATCGCCATTGACTCCAACGCGGCGGGTATCGATGGAATTACCCTACGTATGCTCCGTCTCGCAATGCCTGCGATACGTAACCACGTTCTCCACGTCGTCAACTATTCGGTAACCAGCTCACAGTTTCCGCTTACATGGAAGCGTGCTCTAGTGCGTCCTCTTGCGAAGGTAACGACGCCGGCGAAACCCGGGGACTATCGGCCAATCTCGCTTTTGTGCGTCTTATCAAAAGCACTCGAGAGTGTAATCGCGCGGCAGGTTTCGGCCTATCTCGACTCGATGAGCCTTCGTGATCAATATCAATCCGCGTATAGAAAGTTTCACAGTACCCAATCGGCGTTGCTCAGGATCGTTGACGACGCGCGTCTGGCCGTGGACAAGCGCAACATTACTGTCATGTTATTGTTCGATTTCTCTAAAGCCTTCGATTGTGTGCGACACGATAAACTTCTTCTGAAACTTGTCGATTTGCATTTTTCTTCGGCATCGGTGCAATGGTTTGCATCGTACCTGTGTGGTCGGAGCCAGTCGGTTTATGACGGCGACGGAAATCGCTCATCGTGGGGGGCCCTTCGATCCGGGGTCCCGCAGGGATCGGTGCTTGGCCCTTTGCTATTTACAATTTTTCTGGGTGGTTTTGATAGCGTTTTATCGTACTGCAATTATAGCTTTTACGCGGATGATCTGCAAATCTATCTGTCTTGTTCTCCGGCTGAAGTGCGTGAGTGCATTGCTCGTTTGAATCGCGATGTGAGCTCGATCTGTGCGTGGACGGCATCTCTCGGTTTGCGTCTTAACACATCGAAGACCAAGGCTATTTTGCTCGGTTCTGCGCGATATGTAAGCGAGCTACAGAGGACGGGTCTCCCTGAGATTCGTGTGGGACGGGACATCATTTTACCATCATCGTCGGTCACATGTTTGGGTGTGACCATCTCAAGCACCCTGTCATGGCGCGAACACTTTTTGAAAGTGACGAGCAAGATTAACAGCATCGTGTATCGATTGAAAACATGCGGTAGTCGGCTGTCACGAGAAGTTCGCAAATTGTTGGTGCGTTCTCTTGTGCAGCCGCACGTTGATTACTGCTGTGCGCTATTTACCGACGCGACGCTTGAACTGGATCTGATGCTACAGAGGGCATTAAACAAAGCAGTAAGATTTATCTTCGACGTTCCTCGCGACTCCCATATCACACCGTACTACGTTGAGCTCGGATGGCTCAAGGTCATAGAACGTCGCAAGTATTTTCTTGGTACGCTTGCGTATGCATTGCGGCTAAACGCGGAGCCGCGGTACTTATTAGGTTTTCTAACGCAGCCTGCGCCGATGCCTGCGTATGCCACTAGGCACCAAAGACACGCCCTTGACTGTGCAGTCCCTTTCTGTAGGACCGAATGCTACCGACGGTCTTTCGTGGTCAAAGCATGTGAGCTTTGGAATGCGCTACCATTACAATTAAGGGATACAGACACGCTGCAAAATTTCAAATCGAACCTTCGAGCGTTTCTGCTGAGCGACCAGGGCGTCTGATTAAGCAATTGGGCTTCCGGGTTTTGGATAATCTCACCTTGTCTTATTTTACTTTATTTCGTTTTATTTTATTTTTATTTCATTGTATTTCATTTCATTGTATTTTGGTTCATCCTTTTTTTTTTTTTTTTTTTTTTTTTTTTTTTTTTTTTCGATTTGATTTTATTTTATTGTATTCTATTTTATTTTATTTTATTTTATTATAGTTATTTTTATTTCGTTTTCTAGTTTTAAGTGACTTTATGATATAGCATATGTGTCTGCGTGATTTACACGAATTGTACTATATATGTTTCTTGCACGGTGCTTTTAGGGGACTTCGGTCCCAGGGCACGAAATAAACGACTCGTTCTCTCTCTCTCTCTTTTCTCTCTCTCTCTCTTTCATTCGTTCGTTCGCCGTCATTTCGGTACGTTGATATGTGGATATTTGAATACGGGTGGGAGCATGCACAGTGTGGAAGACAAGTAGCAAAATGTATCCTTATTTATTATTAAATAAAAAAATTTTTTGTTTTTCACAGGGTCTTACGTTGTGTTTCGTCATACACATTTTGTTACGGGGACAATCGTAGTTTTTCGTTTATTTCGTTTTCGTTCGGTACATATGGGGATTGAACCACCCCCGAGAAGAGAAGGAGAAACGTCGTCGGGCGATCAACGTGTGACTTGACGAAACATATAGCCGACTGTGTCGTCGGCTCACAAACATGAAACGTAACCAACGAAGATTTACCGTGTAATGATTTTTTTTTTTTTTTTTTTTTTTTAATAGGTACACGGTTGTCACTCGGGGTCTTTCATTTCGATGTTTTCGCTGTCGGTGTCGCCTTCGTCGTCGTCGTCGATTTTAATTTCGTCGTTGTTTTCTTCTTCGTCGTTGATTTCTTCTCGCTCCACTTCGTCGTCGGATCCGCTTCCCTCGTACCCGCTGTCGTCTTCGCTTCTTATATGCCGGTCCAGGTATCGGGGACCGTCCGGTCCCCATTCGAACTCGCAGGGTGGATTGCCGCGTACGGCGCATCCCGCCTCTATTAATTTTTCTGCCGCTGTGACGATGGCCCCGTCGGCTTCCTCCCGCCAGAGGTGGACCCACCACGCGTCAGCATGTGTTGGTGTCGTCAGGACTGACATCTTCCAGCCGGGTTGCCGGAGGATGTCCTCCCCCACGAGGCTGTCTTCGTGGGTCCACTCTCCTTGGCGAGGTCTTATGCCGTGTAAGCCGACGGCCACCGCTTGCAGTGATATATCTCCCATGTGGGCGGGTGGTTTGAACAACTGGTCGGTTCGGATCACGGAGGTAACTCCCCAGTCGGCAAACCACCACCATACCTCATCTTCGCCAGCTTCTTCCTCGATAATAATTCGAAACCAGGTTGTTGAGTCGGTTCGCCACATGGCGCACCGACCTGACGTGGCTTCCTCCGGTTCGAGTGCCTCGAGCCGTGTATTTTTGGGGATGGTTTGCATCCGGGATATGATATGATCCCGGATGCCACTTTCATCGTGTACGTGGATGTAGAATCGCGTGGGGTTGGATACCCCCACGATGATGAAATCTTCTTGTACACCATCGAAGCTTGTAGTCGTTCTATTGCGGAAGGCCATGTTTCACTGCTGTGTCTCTGGTTGTTACTGATGGCCCGGGTCCGGCGGCTCCGGTTCCCGGAAACCGCCCCACTATGTTATCATCGGTGATGACGACGAGACCCTCCGGATCGCGCGGGAAACGGACGTCCCAGCGTGTCTTTTTATTTTTTTCACTTTTTATTAATTTTTCTATTTTATCCTTTTTATCGTGGCACCGAATATTTTCCACTCTTTTTTTAAGTCAACGGCGTAAATATTTGGAACTTGGGGGATGAGATGTTTTTTTTCTTTAGTCGTCATCTCCGATTTGGGAGTTCCGTTTCCGCGTGTTCTCGGGTGCTTACTGGCTATTGCGGAATTTGGGGCTTGCGCGTAAGTCCCCATCCGGCAATTTTTTTGCCATCTATCTTTTTTCTTCGGCAAATTTATTTCGCGCTTATTTCTCCCTCTTCTCTTTCACGGTTGACTTTTGCTGCTGATCCGATGTGTTAGCGGTGTCTTGGTGACGGTGGTATGTGTATCCGTGTCCATGGGTTCCTTGGACGATGCATGTGGTTCGGTACGTGGCTGGCCCTTCTCCCCGTCTTACTGTTTATTCCTCGCTTATTGTGTCACCTTCGATGTTTTCGGTATAATACCGGCTCAGCAAATTCGCATGGAACTTGCCACGGATTTTTTTCGTCTCCGGGTCTTCGAGTAGGTAGGTAGCCAGCCCGATTATTTTTTTTATTCTATACGGTCCTTCTCGAAGTGGTAAAAATTTCGCGATTATTTGGTTTGCCGGGTCGGAGACCGTGAGTGCTTTCACGAGCACCATTTCTCCTTCCTTGAACGTCGTGAATTTATTTCCTTCGTTGTACCGTTCTGCCCGTCCACGGCCTTTCTTTTCTATTCTTTCTCTGGCAATTTTTATTTTATTTTTGTACGTTTCTTCGTCATCTTGTTCTTCTTCGGGTAAGCCCATCCATTTGTTCCACAGTCGGAGCGGCTTTTTCTTCGTGTGTAGCTCCGTCGGTGTATATTCGGTGGTTTCGTGGTGGGTTTCATTGATGCAGTCTTGCACCACTTGCACCCACTTGTACCAGCCTCCGTGGTTCTCGTGGAGGAACGTACGGAAAAAACGTCCGAGCTCTCGGTTTACCCGTTCGACGATGTTTCCCTGCAGATGCCGGATTGATGAGTACACCGCTTTTATCCCCGCTTCTTCCAATTTCTTCAGCCAGCTCTTCGAGGTGAATTGCGTCCCGTGATCGAACTGCATCCGTGCTGGTTTGCCGTAGGTCGGGATGTAATTTTCAAAAATTGTTTTTACGACCGTCGCTGTGTTTGCCTTTCTCATTGGAAATAGCACGACGTGTTTAGTAAATGCGTCGATCGTTACGAGTATGTGTTTCACCCCGCCCACCGATGTGGGTAGTGGTCCGTAGAAATCGATCGAGAGCAGATCGTTGGGCCCGCCCGGAATTATATTCTGCAGTGCTGCGTGGCTGGTTTGTACGGCGACCTTGTTCCGTTGACACGTGTCGCAGCATGCGAGGATTTTCCAGATGCGTCTGAAAAGATGTGGATGTGCAAAATCTTCGTCCAGCATACGGAAACATTTTTTTGTTCCGAGATGCCCGTACATTTCGTGGCACTCGGTGATCAGCTGGTCGATAATTTGCTTTGGAGCCACGTTCTTCCACTCTTTTTCCCTCGATCTGCGTTGAATAATTCCCTTAGAGAGTCGATATCTTGTCCCTTTTTCGCCCTTTTCCGTTTGCTTCATGATGCTTTTTAAACCTTCGTCCGCTCGTTGCAATTTTCTGATATTTTTTATTGCTTGTACGAGCGTTTTCGATGGTTTCTTCGCCAGTGCCGTTGCTATGATTACTACAACCTTCGGATGACCTCCGATGCTTCTTGATCCTTCCGTCGGTCGGCTGAGCGTGTCAGGGATAATATTCTGTTTTCCTTCGATGTGATCGATCTCGAGGTCGTAATCTTGTATTGATAGAGCCCATCGCATCAATCTCTCCGATGGAAAACGACACGTTCGCAGGAAAGTTAGCGCCTTATGATCTGTTGCCACTTTTATTTTTGCGCCTGCCAGGTACGTCCGAAATTTCTTTAAGGCCCATATTATCGCCAGAAGTTCCTTTTCGGTAGTCATGTAACCGAGTTCCGCACCTTTCAATGTTCGGCTTGCACATGCGACGATTTGTTTTTCTCCGTCCTCGTTTTCTTGCTCCAGCAGTGCTCCCAGGGCGTACCCACTTGCGTCAGTGGCGAGGAAATATTTGTATCGAGCGTTCGGGTATCGGAGGATGACTGCTTCCGTAAATAAGTTTTTTATTTTTTTGAAATGTTTGTCTTCCTCCTCCCCCCATCTCCATCGAACACCTTTTCTCAACAGCTCGAGCAATGGCGCGGTCTCGTGGGCGTGACGGTTGGTAAATTTCGTATAGAAATTTATCAAGCCCAGAAATCCTCGTAGTTGTCGGATATTTTTCGGAGCCTCGTATTCGTGGATCGCCTTGATTTTTTCCGGGTCCGGTTTCAGTCCTTCGATGTTCAAGATGTGTCCGAGAAACGTAACTTCTTTGCAAAAGAAATGAGACTTTTTAAATTTCAGTGTCATTTTGTGTTCTTTGAAACGGACGAATAGCGTTTTTAAGTGACTGAGGTGTTCCTCAGGGCTCTCTGAGAACACCAACAAATCATCGACGAAGTTGATAACAAAATCGAGTCCTTTTAATACGATGTCGAGGGCTCGTATGAGACTGGCGGTGCTGGTTTTAAGGCCTAACGGTGTTACCGTGAACTCATAACATTTTCCGTTATGTTGAAACGCGGTATATTTTCGCGACTCCGGGTGTAACGGAATTTGCAAAAAACTGCTGGTCAGATCAAGAGTCGATAAGACTGTTTTTTCTCCGCATTTTTCTAAAATTTCCTCGATCGGAGGTGCGTTATTGTAATCGTTCACCAGGTACTTATTTAATTCCCTGGCGTCGAGGCACAGTCGCACACTCCCATCGCCCTTCGTCACCGGCATCAATGGGTTTATAAAAGTACTTTGTGACTTTTGGATCACCCCATATGTGAGCATACGCTCGAGCTCTTCCTGGACTTTTTCCCTTTGACCTAGCGGTACTGGGTCAGCCCTATGGAAGTAAGGTTTTGCGTCCTTCAGCTCGAGTTTGTGCACGTATGCCGTCATCCGGCCCGGTCTTTTGTCGAAAATCTCTCGACATGGAAAAACGACGTCCTTGAATTGTTGGCGCCATTTTTTCTCGACCCCTCCTTCCTCCGCCATCTTCTCGTCAAACTCCTTCTCCGTAAGCTCGTATTTTGTTTCTTCATCTCTTGTCTTTATCGCGTTGCATCTTCTTGTTGTGTTTTCCTTCCTCCTCGTCTCGGTCTGTTTCCATTCTCCTTTTTCGAGTATGGCCACCCGAATTCTTCTAACGTTGACCTCTCTTTTTTCCGCGTCAATCTTGATACCGAGGGTTGTCATACCATCGATACCGATTAACGCGGGTCGGAGCAACTTCGGGATAACGAGCATGTGGCATTGCCCGGTCATTCCCTGTACGCTAGCTTCGACGACGAGCTGTTCTTTTATTCTCGTTGTTTCCCCCCCGAATGCACCCACTACCTTGGCAAACGTTACGGGGAGGATCGGCAACTTTGTGAACCTTATTCTCTCTTGTTCGAAAAGCTCCTCCGAGATACAGCTGACTTCGCTGCCGCTATCGAAGAGTGTGAGAGCTTTCACTCCCGCTAGATCGATGAGAATTTCCAGGCACCGTGGGTGTACATTGCTGTACCACCCTCGCCCTTGACGCTCCGATTCCTCACATAAGAATTCACGTGGGTCGTCGAGGAGGGTGTTGACACGTGCCTCCGGAAGATTCTGTATGGCGTTGCATGCTTTCTCGTTGCTCCGTTTACCCCGCCTCGTTTTCGTCTTCTCCCTTTGATTTTCTTTTCCGGTTTCGTCTTCCTTTCCCTCTTCGTTCTTCTTTTCTTCGATCTTCTTTTCTTCTTTCTTCTTCTCTTCGGTCTTCTTTTCTTCCGTCTTCTCTGCTTCTTTCTTCTTTTCTTCCGTTTTCCTTTTGTCGTTGTTTGTTTCTATTTTCGCTTCTTCTTTCGGCTTCTTCTCTTTTTTGTTCTTCACCCTTTTCTCTCCTTTCTTCTTATTTTTTTCAACGCCTGATGCGCCTCCCCTCTCCTTCTCTTCTCCTCTTCCTGAGGCTCCGGACGCAACGGCTATGCGTTTCCCGGGTTGCTGTTGTTGCAGGCTCCTGATGTTTCTCCTGCGCTCGATGTGTGCGGTATGAATGGCCCCGGTGCCATCTATGGAGCTGCCCCCCCCGTTCATCTGCATCGCCTGAACCGGCGGTGCAGTCGGTGGTTGCCACCCCATCGGTTGTGATCGCGGAGCTTGGATCGATGGCTGCTGCATCGAAGGCCCTTGCCATCTTTGTTGGTTGTACCCTTCATTCTGGTACGGTCTCTGCTCTGGTGGCCGCCATCTTGGTTCACGTTGCTGTTGTCGTTCATCCCTTCTTTCTCGGTTCGGAGCTGGGAAACTTGGACGTCCGTACGGACGGTTTTCTCGTCTCCGATGGTTCACTGGACCGGAGAGATCAATGCCCTCGAGCAATTCTGAAAATTCTCGCACAGTCCGGATCTGTCGGATCCGAACCGCGCATAAAATTTCGTCATCGAAATGCTTCGCCAAGCATTGAATTATTTCTTCGTCCGTACGTTTATCTGCAAGATCTCGCGCATTTCTGAGCATTAGGGCTGCGTACTCGGCTCGTGTCCGGCGCTGCTCGTCCGCGCGGTAGCATCCGAATTCCAAATTCCTCCGAACTTTGTTTTGCATTTCCCGAGTCCAGTATCGGGAAATGAAAAGTTCTTTGAAAGTCTCGAGATCATGCACCTCGTCGCGAATAAGGTGCCACCAGTCCTCCGCCGTACCCTTGAGGGCTTCCGGTAGGATGCTTTTTACCTCCACCCCGGACCCGTGCAGTAGGCCTTGAAATCGTGGAGAATAGCCATCGGTCTTTGCTTCCCGTCCGCGCGGAATACCGGTGTTTTTTGTTTCACCGTTTGTATCCGCGCGACTCTGGTTGCATTCCCGAAGGTCAATCCAAAGGCCGTCGTGTCGTTAGCTGTCGTCGGCCTTTGCTCCAGCCTCTGGATGCGTACGGCGTGATCTTCTATCGTTTCTTGATTTCTCTTTCGAGCTTCCTCGACGTTCTTCGTAACCGTGCCGTAGCCGCTTCAGCCTCCCCCATTTGCCCGAGGATCGTCTCCTGGTCCTTCTGCATTTGTGTCGTCACCTCCGTGATCTTCTCCTTCGTCTTTTCTCTTTCTTTTTCTACCACCGAGTTGACGTGATGAACTAAATTATCGCGCAGAGTTGCTGCCTGTGTTTCGCAGGTTTTCCTCTCCTTCTCCAACGCGGTGGCGCGTTCGGTCGTTTCTGTTTGTATGCGCGCTCCCAGTTTCTCGTTCATGCCTTCGAGGATCTCGAGTACGCGGTCCACTCGAGATTCTAACGTCGGTGTTGTGGGCGTCGCCGTCGCATTTCCCTCTATCATCGAGTGTTCCCGGCTCGTTTCTCCGACGTTGGTACGGTTGTGGATAGTCCTCCGCGGATGACCTCTTGGGTTCTGTAAAAGAGCATCCGCCGTTGTCGATTCCCACCTCAACGATGCATCACCGGTGCTGTCATCCAGCTCCGCGGATACCGCATCTCCCTCCGACAATCTTCGAGCGAAGCGAGATTTAAACGGCATTTTTGATTTTATTATTCTGCTATTTCCCGGTATTTTTCTTTGTACTCGAGGCCACACGTTGGGCGCCGAATGTAACGGTAGATATTACGTTACAATAATTAATACGGGCCAAGAGTATGCAAGACATTAAGTAACACGAGAAAATGGGTAAAATCGTTTTTATTTCGTGGCGCGTTCGGTCGTTTCTGTTTGTATGCGCGCTCCCAGTTTCTCGTTCATGCCTTCGAGGATCTCGAGTACGCGGTCCACTCGAGATTCTAACGTCGGTGTTGTGGGCGTCGCCGTCGCATTTCCCTCTATCATCGAGTGTTCCCGGCTCGTTTCTCCGACGTTGGTACGGTTGTGGATAGTCCTCCGCGGATGACCTCTTGGGTTCTGTAAAAGAGCATCCGCCGTTGTCGATTCCCACCTCAACGATGCATCACCGGTGCTGTCATCCAGCTCCGCGGATACCGCATCTCCCTCCGACAATCTTCGAGCGAAGCGAGATTTAAACGGCATTTTTGATTTTATTATTCTGCTATTTCCCGGTATTTTTCTTTGTACTCGAGGCCACACGTTGGGCGCCGAATGTAACGGTAGATATTACGTTACAATAATTAATACGGGCCAAGAGTACGCAAGACATTAAGTAACACGAGAAAATGGGTAAAATCGTTTTTATTTCGCCGCCGTTTGTATATAATCTGGGTTCTATCGCTTCCCCTACATACACCTGTCGCTTCGCTCTTTAAATTGTGGGGGACGTGGGGTGGGACGGGGTGTTGTTGTTCTCGATGCGACGTTCCTCTTCACCCCGCGGGGCTACGAAGCTGGCGCGCTGGTGCTTGCAACGGCGATAGGAGTAGCCCCTCTCCTGCCGCTCGACGCTCGATCGATGGTCGATACCTCGGTGCTCGCTGTACCCCCTCCGTGCGCCCTGGCTACGGCTGATCGGGTTCTCGCGGCGGTCTGGTTGCAGATCCGTCAGTATCGATCCGTCAGCGGATCCCGTTAGAAGCAGGGGTGCGCTTCTCGCTCAACCGGAGATGGATTTATAATCGATGCTCTTGCTTGCGCTTATGAGGCGCCTCCACGGGAGATCTTTATGCTGTAACAGATTGAGCAGAAAGGAGGGGACTTGGAATCTTTTCGATTTCCAGCATGAACTGCTGTCGTCTCGAGTGGTTTCCCCCTCTTTGGATTTCTCAGTTTCCTCTGTCTATCTTCTCGGTCGCTTCCACGAACTCCACCTTTTTCCACGCTGTCTCAAAGTGGCTGTGTTCTGCGGCTGGTATGGCGATGGCTGGAGGTCCGGAGGTTTCTGAAACAAATAATTGACTGTCCTCCTCCGATCTTGGCGTGCCCTTTTTATATGATTTCGGGTGCCTCCGCTCGTTCGATCTCGTCTTTTCATTGGTTGTAGTCCCCTCCTCCACCGCTGTCTCGGCCGTTGGCACGTGCCCGCGATTTTGACGGTGAGCCCTCCAAGGCCGCTGGGTGTTGCTGGTTGTCTGGTGTACCGAGGTCTCGTTCTTCGTATTGCGGGTAATAATTTCGGAATATTATAATTCCGGAGTTATTATGGACGGCGGCCGTGGTCTTCTGAAGGCCGTTGAGTGATCTTATTTTCGTAATAATAATATTTCAGGAGGATTCGGCTTAGGGAGACCCCCCCTTCAAGGTGCTATTACGGTGCTCGGTTATCGCTACATTTTAATATTATTTCTTTTTGGTGCGCTCTCGCCGTTCGCGCTCGAGTCGGTGGGCCTCAGGTGTGATGTGACGACCGTATTATTTGTCACAGTATACTTACTTCAGCAATAATCCGACCGTTGGAGTCATGCTTGATCCACTTTCTTAAAATAAAACGTTGTTCAAAATGCTTTTCGCAAGCAAATTGCGATTGCTTTAAATTAGTAGCGCCCGGTATTGCAGCTACCCACTTTTTATATTGTTCAACATTCGACGGCACTTTAAACACTGAACGTTTTTTGTGTCTTGTCGAACAATTTGGGACCGCGCACGGCTTCGTCATGATGTCGATTAATTTTTTAAGTGATTGTCGTTATATTTAATATTTCGAAACTTCGTCGAGAATACAATACTGCACACCAAACTACAATAAAGCTGTCAGTTGTCAGAAGTGTCAAATGTAGGGCAGATCCCCCGACGACAGCGCCTTCTAGTAGCGACGAGAATCGCTGAATGCGGGGATGCTAAGATAGCTTTCCCCCACTACCAGATTTTGGCTTCGTTTCAAGACCTGTATGTAAGACTGTGGCCAAGCCTGGCTACTACACGTCGCATTTTCGAGCCGTTACAGCGGCCGCGCGGGTATAAAAGGCGAAGCACAAGCCACCAGAGACACAGTCTTTTGACCGCTGGCTAAAGCGGAGCAACAATGCACTGCCTAAGGTGTCCACCGAATGCACTGTATAAAGTGCTAACTGAATACACCGACTAAAGTGTTTAACGAATGCGTTGTATAAAGCGCTTACCGCATGCGCTGACTAAAGCGCTCCTCACACCGCTGTATAAAGTGCTCCACACACCGCTGGAAAGTGGCCTGTTTCGTCGAGAACTTCTCTAACAAAGAGGAGTCTCGTGATTATTTTCTCGGGTTTGCTGTATCAGAATATTAAAACAAATTTTGGTTTTATACGGCTATTTCAAATAAATTTCGAATGTTGGAAATTTGAACGATCAATAATATAAGCTTTTACAAAGACTTGTGAAGTTGGACACGGTTTATTATGTTGAAACGTATTATGTTAAACTACGAATAGGAGGTGTGAGTCGCGAATCTGTGTTTGTGTGTAATATGCGCAGCGCGTTTATATTAGCATTCGGACGCCGGAGAGGACCTGAGTCGACTCTAGTAATCGGTGCCGAATGCAGGGAGCAAGAAGCGACCTTGCTCGCCTTATCAGAATCAATGTAGAGATTGGTACTCTGTACGTAGAGGTTACGAGTAGCCTGGCTACTATGGACTGAGCCGTCGTCCAGACCGAACAAAGATCTCGTGTATAATGAGAAAGTTAACGTGAGTGAAAAAACCAAGGTTTATAAAATGGAATTGTCCTGCACTTGATGTGCAATAAACTGAGACCAATAGTACTGGGAAGATCAAGAAAAACTGATGATTTTATATGTATATATATATACGGTTGCAACCGTGCGAGAAGTCGTCTTTTACCGTCTGAACTCGTACCGAAACTCTAATAGACTGACGGCCTGGCGCTTAGCCGGCGAGCCGGCGACCGCGTTCTCCCCTCCCCCCGATCCAAGTAATAGTGAGTGGCCACTCATCGTTTTAGACCTATCGCTAGCGGCGACGTACGGCTCAGCTGACAAGTCGTTACCGACGGAACATCCTCCCCCGTTGCGAAGGGAGTGAGCAAGTGCTGATTGTACGTATAAGTGTGTAAATTCGTAAAATTTTACATACCTTATGGATAGTGTTTATGCTGTGATTGGTAGGGGGCACAACAGTGTGATATTTCTTGTGTATTCGCCATGGGCAGTCTTGATTGTTGCTATTCTTGTAACTCCATCGCCTCCGGGACGCAACTCTTGAATAACTCCCAGCGGCCAACGACCACAAGGCTGGTTTTTATCAATAATAATTACTACAGAACCTGGTTTGATTTCACCCTTGCTTTCAAACCATTTTTGGCGTTTTTGGAGCTCGCTCAAGTACTCCAGATGCCACCTTCTCCAAAAATCCTGACGAGTTCTGGTGATCAGTCTCCAAACTGACAAGCGGTTCGCTGGCACGGAAATTAAGTTTTCCTCAGGCAGCATTGTAAGAGGACGACCGACTAGAAAGTGTGCCGGAGTAAGTGCCGCGGGATCGTTGGGATCCGATGAAAGGGAGCAAAGAGGTCGAGAATTTAAAATCGATTCGATTTCGATAGCGAGGGTATTGAATGCCTCGAATGTCAGAAGGTGATCTCCCACGACTCGCTTAAAATGGTGTTTAAAACACTTCACAGCCGCCTCCCAAATACCTCCAAAATGTGGCGACAACGGCGGATTGAATTGCCAATCTATGTTTTTACTAGTGGCGAAACTACCGACAGTTTTACGAAACGATTCAGAGTTAAACAAAACATAAAGATCTCGAAGCACGTTGTTCGCTCCCACAAAGTTCGTTCCGTTGTCGGAGTATACATTGGATGGGACGGCGCGGCGTCCGATGAATCGTCGAAAAGCCGCCAGAAAACCCTCAGTTGAAAGATCGCTGACAATTTCGATGTGGATCGCTTTAGTCGTCATGCAAATGAATATGCAACCGTATGCTTTAATGTTAGTTCGATTTCGGTGTTTTCTCTCTTTAATAAGAAATGGACCACAGAAATCTACGCCAACATGATCGAAAACGGCGGCTCGTTCAACTCGCGATCGCGGCAAATCAGCCATTTTTCCCTGCAAAGTAGTCGGTTTGTATCGAATACAAGTAACACACCGGCGCACGATCTTTCTGACTTGGTTCTTTCCGTCTAATAGCCAGAAACGTTGTCTAATAGTATATAGCGTGCTCTGTATTCCAGCGTGATGGGACGTGTGATGTGTCTGATTTATTATTAAATCGGTGATATGATGATATGATGGTAACAAAATAGGGTATTTTTGATCGACCGGAATTGTCGCATTGCGTAGTCGGCCGCCGACACGAAGCAAGCCGTTCTCATCAATGAACGGATTCAACGCAGCTAATTTATTATTTTTGGTAGCACCGGTCTTTTCTATTGAATCGATATCTCCATGATACTGTTCTCGTTGAATCATTTTTAAAATTACTCGCTCTGCCTCCATTTTTTCCTGTACCGCAATGGCTTTCCCCTTGTGAATGTTAACTCGCCGCCAGCGCAGCATACGAGCAATTGAATTTATGAGTAAACTATACGAAGAAAAGCGCAAGTAAAATGGCGATTCGACTTGCGTCGAGATAAGACATGTGTTCTTTCGTAAGCCTGGTACATTAATAATAACATCTTCCGTACTAGATGGCCAATATTCTTCAGGCTGCTGTAACCACGCGAAGCCCTCGAACCATGCGCGATTTTGTAAAAATTCCGCGGGTGTTTGTCCTCGTGACAGTGAATCGGCGCAATTATCCCGACTACTGACGTGTCGCCACTCGACCAAATCGGCGATACGCTGGATCTCCGCGATTCGGTTTCCTTCAAAGACCTGCAGACTTTGGGGCGTCTTCTTCAACCATTGTAAAACAATAGTCGAATCTGACCAGAATATTACGCGATTTGTTTCAAATTTAAAAGATGAACGCGCTTCGTGAAGAAGACGCGCCAAAGTCAATGCACCGCATAACTCGAGTTTCGGAATCGTGAGCTTCTTTTTTATCGGTGCTACACGAGATTTTGCACATGCAAGGCGAACGAGTGTACGACCACTCGAATCACATGATCGCACATATAAACATGCACCGAACCCCGTCATGCTTGCGTCACAAAAACCGTGGATTTCAATGTATTTTGGGTCGTCTACTAATATTTTGCGAGGAACAGATAACTCGCGCAAGAGCGGTAATTCGTTAGCAAATACTTTCCACTTAGTGTGTAAATCTTGGGGTACTGATTCGTCCCAATGCGTCTCAGCCTTCCAACAGTCCTGCATTATCGCTTTTAATGCCAAAATCACCGGCCCGAGCAAGCCTAGTGGATCGAAAATTTTTGCGATTTCCGAAAGTATGTTACGTTTTGTAACTTTGTTTGGCAATCCAATATCCTTTACAGAATACGTTAGCGTGTCAAAACGCGAGTCCCAAACTACCCCAAGAGTTTTCGTCACGGTATCATCATCGGAATCGAAAACCTTTTTGTCGACGTTATCCAGGGCATGCTGGTGATTTGAAACCCATTCCCGGATGTGAAAACCGCCGCGGCGAAGAATCTCGGTCACGTCATCCCGTATTTTCAAAATTTCGTCAAGAGAGTTCGCCCCGGTTATTAAATCATCGACATAAAGACACCTTTTGATTATTTCGCTCGCGAACGGAAACTCTGAGCTTTCATCGGCGGCAAGGCGATGAATAGTTCTAATGGCAAGGAATGGAGCGGCCGATATCCCAAATGTCACCGTGTTAAGTTCGTATGTTTTGATTTGAGCTTGATCATCGTACCAAAGAATGCGCTGATATTTTCGATCTCGCGGATCGACGAGTACCTGCCGATACATCTTTTCGATGTCAGCGGTGAGAACATACGTATATGTGCGGAATCTTAGAAGGTGTTCGAATAATTTCGGCTGTATAGTCGGCCCTACAAACAGCGTGTCATTCAGAGAATAACCATTATTCGTCCTTGCTGACGCATCGAATACGGGACGGATTTTGGTGGTAGCGCTTGACGCCTTTATAACCCCGTGATGCGGCAAGTAAAACCCTTTTACGGTCTCGTCGTGAGCTGGCGACATGTGGCCTAATTCCTTATACTCTTCCATAGCCCTCGTATAATCAACTCGAAACGCTGAGTTCGACTTGAATTTTTTCTCTAACGCGCGAAATCTTCGTAAAGCCTGTGGCCGGGAGTCGCCGAAAGTTGGTGTGCCGTTACGAAAAGGTAAACAAACTATGTATTTACCATTAGGGTCGCGTTTGGTGTTTTTTACGTAGTGTTCTTCGCACAATACTTCTTCCTCGGTCACAGTGGCTCTTTGCGGCGCGTCTTCAATTTCCCAAAATTTAGCCAGTTGATCGTTCAAATCTAATAAGTTACACGATGCTTTATCCGCGATATCATGATCTCCCACACCACCGGCAATCACCCAACCAAGCTGCGTTTTCTGTAAGAGTAAGTCGCCGTTATTTTGGGACAAATTGATCTGACCGATTGCTAACATGGATAAAGTCGCGCCCGAACCTATCAGTAAATCGACGGATTGCGGCACGTGAAACAATGGATCCGCGAGACGTATATTAGCCGGAATTTTGATGCATCCTCGTGGGAATGGCTCGTTTGGTACGAAATCGGCTATTTTTTGTATAGTGAGAAAAGTGAGAGTTTTTTGAAAGTTATTGAGCCGTGAGCGAAAGTTGATTTCAACGCTGTTTTTTGAGACAGTCTGCAACTCGTTCATTGCGCTAATTGGAACTGTGCATGTTCGCATTGGTAGATGGGTTTTTCGTACAAAGTCTTCGGTCGCGAAATGCGCTGTCGAACAGGAGTCAAGCAATGCGCGTGCTTCAATGAATTTACCGTTTCCGCACCGAACGCGGACTACTGCACTCGTCATTAATTGCGTTCGAGGCGCCCGTGAGACGGTACTAAATGACTCTACGCCCAGTCATGCGGACTGATCATTATTAGCCCGTTTCTCCCCCGAAACATTTTTTGCGTTCGACCCGTCGCGCTGTGTGTTTCTTTTGTCAGCGTGCAGAAGAGTATGGTGAAACTTGCCGCACTTTTTGCAATAGCCAGAATTACATTCTCCCCCGTGCGCGCGCAGACAGTTCCGGCACAACGATTTTGATTTTACGAAATCCCAGCGTTGTTGAGTGGTCAAGCCTTCAAACTTAGGGCATTTGTACAACGCGTGATCACCTCCGCACTGCACGCAAGCGGAGGCTGTAGAGGTAGCCAAAGAACGTGCGCCGGAGTTGGTTTTTCGCGCTTTCGCTGCGGCTGAACTATGTTCTGCGTGACGCTTGCCCACCACCGAATTAATTTTGGCGTACGCATCGGTTTGCTCGAGGGCCGAAAGTCGAAAAGAAGTACGCTCGACAAACTTGTATAGTTCGTCCAAGTCAGGGAGAACATCGAGATCGAGCGACTCTTCCCATTTCTGTCTAACATCAGGAGGCAATGCTCGCTCGAGAATACGAACTGTAAGTCGAGGTTCGATCGGTATCTGCAACGACTTCAGCATGTTAGTATGCTGGCGTGCATCGTCAATTAACCGGGCTAGTTCCGTTGATGAAGTGCTGGTTACCGGAGAAATTTCTAGAAGTGCATCTAGATGTTTAGAAACAAGCACGCGTTTTTTATCATACATATTCATCAACAAGTCCCACGCCACCCGGTAATTCTCGACACTCGCGTCAAACATCGCGATCTTATTCAGGGCGGGACCTTCTAAAGAACTTCTTAAATGGTAGAATTTATTCACGTCGTCGATATCCGTGCGCTTGTCAATTAAACTCAAGAACGTGTTCTTAAATGAGAGCCACTTTTTATAATCGCCATTAAATTTTGGCAGTTCGATAACAGGAAGTTTTACCGAACGCTGTTTTTCGATAACGGTTGAACTACCAATGGGGTTTGTTGGATCGCTGGAACCCGACCCACCAGGCATTTTCGTAATTTGGCTCGCGACAGCGTAGTAGTCGTTTTCAATGCTAACCATTTGTTCTATTGCCTCGTTTTCCGCATCGAGCTCAACGAGCTCTTCGTTTAGATCCTGATACGCATGAAAGAGTGTAGTAAGGCGTTCCAATCGCAATTTCGCGTTTACTTTGTCTATCTGATCCTTTGAAACCGCGTTTGTTAACGTAGTAATCTGCGTTTTTAATGTCGCACGCTTGCGCGCGATCTCGGTTATCCGCGTCATGTTTTTTTTTTATTACGTTACGCGATCGTTCCAGGCGAAAATTCTGTGAATTTCAAAAAAAAAAAACAACGGAAGCTACGCTCACGCGAGGTTCTGTCTTGTATGTCAATATCTACGAATTGGACGACCCGTTCGTTGTATACACACGCATCCAAATCCTCAACTGTATGTAAACAAATCCGTGCGTCAACAAGGTCACGCGTTGCGCTATTCGCGCCGCGTTCGACACGTTCCGACCAGACCAGAAAATTCTCGAATTCTCTGAACGGATCTAAATGCGTTTTATGTATATGTATCCCGTTTATTTAATTAGCAATACGGAAATCAAACCAGGTGTATCAAACAATCGAACTTATCTTTTTGTAGTCCTGTACCAACGCCGCCGCCGGGAAAGTCTTTGTTGGAAGCGATGGAGTTGATGTTGTTTCTTCTCTGTGTAGAGGGGAAAAGACTCACGCCTCACAGGAGGCACCATATGTTTCGTCGAGAACTTCTCTAACAAAGAGGAGTCTCGTGATTATTTTCTCGGATTTGCTGTATCAGAATATTAAAACAAATTTTGGTTTTATACGGCTATTTCAAATAAATTTCGAATGTTGGAAATTTGAACGATCAATAATATAAGCTTTTACAAAGACTTGTGAAGTTGGACACGGTTTATTATGTTGAAACGTATTATGTTAAACTACGAATAGGAGGTGTGAGTCGCGAATCTGTGTTTGTGTGTAATATGCGCAGCGCGTTTATATTAGCATTCGGACGCCGGAGAGGACCTGAGTCGACTCTAGTAATCGGTGCCGAATGCAGGGAGCAAGGAGCGACCTTGCTCGCCTTATCAGAATCAATGTAGAGATTGGTACTCTGTACGTAGAGGTTACGAGTAGCCTGGCTACTATGGACTGAGCCGTCGTCCAGACCGAACAAAGATCTCGTGTATAATGAGAAAGTTAACGTGAGTGAAAAAACCAAGGTTTATAAAATGGAATTGTCCTGCACTTGATGTGCAATAAACTGAGACCAATAGTACTGGGAAGATCAAGAAAAACTGATGATTTTATATGTATATATATATACGGTTGCAACCGTGCGAGAAGTCGTCTTTTACCGTCTGAACTCTTACCGAAACTCTAATAGACTGACGGCCTGGCGCTTAGCCGGCGAGCCGGCGACCGCGTTCTCCCCTCCCCCCGATCCAAGTAATGGTGAGTGGCCACTCATCGTTTTAGACCTACCGCTAGCGGCGACGTACGGCTCAGCTGACAAGTCGTTACCGACGGAACATGGCCCCCTCTATATCCTCTGCAGGAGCGACCCCTCCTTCCATACACCCTCCTCCCATTTACTCCTCCGTTTGGGACTTCGTATTTTTTCTTTAAAAAATTTTTTTTTTTCTACAAGTCTCGACGCTGGTCTTGCACAAATCGCGAAACACTTTTTTTGTTTACCGATCCTCCACAATTATTCTAGATGCCGAAAAATAAGATTGGAAACTCTTACGTCCGACGACAGATCCGACGAGCCTCCCGAACCACGGAGCCAGGGAAAATCGCCATAGTGCACTCATTTAACCGAGATAGGAGGGACGAAAATCGGTTCTTGGAACCGGCAAGGCCATTCAAGGGGTTATTACTTTCCCGGACCCCTAGCCTTTTCAAGCGCCCGTTGAACCCCACTCTTCCTCCCACTTCTCCAACAACTCACTCTCCTACTCCTATTCCCTCGCTTCCCCTCAGCCTTCCATTCCTCCCAACCGATGAAAATACCTCCGAACTAACATGCGACGAGGAGTACCATGCCCTGTGAAAACCTCCCCCGCTCCCGCTTACCGCTCCCCCGCCTTCTCCTTACGTTCCCCGACCACTACACTCCCACAATCCCCCGGATCGTACAAACTACGTACCCACGGAAATTCCCCCTCGACCTGCGCGTCCTCACGTCCCTCCCCGAGGAAGCCGCCCAATCTTAGAGCCCCCCCCCTCCCCGGCCAAGTCACCGCGGCTCAAAAGCACGCGCGGTTCCCATTTTTTCATCTATTTTAATTTTTCTCGTTAATTTTTCTATTTCGCTACGGCTTTTTCTTTTAATAAAAATACCATGCATTAAATACATCGGCACTGTCTGATCATTTAATTACCCCTATATCCCCTCTCCATATTGTTACACAACAACTTGTTGCTGCCCCTCCAGCTCTATTACTTCGGTTCCTATCGCTTATTGCTTGAAGATCGGGGGTCGATAATGTTGCCAAAATCGAACAAAGAACAAAGTCGTCAAAGGAACGAAGGTACGGTTCCATCCTTCAGTTTCTTCAATGTTCCGCATAAGTAATAATTCGGTCGAAAATGTACGGTGCAAATCACATAATGATTTTTCTGCACCTTTTCATACGTTCAATTTTGCAGTCCGAGGTTACCGGTGGCCACGGTCCACTTCAGACCAACGATTGATGTTTTGGAAATCGATGAGACTTCACTTGACAGAAGTAACAATTCACGACACGACACTGATGTTATAACGATGTCTATTTAGTTTTTTCAATAACCTAAATAACCTACTTAAAAACGAAGTATTAACTACAGCAGCAACAATGACAGATGAATACAACGAATGACAGACGCCCAGCCACGTAATATAAAGATGCCGGACGTTCGTTCACATTCGTGGTTTTTCGTTGGCAATTGGGATGCAGCAGGGTGAAGTAAGGGGAGGGCGGAAGTAAGCGCCATCTAGCGTGTCCCCGGAGCAGGATCAGACTATGTTACTTCGCGTTCGCGTATGCTAGTGCCATACCCTGACCTCGAAGGAATTATCGGCGTAGACTGATCCAGGCTGTGGGCACTCAATGTATTTGGCGTGCAGTAAGATAGATCACAGTGAAGAAATTAATGGAATAACATATAGATATTTATGAGTAGCTATTGAACTAGCTATTCATATATTTCTGTATGTTTTTCTATGAATTTCCCAGAAAAAAGATTCATAAAGAACTGTGACACATTAGAAGTACGATTCACACACATATTCATTCTCCGATATAACAATGTATAAACTTTTTTATCTTTATACAATGCAAATTATTATTGCAATTTAAACTGAACGTAACGACGATATTGGTCTTCGGTTTTTTCGTTTTTTTTTTAGAAAGCATTTCTATGCTAATTTTACTGGTAAAGAAATCCGCTCCGGGTTCTTCGGGGTACCCACCCTCAAAGAATTTTGTTGAGGTAGGTCACAACCGATTGTGTATACTGATGTATATTGTATACTGATCCACGTATGCTTTTATACGCACGCTAAATAATCGCAATATGTCAATCCTGTCATGGACGCATGTGAAAAATGAGACATCAAGAACTAGAAGAGCCCGTCGCAATTTCGATTTAATTTTGTTGTGCGCGATATTTGGTGTGAATATCTTGCCCAGAACACGTTTAGCTTGGATGTGGATATCCCGAAAAATCATATTATTGCGTCTTATTACGGACGCTTTGTTAAACGAATGTAAGCACTCAGAACATGATTTTATCGACGGCAGACTTCTTTGCAGTGATTTGATTAAATCACCGGAGTTAATGCACATATAACTTTTTTCCGGAATTTCAGTCATATCGCCTGTTTCATCGCCGTCAATATCATTTTCTGAAACGTACGTCGTCGTCGTCTTCGCCGGTCAAGTACTCTGAGCCAGTGAGAAGACTTTTACAGTCAGTAAGAAGAAAGTCTCCGACGTCTTCTTCGCAATTGTAACCCGGCGAGTGCTTCGACGTGAAATTCGTTATGAGCAGCGGCTTAAAAAAAGCTTCGAATTGATAACATGTTCGTTTGTTGGATCTCAAGTCATGAATTTTAACGCAGCCAAAAAAAATTTCAAGGGGTCCTGGTTGAGATTTCGGATGTCAAAACTGTCAAAGCCAAGTAATTTTAGCTTCTTCCACAGTAATCGGAACCCTTCTAGCGTGTCTATCAAATTTTGGGGTTATGGAATGTCCGTCTTGACAGGTTTTCGATTTTCGAGATCTACAAACCGGATGTTTTCCAACTGCCGCCTAGCGTCGGAAATAAACTGCTCATGATACGAATTTTCGGACCATGGGATCCGCTTCGGATGATCATCGCCGTAACTAACACCGCTTGTAACGTCGCCGATACCGTTTATGAGGCGAAGAACGAAAGCCGTGTTAATCCCCTCGGGAGGAATCTGCCGGTCTCCAATGGAGGTCTTGATTGGTCCTGATAAATCGAAAGAAACATGAATTACAGGCTGAAAGACCCCGGTCAGTGGCCTATTGGCAATATAGATTGCAATAGCTGTATATATATATTAGACTGGTCCTCAACGGAGGTCATTTTTAATGAAAATAGAAACGCCCCCCACATAGTTTCCAAATAATTGAAAAAAAATATTCGCGAAGTCCCTCCTCCCTATCTCAATATTAACGCGTGCCTAAGTCATTTTATATTTTTTTCATTTAATAACAGGCGACGCACTGTAAAGATTTATTTTTGTTTCTTCTCTTTGAACAGAAGGACAGAATAGAATTCACAAATATTGATCATCGATAGCCAACGTTTAATTGTTGGTGGCAAATATTACATAACACAAAAAAAAAAATGGTTTGCGTAGATTACCGGTCGAATGAACAAATAAAAATTTTACAACGGATAAATGATCACGAACGACGGATCATACACTTACAATGTTTCGCCCATACGTCACCGAAGACGGACGATCTGTCGAACGGCGTAGTCAATCCGATTCGATTCACAATACCCTAGGCTTTTCCCTCGATTACTGCATTTGCCATCGAAGATAAGAGTGATGGCCTCGAAACGTCCGGCTCTTGTCGACTCGTGATAACGATCCCTTTTCTCAATTCGAAATAAAAATTAAAAAAAATAAAATAATATCGGTTGAAACAAATGATAATAATATTGTTTAGCTGGCCGCAGTGCTGTATTACCCCTACGGGTCGACAGACCATCCGGGATCTACACACAATGTCCGTATTATAGACCGCCACGAAATACAAAAGGAGGCGCAAATGATATTTCACGGAAAAAAGAACGTAGTACGGGTGAATTCTAAATAAACAGAATATTACTATCGTTGTTTCGTGTCGATTATCGTGATGATATAGAATATAATAAAAAATAACAAGAACTGCGACGCCCTTTTGGTAGACACAAGATTAATTGACACTAATCAAAAATACGTATGTCATTGGTTTGCACGCATAGATTTTTGTGTGAAAGCATATCCACCTCACCACGAGTGCCCAAACGGTGATGGATGTCGGTAGATTGTCGATAGACGGTGATTCGCAGGTGTTTTTTCTGACGTAAACGCTGTCGAACTGGCCGATGATTCTACGATTCGGGCTTTTGGCGGCACGGTTATCTTTTGGTACTCGTAAACTGCACCATATAACCATACAACGTGTGGGAGTGTGCAAAGTTCGCGAGAAAACTGTTCGATCACTGCACGAAAATCCCTTAATAACTATGAAGGATTTCGATGAATTAAATAGCAAACGGGCCACTTGGCAATGCGGAGGTGAGTTGGTGCCGAAGATTGATTATTTCACAGATCTCTTTGCAGGTTGTTCGCAGAGATTGCAGACTATGGCGTCCACATGTTCTGACTCTTCTTATTCGAGTGGTCCGTGATCGCGTCGTAATTCGTCCAGTCGAACGGGGTCCTGCCGTAAACACTTGGTCACTATAATCCCTATAGACACTCGACGCGCCCTCGTGAAGGAACTAGGGCCATTACGTACACCATCGATGCTGCGCGGTGATCACCGGCTCGATCGATAGTCGGTCATTATATCATCCCCCTTCGTTTGGGGGTAATCGGCGAAACAATTTTTTCGCCATTCACGCAAACGACACACAGCATCCATACAACAGCGTACACTCCTGAACAAAATACTTGAAGGATGCGATTCAGAGCTGAAAAGGCGGCGAATTAGAGACACAAATATATTAGACGGGCTCTTGGTATTTACGAAGGCTACAGCGATTATAAGTTCCTTTGATTACCCCGGGGTCATGGCGATCCGCGAGCTGAATAGCGTTATTGCCGAGGACTTTCGTGATTCGGTATGGACCGAAATACAAATTAAAAAACTTGCTGGTCACAGAGTCAGCGCCAT
The DNA here is from genome assembly GCA_963971145.1 of Sussaba pulchella. Lineage (NCBI taxonomy): Eukaryota > Metazoa > Arthropoda > Insecta > Hymenoptera > Ichneumonidae > Sussaba > Sussaba pulchella. The sequence goes on from OZ020166.1 coordinate 5,122,421, forward strand.
TAGAAGAATGCGCGACGCTAAGAAGGACAAGGTCTCTGAGTTTGAGTTCGACGATCGACACGCCTCTCTGAGACTTACTTCTATCTTGAAATGTGCGTATAATCCGCTCATTCGCGAGAATGATTTTGTTCTCGTGCGACATTTCATCACTGGCGGGAAACGACACGATTTTCTCGATCTCATCGGCGGACGACTTTCCCCACTGCAGCTCGTAAGGGGTGTAGCCGGTGCTGGTATGCGTGGGTGTATTTAACAGGGACTCGATCCTGGGAACATACCGTGCCCATCCACTGTGGGCGTCGGCACATAAGGTGAAATAAGCGACCGAGCTCCTTCATAACCCGTTCAGTGGGGTAACTCTGTGGATGGCGCACGGAGCAGAATTGGACTTCGATTTTGTTTTTCTCCAACTCATTTTTCCATTTTACCAAAGTAAACTGGGTGCCATTGTCGCCTGTGGTCGACCGACCCCGGGGATATAGTTACGTAAGATCGTATTCAGCACAACTTGTGTGGTGGCTCGATTAATGGCGTATAGTCGTACGTGTTTTGAAAACGCGTCAAGCATCACGAAGAGGTTTCGAACTCCTCCAACCGAACGCGGGAGCGGTCCATAACAATCTACTGTAACTAACTCGATGGGTCGAACGGCCTTGACCAGGTTGTACTCTCCTTGCATTGATACGTTTACGCCCTTCACCCTTTGACAAAGATCGCAGGTTCGGACAAATGATTTTACCTGCTTGCTACATCGATCCCAATAAAAGTAACGTCGTAAACAAATTAGTGTCTTGGTCGTACTCGGATGTCCGAGTATCGAATGTACGTAATCCGTAAGACGAGCCGTTAATACCCCGGGAATCCCTTACTACTATCGCTTCGTTTTTGGATATAGTCGAAACAAAATATCGTTGTGGAGACGGTACTGCTCCGTTAATATGCCTCGACGTACTCGTTTGATGAGCTCGCTTATTTGGGGATCCTGCCCCTGCAACTCACGAACTGCGCGGATATTGTCAACCAAATCCTTGGGAAAGTTATCTCCGTTTGCCTTCGATACCACCGCGTCCAGGCGATGCCAGGCGGTCTCGACTCGAAAACCAAGGGTCGACTATATCGAGGAGACGGTGAGGGTAGGTACGTCCTCAACCTCGAATTTACCAGAGGGGTTTCGACTAAAAAAATCGGCGACGACGTTCTCTATTCCCGTGCAGTACGTCACCACGAACGTATAGCGTGACAATGCGAATTACTAACGCCGGAGTCTAACGGTATGATACTCGGCAGTGTTCAAAAATTGGAGCCCACGATGATTCGTAATAATTTCAAAGAGTCTTCCCATGAGATGGGTGTGGCTTTTCGACACGGTATAAACTATTGCAAGGAGCTCCTTTTCGGTAGTTCCGTAGTGGAGTTCTGCGGCGTTAAAACAGCGACTGACTAGCGTGATGTCACACTTATCCCCCTGGTCGTTGGTCTGAAAAAGGATCCCGCTAATTCCTTTATCTGACGCGTCGGTCTGAATCTGGAACATTTTAATCGTGGAAATGAAGCGCTGTGGCCCTCCGCCCGATCCCACGTACCTTTACCACCAAGCAATGACCGGAAAAGATCGACAAATGTGGCGTGTTTGAGACTAAATTGGCGGAAATAGTTGCATATTTTCAAGAATTGTTGCAACTGCCATTTAGAGGTTGGTTCAGCGAATTGTTCAATTATCTCGAGCTTGCTGGGTAAAGGATGAATACCTTCGGAGGACAATTCATAACCTAGGAATGTGACAGATTTCCGACGAAGGTAGGACTTGTCGAGACGCAACGTGAAACTGTTGTCTTGCAAACGGTTAAATGCTGCCTCAATATGAGTGAGGTGATCATCAAAAGACTTTGACGTGATGAGGAGATCGTCGATGTACACGGTAAGAAATGAGTCGTAAGTTCTGTCACAAATCTGGCTTACAGCCCGAATTAACCCGCTCCCCACGGGTTTGAGCCCGAAAGGGATGCGACGGAACTGGTATAAGGTTGAACCAAAAGAAACGCCGTGTACCTGCGGCATGACTCGGCGAGGGCGATTTGCCAATATCCGTTGGCCAGATCAGCACCGATTGCCTCCCGTAGTGAGTGCGGAACTGGATACGAGCGCCTTACAATAGTCTTTGGGGACGTCAGATTGATGTGATGTTCGTACTTCCCAGCGGCAGTGGTTTAAGCGGAAAATAAATTCTTATATTTCCGTAAGAGGGTTACCAGAACATCCCGTCGGTCGATCGAAAGGTCCGGGATACTGCCGCAAAGCGCGTCGACGTCGGCGTAAGAATTGTGATGATCGCCCGCTGCATATAATCGGCACGAACGTGATGTACCGAGCATTTCGTCGTACGAGAACGAGTCAAACTCGTACTGTGGAAATTCTTCATTTCTCCCATAAGATTTGACACCATCATCGGGGCTCGAGCGCAGCCCTATCCGACTCCGCCGAAATCGCGTTCAGCTTTCAAGCCTTCCAAAACCCGCCTCAAAAATCTTGACCGGTAGATGGCGTCTGATACGTAACCCCCGCTCACCCCGTCGGTTGTGCCCCCCCGCCCCCGCCCCGCTCGCTTGGTTCACGATCCCTCGCTCGCCTGCACCGCGCGCGTGGCGGCCGAAGCCCACGGGAACTATTAAAAGACAGGGAAAACGAGTTTTCTCAAGTTTTGTCGGTTTCGTCTAGCTCCTAGCTGAACGAGAAAAATCCGATTTTTCTTGACTGTGCTTGACGGACGAAAATAACGTTATTTTGATGATTTTTATGAATTTCAGGCAGTTAAGGGGGTACATCTGTGTAGATTGCCGCAAAAGTAGGTGAGTTTTGGAAATTATTATCTCAAAAACTCTTCGTCCGATTGAATTCAAGTTGGTTTTACTTAGAAGTATATACATTAGGGTGGGTAAAAAAAAAACTTTTTTTTTTTTTTGAATGTCACTCACGAAAACTAGTTCCTAGGTACCTCTCCAAAGTACTTACCGAGTATAAGCTCTTAATATTAATGGGAAGAACTGGCTCATCGTCGTTTTCCATTTTCAATGTAGTCTCATATAAAAATAGTCATATCTTATCACCAATAAATTGTTAAACCAGTTTCATCATGAATATTCATAGGAAATTGAACGCTCTACAAAAATGGTTTCTTATACTTTTTTCATTAATCGAACCATTTAAAAGATATTCAAGGTCAAAGATTGAAGAATTTATGAAAAAAATAACTTTTTGTTTTGAATTTTGTAACTTACTGAAAAATAATTATTGTCAAATGGGTATCAATTATTTTTGTAGGAAATAAAACGTTCTACAAAAAAGGTCTTTTGTGGTTAATCGATTACTCTAACCATTCAGAAGATATTCGCATTAGAATTTCAGTAAGCATTGGAAATTTGCTACAGAAATAATTGATACCCATTTGACAATCATTATTTTTCAGTAAGTTACAAAATTCAAAACAAAAAGTTATTTTTTTCATGAATTCTTCAATCTTTCGCCTTGAATATCTTTTAAATGGTTCGATTAATGAAAAAAGTATAGGAAATCATTTTTGTAGAGCGTTTAATTTCCTATGAATATTCATGATGAAACTGGTTTAACAATTTATTGGTGATAAGATATGACCATTTTTATATGAGACTACATTGAAAATGGAAAACGACGATGAGCTAGTTCTTCCCATTAATATTAAGAGCTTATACTCGGTGAGTACTTTGGAGAGGTAGCTAGGAACTAGTTTTCGTGGGTGACATTCAAAAAAAAAAAAAAGTTTTTTTTTGACCCACCCTAATATACATTGAGGTATGTTGACGATTTTTTATATAAATATATAGTAAATGGGAGCACTGTGATTCTGGCCGGCGTAAAACAACTTTGTCCTCGGCACGGTATGCGGTTCCCACTTTTTCTTGCAGTCGGTTGGTCTGAAACAAAAATTTCAAGAAGATTCTTAAAGTGTAACGTCTTAAGCTGTTCGGCACGTAGGATTTGTTTTTTTTTCACAAAGGGGAGCTTGATTGAAATTGAAATTCACTTTTCAACCTCAATTCACGACCTTCTTTGGTTGATAAAAAAAAATCGTGATCGTCAATCGAAGTTTACCACATTGACGAATAAAGTTCAATCTTATTTACTAACCACGATGTTTGATTTCGAAAAGAGAAAAATAAGTGGCCAGTTTTTCAGCCTAGAGTTAGCCCTCAATTCATTAAAATAATTCCGTTCATCCGCAGCATCCGTATATTCATGAGGTCAATGATCTTCAAGAGTATTTGGGTTCACAGAATTTTCGTACAGGTAGAAGAAAATTTAGAAAACTTGTTTTTTCGCGAGTCATCAACCGCGTAAGCTGCATAGGCGAAGTAAAACCCAGCAGTCGTAGTGGTTGAACACGTATTTTTCTTCATGTTTCCATGTTTCGGGCTAATTTTTATTTTTTATTAAAATTTCAAATACGGTATTGAGTGAAAATGGTTTTGTGCATCGTGAAGGGGTGTCCATCACATTCGACCAAAAAAAAAAAAATTCAGTGAACGATATTCATAATGAAAGTGACGACTGTCAACGCTGTGAACCCGGCAAATCTCGTGAACCTTGCGACGAGAATGTGCATTTTTTTCGATTTCCCAAAGATAAAAAAGCACGAATCGAACGGAAAAACGCTACAAGGCGTACTGACATTGCATTGCATGCACTGGATCAAAACCATCGAGTTTGTTCGAAGCTCTCACGGATGTAGACATTAAAAAACGTGCCGAATTAAAAGATGGGTCGGGAAAGATTTTGTACAGCGTAAGTACAAACAACATGATTTACACGAGTGAAATATTAAAACCCTTTAAAATATTAATAAATTTCGAAATACACAAGACTGTATTATTTTCAGTCGAGTTTTTCAATACAATGTTGATCATGAAACATTTTTTCGATATTCACATTCTCATTTTTCCATTTTTATTACATTAGTATATTATTTACCAAAGTGTTGTTGAAGTTTTATTAGCGTGAACAAAGAAAGTGTAAAAAATTTTTAGATCGAAAATTTTCATATCACATTATTTTTAACTCCCGACTGCCCGCAGGGCAAAAGACGGGTGTTATGAGTTTCGTCGAGTCAACGTGAAAAATTGCGCTGAAGTGTATAGCGAAACGGCTGATTCTCTTCTGACAGATTTTGGCACATAGATTCTGTGGATCACAGAGATTGTCATAGGATGTTAATATACATGATCGGATGCAAGCTCGTAGAGATTTTTAATGTTCAAAACTATCGAACCCATTCAAAAGATGTACATAACGCGTTCGACCAATCGCGAGGGGGTCAGAGTGACCAATCGTGAGGGTTTCGTAATATAAAGATGTATCTGACGTTTCTGTCACCTGTCGCCAGTGACAGGAACGTCAGATAATTCAGAAGATAACAGAATATATGAAATATATTAAAAGATACGTAATTCAAAAAAAAAATATATATATACGAGTGTATTTCGAAACAGCTTAACGGTAAGCATAACTAAAGTCTTTATTTTCAGATTAGATTTTTGTAACTTAGACTCCGACTCTCAGCATTATAATTATCGACCACTTTGAATTCACTTTTAGGTACGACCTCTGAATTTCAGTCAATACAAAATTAACACTGAGAAAGTCTTATCGATGAGATTTATTCCGTGCTCAATTTTCATTACTTTTATTGAAAGTACGGATAACCTATGCTTTTCTGAAAAATAAAAATAATTCTCTTATAATCTTGGTTCGATGTTAATGGAAATATTCGTGTACATGACCCTCTTTTAACTTACTCTGCCACTATTCATTAAAGTGGTGAAAAAATGTGGATTAGATAAACTTCATCGATAAGGATGTTTCACTGCGTCATTTTCTGTATTGATTAGAATTCAGAGATCCCAAAATGGAGTTACGACCTACGAATTCTGAGAAAGGCAAGGTATCTGAGAAGAAAGGGGTTTCCGTCGTATTGTTCGATAAATGTATTTATTTTCCCCTGATAATAGAAGGTATTATTTTGGAGCGGGAGATGTTTATCTTCAATTCAACGAGAGCTGTGTGAACCATCGACAAGTAGTCAATTATCAAGACTTACTACAAAGCGCTGACGACTCGTCAAGGCTGGCCTTAGCCGCGCTTTACATGAAGTATGATACGCTGACGAGTGGTCAAGGCTGACCTCAGCCACGCTCTACATGAAGGATGTTGCGCTGACATGAAGGTCAAGGCTGATTTTAGCCGCGCTCTGTATTTACATGAAGTCGAGGTTGGACTAGCCGCGCTCTACACTAACCCAGAACACTAACACAGAATACATGAAAAAAATTGATCGATTTTGAAAATATCGCTCTGCTTTTTTCACCCGGGTTTATATGAAAATTTTGTTTTTAGCATCCTTTTTTTCGTTCCGAAATTTTGCAGCTAACCCCAGATCCCTAAAAAACGTAATATGAACACTGGGGAAGTGCAGTAAGAGGGTAGGATGTATATAAGGGGCTGTGAAAAATTCAAAGCCTGGAGGAAATGCCAGAACCATGTCCAAATAAGATAAATCGATATTCAAGCCGAAAAAATCTAGATATCGAATTCTTACCGGAATTATTTATTTTTTATTGATTTAAAAAAAAACCAAAATTGTTATTTTCAATGTTTGTCGGAATTTTTCTAGTTTCGAAAAATAAAAATCAACAAATAAAATATAAGCAAAAAAGATCCTATTCTGAATTTATATAGAACCTTGATTTTTTCGAGCACAGAATACTAAAAAAAATTCATCGATTTTAAAAATATCGCTCAGCCTAATTTCTCTTATTTTTCATTCTTTTAATTTTTTTAAGGGGAGGGGGTGGTGGGAAAATTTCCTAAAAAATCAAGAGATGTTTTTGGGCTACCCCAAACTGAATAAAAAATTGCCAACCATTTCTGAAGGGGCGAGGGTTTTGACCCGTTCGAAGCCGGGTTTTGAGCCGGCTCTCCCCATATACAATTTATTATTCAGGAATGTCGAACAAATTTAAGCATTTCCGAAAAAATTACTGCAATACATAGATTTTCCGATGAGAAATAAAGATTTGAAAAAATGTTTTCTATGAAAGTGAGGTTATTGTAGATTTGACAGCGAAATTGAAAATCGCGAATTCTCAAAAAAAAAAAAAAAAACAGTTTTTTAGCCGAAAATTAAAAGTACGTATATTTCAAAACTAAGTTCTGTATTCATTCAAAAAAATTGAGAAAAATTTATATGATCAGTGACGACCAGATCGATGTGAATAGAATGAAAATTATTAAAGTTTAAAAAGTTACCGTTCGAAAAATATTTATTGTCAGGCGGATTACGAACGTACACTACTCAAGCCTGCTGCTGTACTTTTAATATTTCCATGGACTTCAGTTCCCAACAATAAGCGAACATTAGAAGTCAATGCTATCGATGAGGAGAATATTGTTGCAAACGAAGATGAAATTCCCAAAACGCGCAAAATAGCAATTAATAATTCGTCGCTAAACGTAACCATATACCACTCAAACAAGTTGATTACAAAACGTATGATTCACGAACTTAATTGATTCGCAATTCATTAACTAATCCAATTTTTCGCATCTATATAGTAATATCAACAACCATGTCCCTCAAAAAACGAGTTTGCATCAAATATATGACCGTATTTTCATCGACTTCAGGGATCGTATTAGTAGTGAATGACAATAATCTATTCATATGTTTTATTCAATGTATGTTTGTTTGTATGATTTCGTAATATAAAAGTTTTTTCAACACTCCCGTCTTCTACAAAAAGCACAGCAAACGAGAAAAAATTAAATGGTCAAAAATTGAATTCAAACTTCATGCGTTTGAATACTTTCCATGGCGGCACTTTGATCTTTTCTGGAAAGTATTCAAAGTACTCGAGTTCGAATTCAAGTTTTGATCATTCCATATTTTTTCGTTTGCTGTGAGTGAAGTTATAGAAACCAAAAATTAAGATAGTTGTAAGAAACACCAACTTGTCGCAAAAAAATATAAACCAAGAAAATAATGTATTTATAGAATGGGTAATGAATCATGTATGAATAATATATAGAGAAACTAGTAATGGAACTTAAATCATTTAAGACAATAGTAACAAAAATAATCAAATAAAATACATTTATTTCCAGGAAAATAACATGCATAAAATGGACGATGTAACTGACGCTTTATTTTCCGCCATTGATGATAAAAAATCACTGCAATTACCAATTTCTTGGATACAACATACGATGAACGTGGAAACTTATCGTTCGTGAAATTCTTCACTGTAGTTGTGTCAAAATGGTTATCAAGTCGGACTTATTTCTGCAGAAGAGATAACTGTTTATAGTGATTTATCACTGGATTTCGGAGTTTTCAATCACCCTCTTTCAATTCAGAAAATATCAAATTACAGAACGCTCGTGTTAATGCATTAAAAGAAATGGAAGAAGTAATTAAACAAGCTGACAGTCTGATAGCTTGCAGAGGTTGCGAAAAACTCCCAAATATAGAACAAACCTCAGTTTCGCATTGGGATCTGAACGGATGTATCCTACGGCATAACAAATGTCCGATAGTCATGGACAATAAAAAACAACACTGTACTTGGTGCACGAACGTGGAAAGAACGTTTAAAAAGAAAGTCATTCCCCAATTTCTCCAAAACATGTGAAAGAACCGAAAAGTGAACAACATTTCACAGTTTCAAAACGAGCTAAAAAAAACATCGACATGTTGTTCAAGAAGAAATGTCAAACTGTAAAAGACAAAATGGGCATTGCCATTGTTGCTCTCAACACAGAAATTTGGCTTTTGCAAAAAACATTACCGAAAGCAGAAATGAACACATTGCCGGAAATATTAAAGAATAAAAATTTGCCAGACAATGCAAAAATGGCGATTAAGGAAATTTTTTCATGTACAACCAGAAAAAGTCAACGTGGTCGGCGTTACGGCGATGATTGGCTTCTTCATTGCCTACTTATTTCATATGAGATCACCGCGAGGTTACAGATTCGTCCGAAAAACGGAATTGCTGCCTCTCCCTGCCGTTTTTACTATTCGATTGTTAGTATCTAACAGGGGGAGGACCAAACATGTTAATAACGGAATTTGATGAGTCTTAGATGTGTTGAAGGGGGACCCTTCCTGAGTACTATGCTCACGGCTTTTGCTTCACTAGGCCTTAGTTTCGGAGAAAAATTTTTGAAAATCTCTTTTCGCAATACATGTACCTCCGACTTCCATCACCCAGCATGAAAGCGAGCGTAGCTCAGTGGGCAACGCTCGGGACTGGCACGCGGGCTTCCAGGGTTCAAGTCTCGCCGTTTTGATGATTTTTTTTTTCTAATTTATTTAATTTTTTGAAAATTCTAACGTTTATTTTTATTTCTATCTTGTTTTTTTTATTGTTTTCGACTTTTTATTCTATTTTTATGGATATTTTTTTTTTCCTAAAAACTAAAACGGTCAATAATAATCCATCATGCGTATTTCTGGTACAAAATTTACGCTGATGTTGGAACAATTCATTCCGGGAAAAGGAGTTGGACTACAAAATTCTGTCGTATACGTTTTTATTTGTCAATAAATACAGTGAATATTGTACATTAGTCGCAGTCGGACTCTACTTCTTCATGCTCGTTGGAGCAAAATTGTGGATGGTATTTCTCATAAAAGCACGCAAAACACAAATTGGCGCGACACCACGCACATTTTATAAATACCACTTTTTTACAGGCACAAGGTCTTTTTAAAAGCGATACCGGAAAGCAGAGATCATTGACGTTTAAAAATTCCGTTCGTTCCACGATCAACTTTGACGCGAACCACAGTATTTTATCATCGGCAAAAAAGCAGGTGCGCGTAATTGATGCAAAAGCAACGAATGGATTTTTATTGAATCTTCTCTTGACGCGATGTCTCGTCTGCTGTACTGATGTACAATAGCGACTGATGTACAATATTCACTGTGTTATTTGACGAATAAAAACTTATACGACAGAATTTTGTAGTGCAACTCCTTCTCCCGTAATAAATTGTTCCAACGTCAGCGTTAATTTTACACCAGAAATACGCATGATGGATTATTATGGACCGTTTTAATTTTTAGGAAAAAAAATATCCATAAAAATAAATGTTAGAATTTTCCAAAAAAATAAATAAATTAGTGTAATAATTAGGTTTTTACCAATTTTAGTTTTGATAGAAATTATATGGGGACCTCTCGAGGAAGAGCGGGTTAGATAAATGATCATGACAAGATTGGTGCAAGTGAGATCATTCAACCGACACATTTATTCGAGCGATACTCGGATACGAAATTTCAACCATACGTTCCGTAACACAGTAAATGAAAATATAACAATGAGTGCGCCTCTTGGTATCTTACCGGGCCTTCGCCCGTCGATAAATGGAAATACGACAATAGTAATTATTATCATAATCCGTCCTCAATTTAGGCACGAGATTAAGGAGATGCTTGAAAGTTTACTAATACAATCCATTAATTGTTTACCGAACATAAAATAAAAAATTAAATCAAAGGTCGAATTTAAACACGAAGCTTTATACCGATCCTAATATCAAAAAACATCTCGCATTTGAAATTCTATCATAAGACATCAAAATATAGACAGCATAGTTGAGGCTTCACCTCTATAACTTATCGAAAGAGATTTGTCAACGATATTCGTTTTTATAAAACAGTCATTTTTTCTTTATAATAATATATAACATACGATCGTACCGAGTCTTCCATCGAAATAAACATTTGGTCAGTTTAATACGCATAAGAACACATCGATTGGCGAATACCAAATACGAAGTTCGGTTTTTTGGGCGAACACAAAGGTCCTCTGACGATCTACAAGGAGGATTATAGCGGATTAAAACTCCACGAACGATTACTAATAGGAAAAAGCGGAAGGTTATTAGACAATATCCATTTGAATCGGTGGATACTGTCTAATATCGACACTATTAGTCTCGTTCGAAACGAGAACCGCAGACCCGACGCGAGACGACAACGATCCCCCTCGGAGCCCTTCAACCGATCACCGTAATTAATCCCAAATAACTTTTGTTTCGAAATACATGTCATCTAACTCGTTAAAACTCAAATATGTCGAATAGACCTTATAGGGAAATTGCCCACTACTTCCGAATGGTTCAGACGATACCGCAGTAGCTTCGTTTTTATATAGTTATTATTTAATCAATAACGAACACGAAAATGACCGGGCTGACGAGTTTTTTAAGTTTTTTAATAGTAAAATATCGTTATCACTTTTTATATTATGATAGATTGTCCACAGCTTGACCCATTGTACACGTCGCATACAACGACACGTGGTCACGATAAAACTCAATATGATATATCGAAAGTAAGTCCAATTTCTGATATATTAATGAGCGACGAAAACGCGAGTCATCCGAATTGATTGTTTTTTCACGGTTTTTTATGATTCATTGCCATTATCATTTTTCATGTTTAGGAGAAATCGTCCATAGATCGGCACATTAGCGACGTTTTAGTCGGCACCACATGATTTCGAAAAAAGCACGATATTATCACGATTTTAACCGCTCATCGATAAATATTATTGTCTTTAATTCAGACACGATCCCGACCAACCACGCGAATGTTTAAAAAACATTTATTATTGGCCATGGGCCGGATTTATCCGGATATTTACAGCTTAAAAGCCGATGATATTTATTGTTCTCACACGCCATGTGCATTGCCACAGGTTATGTATGATTTAAACGACTTCTGGTCGCAAGACCGTTAGTCGAATACCTGCTATTATTTGTTGTTCAATTCATTATTTAAACGTGAACTTTCTTCGATTCGAGGGTCGACTTGGCCGTTGAAATCGATGATAAACGTGTGGTCGTGATTGACGCGTTCTTTCTTGGATGGTTTCTCCAATGATCTTCTATGTGCTAGCCATGCGGATCGACATTCCGGCATACCCGCAAACCTCGTCTATTTTCTCTCGTTAAGCGATGATTTCTCGTATCCTGTTTTAGGAACAAACCAGTGCATTAAGTATGGAATTAGGAGTATTAATATTTTCCCGAATAACAGTAAATTGGGACTCTTCTCTGAGCATCAGCTCTTAAATTGAAACTTTGGTAGTGCTCTGTTCGATAGATGTTCCATAAGTGATCGAGTAATCGTTGCTTCTCCATGCGGTACCGTGAAAAACCATGGACGATGCAGATGGCGAAATCGGTTGTACCAGTGCGCCGATCGAGGCGCCCCCACACTGTCTTTTCGTGTAACATAATGACTATAAGATAATGTAGATTGAGTGGCGGCGCGTCGAGCGCCCGATTCCTACATTAGATAAAAAAAATCATCAAAACGGCGAGACTTGAACCCTGGCCGCCCGCGTGCTAGTCCCGAGCGTTGCCCACTGAGCTACGCTCGCTTTCGTGCTGGGTGATGAAAGTCGGAGGTTGTATTGCGAAAAGAGATTTTCAAAAATGTTTCGCTGAAGCTAAGGCCTAGTGAAGCAAAAGCCGTGGCCTAGTACTCAGGAAGGGTCCCCCTTCAGCATATCTAAGACTCATAAAAATCCGTTATTAAGGGGTTAGGCCAGTCTAGGATTTTCAAAAAATCGATTTTTTTTTTGCTTAAAGTACACTTTAGGGTTCTAAAAACATTATTTAATCGGTAGAATAGTGAAAAAAAAAATTTTCCCTGTCCAATCCGCTGTAGTGTCAAAGCGTTCGGAGCGGGCGACGAGCGCATTTTCTACCTGCCGCGGCGGCCTTCCTTGTGCCTCCTTTTTACGACTCTTACCCTCTGCATTCACGTACCGACGGACGGGGCCTGAGGGCTCTAATGGTTCCCTAAAAGGAAATGAGAATTTCAACGCTACAGTATGGTCGATGGCCCCGAAAGTAAAATTCAGTGGCAAAAATGTAGTTGACACAGCTGTATATATTGCTGCAGGTACTTATAATGATGGCCTCACAAGTGCCATGAGAGTCATGCAGAACATAGGCATCAAAATTGGGCCGAACTGCTACAATTACTGTTAAGAGACTGATCAAAACCGCATCAAATTATCCGATCGTTCGCTCTTAGATGCTGCAAGAAGGTCTCGAATCGAACAGAAGGCATCCAGAAAGGAAGAAGATGAGTTCTACGTGTCCATGGAAGGTGAAATGTACGGCGCAGGCATCGCAGACTGAAAGTATAACAAAATTTTCAGCACGTAAAACTTTAAACACGTTTTTCTCGAAACTGCATTTTTCAAATCGGGAGACGATGGTACTCGGAGACTAATGCACGTATCCACTTGAAATTTGTTAATATATATTAATAACTGTGTTTGTTATATATATATAAATAACTGTAGCTTCACAGTAACATTATCCAGTGAACTACGTACGATTTTATTGTTATCATTGCAACTTCTTTTTTATAAACAATTTTTTCGGTCAAAAATTGAACCGTTCTTTTACAAGTCTTCCATTTTGCAAAAAATTGATGTGAAGCTAAAAAAATACGTACTTTACTAGCAAGTCTTATGTAGATTAAGATCCCGTTCTTTATTTTGTTTCAGATAACACAAGTTCCTAGAATCACCGTCGCCCGTAGAGGCCCTCTTGAAAAAGGTGATTCCGAAGATTGGCCCAGTAGCCGCCATTTTGTATCAAAATGTCAATATAAAATTTTTTTATACACTCAAATACATATTTAATAAAGCCTGAAAGAGAGAAATTCGATTCCTTTTTCCTTACTCCCAGAATAAATTGTCAAAGTTAGGCCTTTTTTGAGGGTTCTAGACTGGCCTAACCCCTTAACATGTTTGGTCCTACCCTTGTAAATCAAAGGCGTGCACGCTACATGAAAGTCCAATGGAAATTTCTTTTTTTTTGTAAATTTTTATTGAAAGTCTTAACTCGTTCTCAATAACTATGGTATATATTGCTAATTGAAAATGGATTCATCAAGATTTTACTATGAAATAGAAACTGTAAACTTACAAATGTAGGCAATTTTGTTATTTGTGCAAAAAATTCTGGACAGCATTTTTTTCATCATTCCAATAAAACCATAAGATTTCAATGAATTTTTTTCATAATGTTCTTCGACAGTTCATCAACAAACCACCCCGGGGAAAAATGGACATATATAAACATATATAAACATATATAATTATATAGACTCATATATAACATCATACATAATTATATATACTCATATATAACATCATATACAATTATATATGCCTTAACATGACATCATGAATGATCATGCCTTAACATACATATAAAATATTATATTTCGATTATAGACGGGGACACATATATATCTACGTATTTTTGCTTTTACAGATATTATTATTCAGAAGCTTCTCTATATCTATACATATAATTTATCAATTCGTTTTCATTCACACAACCATTATAATAAATTCTTTGTTATTAATTCGATTTGTTATTTCAATCTCGTTTACGCCTTTCTCATTATAAATCCATTAATATTTGTCGATTCGTTTCTCCCTCTCTCATATATATCATGCTCCATACATTTCTCCGTAACAGGTTCAAACGGGGGTATTTATGCGTATAAAATTGAGATACTCATCGGATACAATTTGAAGCTGGTCTCGTGTTGGCTCAATCCTCCCTGGGTAGGATATCTTGTCAATTGTGAATCGTCGAATAGCCGTTCGATGGAAGACGGACTCAGATTTCTCCAGATTTCTCCAAAACCTCGTGGTCAAAAAGGTGCCGACGGCGTAGATAGGAGAGACGTGTTGTCACAATGGCGTTCCAGGGAGGACGAGATTGAGTTGCTCCGAAATTCAGAGCTCATGGTCTCGTTACAGCCGTAAGACTTGCGCACTTGTCACGACGCTTATTGCGCGTGCTTATGATATCGATCGGCGCGATCACTGTAACGGCCAGATCTACTAATCGCGCTCGCGCGGGACGTTCGAATATAAATGTTTGTTACATACATCATGATGACCATGTATTTAATTTTTCTAGGCGTGTGCCGTATATGCCCATGTATGATCATGTATGTAGATTAGGGCGGCTTGAAAAAAAAACTTTTTTTTTTCTTTCAATCAAAATACATTCACGCCAAAGTATCTTCCATCAAGAGAATCGTGTCCAAAAATGAGCCCGATCAGACCATTTTTAGGGGTCGCGCAAGATTTTTCTAGTTTTCCCATTTGATTAACATGGGAAGAACGAAAAGTGTCCATTAAAAAAATCGTAGCTCCGCTAATTTTATAGGTACATTGATCCCGTTAGTCCCATTTGAAAGCTCTTGAAAAACCGCTTAAAATGGCGTGCGGACCTTTGAAATCCGATTGCAAATTCCGTCGATAATTTCTTACGAAACCACAAAATTATTGATGAAAGTTGAAATGGGATCCCAAAGGTCCGCACGCCATTTTAAGCGGTTTTTCAAGAGCTTTTAAATGGGACTAACGGGATCAATGTACCTATAAAATTGGCGGAGCTACGATTTTTTGAATGGAAACTTTACGCCCTTCCCATGTTAATCAAATGGGAAAACTAGAAAAATCTTGCGCGACCCCTAAAAATGGTCCAATCGGGCTCATTTTTGGACACGATTCTCTTGATGGAAGATACTTTGGCGTGAATGTATTTTGATTTAAAGAAAAAAAAAAGTTTTTTTTTCAAGCCGCCCTAATGTAGATATACGGCCATGTATTGAGACGGCAATAGATCTCGCCCCTTCCCGCTGTAAATCGATAAGAGAGGAAAAAGAACATTCGGTCCCATTGGTACGAGCGCTTGCAACATTACCGGCGGCCCAGTAAGTCACACCAGGATAATCGACCCAATATCGATCGCGATTACCTGGTGTGGCAGAAAGAGATGGCACGCCGTAATACATGAACGTCAGCAACGGGCAAGACTGAGATGTCCAAGTTTGACGTCACCAGTGACGGAGTAGGGGCCAGCCCCAAAGCGTATAAAAGGCCGAAAATAAGGCCGAGAAGGCAGTCTTTTATTCGGACTCTCTCGAGCAGGGGAAACCGCTGCCGGTAGTCAGACCGAGTAGAACATCGGGAACGATTGCGAGGGCAAAGCTCTGCCCAAATCAATCCCGAAGAGGCAAAACTCTGCCTGAGAAGTGGATGTACAGGCGAATCTATGCCGAATCTATCCCACCAATAAAATGAAATAAAATAAAATAAAATAAAATAAAATAAAATAAAATAAAATAAAATAAAATAAAATAAAATAAAATAAAATAAAATAAAATAAAATAAAATAAAATAAAATAAAATAAAATAAAATAAAATAAAATAAAATAAAATAAAATAAAATAAAATAAAATAAAATAAAATAAAATAAAATAAAATAAAATAAAATAAAATAAAATAAAATAAAATAAAATAAAATAAAATAAAATAAAATAAAATAAAATAAAATAAAATAAAATAAAATAAAATAAAATAAAATAAAATAAAATAAAATAAAATAAAATAAAATAAAATAAAATAAAATAAAATAAAATAAAATAAAATAAAATAAAATAAAATAAAATAAAATAAAATAAAATAAAATAAAATAAAATAAAATAAAATAAAATAAAATAAAATAAAATAAAATAAAATAAAATAAAATAAAATAAAATAAAATAAAATAAAATAAAATAAAATAAAATAAAATAAAATAAAATAAAATAAAATAAAATAAAATAAAATAAAATAAAATAAAATAAAATAAAATAAAATAAAATAAAATAAAATAAAATAAAATAAAATAAAATAAAATAAAATAAAATAAAATAAAATAAAATAAAATAAAATAAAATAAAATAAAATAAAATAAAATAAAATAAAATAAAATAAAATAAAATAAAATAAAATAAAATAAAATAAAATAAAATAAAATAAAATAAAATAAAATAAAATAAAATAAAATAAAATAAAATAAAATAAAATAAAATAAAATAAAATAAAATAAAATAAAATAAAATAAAATAAAATAAAATAAAATAAAATAAAATAAAATAAAATAAAATAAAATAAAATAAAATAAAATAAAATAAAATAAAATAAAATAAAATAAAATAAAATAAAATAAAATAAAATAAAATAAAATAAAATAAAATAAAATAAAATAAAATAAAATAAAATAAAATAAAATAAAATAAAATAAAATAAAATAAAATAAAATAAAATAAAATAAAATAAAATAAAATAAAATAAAATAAAATAAAATAAAATAAAATAAAATAAAATAAAATAAAATAAAATAAAATAAAATAAAATAAAATAAAATAAAATAAAATAAAATAAAATAAAATAAAATAAAATAAAATAAAATAAAATAAAATAAAATAAAATAAAATAAAATAAAATAAAATAAAATAAAATAAAATAAAATAAAATAAAATAAAATAAAATAAAATAAAATAAAATAAAATAAAATAAAATAAAATAAAATAAAATAAAATAAAATAAAATAAAATAAAATAAAATAAAATAAAATAAAATAAAATAAAATAAAATAAAATAAAATAAAATAAAATAAAATAAAATAAAATAAAATAAAATAAAATAAAATAAAATAAAATAAAATAAAATAAAATAAAATAAAATAAAATAAAATAAAATAAAATAAAATAAAATAAAATAAAATAAAATAAAATAAAATAAAATAAAATAAAATAAAATAAAATAAAATAAAATAAAATAAAATAAAATAAAATAAAATAAAATAAAATAAAATAAAATAAAATAAAATAAAATAAAATAAAATAAAATAAAATAAAATAAAATAAAATAAAATAAAATAAAATAAAATAAAATAAAATAAAATAAAATAAAATAAAATAAAATAAAATAAAATAAAATAAAATAGAATAGAATAAAATTAAATTAAATTAAATTAAATTAAATTAAATTAAATTAAATTAAATTAAATTAAATTAAATTAAATTAAATTCAATGTAGTGATGTAGAAAGATATATGTGATGTAGATGTGATGTAGATATGTAGAAAGATAATAACACATTCACGCAGGATCTTGTTCCCAGGACTCGACGATGCACTTTGTTTCTATTCATCTTTTGAGCTATCAACACAAGCGTATCTATTGTACTATGAGGTAATGCTTCTTCTCCAGATAAAATTCTATCAATAAGTTCCAAATATCTGGTGATCGTTTGCTCAATGAATTTTGTAATGACTTTATTGATTAATTCATCCTCATGCTCACATTTCTGAAACTCGAACATTGACTTTGATTTTTTGAATTCCTCTACTGCTTTCCCAAATGTTTGAACATGAACAAGGCGATTATGATATATAATAAATTAGTAATCCAGGCATCTTATTCAAGCTGACGATGAAGTGTTCGTTAACCGGGGAAACGTTGCTGCAACAAATTTTACACTTCGATACCGATGCTTGTAAATTATGTAAAAAATAACCGAATTCGAGCTTAAATTTATGAAAAGAAAGAATCGCGAGTTCTTTTGAATCTGATACTAATTCGCTCTGCTCAACAGGAATGGTGCCAGCTATGAATGTTTCAATGTCTGGAAGAAATTCCGATACCTCATCACTTTGACAATTAAATCGACTATTTTTTCGAAAATAATTACAAAGGAGCAACGTTTTATAATGCGATTCGAAGCTTGAGAAAGTTAGCCTGGTGTCCCTTATGCCTTGCTGTTTTGTTTGGCTAAAAAAATTTTTACCCTGCATCCTGGTTAAAAATACGCGGAGCAAAGCTTTTGAACCCTAAGTCCAGAAGATAATTTTTTTAATATTTGAAGCCTTCAAGAGTGATCACCCATATTATTATCTCATACCCATACGATTAATCAAAACCATTGGTTTTTGTTTGTCGTTGGGCCTTGCCCTTATGAAATTCATCGATTGAATAACATTTATATCATCACTCCATTCTGAGTTTACAGTTGAAGTATCTATTGGAGTCGTCGAGTCACCGTTCATAGAGTCGAATAAATTATTTATAAACTGTACAAATTGCGCGGTGTCTTCTCTGGCGCGAGGGATAATCATTGTATCATTTATGCATGTTGTACCGCTTCGACTCACTAAACTTACAGACGAGGCCACCGCATAACTAAAAATGTGCGTACAATATTTTACTCTTATTTTCTTGATTTTATCGGGGTAAATGCGTTCATCCGTTAATTTTTTCATCGCCCGTATAGAACTATGATTTTTATCAATTTCGTAGGCTGTCACTATATGTGATCAGGACGAAAAGCGTTCGATACCGTCTTACAATTTGAATTTTACATTTTTCGTTAACAAATTATTTCGAATACATTATATCCAATAAGGGGGATAAAAAGTGGAACGATTACTTGCCCATCGACAACTATATTGTCGTGGCCAAGAGTCGTTAAACATGTGCTATTTTTAATTAATTCTTTCACTGCTCGAACGTTCGTGGCACCCTGGTCACAAGTAGATGAAATAATTGCGAGGCTGAATTTCTTTGACTCCCGGACAATATCTTTAAATGTTCTAACTATATTTCCCCACGACTCGATGTTTCCTGTTTTAATATTATAGTGTAGATGTGGCGCAAGAGACCTTTCATCGAAAGTTAAAATGCTTCGCTTATCTATCTTCAAATCGGCTGATTTTGTCGCGAATACCCTCAAAAATTAACGAACAGAACCCGGTCTGAATTGGAATTTGATTAATAAGACCACGCAAGGTCGATATACTCGGAAATGAAAAAAATCTTTTGCAAAAAACTATACGCCCGTGGCCCTCGTTTCTAAAGCGTTAGAGCTAATACCTTATCCTTTCTAGGGTACTTACGGGTTCGTTTGTTTCGCTCCAGGTTTCGAAAATATGATTGAATAAACATCATTCTGGCCTCTGGTAGCTCCAAAACGGTGCCGACGGTACCCTCTCGCACCATTTTTTCCACCTGGTTGATACGTGATCTTAAGGCAGCATTCCTTTTCTGCGCCTTTCTTGCTGATTTCCTTAGCTGCGTGACAGTGTTGTAGAACTCTTTTTCCTTCGGTGACAGCAGGTTCCACCTTGATAGAGTGAAGAACCTGAGCGGGGTCGCTGTGAAAAACATAAAGCATCGGTAAGAAACAGAAAGACGTAGAGAATTTAAAAAAACAGAAAAAATATATAAACAAACAATAAAATTTGCTATTGACCATTATCAACTGTAGTTTTTCATATATATCGGAGCCAAAAGATTTAAGATATATAATAATGAGAAGGTCTACATTACCTCGAACAATAACAAATATCAATCGACGATGAATCGAATTACAGTAAACTAAAATCACTACGGCTTCCGGAACTTTTAATAACGAATTTTGACGAACGATGCGCCGAGCCGGTCAACCACGAGTAGACTCGATTTCGAAAATGGCGTCGTCTTCTCAAATTTTTTGCGAGCGAGCTTTTCACCCAGCATCAAATCTTTGTCCCGCGTCCCTCGTCGTCCAGACCCGTAGGTCGTGTTAAGAGCTCCGTGAGTGACGTGGAGTCGAAAGTGGGGTCGCGATACGAACCGAGTAGAACGGATCCGAGAGCAGCATAGGGCCCCTCGCGCTCAGAGGCCGATAACGAAACATAATGAAAGGAATATAATATATATCGGGCATTCCATGGCATTCCGGGTAGTCGCGTGCCCTTGACTCAAAATTTTTGCCCCGTGATTTTTTCTATTAATCTACATCGAAAATGAAGAGACACGTGTTTCGGGGTTCGCCGTTTCCAGCGCCCGCTATTGAGATGCAGTAGATTGAAGGTTTCCAATTATTGACGATATTTCGAATTTCAAATCGATATATCTCGACAACCGCCAATAATAATTAAAATAACCAAGGTAGCTTTTTCTTTTGTTTTTACACGGTCTATGCAATAAAATCAAGTACAATTTTGTTGCACTGTTTGAACTATTATTAATTAACAATTAATCGATTAAACATTGAATATCTCAAAAAACACCTATTTGATTTTTCTTATTTTTTTTCCTAAATTCTATGAATAAAAACGAAACGATTGAGACCAGTCTCTATTTGGCTATGGACTTAGTTTAGAAGTTACAGATTTTTTTGTGATAAAAAACACGTTTAATTCGGTTCATTTCTCAGCGATAATTTATATTGCACTGGGAACTATTGGCCGCTCGTTGTAATGAAAATGGTAACATATATACGCATACATAAGCATATATTAGTATACAGATATAAATATATGGCGGATTCCACGGTGAAACTGGAAGCTGCATACCGTTGAATCAACATTTTTGACCCACGATTTTTTATGTTGATATACGTCGAAAATGAAGAGACACGTGTTTCGGGGTTTGACGTTTTTAGCGCCCGTTATTGAGATGCAATGGAATTAAGTTTTTCAATTATTGACGATATTCGGTATTTCAAATCGATATATCTCAACAACGGCCAATGATAAATTAAAAAACCAGGTAAGCTTTTTTTTGTCTTCACACGGTCTTTGCGATAAAGATATATACAATTATGTTACATCGTTTGAACTATAATTAATTAACAATTAATCGTCTAAATATTGAATATCACGAAAAACAGCCATTTTGATTTCCTATTTTACTCCTTAAATAAAAACAAAAAGACCCGCTCAATTTTTCCGTTGGCTTCATTTAGGAGTTACAGCTTTTTTCGTCATGAAAAACACGTTTAATCATTACTACCGTTAATTATATATATGTGTACGTGTGTGTGACTAGAAATAATTATCATTTTCTATCTCTTAAGAG
>OZ020166.1:5144438-5242906 GCA_963971145.1 Sussaba pulchella
GCACACGCACACGCACACGCACACGCACACGCACACGCACACGCACACGCACACGCACACGCACACGCACACGCACACGCACACGCACACGCACACGCACACGCACACGCACACGCACACGCACACGCACACGCACACGCACACGCACACGCACACGCACACGCACACGCACACGCACACGCACACGCACACGCACACGCACACGCACACGCACACGCACACGCACACGCACACGCACACGCACACACACACACACACACACACACACACACACACACACACACACACACACACACACACACACACACACACACACACACACACACACACACACACACACACATACATCCGGACATTTTTTCCGAATGTGTTTTCTGGATGTTTTAGGACAATCTGAACCTATTGACATCAAAATCTCGAAAAAAAAATTTCGGACCGTCACAAAGCTTCCTTTATGAGGAAGCAAAAACAATTCGAGTGCCTCTCCACTTGCCCAAAATCGAACGGGCGGTGCGCCGGCACAACAGCGTTTTTAAATTTAAAAAAAATCGAGTTTTGAGCTGTAGCCTCCGGATTTTTTCGAGTTATCGGTCAAAATGGGTACAGAGCTGCACTATTACCGGAAGATGTTTCGAATTGAAATTGAACAAAATCCAACGAGGCGTTTAAATTTGATGCGACTTTTAATTTTTTAGATTTGTCATGGAACTCATCATATATTTATTATGTACTAGATCGATTTACGAACTTTACGGATTTTCACTTTTTCGATTAACTCATTAAGTCCGAAGAATTCCGATTTTGAAACTCAATTTCAAGCCTCGTTAATTATGATTAAGGAGTGAGAATTCCTTATCCATAACCATGCTCCCTACTATTTTTGGGTGTGCTCTGTCAGAACCTGGGCTCAAAATTAAGATATATCTTCTGGGAAATTGAATATGGCAGCTTTCATGACAAAAAAAAAACGAAAATTTTGAGAACACGTTTTTTTCGAGATTTTTTTAAAACTGAAATCGCCAGAAAATTTCCTGCTTCTTTCGACCATCCGTGCACAGAAATGTTGTTTGACGATATATCATTGGTATCCACTAAAAAATTTTTTTTCATCTCCAAAATGGCGATTTTTTACTTGAAAATTTTCAAAAAATATAGGTGTGTCAACGCTTCCCTCAGATTCCAACAATCAAATATAAAATTGGTCATATATGGATTTTTGGGGTCGCTAAATCCGAATCTGATATCAGATTTTTGGAATTCAACATGGCGGATCCAATATGGCGGCTGAATTTTTTTTAAATACTCAGAACTCAGTGTAATTGTCCATCGATGTGTTTTTAGGGTCACTGAATACGAATCTGATGCCAGATTTTAGAAATTCAAGATGACGAATCCATCATGGCGGCCATTTGAAAAAAAAATGTTTGGAACTCGCTCAAATTGTCCTTATATAGGGTTTCTGGGTCATTGAATCCGAATCTGGTGTCAGATTTTGGAAATTCAAGATAGCGGATTCAATATGGCGGCCAATTTTTTTTTAAATGATCAGAACTCAATGAAATTGTCCATCTATAGTTTTTCAGGACCGCTGAATCCGAATCTGGTGTCCGATTTAAAAAATTCGAAATAGCGGATGGAATATGGGGGCCATTTTTCAAAAAAATTTTGGAACTCGCTGAAATTGTCCATACATTGGTTTTCGGAGTCGCTGAATCCGAATCTGGTGTCAAATTTCTAATATGAAAAATAGCGATACCAATATGGCATCTAGAATCGTCAAGAATGTCTGTCACTTTATCCAAATCTGGTACCGAATTCCCGTAATTCGAAATATCAGATGCAATACCCTCGTAATGCTCGAGAATTACGATTCTTGAACTAATTTTGAAGCCTTATTTTTATAATTGAATAGAAAGAATCTTGGAACCCAAACTTGTACCCAAGTGATTCTGGGTATCCTGGTTTATAATACAATGTCAATGTATATGTTGGAACGTGGTGCTTTTCGAGGCACCCCGTTACTGCGCTTTAGCGCTCTCAAACCCACGCTGTCAGCTGTCCACCGCCGACCCTCCCTTCGGCAGCCTTAGAAATATTAAAGAAAGGGCATAGCCGGATAAGCATACCAAAACTGCCCTAAGCGAGTTTTCAAATGTCACTAAGCCTATTGTATACTCACTGAAAAAAACAATTTCCCTGAAAATTTCAGCTCTCTAACCCAATTATTTCCCGAGTAATCGGAAAAAATGTGATTTTCAGTTTTTATTTTTTTTTTACTTCGATATTCATTATGTATTTTTGTCAATATTTTCCCGAATACTTATTGACAAGAGCCATCGAACGAATAGCTTTACAAACATTCCGGTCCAAACCTTGATTTGTAACAAAGAAAATAAAAATGAAAATAGCCATTTCACTGGGTTCCTTACGGAGTACAATTATAAAACTCTTACAGAATATCGGTTTCCTATGTCCCTTCACTCCCGATTTTTATCAATTTTATTGATTTGGTGCAACATCGTGAAAAAAAATTAAATCTGTTTTTTTTTTCGATTTTCCTATGTAATACTAGAGGGATCATTATATAGGGCTCGGACGAATGTTGACCCGCTCCCCTCCCAGTTTGGCTCCGAATAATTTAAAAAAAAGTTCTCTAAACTGGCAGCCCGCCATCTTCAAAACCGGCTATACCAGGGGTAATTTTTCCCCTTTAAAATACACAGGATTTATCGACTCTCTAGTAATATCCCCGTTCGGGTCTCTTGAAATTATCTTAAAAATCCAAGAAGTATCTCAATGAGTCTTCGGCGCCTTTGTGCATGAAAAAAAAAATCCTACGGTTTTATTTTGAAATAGGTACGGGTCGTTCCACGCCGATATATAAACATGTTTTTCGGTGTTTTCTTATTCCCTGATAATTTTGTGGGAAAATTAATTTAGATTTGAATTATCAATCCTAAAATTCAGAATACTGATCTTGAAAGCCATATTGGTCATTCCGACTCAATTTGTTTTTTTTTCTTCTTTCGTTTTTCCTCTAGTTGCCAGATAATTTTATCAAGAGGAAGTTCAAAATATCTGATCTTATTCTGAAGATTGAAAATACTGGTCTTGAAATTAATATGGGCTATTCGTACTAGAAACATTCTTTATTATCCGTTTTTGAAATTTTCATCAGCTATTCCTTCAAATTTTCGAAAATAAATAGTGTTTCGAGTTGGAATAGCCCATATAAATTTCAAGACCAGTATTTTAAATCTTCAGAATAAGATCGGATATTTTGAACATCCTTTTGATAAAGTTATCTGGCAACTAGAGGAAAAACGAAAGAAGAAAAAAAAACAAATTGAGTCGGAATGACCAATATGGCTTTCAACATCAGTATTTTGAATTTTAGGATTGATATTTCAAATCCAAAATAATTTTCTCACAAAATTATCCGGGAATAAGAAAACACCGAAAAACATGTTTATATATCGGCGTGGAACGACCCGTTCCCGACAAAGAATCAAAATTCTCGGAGTAAATACTTCGTCGGCTATCATTCAGGGTTGTCGCATACCTGATCCGGCCTCGTGGCCGGCAGACTACCACGTTGTCGACCAGACCGCTCATTTTGAGTTGGTACAGGCTATCATTCAGCATACGTAAAATCAGTTATCATACGCTTTATCGCGTGCTGTCGAAGGTGAGTGTGCGGATGAGAGGGGCCCACTCCAGAGCAAAAGTTAGGTTAGTTGTTGCGTGTGTGATGAGTAGAGTAAATGGTTAGATCGATTAATAGTGAGTTAGATAGGGCTGTAATGACGATTTAATGTGAAAATAAGTCAGTTATTGAAGTAGAGTATGGCATCAAATTTATTGTAACGGTAGATATTGCGTCACAGTAATTAAATTTGGGCCAAGAGTACGTAAGAAAATTTGTGACGCGAGAAAATAGGTAAAATCGTTTTTATTTTGCCGCTGAGTGTGTACAGTCTTGGTTTGATCGCCTCCCCTACATACACCTGTCGCTTCGCTCTTTAAATTGTGGGGGACGTGGGGTGGGACGGGCGTTGTCTTTCTTGATGCGACGTTTCTCTTCGCCCCGCGGGCTCACGAAGCTGGCGCGCTGGTGTTCGCAACGGCGATAGGGGTAGCCCCTCTCCTGCCGTTCGACGCTCGATCGGTGGTCGATACCTCGGTGCTCTCGGTACCCCCTCCGTGCGGCCTAGCTACGGCTGACCGGGCTCTCGCGGTGCTGTGGTTGCCGATACGTCAGTATCGATCTGTCAGCGGATCCCGTTAGACGCAGGGGTGCGCTTCTCGCTCGGCCGGTGATAGATCGATGATTTCTGCCCTTGCTCGCGCTCCCGATGCGCCTCCACGGGATTTTATGCTATAACAGATTAGCAGACGAGGAGGGAACTTGGAATCTTTACGATTTCCAACATAAATTGATGAATTCTCGGGGGCTTTTCTTCCTCCTTCGGTCTCGCGGCTTCCTCCGTCTATCTTTTTGGCTGCTCTCTCGAACTCCACCCTTGTCCTTGCTGTTTCGGCGGCGGTTTTCGGTGGCTGGTTCGATGATGGCTGGAGGTCCGTGGTTACTGTAACAGAGAAAATAACTGGCTTCCTGGTTCTCGGGTGGCTCCTTTTATACGAATTCGGGTGCCTTCGATCGTCCGATTTCGTCCTTTGATTGGTCGGAGTCCCCTCCTCCGACGGTGTCCTGTCCGTTGCCACGCGCCAAAATTTCGGGTCGTTGGCCCTCCAAGGCCGCTGGGGTGTTGTTGATTTTACCGGTATCGTTTCGCATGTTTTACACGAGAAATAATTCCGAGTTACTATGTTATAACTTCGGAATTATTTGGAGCGTTGGCCCAACGTATTATTTGTCACATTCCTTCGTTTCCGTTATTCTACTTTATTTATCGATATTCTTCGATCATTTCGGAGCTGACCGCGGTGGCCATAAGGCCGTTGGAGCGGCAACGGTCTGTCGCGCTATACGTTACATTATACTGTGATTTTTGTTGGTTAGAGTGAATGGACGGAGTGTGAATAGTTTAGGGTATTAAAGAGTGTTGTAATTGTGTCGATCAGTTATCCTGTACAGAAAATCGAGTCAGTAAATTGTTGTCTCTATGTTTCTCGTATGTCATATTGTCCTCTCGAGATATTGTAAAGATTTGTCATACTGTCGGCATCGAATGCGAATTATACCACGAACGACCGAAGTTTGATCACACTTGCTGTCTTCGGTCTTTGGCCGGGTAAAGCCCGTGCATGTTAAAATTTATTGTAATTCGGTCGCTCGAAATATTCTGATACACGCGGTTGGACGATTATCCAAACGCGAAATAAATTAATTTCTATTATTTTGCTGCTGTCGTTATCATTGGACCGTATTGACCTACGCCCCTCTACCCGTGTAGGGCTGAGCAACCGTTGAGTTCCGCATCGCTCCGCGCTGTCGCAAAACTTTAGTCGGCCCCGGTTCACCCCGGGGAATAATTTTAGGGCCGTCTTGTGGCGGCTGGCGCCCAACCGCGCAGCGCAGGAGCGGCGAAGGTACCCCGGGTAAAAACCGGTGTTACAATGTTTATATACAAACGTGAATACGTTTTATATGAACTCTCCAAATAGGTGAATATGTCCTTATGCTACTCTCAGCATGACCCAGAGCAAACGACGTGGACGTGGTAGACTTCTTCCTCCTTTGGGGTGCTTGTTTCAAGCAGCGTTGGGCAGCACTGAAGTACATTCGTACTTGAAGTCCCGTGGGAGTCCAAAGTCCGGGTGGACTTTGGACTTTGCAACCGTGGAAGTCCAAAGTCCGAAAGGACTTCGGACTTTGCAACCGGAGGGGTCCAAAGTCCGACGGGACTTTGGACTTTGCAACCGTGGGAGTCCAAATTCCGAATGGACTTCGGACTTTGAATCCCTGGAAGCCCAAAGTCCGGATGGATTTCGGACTTGGCAACCGTGAGAGTCCAAAGTCCGAAAGGTTTTCGGACTTTGCAATAGGAGGAGTCCAAAGTCCGACGGGACTTTGGACTTTGCAACCGTGAAAGTCCAAAGTCCGGAAGGATTTCGGACTTTGCAACCGGAGTAGTCCAAAGTCCGACGGGTATTTGGTCTTTGAAACCGGAGGAGTCCAAAGTCCGGAAGGACTTCGGACTTGATAACCGTGGGAGTGCAAAGGACATTCCACGTGTACCGAGTCTACAATACAAATGTACTTTGTACTCCTACGTTTCCATGGCCAGAATAAATATAAACTTTGTACTTTCACCTTTGCAATGATTAAAAAGGATGCAAAGTCGAAACTTGCACATTGCTTCCTCATAATTTTTGCTTCCTCATAGAGGAAGCTATGTGACGGTGAAAATTTTATTTTTCGAGATATTCATGTCACCATGTTCAGAATGTTCTAAAACGTCCAGAAAACACATTTTTAGAAAATGTCTGGATGTATGTGTGTATGTGTGTATGTGTGTAATGGACTCCCAAAATTCAAACGTGTATAACTCGAGAACGGTTTCAGCTACAGCCCCCAAATTTCGCAGGCATGTGCAGCTCTATAACCCCTTCTCCGACTATAATTGAGGTCATGATTCAAGGCGTCGCTCGGATTATGTGTCGTTTTCAAATTTCCAAAAAAAGGAAGTACGCACTATAACTGTCGCAAATTTTGAGATATTCGTCTAAATAGTTTTTGACAAAGAGATTTGTATATAATGTTTGTTGGTATTGCATTTGGGCCGAATCCATCGATAATTTTCGATTTTATGATATTTTGAATTTTTCGAAAAATCAAATTTGTCGCTATAACTTTCGTTAACTTTAACCAATCGAGCTCTAAATTTACACGAGTATAGAACATCATTAAGCAATGATATCTGCCAAATTTGGCAAAGATCGGCTAACCGGATCTAATTTTATAGCAACTATAAATTTCGAAGTTCGAACCTCTGCAAGTTGGAAAATATTCGACTGAACGTGCTCGAATTCATGCACACGCTTGAACCAACAATCAGCTTCATTTGTTACTAAGTTTGGTAGAAACCGAACAATGCGTTCGAATTTTAGGACACTTTGAATTATTATGTACGTTCAAGATGACCTCCCAAGATTCCAACGTGTATAACTCAAGATCAGTTTCAGCTACGGCTCCCAAATTTTAGAGGCATGTCGAGCTCTATAACCCCGACTTTAACTATAATTCTGGTCATGATTCAAGCCGTGAGTCGGATTTTGTATCGTTTTTACATTTCCAAAAACAAGCTGCAAGTTGGAACTTGCAATTTGCTTCCTCGAAATCGTAGGTAGTGAACGAAGATTCCTCTATGAGGAAGCCAAAGATTAAATAGAAAATTACCACCCATATAAATATCTCCGTTCAATCTATCAGATTCAGAACAAACAAATGATTCATCATAGAGAAATCTTCGTTCACTACCTACGATTTCGAGGAAGCAAATTGCAAGTTCCAACTTGCAGCTTTTTACATTTGCCAAAGCTCACTCTATGAGGAAGCCAAAATTGACCGGCACAGTTCCTCATAGAGGAAACTCTGGCAAATGTAAAACATTATGAGAAAGGAATATGCAAGGTTCGACTTTGCATCCTTTTTAATTATTGCAAAGATGAAAGTACAAAGTTTATATTTATTCTGGCCCTGGAAACGTAGGAGTACAAAGTACATTTGTATTGTAGACTCGGCACACCTATGTGGAATCACCTATAACATTTGTATTTTGGCCTCGGCGAACGTCGGAGTCCAGATTCAATCCGGAATTTGCACTCCCACGGTTATCAAGCCCGAAGTCCTTCCGGACTTTGGACTCCTCCGGTTTCAAAGTCCAAATACCCGTCGGACTTTGGACTCCTCCGGCTGCAAAGTCCAAAATCCTTTCGGACTTTGGACTTTCACGGTTGCAAAGTCCAAAGTCCCGTCGGACTCTGGACTCCTCTGATTGCAAATCCCGAAATCCTTTCGGACTTTGGACTCTCGCGGTTGCCAAGTCCGAAATCCATCCGGACTTTGGGCTTCCACGGTTTCAAAGTCCGAAGTCCATTCGGAATTTGGACTCCCACGGTTGCAAAGTCCAAAGTCCCGTCGGACTTTGGACTCCTCCGATTGCAAAGTCCGAAGTCCTTTCGGACTTTGGACTCTCACGGTTGCAAAGTCCATCCGGACTTTGGACTTCGGGCCTCCTCAAGTCCAAATTTGCCCATCACTGGTTTCGAGTGAGCCCCTTTGCCTCTCACTATTCGGGTTGCTTGATTTGAGTGAGTTCCCTTGCCTTTCACTGAACTATATGCTATGTAATAATTCTTCTTCATACACCAACTACAAAAGTAGAACTGACAATCGTCCCAAAATTTTTACGTTTCGATTGAACAGTTTGAAGCTGAACAGAAAGCTTGCTTGCTTTGACGAGAAATCTCGTGTGGTTTATTCTCTTTCAAGCCAACATTCCGCATGTAGCTTTTAGCAATAGAAAGTGCGAAATCTTTTGTTGGGACTTTTTGCTTTCCATCTCTCGTAGCATTGAAAATTACAACGGAATTTATGATAGCGGCTTGAATCGATCGAATAAATACGACCCATGTCCATTTTTTCGAACGAATACTTGGGAGCACGTTATTGCAGTGTCCATCGTCGAAATTTACTTCTCCCATGAACTTGTTGTAGAGGTGAAAGCCCGGGGGAAAGGTATCTCGATTTTGGATTTGGCATCGGAACTGTATCTCTTTGATGGAAATTGAGGAGTCACACCTGCAGCAGTAAAAACTATCAAGACAGGTTTTGAATCTACTACAGTTATGCAGTTTATTCCGCTGTTCTTTTCATGCTTCACATCAAACGTACCTCTGGGCGACTTCTTAGCTATAACATTCTTCTCTTTCACTCGATTTTTTCGAATAGTGCCTGTGCATCGTATTGGTAATCTCTTCAAATGGATAAGAAGATCCGAATTTGTAAAATAATTGTCGAAATAAAGATGAATCTGAGATATCTTTCCTGGCGCTATGGTTTCCATCAAAGGTTTCAATAAGTTCATCACCACGCGAGATCCTTATGCACATTCAGTCAATTGATTCGTGATTGCAGAGTTTTTACCGCAATATAAATCGAGGTTCAACACGGGACCATCCACAGTGCAAAGGCCCCAGAATTTCACACTAAATCTTATAGGTTTACCTCGGATGAACTGTTTCAGTGCTGTCCTTGCGTATGATTGAGCCATCATTTCATCGACTAACAGAGCAGCTCTACACTCCAAATTGTCGAATATTGGTTTGGAACAGTTTCAGCAATCCACAAACGCGCCACGCCTTGTCAGTGGGATCCTTGTCCTTAGACTTCCAATACTTTAGTTTCGATTTGATTTCCAGAAATTTATCGCGCTGCGTTGCAGAAGAAACTACTTCGAGAGATAGATGAGTGTTCCGGCAACGCGTCGAACGTCGGTACGCTTAGCGTTGAGCGTCGCTCCGAATTTTGCGGGGTCAACGAACGGGGGGCTTGTTGGTGTGAAACCGAGTCTCGCACTTGTACCGGTCTCGTTACATATATTTCTGGCGCCAACCGTTATCGTCGACGGCACGGGCTTTTGCCCTTGCGAGGACAGTTATCCTCTGACCGCGAAGTCTTTCGCATCTCGCTGTAGCGGTCTCTCAAATAAATCGACATCGCAACGTCTATCGAATTAAAAAGTTTGTTCTCCCCGCTCCGAACCGCTCTAATCCTAGCTCCTCCGGTTGGACCGCAAAACCTCTGATTACTCAACATTTTTTGGTCCTTCGAGCCGATTTTTGTGGAACAATCGGTGCTAGAGAGAGCTCGGCGCGGCAGTCGCTCGAGAAGACGGGGGAAACGGTTAACGCGGTAAAAGCTATAGGCCGGTCGTGGTCTAAGACTGCGTTTTCTAACGATATTTTATTATCTTAGAGTGCGCGCCGCTCTCATCTTATCGGTGCGGACGGACCGAGTGATAAGGAAAAATCGTGACGTGGTTATCGGGAAGGGATGGCTCCTCGGAACGCGTCGCGTCTCGTTTTCGGAAAAAGCGTGAAACGGTCGAAAGTTTAAATCTCGTCGCGCGGCGTCTCGCGGACTCGAGCTCGTCGTACGTCGCGGGGACGCGAGTGTAGTGCTCTCTCGTGTGCAAACGGGCGGGAGTCGCTACAGTGACGGAGGCGAGGCTCTCTCTCTCTCGGATCGTCGCGCGCCGACAGCTAAGGTGACGCGGGTATAAGGCGGTCTCTCTCGCTCTCGATCTCAGCTTGCGCGCGTCGCTGCTCCACGCGACGCCGAGTCTCTATAGCCCGGTTATACCTGTAGCTACAGGATCGCACGGATTTCGCGCTCGCTCGGGAGTTTCCGTGAGGGCAGTGCCCCTACTCCAAACAAGCCATGTCGGAAACGGTGGAGTCGGTTCTCGAGAGGCAGAAGGAGCTTTTGGGGCTCATTTCTTGGGGCATGATCAACATCGGCAAGCTGGAAACAAAAAAAAGGACCCAGAGAAATATTCAAACGCGAGTGGATGCGCTTGATGCGAATTGGGGCAAATTCCTAGCGTACCACGAAAAGCTTAGCAGCATCAGAGCCGAGCATCCGAAAGCGTTGCCGTACTTTTCAGAAAATGTGTACGGTGAGTGCGAGGAGGTTCACATTAACGTGAAGGCCGAGATGCTCGAATATCTTGACGGTTTGCAAGCGGCGAAAACCGACGGCAACGATAGCTCGCACTCGGGCCACGGCGAGCGCCGTGGGCTCGGCCCTCGTCAGCTGCCGCGCATTAGCCTTCCGCACTTTTCAGGGTCGTACAGCGCTTGGACGCATTTCCGAGATTTGTTTACATCGATGGTTCGTTTAAATCCCGAGCTCGCCGACGTCGAGAAGCTTCAGTATTTAAATATGAGTTTGACAGGTGAGGCAGCGCAGCTGTTGACGAATATCTCGATTACGGGCGAAAACTTCGACCGTGCTTGGGCGGCTCTGGTGTCGCGATACGACAATAAACGAGCACTTCTCGACACGCATCTCACGGCTTTGGTTTCGGCTCGGCAAGTGCCTCACGAGTCTGCAGCTGAGCTCAAGCGACTTCTGGGCGACGTACGGGAGGCTATCGGTGCACTCGAGGCAATTGAAACGAAAGAGCGGCTGTGGGACAGCGTGTTGGTTTATCTTACAACGCGAAAACTCGATCCCGATTCGCTTAAAGATTGGGGAAAAAATCTCGGCAATCAGATGGAGCCAGCCTCTTTCAGCGACCTTGAAAGTTTTCTGCTGGGACGTACTCGGGCTCTGGAAGCCTTCGATCGAGTGGCAACGACAAAGAAGCCTCGATCAGCTGTCTCATCGTTTCCGAAGCTGCCAACAACGGCAAAATCGCATCAAACGAGTGTGGCGTCGTCGACGGAGAGCGCATCGCCGGTGCTTCATGCTGCGCCTCCTGCGTCATCATGTGCAATGTGCGGTGCGTCGCATTATGTGTCGTCTTGCCCGGATTACCGGAAGAAGACTCCGGATCAGCGACGCGAAGTTGTAACACAGAAGAATTTGTGTTTCAACTGTCTCGGGCCACACCAAGTTCGCAATTGCCGAACAACGAAGAGATGCCAACAGTGCGGGCAGCCGCATCACACTTCGATCCATCGGTCCGGCAGCGAAAGGAGCAGCAGCTCGGGCACCGCAAGCGGTGGAGCGGCATCGGGCCGCGAGTCCCGCGTTGCACCGAATAGCGGAGCGACTACCGCGCAACCGCTCCGCGACCTTGCATCGGCGGGGAGCTCGGCGTCGTCTCAGGTCGCTTCAATGACGGTAAACAAATACACGCCGGTATTTCTCGCTACCGCTCTCGTCGATGTGGTTTCGAGTCACGGGGAGACGATCGAGGTGCGTGCGTTGCTCGATCAGGGCTCAGAGGTCTCGTTCGTTACCGAATCTCTCGCGCGGCGGCTTAGTTTACCTCGTCGTCGGGTCTCTCTTCCGATCAACGGGATCGGTGGAGGCCGATCGAGCGTTGCGCGCGCGGCTGTGCTTTTCACGCTGCATGGACGAGCGGGGTCGGGCTTTTCGTGCTCGGTCAACTCGTACGTTTTGACGAAGCTCACCTCGTACCTACCGTCGGTGCGCGTGGTTGCTAGTGCATGGCCTCACTTAGCCGATTTATCGCTGGCGGACCCGGGCTTTTCTTCGTCGCGAGCAATCGATCTCGTTCTTGGAGCCGAGGTGTATGGCAAAATACTCGAGGACGGTCTTCGGAAAGGGCCGCTCGACACACCGGTCGCGCAAAACTCAGCCCTCGGGTGGATTATCTCCGGTCCCGGGGCCGTCGAGGGTGGGTCTCGTGATGGAGATCGGTCGGTCTCCGGGTTGCAATGCTCCGTCGACCATGAGTTGCTCGATCTGATGCAACGATTTTGGGTGCAGGAAGAAATATCGTCGGGTCATGTTCGGTACTCCGAGGAGGAATCTCAGTGTGAGGAGCATTTTGCAACAACACACTCTCGGACCGAGGAAGGGTGGTACGTCGTTCGGCTTCCGCTCAAGCATCTTCCGAGCGATCTTTGCGATTCGTACGGACCGGCCTACCGGATGCTCTTGCGGCAAGAGAAACGGTTTGCCAACGACAGCGTTCTCAAGAAAACATACGCTGGGGTTATAAGGGAATATCAAACGCTCGGTCACATGGCTCTGGCGACGGGAGACACGCCTTCGAACCGACGCGTCTTCTATTTGCCCCACCACGCAGTGGTACGCGAGAGCCGTACTACGACAAAACTTCGTGTTGTATTTAATGGCTCTCAGCGCTCAAGTTATGGGATCGCGATCAACGATCACCCCCACGTGGGACCGAAAACACAAACCGATTTAGCGGACGTCATCACTCGGTGGCGTCGGTACGCGATCGTTTTCTCGGCGGATATCGAAAAAATGTTTCGTCAGATCCTCGTGCACAAGGAGGATTGGGACCTGCAGCGACTCTTATGGCGAGACGGTCCGGAGCAGCCGGTGCTCCCGTATCAGCTTCGAACCGTGACCTTCGGCCTGACCTGCGCTCCGTATCTCGCTCTGAAGGCTCTCCGGCAGCTGTCTCTCGACGAGGGTCACCGATTTCCTCGTGCAGTTGAGATAATCCAGCGCGAGACGTATGTCGACGACGTTCTGTCGGGGGCGGACGATCCGCTCGACGCTCGGCAGAAGGTCGCTCAAGTCGACGAGCTCCTCAAGGCGGGAGGGTTCACGCTGCAAAAATGGACGGCGAATGCCGTAGAAATTTTGGACGGAATCCCGCTCTCGCGGCAGGCGTCAGAAGCTTCGCTCTCTTTCACGGAGGATCATCTCGTTCGCGCTCTCGGAATTTCCTGGCAACCAAGCTCGGACTCGTTCGTCTTTACCTCGTATCGCCCTGAAAAGTATGATCGTGTGACAAAGCGGATTGTGCTTTCTACGATTGCTCAGCTATTCGACCCTCTCGGGTGGCTGGCGCCGGTCGTGGTGCGTGCAAAAATTTTTATGCAGGAGCTGAGGTCTGCGGGGCTTGGATGGGATGAGCAGCTTCCGGATGAGCTCGCAGCTCGCTGGAGGAAGGACGTAGACGAGCTGCAAGCCGTCTCAACGCTCTCGATACCGAGATGGCTGGGGTCTCGCGAGTCAGGCGTCGCGGTGGAGCTCCACGGGTTCTCGGACGCATCACAAGCGGCGCTCGGTGCGGTCATTTTCCTTCGCGTCATGGCGGATTTCGACAATATTCGAGTCTCTCTCGTCTCCGCAAAAACGAGGGCTGCACCGCTGAAACGCGTAACCATCCCGCGTCTCGAGCTATCCGCAGCGGTGTTACTCGTACGGCAAATGACGCACACTCGGAAGGTTCTCGACCTTGAGACCGTTCCAGTGCATCTATGGACGGACTCCACGGTCGCGCTCGCGTATATCGAAGGACAACCCGATCGGTGGGCTGATTACGTAAGGAACCGGGTAACAGAGATTAAGGAGCTTTCGAACTCGCGGTGGCGCCACGTTCCTGGCACGGAGAACCCCGCGGATTGCGCCTCGCGTGGCTCTCCTCCACAGCAGCTGAAGAATAACCGACTCTGGTGGACCGGACCCGATTGGCTTCGGAAGCACTCATCGTTTTGGTCTTTGTCGGCTCCTCCGCTCTCGTCCGATGTAGTGTTCGAGACGCGAGCACGATCGGCGGCCACTGCGACGACGGACGAGCGGGAGGAGGAGTGGGAGTTGATAAAACGCTTCTCGATGCTGAAAACCTTGCTTCGTGTTACGGCATGGTGCAGGCGAGCCGCGAGTCGTCTCAAATCACGGGAGGGCGCTCCGAATCGGTTTACGCCCCTTACACCGGCCGAGTTGCACAGCGCTCGGCAGTTGTGGATTCGCGAAACGCAAAAATCACATTTTTCGGCGGAAATCAAGCGTCTCAACGGCGGACAACAACTTTCGCGCTCGAGTTC
This sequence comes from Sussaba pulchella, assembly GCA_963971145.1. NCBI lineage: Eukaryota > Metazoa > Arthropoda > Insecta > Hymenoptera > Ichneumonidae > Sussaba > Sussaba pulchella. The sequence goes on from OZ020166.1 coordinate 5,158,908, forward strand.
TCTCGTGCGTTTAGCACCATTCGTCGACGATCAGGGGTTTCTGCGAGTCGGTGGCCGGCTCCGGCACTCGTTACTTGATTACGACGAGAAGCATCCGCTTATCCTTCCGCGGGAGTCTGCACTCACTACGCTTGTCATCGACCACGCGCATCGTAGCACGCTGCACGGGGAGACGCAAGTTACTCTCGTGAGGCTAAGGGCGCGGTATTGGATCCTGGGCGGCCGAGTTCCGGTTCGCGGGTTTATTCATCGGTGCATCCGATGCACGCGGTATCGGGCGGCTACGGGTCAGCAACGCATGGGTCAACTTCCGCCGTCCCGTACTCGCTGTTCTCGTCCATTTCTTCATTCCGGGGTGGATTACGCCGGACCGATCGCGATCTCAACGTTCCGTGGACGAGGGGCGAAAAGGTTAAAAAGCTACATCGTCGTTTTCGTTTGCCTATGCACTTCTGCGGTGCATCTCGAGCTTGCCAGCGACTACTCGACGGATGGTTTTCTCGCCGCGTTTAAACGCTTCACCAGTCGCCGAGGGATCTGCGCAACGCTCACGACCGACTGTGGGACGAATTTCGTCGTAGCTGATCGGGAATTACGAAAGCTTTTCGAAGCCTCGTCTCAAGAATTCGCTGCTCTCGCTAATTCGCTCGCGAATGACGGAACTCAGTGGAAGTTCAACCCACCCTCAGCTCCACATTTCGGCGGTAAATGGGAGGCGGCGGTAAAATCCGTCAAGTTTCATCTTAAACGTGTAATCGGGGATACTCTTCTCACGTTCGAAGAATATTCGACGCTGCTCGCGCAGATCGAAACGGTGCTGAACTCTCGACCGCTATGTCCGCTTTCGGACGACCCGTCGGATTTGACGGCTCTTACACCCGGTCATTTTCTCATCGGCAGCGCGCTCAACACCGTTCCGGAACCGACATTGTCCGACCTGCCGCAGTCCAGGCTGTCTCGCTGGCAACTGCTCCGTCAAATGCTAGATCATTTTTGGCGACGGTGGTCCTCGGAGTATCTGCAAAAATTGCGGGTGCGATTCCCGCTCGATTCGCAATCACCCAACCGCTCGCTCGCGTGTCTCACACACGTCGTAATGGCTGCGCTTTTGTCTTTCTCTGATACTTAACACTCTGGGCGCACTCGGGCCTATCTACTGTACTATCCCGTTCAATAGCTCGTGAACGACTCTGTTCTCATCCTCGCGGTAACGCTCCCGCTCACGCTTCGGCGTCCTACCTCGCGCAGCTCGCCCTGCGCACCCACGTGACACTATCTACCGTCGCGCCTCTAAAAGACTAACTAGGGCTCATCTTTAACAAACGGCCATTCTGAATTACCGCTCGTCCTCGAGCGGGCCACGCCCACATTCGTAATCCGCCAACCTCTTCGGGAGGCGTTTTCGCCGCTCGGACCTCCTCCGGCCCACCTCTTTCGCTTCGCTCGACGCTCGCACTTATTCAGCTACAGCTGACTCCGCAATCGTTTTTATTACAGGTACAGTAGATTTCACAGATGTTACATTTTCAAGTACAATAGGTTTCACAGATGTTACATTTTCAGGTACAACTATTTCCACCGTGGTTTTATTTTCAGGTACAATGGTTCTTACATTAGACTCACTCGGATCACACTCTGACTCGGGCCCGCTGCCTTCACTCGATTCATCGTCCGCGTTATCGAACTTTTCGTCGTCCGATTCTACTTCGCTCGGTCTCCACAATTTTAACTGGCTTGCATGAGCCGTTGTGACGTAACGTTTTTCCACATTATTGTCCCGTAAATCACTGACTCGATATGTATCACTGGGCAACTTTGCAACTATCACCAATGGTCCTCGATATTTCGCGTAAAGTTTCGTAGATTGTCCGGTCGCCGGTGGTACGGTGCGCATATACACTATGTTTCCGATCTCGAAGTCAACGTTTTGCGCCCTACCCTGATCGTAACACGTTTTTATCTGGGTTTGTGCGGCTACAATTTTTGCTCTAGCAACTTCCTGTAACTTTACCGGATCTTCGTACTCTTCCTCGTACTGGAGTTCTCGCACTGCCCCTTCCCCTCGTCTCGACACCTAGCCGTAAACCAGCTGAAACGGACTCTTCCCCGTGCTTGCGTTCTGCATTTCGCTTAGATCGAATTCGATACGCGGTATGTTTACGTCCCACGATCTACCGTCGTTTTCGATTAAATTACTCTGAATAGCCGGAATTAACGACGCATTCAGACGCTCGACCTGTCCATTGGCCTGGAAGTGCCTGGGCGAATTTAACGTATGACGAATGCCTTGACTGGTACAAAATTCTTCGAATGCGCTCGATGTAAAACACGTACCGCGATCTGAGATGATACGTTCCGGCGCGCCGTAGGTTCGAACAAACTCTTTTAAAATCTATAATACGCTCCCGACTCTCGTATCTTTGACGCCCCTTATTACTGTGAATTTTGTCAAATTATCCACTATCACGAATACATATTTATTTCCGCGGTTGCTCGACACAAATGGTCCTAAATGATCGATATTTATTACAGCGAACGGTCGTCGTCCCGGAGGTATGGGGTGTAATTCGCCGCTTCGCCTCCCTGGCCTCCATTTACATGCAATACAATGCAAACAGGAACTTATGTGTCTACGGACGTATGCCCTCATCCGTGGAAAATAATACTGTTCGGAAATACGCGCAACCGTTCGTTCCGTTCTCTGGTGGCTCTTGAGATCGTGATATCTCACAACTAACCCTTTTCTCATAACCCCTGGAATTACATACCGTAATCCTCCGTTAACGTTTTTGTATACAATCCCGTGTTTTAACTCGTACTCCTCGACTTGTCTTTTTTCGTGATTCGTTCGTTCCGCGATCGGTTTTTGCAAGATTTCTTTCTTCCCCTTGATTGTTTCGTCAACGTGCTGACAAACTCTCACTTCGTCTACCTCGTTACCGACGGATAGTATCGGCGTTATTTTCGTGGCTACCGGCGCTCGACTTAACGCGTCTACATGCGCTAATTTCGTTCCCGGTCGATGGACTATACGGTAGTTATAATCGGTGAACAAATCGTTCCAACGAATGAGTTGTGGATTTAAAGTTTTCTGCGTACTAAGATAGCTCAATGCCTGACAATCCGACACGATAGTGAACGTAATATTAGCGAGCATCGGTCGCAGCCGAGTAACCGCCCACACGATCGCTAAAAGCTCAAGCTTGCTACTATGATAATGTTTTTCAGCTTCGCTTGTACGTCGGCTGATGGCGTATACGAGCTTCCACGGCCCGGTCTCGTGCCGTTGCATGAGCATTCCTGCTATGCCGACTGCGCTCGCATCCGTGTGCACCTCGGTTTCGTTCCGCGGGTCAAACGGTTGTAGGATGGGATGCTCGGTTAAACGACGTTTCAAAACCTCAAAGGCCTTTTTCTCCGCCTCCCCCCACTCGAACGTTACACCGGTACGTAATAGGTTCGTCAAAGGTTCCGCGATGTGCGCGAATTTCGGAACAATTTTTCTGAAATAACTAGTGAGACCTAAATATCTCCGTACTTCGTGTGCGTTACGCGGTGTTGGGAATTCTTCGATCGCCTTGACTTTCCCCTCTCTCGGGCCTATACCCTCATCCGAAATTTCGTAACCCAAATACGATACATGGCGAAATAAGAATTTACATTTTTCCAGTTTGATTGTTAATCCCGCCTTTCTCAACGCTTCCAGAACTAGTTCGAGCTTAGGTTTGATATCACTCCACGATTTCACTGGTACTAAGATGTCATCTAGATAATACAGAACCACCTCGTCTCGCAGTGGCCCCAATGCCCGGTGCATTGCTTTTGAAAAATACGCGGGCCCATTCATGAGCCCGAATACCATTCTCGTGAATTCTGCGGTTTCTTCGCTCGTAATTATTGCTGTTTTCTCGCGCGCGTCTTTGGAAAGCGGAATCTGCAAATATCCATGCGCCAGGTCAAGAACAACAAACAAGGTACTATCGCGTATTAGAGCTAGGTGATCGTCTATATTTGGAAGCGGAAAATGCACCCGTTCTGTGATATTATTTAATTTACGAAAATCCACGCATAGTCTACTTTCCCCCGATTTCTTTTTGACGAGTAATACCGGACTCGCGTATGCGGACTGAGCATCGGTAATAATCCCCGCCTCTCGCCATTCGCGCATAATTCCCCGAATCTCTTTTCTTTCTTTCTCGGGTACGCGGTAAGGCTTGCTCGCAACAGGTTTTTGATCGTTCACATTTATTTCCATTTCAACAGTTTTTGCGCACCCTAGATCCTATAAGTTTGTGGATACACAATCCCGGTATTTATTAATCAACTTACATAAATCGTACGCTACCTCCTCTGATTGCTCGATGCCGACGTTCAGTTCGTTTTTCTCGATCGATGCGACGTCTTGTGTTCTTCTTTCGATGTAGTTGACTCGCGATATTTCTCCTCGAATGATCGGTCGTCCCGACCGTAGCTCCCGTGCTTCGCTTTACCGGATTCACCACCGGTATGATATATGCGTCGCTTCGGTCGACAACGCGCAACAGGTTGATGGAGTGCGGTGGTAACGTTACCTTCTGCGCGACCGCAGCGCCCGACGGTTCGTTGTCACTTGTCGTCGGTAGCCCGTCGTTACGCGAGAATGTCAACGCACCACCCACTTTGTGAAAATCGATCGTCGGATGATCCGTGAACGTACGACCGATTATCGAGTCGACGGGTTGTGCCTCGTCTGGCACCACGCGCACAGGTATTTCGCGCACCTCCGCGCCATCTATTTCGATTGTCGCAAGTACGCACCCCGGACTGACGATTACACATTCAAGCGGTCCAAAGCCCTTCAAATATTGTGGCGACGACACCATTGCGCACAGACCACTCGTCACCAGCGACGCTCGCAGGGTACACTCCGAACTACCCGTGTCCACGAAAGCATTCACCGCGCACCCGTCGATTTTCGCGGTTTTTGAGTACTTGTCGGCAGCTCGGTCCGCCATTTGCCCGATCGTATGTACCGTGTGACTGCCTCCAGCCCCACTTTCCCGACAATTTCGACTAATATGTCCCGGCTTATTACACTTGAAACATAACATTTCACGACGCGGATCCGGACAGTGACGCGCGATATGTCCGATTTTACGACAGTTGTAACACTTAGGTTCGTCATTTCGCACTCGTTCCGTCGATTTCGTTTCGAAGCGCACATTTCTCGCACTCGTTGGCGTTGCACTTTTCGCCGTATCACTCGGTTTGAAATTCGATTTATTACTTCGCGGACCGGTGTCACGCGGCTCCGACACTCATAGTACGTCAAGTCATGCAACAATTCATCCACCGTGCTCTGACTTGCCGGCATGACTGCGTTGCATCGAAATGCTTCACGGAATTGTTCCCACGTCCTTAATTCCGATTGATGGCTCCGTAGCCAATCGCGCGCACCGCCCTTTAAGGAGTTACATACACTTGTAATTTTCAAAAAATCGTTTTTTTTTTTTTTCGAATTATTAGAAGCTGCCAACGATGCGAACGGATTATTATATGGCCCTGGAATAGATGACTCCATGTAAGTTTAAAAAAAACGAAATTTACCACATGTAAAACGCTTTTGAAACTTTAAACGCGTTTTTCTCAAAACTATGTTTTCAAAATCGGTGATCGAGATTTCTCGAAAACGGCTGAACCGATCAGTCTCAAATTTCAACACAACCTTTTTAACTAGATTTTTTAGTAATTAATCAAAGATTTTTTTTCTCCATAAATATTTTCCATTTTATAAACAATTTAAGGCTTAAATTTTCGTTCAAAATCGAGTCTTTTATTTTGAGAAGTCGCCATTTTGTCAAAAATTATTTTTTCGCTAATTCCTTTGATTAAATACTAGATAATGTATTATATTAACGAAATTTATTTGGTTTTTTCATTTCAGATAATCCGGTCCAGAGATATCGTGATCACCGCAAAATTGGTTTTTTTTGCGGAGCTCTAGGAGATCGGCGATAGCAACATTCGCGATGATTATTTTTACAAATAAAAAATATGTAAATATATTATAAGGTTATTATAATATGTACACCAATTTTCAAATTAATAAATTGAATAGGCTGCGCGAAAAAAATTCTTGAAAATCCGTCTTTTTAAAGCCTTCTAACTGTATGTAAGGCCTTAAATTCATTCGTGCCGGTTCGAATACGTAATTTTCAGGCCAGTGGTGCAGCTGCTGCATCGCCTCCAAGTTCTCGATCCATTCGGTGGCTTTGATGTGGTCGCCATCTCCCGAGAACTGTTCGATATTACGCGATAAATCCGGTACAACATGGTACGACGGTATTGGTTGAGATACCTGTGGTTGCGGACGTTGCTGATTGGTTAGCAATGTCGCGACTAGTTGCACGAGCGCCTCCTCGCGACGTTCTCCCGTTAGCAGGTTTTGTACCATCCCCGCCACGTCAAGATTCGACGGCGGTGTACCGCCCAACGTCGAATGCCCCATTGGCGATTGTTGGAACGGCGGTGGCGCGTGCCCGTCGCTTGATCGTGACGCGTTCGCGGAGAGTGAGGGAAACGGTACGTGCGCGTCTCCCTGCACAGTCGTTGGCACATTCAAATTTGCCTGCGTGTCCACGGGCGGCGTTATCGTCGGCGCGGTCGCCGTAACGGTCGACCATGCGTGGCGAAAACCCACCGGTACACGCGCAGTTGGCGGCGTTCTCCCGCCAAATCCTCTCCCACGGCTTGCCGACGAATTTGCACTCGGATTCACAAGATGCGGCGCCGCAAAGGCGTCGAATTCCGCCTCGTTCCCCATTTTTTTTTTTTTTTATATAGTCACGTGCAGCGCGGTGGAACACGATTATCACGATTTTAACGATTTCGGTCACACTTCAAACGATCCCAGTTATAGTTTATACGATCCCGGTTATAGTTTATAGTATCCCACTTCTGATTGTTAAATGAAATGGTGGTCTATTGAGAACACCGTGGTCCCGATTTACCACTCACCTTTCTCCTCACCCACGTGCTCGTTGCACGACGGCCCCGGTGCGGTAATGGCGACACTTCCGGTGTCGACCACGCGCTCCACTATAACTCGGGACCAGGGATACAAAATAAATGGTCCGTATTCGCAGTAAAAGAGCGAATGTGCCACGGATGTGGCACCCGCGAATTTATTGGCATGATAGATAAATATATATTGATATATCGAAAGAACAAGGACCGAATGCATATAGACGATTCAGTCCGTACGCCTAATAGCGTCGCGACATAAAGCAGGTACAATTATTTAACGACGGACAAACCAGCGACGACGGTCGTTTCTCGGTTCAACGAATATAACAAAATACGGTAAGTAAATAACGAACTAGCGACGATGGTCGCTCGACACACCTTACAATGGCGGGTGCGATTCCCGCTCGTTTCGCAATCACCCAACCGCTCGCTCGCGTGTCTCACACACGCCGTAATGGCTGCGCTTTTGTCTTTCTCTGATACTCAATACTCTGGGCGCACTCGGGCCTATCTACTGTACTATCCCGTTCAATAGCTCGTGAACGACTCTGTTCTCATCCTCGCGGTAACGCTCCCGCTCACGCTTCGGCGTCCTACCTCGCGCAGCTCGCCCTGCGGACCCACGTGACACTATTTACCGTCGCGCCTCGCTCCTCTAAAAGACTAACTAGGGCTCATCTTTAACAGATTAATCTTCAGTGTAATTTTTACGTGCTGCTCTGAAAGTGATACGCATTAATTCGTCGTCCGATGCAAAATCAGAATCGGAATCAGCACTTGGATCATCGGAAGACCCCGAATCGTCAGGATTCGGTATTGTAACCCTTTCATCATTCGGATTCAGCGACCCCGAAAACCAATGTAAGAACGATTTGAGCAAGTTCCAAACGTTTTTTGGAAAAATAGCCGCTATATAGGATCCGCCATTTTGGATTTCCAAAATCCGACACCAGATTCGAATTCAACGACCCCAAAAACCCATGGATAGACAATTTGAGCGAGTTCCAAATATTTGTTTGAAAAATGATGGAAATGATGAAAAACCCATGGATTGACAATTTCATTAAGTTCTGAGTATTTTCAAAAAATTTGGCCACCGTATTGGATCCACCATCTTGAATTTCGAAAATCTGATACCGAATTCGGATTTAGCGACCCCAAATACCTGTATAGGACTAATTTCATATTTGATTGTTCGAATCTGTTGGAATCTCAATCATAATGAATCATAATAACGAGGCTTGGAATAGAGTTTCAAAATCGGAATTCTTTGGACTAACAAATCAACATCAGTTCGGTTAAACAAATTCTACCAAACACTGAAGAAGCACGTTGATTGCTTAAGTCATTCAATGATTACTAAAATTTAGAAAAAAATTAATTCCCTATATTTCTCACGATTCAGGATTAATGACTCATTTAAATCCGGGAAAAAAACAGAAGAAATCGCAATTTCTTTTTTATGACAATAAACAACAAACTACAACATTTTTTTCTCAGTCAAAAAATTCCAGAAATCGCGATCTTGACAGTATCCGTTTATTGTTAATAAATACCCTTTTCCGTATGTCATAATTTTTCAAGTTAAGAGTAATTGCATTATTTCGAGTCGATGACAATGAGCTGTGTTTTCTACACTTCTCACACCTACCCACACGATTTATCCATGAGTAGCATTTTTCTTAGAATTCTCAGACCTAAAAACAACGGTGTTTTTACAAAACTACCCTTTTTTAGTCAAAAACCATCCATCAACAAGAATCTCCAGCCGAGCGACTTCGGCTTCAGCGAAACGCCGTCGCACCATGACTGAGTGAGAAATGTTGAATGATTTTTTTAATGGAAGAAATGACTATTTTTAAAAAGCCTTATGCTTTTAAGACCTTAGAATTTTCAAAATGATCGCTTTGTATCGGACAATCGTGTGAAAAGTGTAGAAAACCCAGCTCGAAGGTATCAACTTTGATTGGTGGAATTAATCTTAACTCGGAGATTTATGACATGCAAAAGAGGAATTTCATCAAAAATAAACGGATGCTGATTCCAACGAGTTGGTTTAAAACATTTTATTGAGAAAAAAATTTCGGCCACAGCCGACAGCGACACATACCCGGTCGTCGATTGCGCAGCCGCGTTAATCGCAGGGCCCCTCATCGACGTGATGACAGCTTTCAGAGTACCACGGGCCAAACTTGAGATGCAGAGGCTGTGAGTGCAAGCCAGAAGACCTGCAATCAACGCCCCAGAGGGACAGAAAGCGGCAGAACCAAAGCCAAAAGCAGAGCTTCAAGAAGCACGTAGCACTATACTCACGGATATCGGGGGGGGGGGGGGGGGGGAGAGATTGATTGATTGATTTATTTATTTATTTTTATGCCTTAGTCAGACTTTAGGCAAATTAAGATACATACTATTGATTACAAGTAAAAAAATTATCATAACAAAAAATAAGTTTTGAGAAACATAAATAAAAATTCCATATTTGAGTATACCATGAGGAAAACTAGAAATAAAATAAAAACTAGATAAACTAAAGACTAACTAAAGGGACTAACCTGTGTCGTTATATCTACAGAAACATAATCATACAATGAATAATACAATTTGATACAAAGAAGGTGAATAAAACGGTAGATAAAAACGGTGCTAACAATGGGCGCAGGATTAGATTATGTTTGCTCATATTGTGCAGTATCGGTGGCTAAAAGATGAGAGTGAAGATTTTGCTTAAACAGCGCTAATCGCACACTAGAAGTGGCATTAATGGGCAACGAGTTCCAGAAATACACCGCGGCTAAGTGGAACGATTTACGGTACGCCTCTGTCCTGTGGGTTGGAATCTTAAAGGCATGAGTGGTATTGGCATGACGAACAGAACGCCTCATTTCGTCACTAGGCTTAGAAAAAATCTCGCAAATGTAGGAGGGAGAAGTGTCATGGAAGATTTTATAAGCCTCGATTACCAGAAAATAAAGCCTCCGGCTCCTGACCGCCAACCACCCTAAGCGAAGACGATAGGGTGTGATATGAGTGTAACGTTTTAAGCTAAAAATAAACCGTATGCCGCAGTTGATGACTCTTTGGAGTCTGGTGTTAACCTCATCCGTTAAATCGTTGTATACCAAACAGCAATAGTCAAGTAGTGGCCAAATCAAAGTCGTGACCAATTTATTACGCAGCTGAATCGACAACATATTTTTGTGGTGTTTTAATTTAAAAAGTGATAGGTGTGCTTTCTTGATTATGCTCGATACATGGCCTTTCCACGAGCAATCTGAGCTGAAGATGACACCCAAATTGCGTGTTTGGGAGACAAAAGGTATGGCTATCTCGTTAATCGATATAGTAGGTAGCTCATCGTAACTGAGTTCACTTACATCGGCTTTACTCCCGAAGATTAAAATTTAGGACTTCGCAATATTGAGTGACAATCCGTTTGTACGTGCAAACTCCGAGATTCCGTTTACATCGTGAGCTATAAGGTGAAGACTATGATTGAGATCTCTCAGAGGACAACTAAGGTAGATCTGAGTATCATCCGCGAAAATTATGTACTGTGAGAAACGTAGAGAGGCCCCGATATCGTTCATGAAAATGGAGAACAGAAGAGGTCCGAGAACTGATCCCTGCGCTACACCTGTAGAGGTTGGTAGCCAGTCAGAGCAATTACCGTCGGAATCAATAACGCTCTGTGTGCGCCCTGAGAGGTACGAAAAGAGATTTGATTGATTGATATTTATTAGCTTCCTCAGCTATTTAGTATACATAGTGTTACATAATTTCTTACCATTTACGTTTACATCAATTCTTACATACTACCCAACAGTTGATATAATAAATTCTTTTAGCATACGCTTGAACTGGACGAATCTGTCACAAGCCTTCACTTCTGCTGGCAACGCATTATACATTTTCACGTTGTCTGGAGACAGACCTCGGATCTGGTCTTAAGGTGATGGGGGAATTTCAAAATCAAGAATTTTCTTATTGGGTGAAGAGGCCGAAAAATGAAGAGACACTGAAGCACTGCGAGTAACGGAAAATAAACAAATAGTGATTTATTAATAATTAATCGTAATGAATTACAAGTCTGGGTCACTGGTGCCACGTGTGTAATGGCGTCGTACCGGCGCCGCGTGGTCGCGTAGAGGTGATGTAACGCGTCCCGAGAAGTGGAAACCGTTTGAAAGAAGACAACCGAAGTAAACCGTAACCGTAGCGTGTATCTGAAAATCGGACCGGGCGTAAATCGTTCCGAATATCGTAATAAACACTACCGTTGAGACAAAGCCGAAGAGAGCCGTTATTTTCGAAGTTAATGAGCAGAAACGAAGCGTCCGTTTTAGCCGTTGTAGAATCGAAGGGATATCGTGAACCCGAAAACCAATACGGTCGTAAATCGCCTTAATTTTCCAAGTTCACGACCACAGAAGTTGTACCAAACAGAAGAAGTTAACCGAGCAGTAGAAGTAATAAACCGGAGAAAAGCGTGCTGTTTGCCGCGAGGTAGAACCGTAAGTCGGAGAAGCGTGCCCGGTCACTACGAAGTGTCGCGAATAAGTGAAGAAGAACCCGGAAATCGATCGAATATTTGCGTTGATCGATGGGTCAGTTGAGCGGCTAATTGGGGCACCGCGGGGGTCAGGCCAGCGACCGGCCGAGAGCTGCTGACCCCCCCGGTGACTCTCGAAATTACGAAGTTTCCTGAACATACTCCCCGCCTTCGGCAACTGTTGTTGACGAAGAATCTACCGGGAGAACTGATAACCTTGAAGTTGGCCGCTTGAAGGTTGAGGAGGCCGTGCGAAGTGTCACGACTCGAGTGAGACCGTCCGATCGTAGGTGAAGTTCGGTCACTCGAGCTCGTGGCCATCGTGAAGGTGGAAGTAGTCCGTTATAAGCAGAGTGGCCTTGAATTTAATGCTACTTCAACTTCCGTAAGGAGAGTCGTAAATTCTTCATACGGAAATGAAGTTGTTCGTGTTCTGAGGGTCCAGGTGTAGTTGGAGTGGCCAGTGAAGTATGAGGAAGCCGTTTAAAGCGTGCTGCAGCTCGCTGACGAACTGCAGCACTCCGTAGAAGCCTGGTGCAGGAGGAGGAGTCCAGAAGATCTCAGATCTGTAGATTTGGGTCTGAGGTAGCCGTGAAAGTTTGCTGGGAAGTGTCCGAAGAGCCGTGAAGGTCAGCGTTGTTGAGGTTGAAAATTGAAGGCATCGAGGTAGACTGATGAGAGAGAGCGAGAGAGAGTGGTCGCTCAATCTGTCTCTGAAGTGAAGCCGGTTGTCCTGAAGTCGAAGTGGCAGATGGTCATCCCGTTGATGTTTTGCCAACAACGGTTCTTTCGAGAAGACTCGCTGTGAAGCTGGCTGGTGAACTGAACCCTGATGTATCGAACAATGAAGCCGGTTCCGAGGGAATCCTTTTTCCCGTGATGTCAGCATAGGAGGAAAATCGAAGAGTAAACTTGAAGTTGTCCGTGTGCAAAATCCATACGCGGCCGAGAAGTTTGATGTTGGAAGAATATTGTTGATCGATACACCGTTCGTCGTCTTGAAGGGGCCATTGAATACGACGCGAAGTTTTGTCGTGGTGCTATGGGTGCGAAGAATACCGTGGTGAAGAAGATAATACCTTGGGTTTGAAGAGACAGCCGTTGGAGCACGAGTCATGTGTGACCAGGTCTCGTAGTCCTGAAGGAATCCGTTGCATAAGTCCCGGTAAGCTTCGTTGGTCGGAAGCCGTCGTTGTAGCTGCAGAAGACACCGTTTAGCACCAGCATACGAATCTCCGAGAGACGAAGGTGGCTCTTTGAAGGGAAGCCGTACCACGTAACGGCCCTGTTTGTCTCTCGAATGGGTCTCTCAAAAATGTTGTTTACAAGAAGACTCCTCCAGTTCGGGTGTAGAGGCCGAATCCGGCGGAATTCCTCTTGCTCCCAAAATTTTCTGAAACCGCGAAGTGACCTCGTCATCAATTGAAGTGTGCAGTATACGAACCGAGCTTGAAGTTGAAGTGTTGTCCGGACCGAAGTGTGGAAGGAAGGCGAGCGGTGGAGTCGAGACGTTCCGAATGAACGCCGTAAACGTGAAGTGTGAAGTCGGATCATGAAGTGACAAGAGAGTGACGGTGGTCGCTCCCCGCGTCCGTCCCGCTGCCTGGCCGCCGACTCCGCATGTTGGGAGTGAAGCGGTCGTCCGTTGAAGCCGAAGAAGTTGAGCCCTGCGTTCTGAGAGGGATGAAAGCTCAGAACCTCAGGGTCGATGAAGTGGGATCCGATGTGGGATGCCCGATGACGAGGTGAAGATTGCGTGGCTCGTGGCCAGCAAGACTGAAGGTCGACCCGTCGGCGGGGTTGAAGCATCCGTAATTGAAGTGCCGACGAAAGCTGAATGGAGTAACGCTAAGAGTTGATCCGAATTCTCTTGCGTCCCAGAAGTTGTGTCGCATTGTTAACCTTTATTGAGTCAAGCCTGAGGCTCGTTTGGCGACGAAGTTGCCGTTGGTCTCGAAGTTGAAGATTGATTTTTCGCAGAGCCCTGAGCCGAGGGGTTTACCGAGCTGCTGATCGTAGTGTAGCTCGACGGGAGGTGAATCAGCATGGGATGTTGTCCGTTGCATTTGAAGTATCGTCTCATTAATTGGCGGTTAGTGGCCGAGTGGGGACCGAGGCAGTTGAAGCGAGCAGTCTCTGCTTGGTGGTGACGCGTTGCCATTGTCGAAGAGTAACGAAACCCGCACCGCAGGAAGTTTTAAATTGTCAAACCGCGCCAAATGTCAAAAAACTAGGAGCCACAAAATGTCAGAAAATCAAAACACGTAAGTTTGAAGGGCACGAAGCACACCGAATGCCGAAAAAATCAAGGCACACCGAATGTTGAAAATCGAAAACGTCACGAAATTTTTAAACCAGATAGGGGGAAGTTGAAAATACTCGAGGCGCACTGAATGTCGAAGACGAAGACCGACGAAAAATCGAGGCAACCCGCACAGGCGAAGTTTGAAATAAATTGAAAGGTACCAAAGTGTCAAAACAATCGACGCGCACCGAGCTTCGAAGACAAAGACCGATGAGAACCCGAAGAAACCCGGGCACACGAAGTTTGAGATATTGAAAAGTACCGAAGTGTTCAGACAATCGACGCGCACCGAGCTTCGAAGACGAAGACCGATAAACCCGAAGAAACTCGCTGCACACGAAGTTTGAAATATTGAAAAGTGCCGAAGTGTCAAAACAAACGACGCGCACCGAGCTTCGAAGACGAAGACCGATGGAACCGAAGAAACCCGGGCACACGAAGTTTGAAATATTGAAAAGTACCGAAGTGTCAAATTGGACGACGCGCACCGAGCTTCGAAGACCAAGACCGACGAAAAACCGAAGAAACTCGAGCACACGAAGTTTGAAAAGTACCGGAGTGTTCAGACAAACGACGCGCACCGAGCTTCGAAGATGAAGGCCGATGAATAAACGAAGAAACCCGGGCACACGAAGTTTGAAATATTGAAAAATACCGAAGTGTTCAGACAAACGACGCGCACCGAGCTTCGAAGACGAAGACCGATAAACCCGAAGAAACCCGAGCACACGAAGTTTGAAATAAATTGAAATGTACCGAAGTGTCAAAACAAACGACGCGCACCGAGCTTCGAAGACGAAGACCGATGAAACCGAAGAAACCCGGGCACACGAAGTTTGAAATGAATTGAAATGTACGGAATTTTCAAAAAGTTAATCAGCGCGCACTGTGCTTCGAAGACAAAACCGGTAAAAATTTTAAGAAAACAAATGGAAACGAAATTCCAGGTTGAATCGGAATGCACGAACTGTCAAACAACCGGCGCGCACTGTGTCGTCGTAAGCAAACCCGGTGAAAACGCGAAGAAACCGAATGAAACACGAAATTCCGAAATGAATCGGGATACACGAACTGTCGAACCACCGGCGCGCACTGTGTTGTCGACCGAAAAACCCGTTGAAACGCCAAGAAATCGAGAAGCACTGAAATTCCGAATTAAATCGGAATGTACGAAGTTTCAAACAACCGGCGCGCACTGCGTTGTCAAACGAAAAACCGGTGAGAACGTGAAGAAATCGAGTGAAAACGAAATTCCGAAGTAAATCGGAGTACACGAACTGTCAAACAACCGGCGCGCACTGTGTTGTCGACCGAAAAACCCGTGGAAACGTCAAGAAATCGAGAAGCACTGAAATCCCGAATTAAATCGGAATGTACGAAGTTTCAAACAACCGGCGCGCACTGCGTTGTCAAACGAGAAACCGGTGAAAACGCGAAGAAAACGAATGAAAACGAAATTCCGAAATGAATCGGAATACACGAACTGTCAAACAACCGGCGCGCACTTCGTTGTCGAACGGAAAACCCGCGAAAACGCGAAGAAAACCGAGTGAAAACAAAGTTCCGGAATGGGTCGGGATGTACGAACTGTCGAACAACCGACGCGCACTGTGTGTCGAACGAGAAGCCGATGAAGAATCGAAGAATAAATACACGAAGTTGAAACGATCGACACACCCTGGTTATCGAACGGAAAACCGATGAAAACTGAAGGATAGATAACGAAATATTGAAACGAATAACGCGCACGGAGTGTCGAACGAAAGCTGATGAAAATCGAAGAATAAGTTCACGAAGTGTCAAGCCGATCGACGCGCACTGTGTATCGAACGAAAACCGGTAAAAAATCGAAGAATAAATACACGAAGTTCAAACGATCGACACATACTGGTCATCGAACGGAAAACCGATGAAAACTAAAGGATATATCATGAAACATTGAACCGAACGACGCGCACTGAGCGTCGAACGAAAGCTGATGAAAATCGGAGAATAAATTGACGAAGTGTCAAACCGATCGACGTGCACTGACTCGAACGGAAACCGATGAAAAAATCGAAGGATAGATCACGAAATATTGAACCGAACGACGCGCACTGAGCGTCGAACGAAAGCTGATGAAAATCGAAGAATAAATTCACGAAGTGTCAAGCCGATCGACGCGCACTGTGTATCGAACGAAAACCGATGAAGAATCGAAGAACAAATACACGAAGTTAAAACGATCGACACACACTGGTTATCGAACGGAAAACCGATGAAAACTAAAGGATATATCATGAAATATTGAACCGAACGACGCGCACTGAGCGTCGAACGAAAGCTGATGAAAATCGGAGAATAAATTGACGAAGTGTCAAACCGATCGACGTGCACTGACTCAAACGGAAACCGATGAAAAAATCGAAGGATAGATCACGAAATATTGAACCGAACGACGCGCACTGAGCGTCGAACGAAAGCTGATGAAAATCGAAGAATAAATTGACGAAGTGTCCAACCGATCGACGCGCACTTTGTATCGAACGAAAAACCGATGAAAAATGGAAGAATAAATTCGCTGGAAAAACCGATGAAAAATCGAAGAATAAATTCGCGAAATGTCGAAACGATCGACACGCACTGTGTATCGAACGGAAAACCGATGGAAATTTGAGTGTATCGGAAAATTGTTGAAGTCAAAACTGTTAATCCGAAAGCGAACTCAAACGGAGAGTCGCCGTAAACGAAAGAAAACGGAAAAGAAATTCAAGCTGTATCAAAAGGTACGTGAGAAGCGAGCCGCACACTATCACACGAAGAGACCGCGAACAGTGCGTGCAAGAGGGCGTGCACT
The DNA here is from genome assembly GCA_963971145.1 of Sussaba pulchella. Taxonomy (NCBI): domain Eukaryota; kingdom Metazoa; phylum Arthropoda; class Insecta; order Hymenoptera; family Ichneumonidae; genus Sussaba; species Sussaba pulchella. The sequence goes on from OZ020166.1 coordinate 5,175,606, forward strand.
ATACGGTGAAGCGTCCGAGTGCGAGCGAGACCGAGGTACACGGACACACGCGCGTCGCGAAGAGTACGTGAAGAGCGAGGCGCACACAATCGCACGCAGAGACCGCGAACAGTGGGTGCGAGAGAGCGCGCACTATACGGTGAAGGATCCTAGCGCGAGCGAGACCAAAGTACAGAGACACACGCGCGTCGCGAAGAGTACGTGAAGAGCGAGGCGCACACTATCGCACGAAGAGACCGCGAACAGTGGGTGCGAGAGGTCGCGCACCATACGGGGAAGGATCCGGGCGCGAGCGAGACCGAGGTACACGGACACACGCGCGTCACGAAGAGTACGTGAGAAGCGAGGCGCACACTACCACACGAGGAGTCCACGAACAGTGTGTGAGAGAGAGCGCGCACTATACAAGAGATCGTCCGAGCGAGAATGAGACCGAGGTACACGCACACACTAAGCGTGGCGTACGTGTGAAGCGAGCCGCGAACTACTGCGTGAAGAAGGCCGAACGTTCGAGCTTGCTGCGACGCGAGTGCGAGCAAGAGCGAACGCGTATGCTGAAGCTGCACAGTGCGAGAGAGCGCGACAAAGATCGACACAAAGCGAATCGAAAAGAGAACCGTTTGTCGCGCACTTTCCACTCGTCGAAATATGCGATGCATTCCCGAAGTTTACCCTTTTTTCAGCAAATCACATGAATTTTCCAACCACCCATCACCTCGATCCGGCTCGAAGGACCAAAAAATGTCTGGGGACAGACCTCGGATCTGGTCTTAAGGTGATGGGGGAATTTCAAAATCAAGAATTTTCTTATTGAGTGAAGAGGCCGAAAAATGAAGAGACACTGAAGCACTGCGAGTAACGGAAAATAAACAAATAGTGATTTATTAATAATTAATCGTAATGAATAACAAGTCTGGGTCACCGGTGCCACGTGTGTAATGGCGTCGTACCGGTGCCGCGTGGTCGCGTAGAGGTGATGTAACGCGTCCCGAGAAGTGGAAACCGTTTGAAAGAACACAACCGAAGTAAACCGTAACCGTAGCGTGTATCTGAAAATCGGACCGGGCGTAAATCGTTCCGAATATCGTAATAAACACTACCGTCGAGACAAAGCCGAAGAGAGCCGTTATTTTCGAAGTTAACGAGCAGAAACGAAGCGTCCGTTTTAGCCGTTGTAGAATCGAAGGGATATCGTGAACCCGAAAACCAATACGGTCGTAAATCGCCTTAATTTTCCAAGTTCACGACCACAGAAGTTGTACCAAACAGAAGAAGTTAACCGAGCAGTAGAAGTAATAAACCGGAGAAAAGCGTGCTGTTTGCCGCGAGGTAGAACCGTCAGTCGGAGAAGCGTGCCCGGTCACTACGAAGTGTCGCGAATAAGTGAAGAAGAACCCGGAAATCGATCGAATATTTGCGTTGATCGATGGGTCAGTTGAGCGGCTAATTGGGGCACCGCGGGGGTCAGGCCAGCGACCGGCCGAGAGCTGCTGACCCCCCCGGTGACTCTCGAAATTACGAAGTTTCCTGAACACACGTCTTCGTAGAACATACTTTTTTGTGCGTTCTTCGTCTTTCGGAACTGTATTGCAATATCCCCCGCTTGTCGTGTTACTCTCCCTCCTTTCGTTCCTACTACTTGCATTTTCTTTTTTAAATCCTTTGGCAATAAGTCGTTCACTACTTTAAAAACAAAAATACAAATATTAAATTGAAGTCTCAGTCTCACTGACATAAACTGTACCGCTTGGAGCATGTCTTGGACTCTCGTGTACGGGCTGCATTGTAATATGACGCGCATCGCTCTGTTTTGCGCTATCTGCAGTTTATTCAACTCCGTTTCGCCCATTCCAATTAACAGCGTAGAACAGTACTCGAAGTGAGGTGCTATTGCCGTTTTGTATATCACACATTCCGTGCCATCTAGACATTTCAACGTAATATTACCCCTTAGTTCTTTCCTTACACTTCTAACACTCATAAATTTAGTTTTTCCCGCATTCATTTTCAACTTATTTCTGTTCATCCACTCCTCCACGATATTCAATGCCCCATTCATTTTTCCCGCCAATTCTACACTACTTCTTGCAGTCACATATATAAGGGTATCGTCAGCAAACATTTTTATGTCACACACTGCTGAACATACATCGACTATATCATTCATATATATGAGAAACAGAAGTGGTCCAAGTACAGACCCCTGCGGTCCTCCATATTCCGTTGCAATAATTTTTTAATACATATTATTGAAACGTACTTGCTGCTATCGATTACTCAAATACGACCGCATCCATCGCAATACTGTCGCCCTCATGCCATACTGGTACAATTTCTCCAATAATATCTCTCGATTAACGGTCTCGAAGGCTCGTTTTAGATCCATAAATATTACTCCGACTATGAGTCCTTCGCTGATGTTAACTTTGAATTCGTCTATAACCATTTGAATCGCGGTTTCGCACGAGTATTGTTTTCTAAAACCCGACTGATGTTCTGTTATAACATTATTTGTTTCCAAATATCCTTCAATTTGTTTTTTCACTATTAATTCGAGCACTTTCTCATATAACGGCAACATGTTAATTGGCCTGATCTCACTAGCCTTTTTCGCTTTATCTACTTTCGGAATCGGTACGATAGTCGAAATTTTCCAGCTCTCAGGGCAGTACCCCTCCCTTAGGCATCCGTTGATTACATCAGCAAATTCTCCTTTCATAGTACTCATCGCCATTTTCAGTACGTCGCTCGATATTCCCTCTTCCGTTCCCTTTTTTTTTCGGAAGTTCCTTCACGACCTTTTCTAACTCTTCTAATTCTACATTTACAAACGCTGACATGCATCTCTTATTATCCACCACACCACTTACTAATATCCTTCTCCTCCTTGGGCTTGCGTCCATATCACTTTTTATTGAGTCTACAATGTTACTAATACTCTGGACATAATACATATTGAACTTGTCAGCTATATTATTTCCTGTTAGATCCCCTAGTATTTCAAAATCTATATTTTCTATCACTCTCGCGCCTTTCGATTCACCCCTGATTACTTCCTTCAAGGTTTTCCACATTTTGACTGCGTCATTCTTATTACAATCTATCATATTTTCGTGGTAATCTCTCTTTCTGTCTTTTATCATTTTAACGACTGCATTTCTTTTCGTCTTAAATTCCTGCCAGTTCATCTCCGTTCCATCGAACACCGCTTTCCTATATGCCTCGTCTCTTTTCCCCGCGGCCATTCTCACCTCATCTGAAAACCATTTTTTACCGTCCCATACACTCGGGATCTTGTGCGACTTTTTTGGTGCTAACTTATCTAGTGCTAATACTATATTATCAACGAGTAACTATTTATAAAAATATTTATAATCTTCAGCTTCGGTTTCGAATGTGTTTGCTCCGTAACTTTGAAATCCTCGCTCATTTTGTCTTGCACTGTTGCCCTGAGTGACTCTAGCTCTTCACCTGTGTCACATCCTAAAATCACAGTGCCCTTACTGCCTTTTTTTAGCTTTGATACGCCTACTCCCATAGTCTTAATATCCACTCTCTCTTTTATCGTCCTTTTTGTCACTTAACTCTCCTGCTGCACTTTGGGCTCAATAATTATGATTTTCTCCTTTTTTCTTTCTTTCACTGCTTCACTATAGGTGCCCTTTGACCCTTTTGCTGCACTCATATGTCCTCCTAGTAGCATCCTTCTGAGTTTTTCTATTTCTTGCTTCACGCTTCCCATCTCTTCTCGGACTATTTCTTGAATTATCTTCTTAATTTCGCCCCTGCATACAGCTTCGTCCTTTATCATTTTTACGCTTCTCACTATCCAATCTAATTTTTCTTCAGCATGTCCAATTGAGACTCTGTTTCCACTGATTGATAGTGTCGATCCCAGCCGGTCTCTACTGAATCCTGCTGTCGTCGGCGTTTTCGTCGTCACTGTTTCTCCTACCGTTATATTGTCATAGGGGCCTGGACACGGCACTGTTTCACGATTCTTATCGAGTATTTTATGCTTATTCACACATCCCGGATGATGAAAACGCTTTGGGCAAGTTCTGCATTTGACGTCCTGGTTCTTGATCGCTTTTTTGCAAGCTGAGCAATTATACTCATCGTATTCACTCAGGCTATCAGGCATGATGGCGCTGTTTTGGCACCGCCGATTACATACCGACGCATGCACTCCAATATATCGATCGAAACCTGCTCGTTCAATATTTTACAGTTTTTGCTAATCACACTGATTGCCACGGATAAGCCACCTTGGCAGCAATATGGCCGCCCACACTTCACTGATCCGTTGCAAAATTTCGATAGACAAATATGCCGATATTATCGTGTATTTGGTAGCTATCGTCATTAATGATAGCTCAAAATGTCCACTGTTCGAAGCCACTCATATTGAACCAGTTTTTATAAAAAACATACGACGTTATTCCACTTGAAATTGATGTTTATTATGGACCGTCATTCACTCACGTCTCTCACCATTCTCAGAGAGAGAGAGAGAGAGAAAGAGAGAGAGAGAGAGAGAGAGAGAGAGAGAGAGAGAGAGAGAGAGAGAGAGAGAGAGAGAGAGAGAGAGAGAGAGAGAGAGAGAGAGAGAGAGAGAGAGAGAGAGAGAGAGAGAGAGAGAGAGAGAGAGAGAGAGAGAGAGAGAGAGAGAGAGAGAGAGAGAGAGAGAGACAGACAGAAAGGGAGAGAGAAAGCAATACCGTAACATTTGGCGCCCGAACAGGGACTCGAGTGAGTAGAAGAATTCAACCGGTGTGGAAACGTAGGGGATGGAATATCGGTCACGGTTTGCACAAAGAATTCTTCGACAGACCGTGATGAAGGGAGATGGACCGGCGGGAACCCCGAGGGAGGCGGAAACGGAGAAGGTGTCGTTGCAGTGGCAATCCACGACTGCTGACGCGCTCCTTAGGGACCAGAGGGGCAGAAACCGGCGGAACCAAAGCCAAAAGCAGAGCCGAAAGAAGCACGTAGTACTATACTCACGGATATCGGGGAGAGAGAGAGGAAGAGAGAGAGAAAGCGATATTTATTTTGCGCTCTGGGAAGAGCCCCCTTAAGCGCCCGGCGTTCAAAAATTACATTCAGTGCGAATAATATATTGTACAGTGTGATAAGATGAGATACAGTTTCGAATTTTTCGGCGGTGTTGAGGTATGAACAAATAAATGAATAAATAAATCAATCAGTAGATAAATGAAGTAATAAATAAATAGATAGATAAATAAATAAATAGATAGACAAATAAATAAATAAATAAAGAAGTAAATAACGCAGTACGTAGATCTCGAGTTTGAATAGAATAATTCGGATGATTAACAGTCGTAGGGATTTGAGTAACGATTGCATTAGTAATATTACGCCTCGGTCAGCTTATTCCAAAAACGAAGGCGGAAACAGCCACTTGCCCGTCGACGAAATACTCGATCCGCCCATCTCAAGGTGTCAGGGTGTGACAATGTACTTTATGACGTGACTGACGGACTAAGACTAAGAATTCAACAAGAATGACTAGTTTTCCGACAACATGTGCGAGAAGAGCAGCTTCTTGTAGGTGCCGATGGTTGCAGCTTCGCGTATTACAGCGGGCAGGTTGTTCCAAAAATCCGGAGCGGTTCGACAGTTCCGTTCTGCATTGTGCTGGGTGGAGACAGTCCTTGGATCGTCTAGAACTCCTTTCCCGATGTGTATCAACCTTCTCGAGCCTGTCAAATAAAAACTTAGGTTCGTGTGAGGCAAGCAGTTTGTATATTTGGCACCCTAGGAAATATCTTCTCCTATCCTTAACTTTGAGCCACTTTAGTTGCTTATAATATTCCGGTATATGTGCATCTCGTCTGACATCGAGTGCAAAGCGAATGCAGGCATTGAGGGTATTTGAGTTTGTTGGCTTGAATATAGCCATAATTATTTCGTTGATACCGACATGCGATTTGCATATATCTTCGCATGCCAACAAGTTGTTACTCGTGCCTATTTTGTTTATGTTACGTCTCCTCACTCTTGCCTCGAACGCTGTATCGACATGACGTGTTGAACCGAATAAAGATACTTAACATTTCGTTTATCCTTCGTGATGAAATGCTAATCGTTTAGCCTTAAATGGTTATGGGCCCAGGAGCGATATATTATTACGATATATATTATTCGTTCAGTATTCTGAAGTCAGTGTGTGCGCGTGATAAACGATATAATTGTCGTGGTTATTTCCAAACCTTGTGCGAATAGTGAGAAATATAACCAAGGGACAATGGATTCCGATCTATCGCGAGTGACGACATTGAAAGACATCGAGAGCTGGAGCGTTTGGAAGTTTTAAGTTCGCATTCTGCTGAACTCCAATGAAGTCTTGGGAGTCGTGAATAAAACATGCGATTTGCCGGCTTATCCAGCGGCAGGCGCGAGTGAGCAAGCTCTACGAGACTACGAGAAATCAGTTGCAACATGGAAAAAGGCGGACGCAAGGGCGCAAAAGATTATCGTGACAACGATCACGGAGCAGCCAACATTGCACTTCATCAACTGTGTGACTTCGAAGCAAATGTGGGATCGATTATCAAACGTGTACGAGCAAAATTTCTGAATTGTTAAATCTAACACATCGTCTGAAAATGTTGGGTGAAGAAATATCGGAGTCGATGATAATTACCAAGGTACTAATGACTTTGCCTAGTAGTTACAATCATTTTATCAGTGCGTGGGAATCTACACCGGCACAAGAACGTACATTGGTCAACTTGACGTCGAGGCTCACTACCGAGCAATTGCGACATTCGGGTCAAAATGAGAACGAGAGCAAGGTTTCCGCCGTGAATACACATCGGGGAAGAGGAAGAGGAAAATCGTGGAAAAATAACGAGAACAAGAATCCAAATTCTTCGACGAGACCGGGTAAGTGTTACAAGTGGCACCAAGCAGGACATTGGGCGAGAGAATGTCCTTAGAAGAAGTCTGGACAATCTGGAGTTGTCAGGGAAGCTTCTAAATCAAACGGAATTTGTTTTGTAAGCGAGGCTTTAACGAATGCTGCGGAGAAATCAGAAGGTACATGGTTTCTCGTTTCTGGAGCTAGTCATCACATGTGTAATCAAAGACATTGGTTTACGAGTTTCAAGTTTTATCGAAGAGGAAAAACCTGTACGTGTTGGCGACGGAGGATTCGTCAGCGTGCCAGGACAAGGAAATATAAACGTCTTAACATTTGATGGAGAACATTGGACAGAAAACCACTTGTGCGATGTACTTTATGTGCCCAAACTCAAGTACAACCTTTTTTCAGTGGGGACGGCCATGGACAAGGGCTTAAAAATGCAGTCTGATCATGTGAGTTGCAAACTCATGAAGGAGGGAAATACTATTACAGTGGGAGTACGAAAACTTAAATTCCACGAGATGCGATTCGAGGTCATTCTACCTGAGGTAACGAGCAATCAAGAGGATTCAATACAGGTGAACGTTGCAAGAGTTGACACATTGAAGTCATGGCACGAAAAACTCGCTCATTAAAATTTCCGACATGTGAAAAAAATTCTGGATCGTTTTCACATAGAAACGAAAGATTCATACGTTTCATTTTGCGATGCCTCTGCAGTCGGAAAAGCTCACCGATTGTCATTTCCAAAAAGCACCTTGAAAACAACGGAAATTGGTGAAATTGTTCACGCAGACGTTTGCGGCCCTATGTAAGAAAAATTCTTTGCCGGATCTCGATATTTTCTCATTTTTAAAGACGATTTCTCACATTTCAGAACTGTGCGATTCATAGCTGAAAAATCAGATGTGGAACGTTGTTTCGAGGACTTCGTAAAGAAGGCTGAAAAACTCTATCCAAAAAGTGTACGGGTCCTCCGAACGGATAATGGATTAGGATTCATTAACAATGAAATGAAAAAACTCACGCATCGTTATGGCATCACGCATCAGAGAACGGCTGCATATACTCCGGAGCAAAATGGTTCAGCAGAGAGAGGAAACAGGACTATTATTGAAGCAGCACGGACCATTTTACACGCGAATAGTTTCGAAAAGAGATTCTCAGCAGAAGCTACAGATACAGCCGTGTACGTCTTGAATCGTACAGGGACGAGCAGTGTTGAGGGTGAAACACCTTTCGAGCTCTGGTATGGATGGGAGCCAAAGATTCACGGTTTACACATTTTTGGCGAAGAAGTCTTCACACATATACCGAAAGAAAAACGCCGGAAATGGGACGTGAAAGCAAAAATAGGGATATTTATAGGGTACGAAGGCGATATTAAAGGATACAGAATTTAGTATCCTGTGTTACGTCCCCGTAACGCCACCACACAGACGCCTGAAGGGCTGCAACCCTCCAAACACAGGCGCGAGTGTATGGCCTTCTTCAAGGGGCATACAAAGATAAGGGAGGGGGTTCTTGAGCCTTCAGCTCGAAAAGATAAGACTCTTCCCACCTTTTTGCATAAAACTAAGAAGTGGGAAACGGGAAATTTTAACCAATGAGACACAAAGAAAATTTGCCCTTTCCCACCCTTACCACTAGCTTCGTAGTTAAAAGCGAAACGCGTCTTAAAGAATAAGAAGGTGGGAGACGGTGTTTTCAACCAATAATAAATAAGGAAAACTACCCTCTCCAACCTTGTTAAATATTTTGTGGGGACCCGAAATTGTATAAAAGGGCCACACACGCGTCTTTTACTTAGTAATTATTCAACCTCCGACGTTGCAACATCTCTTAAAATCATTTCGGGCCCAGTCCCAACTAATAAATATTTTCAAGTACAATTCGAAGAAAAAGGACTCTAACTTTTGTAAGTTTCCTCTCAATCCTCTTTCCAACTACCAAACTACCCCTTGTGAGTAACGCGTACCCACGCGGACTCACATCCTTCCAACTCCGAGAGTAACGCGTACCCACGCGGACTCTCATCTCCTAACCCGAAGGTAACGCGTACCCACGCGGACTCTCATCCCAAATCCGAGAGTAACGCGTACCCACGCGGACTCTCATCCCAAATCACGGGAGTAACGCGTACCCACGCGGACTCCCATTCTTTTACTTATTAAATTAACACTAGTTTTAGATATAAAGGTAACGCGTACCCACGCGGACCTTTATCACACACACACTAACCCATACATACATTTTACACTTTATTCTCAATAAATATCTCAAATATATATATAAAAATAACACTTTATTCTGAATCAAACCGTCAGCCCGTATCCCTGACCAATTAGCATTTGCTAAGGTCAAAAACGGCAATTTCAATATATTGTTACGCCGGACGTAACACCTGAGCAAGACGTTATAAAGACATCAAGAGACGTTATTTTTACCGGGAAAACGGATTTTTTTAATTCGAGGACGAAATATATCGACACTGAGAACGCCGACATTTGGCTCAGTCCAGAAGAAACACACGAGGAAGAAAAAGGTGAAAAAGAAAACAATGAGAGTAATAACGTCGAAGAAGAAAGCGATGATGATTTTGAAAATGCCGTAGAAAAACTGGACAATCCAGACCGGAGAGAAAATTATGTGGAACATGTTGAAGTTGAAAATGAAGTGATTAACAACAAAATTGAAAATCCCGAGACAACGTGTTCTCCGCGCCAGAAGCAACTTCAAAAGACTAGATAGGTACGGTGATGTTGCTGGTATTGATGAGATTTTAATAGCCGTAGGCTAAGAACCGATGTCATATACACAAGCGATCGAGGGCGACGAAGCCTCGAAATGGAGACAAGCTATGGCTGGCGAAATGAAATCAATGGATCAGAACGACGTTTGAGAGCTGACGACCGCTCCGAAAAATTGCGCAGTTCTGGATAATCGATGGGCTTTTAAAATCAAAAGAGATTCGAATGGAAACGTACAGCGATACAGAGCGAGATTGGTAGCTCGTGGATTTCAACAAAAACGAGGGATCGATGATCAAGACACCTTCAGCCCTGTCGCACGTTCTGACTTGATCAGAGCTATATTAGCAGTAGCTGCTGACGAGAACATGGAAATACGACAATTCGACGTTTTTATATGGAAACGTCGAAGAAACGATTTACATGACACAGCTACAAGGATTCAACGATGGGACTGGTAGAGTGTGTAAATTGAAACGTAGTCTCTACGGTCTCAAGCAATCGTCCAGATGTTGGAATCGCAGATTTACAAACTTTCTACGAAAATTCGGTCTACAAGCATCTACAGCCGACACATGTATCTTTACAAGTAAAAAGAAAGGAAAGAAACTTATTCTTGCCATCTATGTCGACGACGGATTGATTATGGCAGAAAATAAAAAATCAATCGATGATTTTCTTGAGGAAATGTAGAAAGAGTTTGAAATCACAAGCAACGGAGCTAATGTGTTTCTTGGACTTTGAATTGACCGAGAAAACGATGGAACTATTTTTTTACATCAAACGGCGTATGCTAAAAAGGAATTAGACAAATTCAATATGCTGCATGCAAATCCGGTAACTATTCCAGCAGACCCACATCACGAACTTAGTCCACAAGCACATTTGACCAGCGAAAACGAGACGACGAATGCATCGTATCGTAAGGCAATCGGTAGCTTAATGTATCTGTCTATAGCAACTAGACCGGACATTACGTTTGCGGTAAATTGCGCAAGTAGATACATAGAGAAATCCTTGAAGATTCACTGGATGGCTGTGAAAAGAATTTTGAAATACCTGAAAGGAACATTTGACTACGGATTGCGATTTAACGCGAATCAAGAGAGAAGACTTCAAGTATACTGCGATGCCGATTATGCAGGAGATATAGATACTCGGAGATCAACGACGGGTTACGTGGTAAAATTTGGAACAAGCGTAATCTCTCGGAATTCGCAAAGACAGAAATCGGTTGCACTTTCCACTACCGCTGCTAAATACATGGCAGCATGTAAAGCTGTGAAGGAGATCACATGGATGAAACGACTTTTTCTGGAATTGGTCGATACGGAGAACATAGTTGCAGCTTGGTTCATGGATAATCAAAGGGCCATGCAATTAATAAAAAATCCGCTATTTCAAAAGATAACAAAGCACATACAAAGATGTACGCTACCACTACACACGCGAGAGATACGATGCAAAGGATTTCTCATTGTAGTACGTGAGCTCAAAAGACCAATTAGCAGATATTGTCACTAAACCTCTCGCTCGACCATCATTCCAGTATCACCGGGATACTTTTTGCATTGACAACAAGCATACTTAAGATTTAAATAAAGAAATTCCTTAACGGAGATCTTATAGTTAAGCCATAGTGGGAGTATTTGAGTTTATTGGCTTAAATATAGCCATAATGATTTATACCGACGAGCGATGTGCATATATCTTCGCATGCCAACGAATTGTTACTCGTGCCTATTTTGTTTATGTTACGTCTCCTCACTTTTGCCTCGAACGCTGTATCGACATGACGTGTTGATCCGTATATTTCGTTTATCCTTCGTGATTAAATGCTAATCGTTTAGCCTTCAAAGAGGGAACGGCCAAGGATGAGATTCTGCTCATCCGTAATGTCGAGGTAGACTAGACAGCAATAATCCAGATGAGGAAAGACTAACGTGGGGATGAGTTTTCCTTTGAGCTTAGTAGGCCTCTGCTTAGCTTGAGTTGATACAATATGCTTTTTTTCGCAATCTTGGTAGTGTTTGCCTTCCCAGACAGGGTGCTACTTATCGTTACTCCCAGACATACTACTTCTCTTGAGAACGGTATTTCAACATCGCCAAGCTTAATGGGCTGGAGGTCGTCGAAAGGCATGTTTGCTATGAAGCGACGACTGCCGACTACTATCGCTTTGGTCTTCTCCTTGTTGAGTGATAGCCTGGACGACTTGAAAATCCGACGCCGGGCGAAATCTAAGAAAAGTTCCACGCGAATCTCCTTAGCCACTACCGATCTACGCTGGACGATACTGGGGCGGAGCTTACAGCGAGGGACTAGCCGGTGGGCGGGGCCAACGCCAAGGGGCCAGCTAGGGGGCGGGGCAATGGGTCAGCCCAACAGACGAGCCGTGGAGGCGATCACACCGGCGCTTGGCGAGGATAGAGGATACGCGGAAGCCCAGGGCATCAATCTATCGGTGACAAGAAGCCGATCGAAGGACCGTCGGTGACATCCGGATGGATAAGCCACCTACGAGTAGGGGCATCAAGGAAGAGAGTGAGGTATGGCATGTATATCGCATGACGAGGGTGGATGATAGAGACGTCGGACGGGAGGAGAGGGCCCTAAGGGATCATGCGCAAGTTTTCGACCGATCGAGTCCCGCGAAGAAAATTAAAGTCGCGTTAAGATATGGAGAATAATACGTAGGATCGGAACGAAATATTGGCGGTGGACTTGTTAAAACTATGGAGACTGGAGAGGCTGGAGATCCCGGAGAAGAGTCGACGTCACGGACAGAGGAGGACTCGTTGGGATGAGAAGTATCCACGGGATCGCAACGGCATTATCATCCTTACGGATGATAACGTAAGGGACAGGTGCCCTGGGGGTGGGGTACTCAAGCGACTAACGAGACGGAAGGTTCAGTTTGAAAGCGAACGTTGCCCGAAAAACCAGCGGAATGTTCAGGAACAGATTGACGGTGAATTTTGCCGGAGATTACGAGGCAGTGAGGGTGGTTGCAGTATCTACCCCTAGCCGCATGTATGTGCAGCTAGGAGATCCCGACAGGACGAGGGACGTGGTACTGCACCGGTTGCAGACGGTACCACGGGGCGACGGGCAGTGGCGGCGGATGACGCGACGAGAGATCATCCCGGGGGTCTCCGCGATGTGGGAGGCGGACGGGAAAACAACATACCGAGCCATCGCCGTGGACAGACCAGACCCGGAGGGTCAGACCCGGGTGGGTTTGGGTGACTGGGAAACGCCAGCAACTGCATCGGTGGAGGTGCTCTGAAAGACACCGCAATGGACCTTTGCTTCTCCATTCATGGCCATCGCCATCGGCCTTTATCGGGCGAGACCGACCAAGGGGCATTACACGCAGGAGCAGGTACGTCTGACTCGGCGTGTAATAACATTCAACGAATAGTGGATGACCGTTATGCCGGGCCGGACGCATGCATGCATGAAGGACGATGAGATCGACGATGACGACGACGAATATGCGAGCGAGAGAACGAGCGGCATTGGCACCAGCGACGGCGAGATGGACGAGGACGACGGCGACGGGAGCAACGGCAAAATGTATGGGGACGGGAACGGTAAAAGATTATCGAGCGTAATTAATGTTGGGAGAAGATGTAAATAGTCTGGGAGGTGGAGATAGACAAAAAAACAGACGTGTGCAGCACCGTGCACATGATAGAAGTGAAACTTCTTAAAAAAAAAAGAATAGAAGAGATTTAGTGTGAGAGACAGAGAGAGAGAGAGAGAGAGAGAGAAATACAATAATACAGAATTTGCTTCAATTAACAACGTGGAAAGGGAAAGGGTTTTGTGTTTCAAACGCAAAATCTTTTAAGAACGATCGAAGTTTGATCTGAAATTTCCATCGGTTAACAAATTTCCAAACATGAATACCTAGAATATATTCTCGAGAACGTTGTGCTACACTTTTTCGCTATTTTTGGGACCCTGAGTATATCCTTTTTTAATTGCGTTTTGCCATCAATTTCGGCATAATTATTTGTACACCGAACAATAGAAATGACTACCGAAACAGCTGATGTTAATTCGACAGTGGCGTTATAATGAGAGAAACTGTTGTGCAACCAGCACACCTTGAGATATTCTTCTTCCGCACGAATTATTAACTGAAACAAAACAAAAAAAAACAGAATTATTAATAATTAATATTTCCTAATCATTACCTTCACTTACCTTAGTAACTTACTTACCATACATGCGTAATATCTCCCGTTGGTATAGTAGTATCCCGAGTTATCAAGTAACTACGGGAATAATCCGCCAGTTGGCGCTGCGCAAAATCTATTCGATTTTAACACCCAGAGCCCCTTAGGCGCCTAGGCCCGAACCTGGCTGCAACGCCGCATTTCGAGCCGCCACAGCGGCCGCGCGGGTACAAAAGACGGAGCGCAAGCCACTAGAATCGCAGTCTGCCAGCCGCTGTCTAAAGTGGCTCAACAATGCGCTGAATAAAGTGCTCATCGAATACTGCTTAAAGTATTCAGAGCGTTAATAAAACGTCTCCCTCCCCGCTAAGAAATGGACTCGCTGCCCCACTGCACGAGCGGCTCCTCTCTCTTTACACGCCACGGACCCTCTGCCTCACTACACGAGCGGTTCCTCTCTCCTTTACCACGGACTCTCTGCCCCACTGCACGAGCGGCTCCTCTCTCCTTTACCAAGGACCCTCTGCCCTACTGCACGAGCGGCTCCTCTCTCCTCACACACCACGGACCCCCTGTCCCACAACACGAGCGGCTCCTTTTTTTCCACATACTTCCCTTCCCATTTATTTATTCTTATTCGTATTGCTTATTTTAAATATTAAAATCGAGGGAAAGGTCTCGGCACGTTGGCTCCCCTTAGTCGAAGCCTCAATCGAAAGGCGCATTTCTTTCCCGTGTACAATAACCACCACACAATTTTTTTCACAGCCCACGCTTGTAACACGAGCATTTCGTCTTACCATTCTTATTGATCACTACGATACCGTCTTTACAACTATTTACGTTTTGAAATAAGATATAATGTTTTTAAGCTAACAGGCATTAATATTATTTACCCCATAATTCCCTCCATCCATATTGTTACACAACAAAACGAAGATGAGATTTAATTCTCGCTGTCATTCTTAAGCCGACGCCGTCGCGCATCACATCATAGGAGTGGAAAATCCATACGTGCCTACAAATCATAACACAAAAAAGATCCTGAAGAGAGAAAAATAACACGATCGTGAAATGAGCACAGAAACATAGTACGATCTCGCGACGGGACGAGCGTTGCATGTCGGACGTTTTATTCGTAAGCCCAAACATGTACGAATAATCTCGACTTGTAAGTCCACGATTCACCTATTTTGGACAAACTTTGCGCCCGCCGGTTCACCCAGTATGACCTTTAAAACAGTATAAACTTAGTAACCTTAATATTGATAAAAATTTGATAGTACAAATGTACATACATAATAACTCTTCACAGATATAATCGAACAATCACAGTACACACACGTAAAAAATATAAATAATCACAACACACAATGATAAATACTAATTCTACAGCACGTGCATGGTACCTCAGTTGTTTATATACAGCGTCTGACTGACGCATACATCTATAACGAGCACATGCACGAGCCTACCTTATTCTATCGCTTTGTATTCTGTATACGTCGCTCTCTTTTGCCTCACTCTCGTGGCATTGGAATACATAGCTCTCTCCTGCCCCACTCCCGCGGCATCGGAAGGATTAGCTCTCGTTCGCCCCACTCCTGTGCACTCACAATGTATATCTCTTTTTTCCCCACTCCCGTAGTGTCGGAATGTGTAGCTCTCTTTCTCCTTCTTTCTACATAATATCTTTCTTTTCTCTCGTGTAACGAAATCTGCCTAAACGTGACGCGTCCTTAAAATTTCACTCAAAAAAAACATATAAAGTCGGCGTAGCGACACGTCCGAATAAATAATAAAACGAAAATGATTTGTAATGTTTATTTTCGTGCGTATTGCGTGAGAATTTCGAATTGTTGGGGCAATTAGAAGATAAGGGGACGATGTGACGGTAGAGCTACCGTTACATTCTCAGTAGTGGTACCGATAAATAATAAAAACGCGAGAGGACCTAGGGCAGTTGATGTTCAAAATACTGACGGTGGCGGGTGGTGGCGAGACGGTGAGAGGAGTTGCGGCATGGAATAGAGCGGGGGTCGGCAAGAAGACGAATCACGGGCGCAAGAGGGCCCGTGATTCTGTATAAAAAGCGGTGATCTAGGACCGACAGGGACAGAATTCGTTACAGAGCCGCCGAACAATTACCGAGGAACCAGAGCCACAGCCAAGAGGATCCGAGGGACGAGTAGAAGGAAGAAGGGAGGGAGTCTGATTGACCGGGACTTCAGGGGACACGCAGCAGCCCCTCTCCGGTACGGCAACCCGGCTTACCGTCGAGCAGCATCAAACCCGACACGTCGTGCTTCCCCCGCGATACCATCGACCGAGTCAGGTTAGGTGAGGCCCTCGAGCACCACACCTCGGGCAACCGCGAACCACGGGCTGGGAATGCCGAGCGCGAGATCGAGTCACCCATCAGTCGACAGGTAGGGGACCGGGTTTCTCTACGCAACCGAGAGATGGTGCCAGGCCCCGGGCAATAGAACGAATACATGAGAGGGGATCGATCGATCGATACGGAGAAAGTGCACACTCTTTATTTCGAAATACACTAATTAGAAAAAATACGATTCAGCTTGCGTGCGTTTTGTGCTTGTTCGCAAGCGCACTGCTTGCTTTGTTAGTAAACAAGTTTTACGTATAAGTTGGACGCCTATTAGTGCGACTTAGAGTCCCACATCTCAAGTCTAACCTCGTTCTCGAGCGGGTTGCTCCCCGACTTGAGGACGAACGAACAAGAGTTCGATGATTTCGCCACGCACTTAAAGAAGTCTGAAGCACAAGCTGCGGTACCTCTGTCTCATCAAGAATAGTTGGACAGAAAGGACAGCAGAAAGCGAAAATCTGCAGATACTGATGCAGGACAGGAAGCCAATAATAATGTAATAGGTGAAACGACGAACTCCGAACAAACCAAAATGCGTAAAAGCAACAACAGTGTGAAAAACGTGAAGGAACCAAAAGCTGGTGAGGCGAACAAACAAAAAACAACAGCTCAGGAACCCCGAATGGATACTGAAGACATCGAGTCGATTTCGACGAGTCAAGGAAGTTTGAGTAATGCATCCAAGTCTCAGGTAGTGGAAAACCTTAATTCCACGCAGGCTCTGCAGACTCCTCGTCTGTATGATATTGGAGATAAAGGTCCGTATATCGTTCACGTTAAGTTCTTGTCCAAAGATAAGGAAGCTAGGTCTCTTCCCATTTTAAAGATCTCCCAAAAGCTAAAACAATGCAACATCAAATATGTGCTCTTGGACACATATGGCAAGAATGAATGGATCCTCACTTTCTCTTCTCGTGACGAAGCCAACAGATCTATTTCAAACCGATTTCTTACCGAACTCGGGTTGAAAACTTTCATTCCGCAGCATGCCTTGTTTCGTAAAGGGAAGATCTTCGATGTCCCTTTGGACATAACGGTAGAAGAGCTAAGAGAAGCAATCGCTGAGGACAGCAAAGAGTTGGAAATCGGTCACATCCGTCGCTTAGCGAAGCGCACAATCGTCGACGGTCGCGCCGTTTGGCAAGATGGTGAATCAGTTTGTCTAGAATTCAAAGGCAAATTGTTGCCGGAAGCTCTCTTCATCTGGAGAACGCGTGTTAGAGTTTCCCCGTACATCGAGTCCGTCACAGTTTGCTATAACTGTGGCGGATTACGTCACCCCAAGAAGTACTGCTCTAGGCCACGGCTATGCCTGAACTGCGGAGATCACTACCATCTAGAAGAAGGCCAACGTTGCGAATTAAAAGCTCAGTGCATTAACTGTAAAAGCGATCACAGGACGCTCGACAAGTCGTGTCCTGTGTTTGGCAAAGAAAAAGAAATCAACCGCATTATGGCTCATGACAACTTGCCATACCTGTATGCGAGGAGAACATACGAGGGAAAAGCTACGCAAACGCCAAGTGCACCCTACAAGACCTTAGAGAATTTCCCGACAATTTCGAACGAAGAAGACCTTTCCATGCCCAAGAGCTCCACTCTGCAAACGCACAGAAGTCGCAAGGCAAATGCGTTCAAGGACGGTGTTTCGGGGCCGTCCACTCCGACGCACTCCGACATCAACAGTCCTCGAATTCGAGACCCGCAATTCCGGAACCGCCCTGTGGGAATGTTCCTCGAAGAAACACAGAACCTATCAAGAGAGATCGTAGACGCAATACGTGATATTTCCCGAGTTCTTGCGGCCGAGGACAATGCTTCTTTGCTGCTCGATCGGATAAGGAGAGCTGTTGATCTCCATCTTCAATTCAACAATAGATAATCGTTGTGACTCGAAACTCAGGATAGCTCAATGGAACTGTCAGAGCATTAGGCTCAAAGTACCTGAACTGCAACACAATTCTAATAATGTTGTCGTGTTTTTGTTAACTGAAACTTGTCTAAAGCCAAACCACTCGCTGTATTTTAAGGGATTCGATGTTGTACGGCGGGACCGAATTCGTCAGGAGGTGTCGCGATTTTGATTAGAGAAACCTTTAGATACAGGATCGTCCGGGATCTCAAGAACTGCAATGGAAAGTTGGAGGTATGTGCGGTGGAACTGCATCTCAGAGATGGAAAATTATTGCTGGTTTCTTGTTATAGATCCCCTAGTGGTCCGAATATTACGCCCAACGAATGGTCTAGTTTTTTTTCGCAATTTAACGATAAATTCCTTGTTGGTGGAGACTTTAATGCTCACCACGCGCTATGGGGAGACCCCCGCGAGTGCGCTTTCGGGAGAGGGATAGTTAATGGTATTGAACCTTTCGATATTACTGTTTTGAATGAGGGCGATTTCACATTTCATAGTAGCGCTCACAATTCGTTCTCTGCGATCGATATTACTCTCGTAGATGCAGCTTTAAGATACAACTGGTCGGTAGGAGATAGTTCATGGGGCAGCGATCATCTTCCCATTTTTGTGCAATTCGATTGTTATCTTCTCCCTAATGTAAAACACAAGCCAGCTAAAAGACTTTACACTCGTAAAACCAATTGGGACAAATTTTCAAGAACACTTGTGACTAGGATTAAGGAGAACTTTAATCGCGACAGCGGATGGTTCGATTCGCAATCCAAATATTCGTCGTTTGTTGCCCTGGTAGAGAATTGTATTGATGTCGCTACGCCGCGTTCTCGTTCGCGTAATATTACAGACGGTACGGAAGGCTCGAAGGGTCACGGTACATCCCCGTCTCGCCCGTGGTGGACTGAGGAGTGTGATAAATTGATTCGTTTAAGAAGGGCCGCCTTTCTTAAATTCAAATTTCTTCCAACACGTTTGAATTTCTTGGCTTTCAAGAAGGCAGAAGGTAGAGTCAAATATGGCCTACGAAAGATTAAAAAAGATAGTTTTATACGATTTTCGGAAAGCTTAACTAGATTCACTAATCCTAATTATCTCTGGCAGAAGATCAAATGCTTCAAGAACAGATTCAACCGCAAGGATAACGCAAATGAATATAATGAGGATAAATTGACGAATGCAGCAGCTATGATCGAGAAATTATGCCCCCCATGGGCAAGGGTTTCGACCCCTTCTTTTGTTAATCCTAATCAGGATTTGTTCTTGGACCTGCCTTTTACAAAAGATGAGTTCGATTTTGCAGTTTCAAAAGTTAATCTACACTCCAGTCCTGGGGTTGATGGAATCGATTATGTAATTATTTCTCTACTGCCTATTGAGGCCAAATCTCTCTTGTTGGAGCTTTACAACGAAATTTTTGCGACTCAGTCCTTCCCGGAGGAGTGGCGGAGATATGGTAACTTTTTTATCCCCAAGAGCGATGGTTCGAAACTTCGTCCAATCTCGTTAGCCCCGTGCCTGTGTAAAGTCTTTGAGAAAATGATTAATTATAGAATTTGCTGGTGGTTGGAATTCCATGAAAAGTTGCCATCTTCGCAATTTGGTTTCCGCAACTCAAAATCATGCATGGATAACCTATGTTTGTTGTATGCTGAAATCATTAAGGCGTTTAAATCGAATGCGCTTGTTCCGGCCGTTTTCTTGAATATTTATTCTGCATACGACAATGTTCTCCCTGATGTGCTAATCGACAAACTGAAAAGCCTCGGCTCTTCCAGTTGTCTTTTAGCTTTCATCTTTAATTTAGTTTCCGCTAGATCGTTAACTTTTAGGTTTGGCGACGTCGATGAAGTGCAGTGGGCTTTCAAGGGACTCCCTCAAGGAAGTGTTTTGAGCCCTTTACTGTATGCTATTTATGTAAGCGAGTTAGATTCTGTGTTGGGTCAACGTTGTAAGATCATCCAATACGCCGATGACGTTGTAATATATTCTCCTACTCGAGCTCTTGGTCTCGCTTTAAAAGATATTAAGGTTTTTTTGAATAATATTGACGATCATTTAAATTCTATCGGTTTAGCACTCGCTCCGGAAAAGACAAATTTTATTATTTTTGCTAAAAACAAGAAGGGTCGTACAGAACGTAACATCATCTCCAAAGATACGATCATTCGAGAGTGTAGTGCAGTTCGTTTTCTTGGTATTATATTTCAATCTAATCTTGCGTGGAGCGCACAAATTAAGAAGGTCGTGGACAGCTGCCAAAATGCTTTCAAGATTATTGGTTGTTTAAGACATACATGGTGGGGAGCGGACCCCTTACTATTAATTAGGCTCTATATAGCTCTTGTTCGTTCTAGGATCGAATACGGATCCTTTCTTTGGCATAAATTATCCCAACAACAAAGTACTCAATTAGAAAGGCTCCAACTCAAAGGGCTACGATTGGCTCTTGGTTATAGAATGTCCACACCTACTAATATAATTTTGGCTGAAGCAAAAATCCCTCCTCTTTTTTTACGTTATAAATACCTTTGTTTGAACTTCTTAACTAGGACTCTAGCTAACAACTGTAGCCACAGACTTTTTTCTCTACTCGAGGAGATTATTGATCTCGAGGACAATCTTTTAGAGATTAATCGAGATGGTGGTATCCTCCTTGCCGATTGCTTTCGAGCTCTGAACAAGAACGCTCACATTCTGTTCTCTTCAAGTAAGCCTTTATGCTATAATTATAGTTATGAATCTATCTCCTTGCAGCCATTCGTTTCCTTCGAAGAAGGAATGTGCGTTCAATTATCGAAAAATCCCAACGCCGCCTTTAAGAATATTTTCGACGATTATTTAAGTAATTTCGAATGTTTCTATACTGACGGATCTAAGGTGCCTGGCAGCAGTTTTGTGGGTTTTGCTTCGATCAGGGCTTCCGATTCAAAGTCTCTCAGCCTCAGATCAGCGAGTATCACTTCAGTTTTCACGGCGGAAGCCATGGCTATCTCTGAGACGTTGTCGTGGATCTCCAAACTTGAGAGTTCTCGTTTTTCTTTATTTTCCGATTCGAAGAGTGTTCTTCATGCAATATCGTCGCCTCCGAATTTCGCACGAAAATCTTACCTTGTCCTTCACATTAAAGACCAACTCCGAGTGCTTCAGGAAAATAGAAAAGATATTAAACTCTTTTGGATTCCTGCGCACGTAGGGATCTCGGGAAACGAGCTAGCAGACACCGCTGCTAAGGCAGCTCCTTTATCTGGACGAGATACCCAACTTGGTCTCCCTGTGGCAGATTTCACCTGCCTTTGGAAAGCTGATTTAGAAAAAAAGTTTCATGAGTGGTGCGCTGCCAATATTCACAATAAAGGCACGCAATATTTCGATTCGTATTATACGTGTACACATCTTTTGGCAATGCTCTCGTTTTGAGCGTCAAAGGGCGGAAATGATCCGTAATTGGAACGGAAGGAGTGGTTTCCTGCCGTGCACCATCGAATCCCTTCTACATGATATGCATCCTAATGCTATTCGATCTATCGGTAAGTTCCTATGTGACATTGACATTTTCGTCTGACTTCGGTACTTTGATTATTTCGTGTTCATGTTTTCTGTTGTAATTGTTCCATTCGGTTCTTCTGCATATCTTTAGCTCTGTTCATTTCGCTGATTATAGTCTATGATAGTATTAAGACCTATTCCTAGTTGCGGAACTTGGACAGGATATGACACCTAGCGGCAGTTTTGTGAACCTGATAGTTTGAGCTCTGCTTGACTTCAGGTATTAGTTCCTTACTTCTCTGGTTGTACCCTTGGCTAGATGGGACTCTCGTCCTAAAGCCTAATGTCTCTTTTTTTTGTATATATTTCTGTTTCTAATAAAATAAAAATAAAAAAAAACGTATACATGAGACTTCCGGCTCGGACTGCGTGGCGAGCGGACGCGTGACCAGAATAGCGATCTCGATTTTGTTGTATTTGGGATAATCAGCGGTATCTAGTTCACGGGACTTAACAGCGCAAGGGGTAGCTACCCTTCTGCGTGACAGTCTAGTTTTTCTTTTTTTTTTGGATTCTTTGTCTTTTGCGATAGAAAACCGGTAGAAACAGTGCAGCGACCGAACATAACCTCGCTTTCGGTGCTGGAGACAGGCCGGGCCTCCCCCAGCCAGGACTCAAGTGAGCTGTCGCAAAAGTTCGAAGGGAATGAATACGCGGAGTATGTCAGAACGCTTAAGCCAGGCGACCAAGTGACGTTTTATCAGTTCCTGAAAAGAAAACACGATAAGTCGAGCAAAGGCACGCCTCAAGGAAATGGAGCGAGTGCAGAGCACGTGGCAGAAGGTGAAGCAATGGATACGGACCAAAAAGCTTTGGGCACCAAGAAGGTTAGAAGTGTGGAAGATACTGAAACATTGAAAAAAAAGAAAGACGAAAACCGACGTACCGAAGGAACTTCGAGTACACCAACGAAACAGTAAGGGTCCGTACATCGTTCATATCCGCGCTGCTAAGCAGAACAATGCTACAAAACCAATGTCGATCCTTCGTATCTCGCACATATTGGACAAGCCTTGTGTGAAGTATGAGAGAATTGAGGGATACTGCAGAAATGAGTGGATACTGACATTTAACTCACGAGATGAGGCAAACCGATCGATCACGAATAAATTCGTGAAGGAGCATAAACTCAAAATATACATACCATCGTACGCTTGTTGTCGGAAAGGGAATATATCGTATATACTCGAGGACATACCATTGGAAGACATGAAAAAGACTATCGTGGAAGGTAACCGAGTCATCAAGGTCGAGCACATCTTTCGACTAAAGAAACGCACGATAACCGACGGTCGCCGTGTTTGGCGCGACGGAGAGTCCGTATGTGTTGTGTTTATTGGTCAAAACTTACCTGAGTATCTCTACATTTGGCGTGTACGAGTGCAGGTTGCTCCGTTCGTCGACCCTGTTCGCATCTGCTTTGGATATGGTGAATTGGGACACACTCGAAATTTCTGTACGAAACGAGGCCGATGCCTCTGTTGCGGCAATGATCGACACGTAGAACCTGAAAGAAAATGGGAAAGTCAAGCAAATTGCGTAAACTGCCAAGGAAATCACAGGTCTCTTAAGATTGAAATATGTGCAATATAACTTGATCTGGGGGAGGAAAAACTTATGATTGTCTAATGCTACCGACCACCATCTGCGCCTAACATTAGTGTACGAGAATGGTCTAGCTTTCTTTCGCAATTTAGCGGTAGATTTTTGGTTGCTGGAGACTTTGACGCGCACCATTCCCGCTGGGGGGATTTCCGGGATTGTCCGAACGGGAGAATTATTGACGATTCTACAAATTCGTTAGATATTTCCATTTTTAACGAGGGTCAACTGACGTTTCATTCGACTTCATACGATGCGGAGTCTGCGATTGACATCTCGATCACAGATTCAAGATCTGTGCTCGAGTACAACTGGGTAGTTAGTGATGATTCTTGGGGAAGGGACCACTTTCCCGTCCTTATTGAATTCACGGGACGTTCCCCACCGAGCTTGAAACGCAGACCGAGAAAAAGACTTTACTCCAGGAAAACGGATTGGAGCGTTTTTTCTGAATTAGTAAAAATAAGAATCGAAGACTCCATCTCCCTTAGAAACCAATCGCTTGACATTCAACTACGTTATGGAAGGTTAGTCGCTATAATCGAGGACTGTGTGCAGGATGCTACCCTAAAAACAGGTAGAAACGGAGGGCATAATCGTGGACGGTACCAATCGAACCGTGCATCGACAAACGCTCCACCTCCTAGTCCGTGGTGGAATGTAGCATGTGATAGGCTAGTGCAGGAACGAAGAAAAGCCTTTTTAAAATTTGAAGACTCGGGCCTGCGCGTAGACAAAATAGAGTTCCAGAAAGTGGAAGCCAGAGCACGATACGGACTTAGAAAAGCGAAGAAGCAAAATTTTCAGATATTTTGTGAAAAATTATCAAAGTATACAAATCCGGCATACTGTGGAAAAAAAAGATGTTTGAAAAACCGACTTAATTCTCAAGAAAAGACGAATGAATATAATAGTGAGAAGATGAAAAACGTTGAACGTATGATTGAAAAACTTTGTCCACCATGGGTACCAGGAGTGCCGCCATCCTTTGAAAGTGATAATCAAGACATTTTTCTGGATTTACCATTCACTGAACTAGAACTCGATTTTGCTGTCCCGAATCTCAATACAAAATCCAGCCCGGGAATCGATTCCATTGATCACATAATTATTTCCAAGCTACCAACAGCAGCCAAGAATGTAGTGCTAGATTTATATAATGATATATTGGTATCTAAGCTATTACCAGAGGAGTAGCGGTGGTACGAATTTTTTTTCATCCCCAAAGGTGATGGATCGAAGTACCGACCGATCTCACTGGCCCCGTGTCTATGCAAAGTCCTAGAGCAAATGATAAATTATAGGATTAGTTGGTGGATGGAGTACTATGAAAAAATGCCCAAGTCTCAGTTTGGCTTCCGGAAGTCAAAATCATGTATGGATAATCTATCTCTCCTTTATGCGGAAGTTATCAGAGCTTTTAAGCACAATACAGCACTAGCAACAGTATTCTTGGATATCGAATCGGCGTATGACAACGTCCTTGCCGATATACGTCTGGATTAACTTAAGATACTCGGTTTCTCAAGCAATTTAGTGGCGTTCATTTATAATCTAGTCTCGTGCAGATTTCTGTCGATTCAATTTTCGGATATCGACTTTCAATATAAACCATTGCGTTTGGCTTTCAGATATAGAGCATCGACTCTGACGAATATAATTTTTGCTGAGTCGAATCTGCCTCCGTTATTCTTGCGTTTAAAATATTTAGGTCGAAATTACATAAGTAGGGCCTTAGCGGATGAAGGCTATCAACTCTTTCCAATCTTACAAGATATTCTAGACGTTGCTGATAACCCACTGGTTATCGACAGGGACGACGTCATTTCGCTAATCGAGTGCTACCAAGATCACATAAGCAAAGCCCATCTTCTGGCTTCTTCAAGCAAACCTCTTTGTTACTCGTATGCATACGAACCTCTGTCGTTTAAACCGTCAATTTCGTTTATGAAAGGTGAGGAGATTCGAGACATTCCGGCAGCCGGAAGTAATAAGATGTTCAAGGCCGTGTTTGAGAAAGCCCTACAGCAATCAATTTATTTTTACACTGATGGATCCAAGGTGCCCGAAAACCCTTTCGTAGTGTTACGTCCCCGTAACGCCACCACACAGACGCCTGAAGGGCTGCAACCCTCCAAACACGGGCGTGAGCGTATGGCCTTTCTCAAGAGGCCTACAAAGAAACAAGGGAGGGGGTTCTTGGGCCTTCAGCTCGAAAAGATAAGATTCTTCCCACCTTTTGCATAAAACTAAGAAGTGGGAAACGGAAAATTTTGACCAATGAGATACAAAGAAAATTTGCCCTTTCTCACCCTTACCACGAGCTTCGTAGTTAAAAGCGAAACGCGTCTTAGAGAATAAGAAGGTGGGAGACGGTGTTTTCAACCAATAATAAATAAGGAAAACTACCCTCTCTAACCTCCTACTCCTCTATCCTCCTAATACTACTCCTAATCCTCCTCCTACCCTCTCTCACTGTGTAGACCGGAAATTGTATAAAAGGGCCACACACGCGTCTTTTAGACAGTAATAATTCAACCTCCGACGTCGCAACATCTCTTAAAATCATTTCGGGCCCAGTCCCAACTAATAAATATTTTCAAGTATAATTCAAAGAAAAAGGACTCTAACTGTTTGTAAGTTTCCTCTCGATTCTCTCGCAACTACCGAACTACCCTTTGTGAGTAACGCCTACCCACGCGGACTCACATCCTTCCAACTCCGAGAGTAACGCGTACCCACGCGGACTCTCATCTCCTAACCCGAAGGTAACGCGTACCCACGCGGACCTTCATTAAAAATCCAAATCCGAGAGTAACGCGTACCCACGCGGACTGTCATCCTAAATCACGGGAGTAACGCGTACCCACGCGGACTCTCATCCCAAATCACGGGAGTAACGCGTACCCACGCGGACTCTCATCCCAAATCACGGGAGTAACGCGTACCCACGCGGACTCCCATTCTTTTATTAACTAAATTAACACTAGTTTTAGATATAAAGGTGACGCGTACCCACGCGGACCTTTCTTACACACACTCACCCATACATACATTTTACACTTTATTCTCAATAAATATCTAAAATAAATATATAAGAATAAATTTCTTTCTGAATCAAATCGTCAGCCCGTATCCCTGACCAATTAGCATTTGCTAAGGTCAAAAACAGGGCAAATCCAATATATTGTTACGCCGGACGTAACATACCTCTCTTTTTGGTGACAGCGGTGGGATACAAAGACGATTCGATCTTAAGTCATGCCAGTTGACCACACCCCAAATAAAAAAGTAAATATTTCAACATACCCTCTTATTCCTAGTCAAAACGTTATACCCCCATCCGCCGTAATGCCTGTGGGAGCATCACAGATTGTATCCCTTAAGGATGCAATTAAAGTCGTATCTGAATTCGACGGAAATAATATCCCCGTTTTTGAATTTATCGATAGTTGCGAGGAAGCATGAAGTATGCTTCCCGCAAACGTGGAAGCAAATTTCGTAAAATTAATTAGGACCACGATAACGGGCGAAGCAAAAAGATCCATTCAGGGAGTTAAATTCGAGAATTTAAAAACTTTAGCCGCGTATTTAAAAGATTTATACGCCTCCGCGAGAACAGTTAATCAGGTACGACGAGAATTAGGGACGTTAGTACAGCTAGAAAATGAAGATATTATAAAATATGAAAATCGCGAGCGCAAGATCGGAAATCTTATTATCGAAGGCTTGAAAAGTCACAATAACGGGGAAATAAACGACGAAAATAAAAATTCTGTCGAAAAAGAGTGCGTAGAAAGTTTTCTCGACGGCCTTAGGCCAGATATACAAATACGAATGGAGACGACGTACGCTACGCTAACGGACGCCGGTAAGGACGCAATTAAAATCGACAGAAGACAGACGACTATGAACGAACTACGCAACCCTAAACCCACAAGTAAATCTTTACCTCGGCGAGACGTAGGAACGGTTCAGACAAGCGCTATAAATTGTCAAATTTGTAAACGCGCTGGTCATGCGGCTGACCTATGTTGGTTCAGGAACCAAGGCGCCGGGCCTCCTCGAGATAAGAACCCTCGACCCGCTCGAGGAGCGGATAAGCCGTTAGTAAACAGAAATAATATCACCCAACCACAGAAAACTTGACGTTACTGTAAAAAGAACGGACATACCATCGAAGAATGTAGGAAACGCGAATATAATAATAAGCAAAAACAACAGGGAAACTCCAACCGTCTTCCGAACAACGGGGCTCGTTCGGAGACTCAAACGAAAGCAGCCTCGCGTGCAGCTTTGGTAATAAACCAGATAAAATCGGGGGACGAGTCCAAATAGTTCATATAAATTTAAAACGGCGCTGTCGACATCCGACAATACAAATCGAATTCTTAACCGTAGAATCGCCAATATCTTTATTAGTCGATACG
Organism: Sussaba pulchella; assembly: GCA_963971145.1. NCBI lineage: Eukaryota > Metazoa > Arthropoda > Insecta > Hymenoptera > Ichneumonidae > Sussaba > Sussaba pulchella. The sequence continues at coordinate 5,203,314 of OZ020166.1, forward strand.
GGATCCGAGCCGAATCTCATAAAAGAAAAATCGATCAAACCAGGCACTATAGTAGATGCAATGGATATTCTCGAATTACATGGAATAACAACGATTCCAGTCGACACTTTAGAGTCAGTCACTGTAAACATCTTAGGATGATCCGTTACGTTCCACCTTGTTAATGAGAATTTTCCGATCGAACAAAGTGGAATACTGGGAAACGAGTTCTTTCAGAGATATAAGGCAACGATCGATTACAGGGATCAATGTTTGTATTGGAGAGACAACCGTATTAAATTTTCGAGTCTTGAAACGGTAATAATACCAGCGCGATCTGCCTCAACTTTCTACGTCAGGGTAAAAAACGACGAAATTACTGAGGGTTATTAACCGCGTCTGAAAATCGGGGACGGAATTTATTTCGGTAAAGCTCTAGTTTCCAACCAACGAGGCATCGCGTATACTCAAGTCTACAATACTAAAGAGGAAGAAATCGAACTTGTAGTACCGACACTGGCATTACAAGAATTCGAAGAACCTCAAGACGAAAAATCGAAAATCACTAAATCTTCTAAATCAATAAAAAATACTAAATCGTCTAACTCTTCCGAAGAGAAGAAAGACAACGAAAAAACTAAATCGTCAAAATCCTCTGAATTCTCTAAATCTTCTAAATCAATAGAAAATACTAAATCGTCTAACTCTTCCGAAGAGAAGAAAGACAACGAAAAAACTAAATCGTCAAAATCCTCTGAATTCTCTAAATCTTCTAAATCAATAAAAAAAACTAAATCGTCTCACTCCTCCGAAGAGAAGAAAGACAACGAAAAAACAAAATCGTCAAAATCCTCTGAATCTTCTAAATCATGCAATGAATCTAAAGAAAAAGAAAATACAAAATCATTAAAATCCGCGAAATCATACGCAGACTGTTTGAAAATCGCGACAGATAATGAAACAAAGGTAAATCGAGTAAATAAAATTTAAAACTTACTTCGTCTCGAGCATCTCAACTCAGAAGAACGCGCGAGTATCGATCAATTGCTCGAAGAAAGTTATAATCGATTCTACATCCCGGGTGATAAACGAGGTGCCACTGATAAGCAACAACACGCTATAACTACAATCGACGAGCACCCAATAAACACCCGTCAATACTGTTTTCCTCTTGTTCACAAGGACGAGATAACTCGTCAGGTCGAAAAACTTTACGAGGAAGGAATTGTGAAAACATCGCAATCACCTTATAACAGTCCAGTATGGATCGTTCCGAAAAAACCAGACTCCCACGGAAATAAACGCTGGAGAATGGTACTAGACTTTCAGATGCTGAACGAAAAAACAATCGGAGATTCGTATCCGCTTCCGAACACTACCGATATTTTGGATCAACTGGGCGAAGCGAAATATTTTTCGGTCTTGGACCTCGCGTCGGGTTTTCACCAAATGAAGGTAAAACCAGACGATGCACATAAAACAGATTTTTCGACTCCATTCGGGCATTACGAATTCTCGCGAATGCCTTTCGGATCGAAAAACGCTCCCGCCACTTTTCAACGATTAATGGATCCGGTATTGTGCGGCCTACAAGGCATCGAACTTTTCGTTTATCTCGACGACATCGTAATATATTGTAACGGTATTTCTACCTTTTTCTACATATCCGTCGGGATAGACGGTAGTTCGGAACTCGAGTAGGTAAAGAAACTGGTGGAACACGGTATAAGACGATGGTTCGAATATATTCTGTTGAGTATGCGCCTTTTGGGTGGCAACCAGTAATACAGTGTGTATCCCTAGCGCCTATCGGAAGTTAAACCGCGATACGGTCGCGCCGAGCGCCTGTCGTAAGACGACCCGCGAGACAGTTGTGCCGAGCGCCTGTCGTAAGACGACCCGCTATACAGCTATGCCTGGCTCGAGCCCCGGCGCTCGAGGGCCTCGCCCGACGCGACGCGGCCGCTGGACCGTGGAGAGGGGTCTAGGGTGGTGACTGGGACACCCGTCGTGGTCCGCTGTCCCCACCGTGCCAACGAGAGCTCTTCCGCGGATCGAGGGAAGGCTCCTGCTACCTCCTGAGGCCCTGGTACTTGGGTCTCTCGATCGGCTCGGCTGGGCTCTTCCCTCGGGCGTCCTCGTCCTTTTTCGGTGGTCCCGGTTGATCCTTTACTGGCGGCTGGTGCTCCCTAAAACAGAGTGCCTTTTCTGCGCTCGATCGGCTCTTTTTATACCGAATCACGGGCTCTTGCCTGCCCGTGATTCGTTCTTTTACGGACCCCCTCTCGCTCCGGTCGCTGTTGGTTTCCATAGCTCGTTCTTTTCAAAGTCTAACCGCCCTGGGTTTGTTATGATGTTATTGTTTTTGTAGCTATGGGGAGTGTAACGGCGTCGGTACCGTCACATTGCCCCCTCAATTTTTGGTTTAAATAAACGAAAATTCTCCTATTTATAATTAAACGGGACTTCTCTTACTTATCAATAAACAGAACGCGGCATTTTTATTTTCCTCGATTTATTTGGACGGTCGGATGTGATTATGTATATTTTTTTCTTTTTTTTTCATCCGCCGTCCCGCTAAGTTTCACTACTATTTCTATTTACATTTTTTTTTCCCGACATTGCTTACGGTCTTCTTCTTCGCCCCTCGTCGACCTCGTCCCCGCTTCCCCCTTCGACGCTCGTTCCCAGCCCGCTGGAGGTGTCGCTGGAGAAACGTCTGTCGTCCCACTCCATCCCCTCTTCGTCGTCGTCGCTGTCGTCGAGGTCGTCGTGGTGCTCCTCCCGTTGCCGGTCCTCGCACCCTCCGCAGCGGTGTCGGTCGATGAGACCGGGACCGTCCGCACCCCAATCGAAATATGGGGGGTTATCCCCGGGTCGGACGCATCCCGCCTCCGAAAACACCTTCAGCGCCGTCGCGGTGCCCCCGTCCCCGTCGACGATCCAAAAAATGCCATACCGGGCCTCCGCGTGTGTAGGCTGGGGCATGATGGTCAGCCACCATGGGTGCGTTAACATGACGCGCCGGACGACGTTCGTTTGTTCCTCCGTGTACTCCTGCCCGGTGGGCCTCGCGCGGTGCAGGCTTATGCAGATAGCCATGAATGGGATAGCGAAAGCCCAGCGTGGCGGCCGGCGCAAGTTGCCCATTGCCGCCATCGCTGGCATCCCCCAATCGCCGAGCCACACCGGCGTCCACCCCCCCTCGTCCGGCTCGCCACGCACGATAGCGCGGAAGCCCGTCCCCGCGTTCACCTGCCAGATGACAGGGGCCCCGGTCACGACGTCCTGGAGTTCCAGGGGACCCCACAGTTCTCCCTCCCTTGGTGCCGTTTGGAGTTGATTCAAAACTCCGTCTCTCGGCCCGTGGGGGTCCCCCAGCTGTACGTATATCCTGTTGGGGGTCGAGACCGCCACCACTCGCACTCCCTCGTAGTCCCCGGCGAGATTTTCAATTGGCCGGTTGCGGAAAATTTTTTTTTTTTTTTTTTTTACGATCCACTGGCTTCGACGAACTCCGGTTTCTCGACGCGCTGCGACGGTTACGGTTAACGATTTTCGATTTTTATTCCAATTCTCGACGACTTTTCCCTTTGTGTAACGATTTTTCCCTTTTTTTTTTTTTCTTGAGCGATTTGCGATTTCGCCGGGGTGTGACGGTTTTTAATTTTTTTTTCTCGAGCGATTTGCGATTTCGCCGGGGTGTGACGATTTTTTTTTCCTTTTGCCGATTTTCGAACGATTTTCGATTTGATTACACGAATTTCGACCGATCACGTTGTCTCTACTTGCTGATTTGCGTTCGACTGATGTTTCTCGGGTCCGTTAATCCGTCCTCCCCCCTCCCCCCCCCCGGGCACCAGTCCTTAACATTGTCGTCCGTTAGGACGATAATGCCGTTGGGATCCCGGGGATATTTTATACCCCATCGTGTCCTCTTGATCCCGCGATATCGCCGCTTTTCCGGGATCTCCAGCCCCCTCAGCCTCCATGGCTGCCCCAGATCTACCGCCACCCTTTCGATTTGCTTCCTCGTGCTTCTCTCCATCTTTTTAGGTGACTTGGGATTTTTCGACTGTGCCCCGGTCGTTTTGAAATTTTGCGCATGGGCCCTCGTGGTCTTTTTCCCCCGTCCGAAGTCTCCCGGTCAGCCCCGCCATGCCCTCTACGCGATCCGTTGTTCCCGCATGCCGGTGATTTACCCATCGTCGTGTTACCGATGGTGTGGGGATGATCAATCGATTGATTAGATCACTGGGTCCTCGCGTCGAACATTTCCTCCTTCCGCCGTACGCCACCGGTGTCGTCCCTTGCGGTCCGCTCGTCGGGCTGGCCCCGTGTGGCTCCTCTTCCCGCCGTGCTTCGCTATCGTGGTTCCTCCTTGTCATCTGACGTGGACCGGTAATGGTTCAAGAGATTTGCATGGAATTTTCCCCGTATTTTGCCCGTTGCCGGATCCTCGAGCAGATATGTGGCCAGCCCTACGAGCTTCTTTATGCGGTATCGGCCTTCCCGCAACGGCAGAAATTTTGATGTTATTTGCTTCGATGAATCGGAGACGTTTAAAGCTTTGACCAATACGACCTCACCATCTTCGAAGCCGACAAATCGTCTTCCTTTGTCACACCGCTCCGCTCTCATTCGTCCTTTCCGAGCCATTCTCTCTCGTACGATCTAAACAACCGACCTAATTCTCGATTCACCCGCTCGACGATGTTCCCCTGGGGATGACGGATCGACGAGTACACCGCCTGTATACCCGCATCCTCTAATTTCTTCAACTATGTCTTCGAGGTGAACTGTGTCCCGTGATCGAACTGGATGCGTTTCGGTTTACCGAATGCAGGGATATAGCTGTCGAAAAACCTTTTCACGACCGTTGCATTATTAGTTTTTCTCATCGGAAATAATACCACGTATTTCGTAAAGGCGTCGATGGTCACCAAAATGTGTTTGACTCCGCCGATGGATGTCGGTAATGGTCCGTAGAAGGCGATCAATACCAGATCCCCGGGTCCTTCCGGGAGAATATTTTGAGTCGCCGCGTAGCTTGTTTGTGTCGCCACCTTATTCCGCTGGCAGTCGTCACAAGTGGCGAGGATCTTACGGACTCTCCGTGCCAGATGTGGCGTCGCGAAATCCTCGTCCAGCATCCGGAAACACTTCCTTGCCCCGAGATGACCGTACATATCGTGGCATTTCCGCACCAGCTGCTCGACCATGGCTCCCGGCAGCGCCACCTTCCACGTTTTATTCCGTGATTTCCGTTGCAGGATCCCATCTCGCAGTCGATGTCGCTGCAGCTTCTCTCCTTTCCCCAGCTGCTCCATGATCATCGGCACGTCCTCCTGTTCTCGCTGCAGTCCGCTCAGACCGTTCATCTTCTTCTTCACCAACCCCGGGGATGGTTGTTTTGCCAATGCAGCAGCGATGATAACGGTGTCCTTGGGTGTTCCCCCGATGCTTCCCCCTCCCTCCACTGGTCGACTCAGGGCGTCTGCAACCACATTTTTCTTCCCCTCAATATGATCGATCCGTAGGTCGTAATCCTGAATCGCTAGGGCCCACCGCATGAGCCTCTCGGACGAAAATCGACACGTACGGAGAAACGTCAGTGCTTTGTGGTCCGTCGCAATTTCGATAGCCGCCCCGGCGAGATATGTCCTGAATTTGCTCAAAGCCCACACGATGGCTAATAATTCTTTCTCGGTGGTCATGTACCCAAGCTCCGCGCCCTTGAGTGTTCGGCTGGCGAACGCGATCACCTCCTTTTCCCCTTTTTCGTCGACCCGTGATAGGATAGCACCGAGTGCGTAGCCGCTGGCGTCCGTGGTTAGGTGATACGGTTTTGCGGGATCCGGATACCGTAAGATGATCGCGTCACAGAACAGTTTCTTCACTTTTTTAAACTGTTCTTCCTCCTCCAGGCCCCATTTCCATCGTACTCCCTTCCTCAGGAGCTCCTTTTCACCAACCTCACCAACCCCAAAAATCCCCGCAGCTGTCGGATGTTTCTTGGTGGCGCGTATTCCTGGATGGCCTTGATCTTCTCTGGATCCGGCTGGAGGCCCTCCGTTGTTAGAATGTGCCCCAGGATCGCCACTTTTTCCCTAAAAAAATGTGATTTCTTGAATTTTAGCGTCATCCCGTGCTGCTCGAACCGCTGAAATAGAGTTTTCAGGTGATGTAGGTGCTCCTCCACCCCATCGGAAAGAACCAATAAATCGTCGACGAAGTTGATGACGAAATCCAGTCCCTCCAAGACGATATCAAGTGCCCGAATGAGTGCCGCGGTGCTGGTTTTTAGGCCAAACGGTGTCACGGTAAATTCGTAGCACTTCCCATTATTCTGGAATGCCGTGTATTTCCGGGAATCGGGGTGCAGCGGGATCTGCCAGAAACTGCTGGTAAGATCGAGGGTAGATAATACTGTCTTCCCTCCGCACCTCTGGAAGATCTCCTCGATTGGTGGGGCGTTGTTGTAATCGCTTACGAGATAATTATTTAATTCCCTCGCGTCGAGACACGATCGGACACTCCCGTCCTCCTTGATCACCGGCATCAGTGGGTTGATGTAGATGCTCTGCGACTTCTGGATGACACCGTACTCCATCATCCGTTGTATTTCTTCCTCCACCCTCCCCCGTTGTGCCAGGGGAACCGGATACGCTCGATAAAAGTATGGGTGCGCATCCCTCAGGCAAAGGCGGTGTACGTATGCAGAGACCCTTTCCGGCCTCTTGTGGAACACCCCACGATGCTCGAGAACGATTCTCTTGAATACCTGGCTGGTCCCGTCGTCTGCCCCCTTCCCCTCCTGCATCTTCCGGTCGAATTCTTCTTCCGTTAGTTGCCAGTTCGTCTCCGACGCTCCCTGCTGCACCATCGTGCTGCACGTCAACTCTCGTGGATCCTGCGTTCGTATAGGTTCCTCCCCCCTTCTCCATTCCCCGTCCATCAGGACCGCTACGGTCACCCCTTGCACCGTGACCTCACCTTTCACGGAATCTACCGAGATCCCTAGGCTCAGCATTCCGTCGATGCCGATGAGTGCTGGTCGGAGCAACTTTGGTTTTACGAGCATCGGTACTCCGCCGCTCGTCTCCTGCACTCGTACCTCGACCAAGATCTGTTGCCGAACCTTACCCATCTCTCCTCCGAATGCACCCACTACTTTGGTGCAGGTCACCGGCAGCACAGGCTGACCCTGGAACTGGGAGAGCTGCTGCTGGTATAGCTCCTCGGATATACAACTCACCTCGCTGCCGCTATCGACCAACGCGATGGTGTGTACTCCTGAAAGTTGCACCGCGATCTCCGGGCATCTTGGGTACTGGCCTCCGTACCACCTTTCACCCTCACGACCCGTCTCCTCGTGCAAGAATTCCCGTGGATCCTCGAAGATGGTACTAATTCGTCCTTCCCCCGGCTTACCGGTACCGTTCCAGCCCTGCGTCCGTGCAATTTCCCTCTCCTCGCTTTCCGACTCTTCGTTCTTCTTTTCTTCGTTTGTCCTTTCTTCGTTCCTCTTTTCTTCGTTCTTCTTTTCTTCATTCTTCTTTTCTTCGCTTCTCTTTCCTTCGTTCTTCTTTTTTTCGTTCTTCCTCTTTTCGTTCTTTTTCCCTTCGCTCTTGCCTCCCCCGTTCTTCCTTTTACCCCGGGTCTTTGTCCTTCCCTCGCCCGTTCCTCTCCACTTCTCCGGCACCCCTCGCCCCCTCTGCTTCCCCTCGGGTGCCCCCCTCTCCATCGCCATCGTCCTCTCCTTCGTCCCTTCCACGCCTTCCATTGCGTCACCCCTCCGTTCTCTCCCTTTCTCCTCTGAGGCTCCGGACGCAACGATTATGCGTTTCCCGGAGGCTCCTGCGGTCTGGATGGCCCTTGACCGTCCCTCGGCCCCCCTGGAGGCGCCGGGACAGTCCAAGGGGGTCTCTCCTCCCTTGAGCCACTGTCCCGTCGGTCATTCGTCGACCCCCGATCCTCTCTTTTTGGAGGGCGATAGTCTCGTCTTTCCCGGGGAGAAAAATCTGATCGGTTTCGGTCATTCGTCCTTCTCTGCGTGTTTAACGGCCCCTCAAGGTCGATATTCTCCAGGAGCTCGAGGAACTCCCTCGCAGTCCTCGTCTGTCGACTACGGACTGCCGATCGTACCTCCTCATCGAAGTGACGAGCGAGACACCGGATGATTTCTTCATCCGTCTTTTTCTCGGCGAGATCCCGAGCATTCCCGAGCATCAGAGCCGCGTATTCAGCCTTGGTGCGACTCTGCTCGTGCGCACGATAGCACCCGAACTCGAGGTTTCACCGGACCTTATGCTGCATCTGACGCGTCCAGTACCGACCCGTAAATGCCTCTATAAATGACTCGATATCGGTGATCTCTTCCCTGATGAGGTGCCACTAGTCCTCCGCGGTGCCCTTAAGCGCCTCCGCCAGAACACATCTCACCTCCATCCCCGCCGTTGCATAGTAATCCTCCAGGTCATAAAGAAAAGCCATGGGTCGTTGTTTCCCATCTGCTCGAAAGACCGGTATCTTCCTTTTCACCGTCTGGATACGCGTGACTCCTCCACCGTCCCCGAAGGTCGTTCCAAACGTGAGGTTACTCTCCCTCGCCCGGGGACGCTGCTCCAGCTGCGCGATCCTCGCAACATGTTCCTCTTAAGTGGCCTGGTTCCGTCGGATCCGCTCCACGGCCTCCTGGATGCCCTTCCGGATATCCTCCCGGGTGACGATCGCCTCTGCGGCCTGCTCCTGCAAGGCTGCGCTCGTCTCTCGCTGTCCGTCTTCCGCCCTCTTAAATCTCCGGTCGAGTCGCTCCTCCAGACTCTGGAAGGTGACGGTAACCCGGGACCGGAGCTGATCTTGCGAGTCTTCCATCCTCTTCTCGCATGCCGCAAATTGCATCCGCATCTCCTCCCGTATACCCCTGATAGCAGCCAACACCTGCGCCAGCGCCGGCTCCGTCTCCACCGGGGTTACCTCATCAGAGAGGGGGGGGGGGGGATGTGTGTGTGTGTGTGTTGTGCCGCCCCCCCTCGCTATTCTCCCCCTCGCTCCCCTCTATGCTGGAGAGCCCCCGATCGTTCGTCGGTTATTACGATCCCGCAGGAGCGCGTCTGCAGTCGTAGACTCCTACTGCAACGACGCCCCCTCCGTCTCCCCCTCCTCAAGGGTCACTGTCGGTCTATCTCCCTCCATCACGGTTTGTCGGACAATTCTTCGTGCAAACCGTGACCTATATTCCATTCCCTATGTCCTACACCGGTTGACGCCCCTCACCCACTCGAGTCCCTGTTCGGGCGCCAAATGTAACGGTATTTCTACCTTTTTCTACATATCCGTCGGGATAGACGGTAGTTCGGAACTCGAGTAGGTAAAGAAACTGGTGGAACACGGTATAAGACGATGGTTCGAATATATTCTGTGGAGTATGCGCCTTTTGGGTGGCAACCCGTAATACAGTGTGTATCCCTAGCGCCTATCAGATGTTAAACCGCGATACGGTTGCGCCGAGCGCCTGTCGTAAGACGACCCGCGAGACAGTTGTGCCGAGCGCCTGTCGTAAGACGACCCGCTATACAGCTATGTCTGGCCCGAGCCCCGGCGCTCGAGGGCCTCGCCCGACGCGACGCGGCCGCTGGACCGGGGAGAGGGGTCCAGGGTGGTGACTGGGACACCCGTCGTGGTCCGCTGTCCCCACCGTGCCGCCGAGAGCTCTTCCGTGGATCGAGGAAAGGCTCCTGCTACCTCCTAAGGCCCTGGTACTTCGGTCTCTCGATCGGCTCGGCTGGGCTCTTCCCTCGGGCGTCCTCGTCCGTTTTCGGTGGTCCTTGTTGATCCTTTATTGGCGGCTGGTGCTCCCTAAAACAGAGTGCCTTTTCTGCGCTCGATCGGCTCTTTTTATACTGAAACACGGGCTCTTGCCTGCCCGTGATTCGTTCTTTTACGGACCCCCTCTCGCTCCGGTCGCTGTCAGTTTCCATAGCTCGTTCTTCTCGAAGTCTAACCGCCCTGGGTTTGTTATGATGTTATTGTTTTTGTAGCTATGGGGAGTGTAACGGCGTCGGTACCGTTACAATATGCGTCATCGTTGAGGGAACACGAAATAAAATTCAGAAAATTGATAATGCGACTCAAAGAAGCGAATTTAAAACTCCAACCCGATAAATGTGAATTTCTACGAAAATAAGTCATACTTGGGACATTTGATAATAGAAAACGGCATCAAGCCGGACCTAAAAAAAATCAAAGCAGTAAAAGGTTACCCAGTTCCCCGAAACGTCAAAGGAGTAAGGCAATTTTTGGGTTTAACTGGATACTATCGTCGTTTCATAAAAGGTTTCGCGAAAATCGCAAAGCCTCCAATTAATCTATTGAAAAAAGAAACAACGTTCCTATGGGGAAATAGCGAACAATTAGCTTTTCAAGAACTCATAGACGCTCTCTGTCAGGAGCCAATACTTCAACATCCAGATTTCACTCAACCGTTTCTCATCACAACAGACGCATCAGGATACGCTATCGGAGGTATCCTATCTCAAGAAGGAATCGGAAAAAACCTACCGATCGCATACGTCTCGCGAACGTTGAACGATGCTGAAAAACGGTAGGAAACGTACGAAAAGGAGGCTTTAGCTATTGTTTACGCAATTAAACAATTCCATCCGTACGTTTATGGTCATAAATTCACGGTCGCTACAGACCACAAACCTCTCATATGGTTTACAAATTCACAAGATCCAGCCTCTCGAGTTTCAAAATGGAGATTAAAGTTATCAATGCACGATTTCGACGTCATTTACAAGTCAGACAAGATGAACGTAAATGCAGACGCTTTGTCTCGTAACCCAGTCGAACAACAACACGTCAAAGTAGTAAAAAATAGTAAAAATCCGGCAAACACGGTTACGGTAGAAGCAATGATTCACGAACAGCCAAAATCGCAAGGAATTAAATTCACGGTAAGGAAGAGTGCGCGAAATAAAAAGGGACCCCAGAGATTACGGGACGAATAGGACGCTCAGGTAGATAGCCCCGTAAAATCGAAAAGGGATAAAAATACAAAAACCCATAGCAAACATACCCAAAAAAACGACTCAAGCGATTCTCGACGAAATACAAAACCAATCAAGCGATTCAAAAACAACAAATGAAGATAGTGAAACAGAAGAAATTAGGAAGCATAACGAAGATAGAATATTGAAAACAATAGATAAACATAATATAAAATAGGAAAATTACGATATCCACGAAATATACTCGAATCTAAAGACCAGCTATTTATGAGGAGAGACAATTATGCATATTTCGTGGATCGTAACGGTGAACCACGTTGGTCCTAGGGACCATCTCAATTTTGTAAAAACTATCAGTTACCGAAATTCGAAAATATCGAACCGGGAGTAGCCCAAGCAAAAGAGTTTAAAAATAAATTTCATATTGCATTACCGTTACGACAATTTAGCGAAGGTCTCACGCCTCTCACGGATGAAATATCAGACATAAACAATTCCCTTCGTAGTCTTGAAGAATTAGCAACCGAATTGGGTTCAAAATCCATCAGCATTGCTAAAACAAACGAAATAGAAACAATAGAATGGTCATTAATCAGAAAAATCTTGTGCGAAACTAGCGAAACTTGGACCACAAAAATAATTATATGTACAGGAACAATCTAATATGTAGAATCAACAAAACGCAAAGAAATTGTTCAGGAAATGCATTCATCCGCACTCGGTGGCCATAGAGGAGTATCGAAAACATACAGTAGAATCAGACAAGGTTATTTCTGGGAGAATATGAAATTAGATATACAACAATTCATAAGAAACTGTCTCGGTTGTCAGTTAAAAAAATTAGTCCGCGTGAAAAACCGAAATCCGATGGTAATAACCGATACACCAAGAACGGCGTTTGATAGAATCGCCATGGATATCGTGGGTCCTCTCGCGCGAACGAAAAATAATAACGAGGACATATTAACAATTCAGGACCAATTAACAAAATATTCATTAGCAATTCCATTACCGAACGCAACAGCAGTAACAATAAGCATTGCTTTCGTAAAACGATTTATTTGCATTTTTGGAGCACCAAGATCTGTTCCAACAGATCAAGGTAGCAATTTTCTCAGCAAAGTACTGAAAAATTCCATTGAAAGATCCCATCACGTCCTAGGAGAATATTTAAAACAATTTACAAATCAAGATCAAGAGTGGGACGAGTGGTTGGAACTTGCAACCTTCTCATATAATACAAGCACACATGAAGACACTAGACACACGCCATTCGAACTAGTATTCGGAAAGTTAGCAAGGCTCCCATCCAGCGACCCACCTCTAAACGATCATGAAATTACTTACGACGATTATCTCACGAATTTAGTAACCCGATTGCACGAGTTTCAGAGTTTAGCTAGAGACAATTTAATCGATGCTAAAGTAAAATCAAAAGGGTTCTATGATCGGAAAATAAAGCCCCAAACGTTAAAGACTGGTGTTTTTTTTCTCCAGAAAAGGCCTGAACCGGAAAAACTAGAAGACCATTACACTGGTCCTCATGAAGTTTTAGAAACAAACCGAAAAGGGAATATTAAAATTCAAATAAAAAATAAACCTCGAGTCGTAAATATAAATAGGCTACGCCTCTCATATATCACACTATTTAAACCAACTAGCTCCGACCAATAATTAATCTCTTTTCTTTCAGCAGAAAAAAAAGGGGAAAAGGAGAGGAAGGCGTTCAAACCAGGGGTTTTCCACCAACTAAATAAATAAATAATTAAAAAAAAAAAAAAGAAAAAAACTATATATAGAGATACATAGACATTAGACTGTGTTGATTTTCATTTTTATTTTTATTTTTTCGACGGGCAGTGAAAAATCTATAGATAGTACCCTCAAATACCCAGGAAAAAATTGGCAGCTTAATAAGATTTTTTCTTATGGTCGGATTGCAACTTCTGTCGATAATCGTGTCGGAACTGGAAAAAAATAATAAACGAACCCAAATATTCGAATAAAACAAGTGGTTTATCGAATTTTGTTTCTTATGGGTTGTTGTGTAATGATGACTATGGGGGTTGAGAAAGCTGTTGAAAGAAACTGTCTGATGAGAAAGTATAGGTATGAAAATACACTGTGACAAAACTGTTGAATGAAGTTTGATGATGCACTGGTGATGATAAGTCTGAACTTCAATCTATGATACACGTCTGTTACCACGCGGCACACTGCACACTTGTTGCACGCCCTGATGATAGGTTAAGTGACACCCGGCCACTTAACACGGCACTACTTGTTTGGCGGTGCGCCCAACCCGTTGAACAATATCCGTGATGATGATATCTCGATGATTCGTCCTCTAGTGATGATGTACTGGCGATTTTGACTGATAATAGTCGTGAGAAAGGCGATGAGAATTTCAACGACCGCGTGTCGTGACTATGATTTTTCTACTCTAGAGCTTTCTATCTGAGAAGATACTGTAAAAGACTGGAAACTCGACGGAGCTATTCGCCCCCCGCGACGCGTCGCCCTCTCGTGAGCCCGTAGAGAACCCGGTAGCCACGAGAGAGTAGCGCTCGCGATTGGTCGGCCAGCTGCTTCGAGAGGCCGCAGAGTTGTGTCCAGGAGGTGCTGCCACCGCACTGGTGTGTGAGGCCGCTGCATCTCCGCGACGCTGGTCTTCGTTTACCGAACATGGGTTAAACATCGATCAGATATCTGTATTATTCTTAAATTCGAAGAATAATGCAAATTTTAACGGTAACTTCGAGTATAAATGACAGTCTCTCACAAAATAATACCAAAAAAAATTAATTCTTTATTTATTAAAATATTAATCGCAGTATTCGGAGGAAATGGTTTTATTTGCATGTTTCGACGTTCATACGCGATTAAAATAATAAGAATTCATATTTCAAACTCATAAATCTTTTTTATTTCATTTTTTTATTCGAAAGCTTTGCAAATTGCTGTTAGGAAATTTTTTCCGATGATTACTAACATATTGGAACACAAATTGTCTTCGTTCTTCATTGAAAAACAAAGATAATTCGTGTCAAAAAAAGAATACAAGAACGGGAATATTCGAATAATACAAGTGGTTTATCGAAATTTGTTTATTATAAGTTGAACATCGATCGGATATCTGTATTGTTCTTAAGTTCGAAGAATAATGCAAATTTTTATGGCCACTTGGAGCATAGATGACTTAAAGTATAATGTTCTTCAATAGAGAACAAAGACAATTTGTGTTCCAATATTTTAGTGATCATCGGAAAAAATTTCCTAACAGCAATTTTTGCAAGCTTTCGAATAAAAAAATAAAATAAAAAAGATTTATAATTTTTAAATATGAATTCTTACTATTTAGATCGACATCTGACCTGCGAAACATGTAAACAAAACCATTATCTCCGAATACTGCGATTAACATTTTAATAAATAAAGAATTAATTTTTTTTGGTATTATTTTGTGATAGACTGTCATTTATACTCCAAGTTACCGTTAAAATTTGCATTAATCTTTGAATTAAAGAATAATACAGATATCCGATCGATGTTTAACCCATAAGAAACAAAATTCGATAAACCACTTGTTTTATTCGAATATTTGGGTTCGTTTATTTTTTTCGCGTTCCGACACGATTATCAACAGAAGTTGCGATCCGATTTGAGATTTCTGCAAGCCGTTTTAAGCGGGTTTTAAAGAGCTTTAAAATGAATTTTGCCGGACCGACGTAGCTATAAAACTCACGGAGTTATCCTCAGTTGAATGAAAAAGTCAAGGTCTCCCCATGTTAATCAAATGGGAAAACGAAATATGTGATGAGCGACCTTAAGAAAAAATCTTATTAAGCTGCCAATTTTTTCCTGGGTATTTGAGAGTACTATCTATAGATTTTTCAATACCCGTAAAAAAAAAAAAAAAAAAAAAAAATCAACACAGTCTAATAGACATGTATGAATGGTTCCATAAACTATAGGCATCGGTCTGGGTGACCCCCCTCAGATTCTTTTCAAATTTTTTTGGGATGTAGTCCTTGATGACCTATATGTGCCTGCATTTTTTCGGATTTTTTCCTTCATTATTTCGGCTGTAGTAATTAAGGGCATTTCCTGACATTTCCGTTTTTTTTTTCAATTTAATTTCATAGTATTGTATCGCAAAATAAAAATTACACTTAAAATGCATTTCTATGTGAAATTTTCTCAACTTTTTGAAAAAAATATTGATTCTCAGTTTGGACTAACGCAAAGCTCTCAAGATTGACCTTTAATAATAAAAAGCTATTTTCCGGCCATTGCGCATGTCTGAAATTTTTTTTAAATATTTTTTTCAGAAAGCTGAGAAAATTTCACATATAATACGTCAAATTCACGTTGGGATGTCGGTAAAAACTGCTAGAATCGATGAAAGTTCAAAAATTCAATGATAAACCAAATTTTATTTTTTCCCTTCAAAATGTATAAATTCTCCTTCAATCCTCTTGAGCTATCGATCATTTTGAATTTTTGTCTTTTAGATAGAAATGCAATGTCTTGACTACTCCCAATATCCTGCAGTGAAAGAAAGTTATACGATTATTAATACAATGAAATCAAAAATAGGCCTTAACATTTCTTGAAAATATTTCTTTAATTGCAAAATAGTTTTCATTCGTTTTTAAAAACTTGAACAATAGAAAAATCCGAAGAATTCGACACAGGCCTTACAATAGCGGAACCTAAGTTATTGCTAATTGGCGTAATGTTGTGAATTGATCGGGTCGCTTTGATTGATTTCGAGTGAGATGCTCGTTCATCTAACGTTGGCTTTAATTTAAAATATTTCGTCCCCTCAACGAACACAACGTCGATATTTGACAGACTTTGATTTGTCCTCTCAAACAAATCGTATGGCGTAAGAATGTGTCCGTCTGGGTCCATTTGCAACGACCTTTTTCTTGCATTTCGCTTAATGGTCCCTCCCAAACCATCACACGGTCCTTTGCCATGCGCGGTCGCGAAAAAATGCCAATCAGCCTCAATATCGAAATCATTTTCATGATAACATAAATTTGTAAATGCGTTTTTATTTTTAAATTGCTGTGGCACTGAAGTAGTGAATTATTTGAACCACATGACATTTTTTATTTAAGTAAGCTACCAATTCGACTTGAAATAAATGAACCATAACGAAATCGTGTTTAAGACAGTTACGCCAATTAGCAATAACTTAGGTTCCGCTATTGTAAGGCCTGTGTCGAATTCTTCAAATTTTTCTATTGTTCAAGTTTTTAAAAACGAATGAAAACTATTTTGCAATTAAAGAAATACTTTCAAGAAATGTTAAGGCCTATTTTTGATTTCATTGTATAAATAATCGTATAACTTTCTTTCACTGCAGGATATTGGGAGTAGTCAAGACATTGCATTTCTATCTAAAAGACAAAAATTCAAAATGATCGATAGTTCAAGAGGATTGAAGGAGAATTTATACATTTTGAAGGGAGAAAATAAAATTTGGTTTATCATTGAATTTTTGAACTTTCATCGATTCTAGCCGTTTTTACAGACATCCCAACGGGAATTTGACGTATTATATGTGAGATTTTTTCAGCTTTCTGAAAAAAATATTTAAAAAAAATTTCAGACATGCGCAATGGCCGAAAAATAGCTTTTTATTATTAAAGGTCAACTTTGAGAGCTTTGCGTTAGTCCAAACTGAGAATCGATATTTTTTTCAAAAAGTTGAGAAAATGTCACATAGAAATGCATTCTAAGTGTAATTTTCATTTTGCGATACAATACTATAAAATTAAATTGAAAAAAAAAAAAACGGAAATGTCAGGAAATGCCCTTAATTACTACAGCCGAAATAATGAAGGAAAAAATCCGAAAAAATTCAGGCACATATAGGTCATCAAGGACTACATCCCAAAAAAATTTGAAAAGAATCTGAGGGGGGGTCACCCGGACCGATGCCTATAGTTTATGGAACCATTCATACACATTCGTACCTAAAAACAAAAAAATAAAAAAATAAATAATAATAATAGGAATATCGTAAAATCTACTATAAAAAAATTATTACAAAAAATAATATAGAAAAAAATTTATATACAAAATTCTTTCTTTCTCGCTTAAAATGATGATCAAGGATATGTTACTCCTGTCATTATTGCTATGTGCAATAGTCGAAACGACGGCCATAATTGGGTACGATTGTGGCTCATCGAATTTAAATATAACTACACTATCATTACTCGACGGAGGCGAATGTAATATACCTCTTCCAGAAGTAATCGCAGACCCCGTGCATATACAACTGTTACAATTGAATCAGTTTACAAGTAATCGAGTCATACAATGCAAAGTCGAAATACATCGAATCATTTATTATTGTGGAATGCATTCACATATTTCAATTGTGGCACACGGGCAGCTACAATATTTGTCAGAGATTTCACGCGACGCATGCCAACAATTATATGTATCAGGAGATTATAGAATTGGCAATGCTTTCATCACCGGTAAACGCAAAAACGAAACGGCAACCCGTAGCATAACCCTAGCGGGATCAGTAGGGAATGATGGAACATGCCAAGGATCTCAGTTTTCCGATCCATATGGAAGCTGGGACGAGGTAGTAGTACAAGCAACTGTCAAAATCACGTTAATGCAATACGAAGCATCTGTAAAGCTAGATACCGATCGAATTAATCTCAAATCCGGAACGACGTGCCAATTAACGGGTCAACAGTGTATTGATAATGAAGGTGGACACACCTTTTGGAACACCTTACCTAAAGATTATTGCAAGTTTGATCGATACGATGTTTTATATGAGGGTTTAGCAAATAGAGTAAAAGATTCAAGTAATACATACCCTCAGACAATATACACGTTGTCAACTCAGGACACGACTTTTGCTTTAACGAAGAAATCAGAACAAATGCTCTGCGGCTATACGTTAATACGCACAGAACATCCGAAATTGCTAATTTTTTAAATAAAGCATGGAGCAACATTCGCAAAAACGAGACCTATAGCGGTAGAAAATTTAGACATATTTACTTATATGAATTCGAAATTTGTTTTTGTCGAAAAGCATTGTAACGGTACCGACGCTGTTACACCTCCCGTAGCTACAATAACATAACAAACCTAGAGCAGTTAGGCTTCGAAAAGAACGAGCTAGGGAAACCGACTGGACCGGAGCGAGTGGGGGTTCGCAAAAGAACGAATCACGGGCGAGCAAGAGCCCGTGATTCAGTATAAAAAGAGCCGATCGAGCGCAGAAAAGGCACTCTGTTTTAGGGAGCACCAGCCGCCAACCGAAGGATCGACCAGGACCACCAAAAAAGGACGAGGACGCCCGAAGGAAGAGCCCGGGCGAGCCGAACGAGAAGCCGAAGTATCAGGGCCTCAGGAGACAGAAGGAGCCTTCCTTCGATCAACGGAAGAGCCCTCGGCGGCACGGTGGGGACAGCGGACCGCGACGGGTGTCCAGCCACCACCCTAGACCCCTCTCCACGGTCCCACAGCCGCGTCGCGTCGGGCGAGGCCCTCGAGCGCCGGTGCTCGGGCCAGCCGTAGCTGTATCGCGGGTCGTCTTACGACAGGCGCGCGGCGTAACCGTATCGCGATTTAACATCTAAGAAGCGCTAGGGATACACATTGTATGGCGGGTTGCCACCCAAAAGGCGTGTACTGAACCGAAAATATATCCGAACCATCGTTTTATACCGTGTCTCACTAGTTTCTTTGCCTACTCGAGTCCGAACTACCGTCTATCCCGACGGATATGTAGAAAAAGGTAGAAATACCGTTACATTTGGCGCCCGAACAGGGACTCGAGTGGGTGAGGGGCGTCAACCGGTGTAGAACATAGGGGATGGAATATAGGTCACGGTTTGCAAGAAGAATTGTCCGACAAACCGTAATGGAGGGAGATGGACCGACAGTTAACCCTGAGGAGGGGGAAACGGGGGGGGTGTCATTGCAGTGGGAGTCTACGACTGCAGACGCCCTCCTACGAGATCGTAATAACCGGCGAACGATCGGGGGGCTCTCCAATATAGGGGGAAGTGAGGGGGAGAATAGCGAGGAGGGGGACGGTACGACACACCCCCCCCTCTCGGATGAGGTAACCCCGGTGGAGACAGAGCCGGCACTGGCACAGGTATTGGCTGCCATCGGGGGTATACGAGAGGAGATGCGGACGCAGTTCGCGACGTGCGAGAAGAGGATGGAGGACTCGCAGGATCAGCTCCGGTCCCGAGTTACCGTTACCTTCCAGGGTCTGGAGGAGAGACTCGACCGGAGGTTCAAGAGGGCGGAAGACGCACAGCGAGAGACGAGCGCAGCCTTGCAGGAGCAAGCCGCAGAGGCGATCGTCACACGCGAGGATATCCGGAAGGGCATCCAGGAGGCTGTGGAGCGGATCCGACGTAACCAGGCCACCCTAGAGGAGCATGGTGCACGGATTGCGCAACTCGAGCAGCGTCCCCGGGCTACAGAGAGTAACCTCACGTTCGGGACGACTTTCGGGGATGGTAGAGGAGTCACCCGTATCCAGACCGTGAAAAGAAAGATACCGGTCTTTCGAGCGGATGGGAAACAGCGACCTATGGCCTTCCTCCACGACTTGGAGGATTATTACGCAACAGCAGGGATGGAGTTGAGGTGCGTTCTGGCTGAGGCGCTCAAGGGCACCGCGGAGGACTGGTGGCACCTCATCAGGGAGGAGATTACCGACATGGGGTCGTTCAAAGAAGCATTCACGGGTCGATACTGGACGCGCGAGATGCAGCACAAGGTCCGGCGAAACCTCGAGTTCGGGTGCTACCGTGCACACGAGCAGAGTCGCACCAAGGCCGAGTACGCGGCTCTGATGCTCGGGAATGCCAGGGATCTGGCCGAGAAGAAGACGGATAAGGAAATCATCCGATGTCTCGCTCGTCACTTTGATGAGGAGGTACGATCAGCGGTCCGTAGCCGACAGACGAGGACCGCGAGGGAGTTCCTGGAGCTCCTGGAGAACATCGACCTCGAGGGACCGTTAAACACCCAGAGGAGATCGAACGACCGTAACCGATCGGATTTTCCCCCCCGGGGAAGACAAGACTATCGTCCTCCAAGAAGGGAGGATCGATGGTCGGCGAATGATCGACGAGACGGGGGCACAAGGGAGGAACGACCCCCTTGGACCGCTCCAGCGCCTTCCGGGGGACCGAGGGACGGTCAAGGACCATCCCGACCGCAGGAACCTTCGGGAAACGCATAATCGTTGCGTCCGGAGCCTCAGGGGAGAAAAGCAAAGGACGGAGGGGTGACGCAACGGAAGGCGTGAAGGAAGCAGGCGGAAGGGCAATGGCAATGGAGAGAGGGGCACCCGAAGGGCAGCCGAGGGGGCGGAGAGCGCCGGAGAAGACGAAGAGAGGTGGTGAAGGAAGGAGGGAGAACGAGAAGAAGAGAAACGGAAAGAAGAAGAACGAAGAAAAGAAGAACGAAGAAAAAAAAAGCGAAGAAAAGAAGAATGAAGAGAAGAAGAGCGAAGAGAGGAAGAGTGAAGAAGGGGAGGACAAGGAGAAGGAGGGGAAGAGTGGGGAGGAGGAAATCGCACGGACGGAGGGCTGGAACGGTACCGGGGAGCCGCAGGAAAAACGGATTAGTACCATCTTCGAGGATCCACGGGAATTCCTGCACGAGGAAAAGGGTCGTGAGGGAGGAAGGTGGTACGGAGGTCAGTACCCGAGGTGCCCGGAGATCGCGGTGCAGCTTTCAGGAGTACACACCACCGCGTTGGTCGATAGTGGCAGCGAGGTGAGTTGTATATCTGAGGAGCTGTACCAACAACAGCTCTCCCAGTTCCAGGAGCAGCCTGTGCTACCGTCGACCTGCACCAAGGTTGTGGGCGCATTCGGGGGAGAGATGGGTAGGGTCTGGCAACAGCTCATGGTCGAGGTACGGGTACAGGACACAAGCGGTGGAGTACCGATGCTCGTCATACCGAAGCTGCTCCGACCAGCACTCATCGGCATCGACGGGATGCTGAGCCTAGGAATCTCGGTAGATTCCGTGAAGGGTGAGGTCACGGTGCAAGGGGTGACCATAGCGGTCCTGGTGGACGGGGAGTGGAGAAGGGGAGAGAAACCAATGGAAACGCAGGAGCCACGAGCGTCGACGTGCAGCACGATGGTGCAGCAGGGAGCGGTGGAGACGAACTGGCGGTTAACGGAGGAAGAGTTTGACCGGAAGATGCAGGAGGAGAAGGGGGCAGACGACGGGACCATCCAGGTATTCAAGAGGATCGTCCTCGAGCATCGTGGGGTGTTCGACAAGAGGCCGGGAAGGGTCTCCGCATACGTACACCGCCTCTGCCTGAGGGATGCACACCCGTACTTTCATCGAGCGTATCCGGTTCCCCTGGCACAACGGGGAAAGGTGGAGGAAGAGATACAACGGATGATGGAGTACGGCGTCATCCAGAAGTCGCAGAGCATCTACATCAACCCACTGATGCCGGTGATCAAGGGGGACGGGAGCGTCCGGCTGTGTCTCGATGCGAGGGAATTAAATAATTATCTCGTAAGCGACTACAACAACGCGCCACCAATCGAGGAGATCTTCCAGAGGTGTGGAGGAAAGACGGTACTATCTACCCTTGATCTCACTAGCAGTTTCTGGCAAATCCCGCTGCACCCCGAGTCCCGGAAGTACACGGCGTTCCAGAACAACGAGAAGTGCTACGAGTTTACCGTGACACCGTTTGGCCTAAAAACCAGCACAGCGGCACTCATTCGGGCACTCGATATCGTCCTGGAGGGACTGGATTTCGTCATCAACTTCGTCGATGATTTACTGGTTCTTTCCGAGGGGGTGGAGGAGCATCTACGACACCTGAAAACCCTATTTCAGCGGTTCGAGCAACACGGGATGACGCTGAAATTCAAGAAATCACATTTTTTCCGGGAAAAAGTGGTATTCCTCGGGCACATCCTCACAACGGAGGGCCTCCAGCCGGATCCAGAGAATATCAAGGCCATCCAGGAATACGCGGCACCGAGGAACATCCGACAGCTCAGGGGATTTCTGGGGTTGGTGAATTTCTATACGAAATTCACCAACCGGCACGCACACGAGACGGCACCGTTGTTGGAGCTGCTGAGGAAGGAAGTACGATGGAAATGGGGCCCGGAGGAGGCAGAACAGTTCGAAAAAGTGAAAAAACTGTTCTGTGACGCGATCATTCTACGGTATCCCGATCCCGCAAAACCGTACCATTTAACCACGGACGCCAGCGGCTACGCACTCGGTGCTATCTTGTCACAGGTCGACGAAAGAGGGGAGACGGAAGTGATCGCGTTCACCAGCCGCACACTCAAGGGCGCGGAGCTTGGGTACATGACCACCGAAAAAGAGCTATTAGCTATCGTGTGGGCCCTAAACAAATTCAGGACCTATCTCGCCGGAGCAGCTATCGAAATCTCGACGGACCACAAGGCATTGACGTTTCTCCGTACGTGTCGATTCTCATCCGAGAGACTCATGCGGTGGGCCCTAGCGATACAGGATTACGATCTACGTGTCGACCATATCGAAGGAAAGAAAAATGTGGTCGCAGACGCCTTGAGCCGACCAGTGGAGGAAGGAGCGAGCATCGGTGGAACACCTAAGGACACGGTGGTTATCGCTGCTGCGTTAGCAAAACAACCATCTTCGGGGTTGGTAAAGAAAATGAGCGATCTCGGGGCGGTGCAGCGAGGACAGGAGGACCTTCGGATGATCATGGAGCAGCTCGAGAAGGGAGAGAAGCTGCAGCGACATCGACTGCAGGGTGGGATCCTGCAACGGAAATCACGAACGAAGACATGGAAGGTGGCACTGCCGGGAGCGATGGTCGAGCAGCTGGTGCGAGAATGTCACGAGATGTACGGGCATCTCGGAACAAGGAAGTGTTTCCGGATGCTGGACGAGGATTTTGCGACACCACATCTGGCGCGGAGGGTCCGTAAAATCCTTGCCACGTGTGACGACTGCCAGCGGAATAAGGTGGCGACGCAAACAAGCCACGCAGCGACTCAAAATATGCTCCCGGAGGGGCCCGGGGATCTGGTATCGATCGATTTCTACGGACCATTACCGACGTCGATCGGCGGAGTCAAACACATCCTCGTGACCATCGACGCCTTCACGAAATACGTGGTATTATTTCCGATGAGGAAAGCCAATACCGCCACGGTCGTGAAAAGGTTGTTTGACAGTTATATCCCCGCATTCGGTAAGCCGAAGCGTATCCAGTTCGACCACGGGACTCAGTTCACGTCGAAAACATGGTTGAAGAAATTAGAGGACGTCGGTATACAGGCGGTGTACTCGTCGATCCGCCATCCCCAGGGGAACATCGTCGAGCGGGTGAATCGAGAATTAGGTCGATTTTTCCGAACATTCCTCAAGGAGAACCACGGAGGATGGTTCAAATGGGTGCAAGTAGTACAAGACTGTATTAACGAGACGCACCATGAGACAACCGAATATCCACCGGCGGAACTACAATCGGGAAAGAAGGTAGTCCGACTATGGAACCAATGGCTCGGAATACCCGCAAGCGAAGAAGAGGACCTGATAACATACGAAGCAAAGCTCGAGATCGTACGGGAAAGGATGGCACGGAAAGGGCGAATAAGAGCGGAGCGGTGCGACAAAGGAAGGCGATTCGTCGGATTCGAGGAAGGCGAGCTCGTGTTGGTCAAAGCATTAAACGTCTCCGACCCATCGAAGCAAATCACGTCGAAATTCCTGCCGTTGCGGGAAGGCCCATACCGCATAAAAAAACTCGTAGGACTGGCCACATATCTACTCGAGGATCCGGCAACGGGCAGGATACGGGGAAAATTCCATGCGAACCTGTTGAGCCATTACCGATCCACGTTAGACGACGAAGAAGCGGAGTCAGTACCGAACGACGACAGCGATGCACGGCGGGAAGAGACTACACGGGGCCAGCGCGACGAACGGACCGCTAGGGACGACACCGGTGGCGCACGGCGGAAGGAGAAGATGGTCGACGCGAGGGCCCAGTGATCTAATCGATCGATTGATAATTACCACACCATCGGTAACACAACGATGGGTAAATCACCGGCGTGGGGGAGCAATGGATCGCGTAGAGGGCATGGCAGGGCTGACCGGGAGATACCAGACGGGGGAAAAGGACCGCGAGGGCCCATGCGCAAAATTTCAAAACGACCGAACCACAGTCGAAAAATCCTACGGTACCCAAAAAGATGGGAAAAATCATGACAGACCAAAACGAGGGGGTGGCGGTGGATCTGAAGCAACCATGAAGACTGAGGGGGCTAGAGATCCCTGAAAAGCGGCGCCATCGCTGGACCAGGAAGACGCGTTGGGACGTAAAATATCCGCAAGATTCAAACGGCATCATCATCCTGATGGATGATAACGTTAAGGATTGGTACCCGAGGGGGGGGGGGGGGGGGGGGAGAAGGATGCGGGCGACCACCGTTATCGAGGAAGAAGAATCAGTTTGAAAATAGCCGTCGCACGGGAAAGTCAAATAATGTTCCGCAACAAAAACACGAGCAACCTCGCCGGGGACTACCAAGGGGTCCGGGTGGTTGCCACATCGACGCCGAGCCGAGTCTACGTCCACCTAGAGGATCCCCAGGGGACCAGGGATCGCATCCTGCAACGGCTGCAGACCGTACCCCAGGAGGACGCGCGCTGGGGGTTGCTGCTGAGGGAGGAGGTGTACGCGGGGGTCTCGGCGATGTGGCAGGTCGACCGGGTCACCGCGTACCGTGTCATCGTCCTCGGGAGACCAAACTCCGAAGACCAGGTCGGGGTGTGGATGGGAGACTGGGGAGTGGCGGCGGTGGCATCGGTAACACGGTTACATAGACCGTTGCCGGAAACCGTCGCTTCCCCATTCATGGCCATCCCCGTAGGGATCCATCGTGCGCAGCCAACGAGCGGGGAGTATACCCCGGAGCAAATCCGACTCACGCAACGGGTGCTGGGGGCCACCCCTTGGATGATGACCGCCATGCCGGGATCTACCCACGCCGACGCAAGGTGGGTGAATTTATGGACAACCACCCCGGAAGGTGAACCGGTCACCGCCCTAGAAATTCTTGTTGGGGCAGGGTGTGCACGGAGGGGAAGGAACCCCCCCTGTTTCGAGTGGGGCCCGGACGGACCCGGGCTGATCGATGTACACGCCTGCCGGGGGTGCGGTGACCGGAACAACAACGGATACGAGGGTGACGACGAGGACGACGGTGACAGCAACAACGTAGATGACGGGGACGAAGGCTACGAGGGCGACGGGGAGCACGGCGACGACGACGACGACGACGACGACGACGACGGCTCCGGGTGGGGCATCAGCGGGGAGAACCGATACGTGTGATAAACGAAGATTGTAGAAAAAGAAACTTGTAATCCATAGCGAGACGACGGATGGAAAAAAAAAAAAAAAAAAAGATAATCAAAATAAATGATTACATCCGACCGTCGAAATAAATCAAGAAAAATAAAAATGCCGCGTCCTGTTATTGATAAATAAGAGAAGCTCCGAGAAACCCGTTTGAATATTAAATAGTAGAATTTTCGTTTGTTCCAAAAAAAATTGAGGGGGCAATGTAACGGTACCGACGCCGTTACACCTCCCGTAGCTACAATAACATAACAAACCTAGAGCAGTTAGGCTTCGAAAAGAACGAGCTAGGGAAACCGACTGGACCGGAGCGAGTGGGGGTTCGCAAAAGAACGAATCACGGGCGAGCAAGAGCCCGTGATTCAGTATAAAAAGAGCCGATCGAGCGCAGAAAAGGCACTCTGTTTTAGGGAGCACCAGCCGCCAACCGAAGGATCGACCAGGACCACCAAAAAAGGACGAGGACGCCCGAAGGAAGAGCCCGGGCGAGCCGAACGAGAAGCCGAAGTATCAGGGCCTCAGGAGACAGAAGGAGCCTTCCTTCGATCAACGGAAGAGCCCTCGGCGGCACGGTGGGGACAGCGGACCGCGACGGGTGTCCAGCCACCACCCTAGACCCCTCTCTACGGTCCCACAGCCGCGTCGCGTCGGGCGAGGCCCTCGAGCGCCGGTGCTCGGGCCAGCCGTAGCTGTATCGCGGGTCGTCTTACGACAGGCGCGCGGCGTAACCGTATCGCGATTTAACATCTAAGAAGCGCTAGGGATACACATTGTATGGCGGGTTGCCACCCAAAAGGCGTGTACTGAACCGAAAATATATCCGAACCATCGTTTTATACCGTGTCTCACTAGTTTCTTTGCCTACTCGAGTCCGAACTACCGTCTATCCCGACGGATATGTAGAAAAAGGTAGAAATACCGTTACAGCATATTCGAACTCAAATCAATCAATTGTATCTCGACGTTATAACCCAACGATGCAACCTCGAACAGCAAGTGTTGAAAAACGCACTAATCTCCGCAACACAATCACCGGACGAGTTCGCCTATCATTTCGTGAAGGGACCAGGATACATGGCATCCCGAGGAAATAACAGTCTGTTCATATCTCCTCAGACCCACATCATCATGCAGACAGGAGTCGAAATAACGTGTGACGCTTTACTGCCAACACAGTATCTTTTGGCTGACTCGTGGTACAAGCTCCTTCCAGGACCAATACAGAGTCTGCCTCCAACAATCATATAGCCAATGACCAAACCTACATGGAGTTACCTGAACCCATTATCACTAGCAACCAGCGGCATATATTCGAAGGAAGATCTCGACAAACTCAGGGATCACATCATGTTTCCAGTCGAGAAGCCCGCAGTTCTGAACACCACCGCACGAGGAATCACGGGTTAACCGATCCAGACGCAAGGCCTGGCTTTCTCAAATTTGCTGGGTGCGGACGGACTCCAGAGCCTCGCAGATTCCGTGTGGAACAAAACATATGGACGATTCGTCTCTTTCGGAAATGCAAGTGCCGGTATCATCGGGATCTTTATTATAAACCGGGTGATTAAACTCGTCATAGACACCCTCATCCATGGTTATGCTTTGCATACCGTTTACGGTTGGTCTTTGGTTTTACTTGGAGCTATCTGGGATTCAGTCACACATCTCCTGCTGGATCTTAAACGTAATCTCGATAAAGACCCAAATCAGAGGGAAGACATCGCAGAACAACAGGAATTAACAGAAATTCACATACCAACTACCAGCGACATTGCCCCACCTGCACCGGACCATCCCATGGGCGCCTTCTCGTTGAAAGGTTAAAGGACCAACTATAGTTCCTGAAACAAAGGACATAACGATAAATTCTATCGACATCGAACTTTCGAGAAGCGTCTGGCCACATTTCGGCCGCCATCTTTTCACCGTGCGCGCGATAAGTCGTGATTCGGAAATCGTCCGTTGAGGGCACGCGCAATACCTTCGAGTATCGTCTGCGTTAATCGTCCAGACGAGGCGTCGGCTGCACGCAGTCCGAACGCTATCTGTTTTACCATACGTGTCAGTCAGTCGTGGTACGGCAATGGTCCGCTGACACATGCACGCGCACCACCGTCGAGTATTCCGTCTACATTTTACATCGAGACAAAGCGTCCACTGGACACAGTTCGGACGCCATCTTGGATACATCTGAGGTGCTTCAGCATACGCATCGTACGAGAAAAATACTAACACTCTCATCCAGTGAGTCAGTATTACATCTGTGATTTCATCGAGCCGAATCAACAGAATAAAACGCCTGTCCAAGACAACAATCTTCGTACTTGGCTGCAGTTATCGATACAGCGCTGTTGTCAACGATTAAATATATTTGGTCTGTATTGTTTATTTTGTTATTGGTGACAAATCATAACCTCCATAATGGACGGTGACGATAGATTACCCGCACTGAGTAGAAGCAGAGGTACCGTAAAAAGTCAGGTTACTCGCATTATAAACTACCTTACAGGTTTGAATGCAGCCACCGCAGATCTTGATGAAGTCGCGGCAAGAGAACAAAAATTACGAGAGCTATGGGATCAGTTTGACGATATTCAGTCAAAAATTGAGGAACTGACTGACGATGAAGATCAACGAGAGAAACGAGTCGTCTTTGAGACGTCTTATTATCGGGCTATAGCGTTAGCCAAAAGGACTTTGGCACCGGCGGTACAACTGCACGCAGCTCCTCGGCAGCCAAGAGATCCAGTTCCCAATGATCGAGAACAAGTTGCGATATCGAGCGTCAAACTACCGCAGCTTAATCTCGCGAAGTTCGATGGCAGCTATGCTCAATGGCTGTCATTTCGAGACTCGTTTCAAGCGCTCATTGACAAGTGTAACACGTTATCAGATATTCAAAAATTTTATTATTTGCGTTCGTCACTCAGCGGAGTTGCAGCTCAGGTTATAAATTCTTTAGAAACCACGGCGGCTAACTATAGAGTAGCATGGGAACTGTTGAAATCGCGATTCGAGAATAAGCGTTTAATGCTTTACCATCACGTTCACTCACTATTTGAGACAGCTTCGATTCCGAAAGAATCAGCTTCACAACTTCGCAAACTCGTAGATGATACGCTCAAACATTTAAGAGCACTTAAAACTCTCGGTCAACTAACCGAACAGTGGGACTGTCTTATGGTTTATTTGATAAGCTCGAAATTAGATGCAGTCACGCGTCGTAAATGGGAATCCAGCATTACTATTAACGAACCACCAACATTCGCTCAATTCACAGATTTTTTTACACAGTATTGCGCTGTTTTGGAAACCTTGCAGCCCTCAAAACTCACGGCTAGCAAAACGCACACGGAAAAGAAAGACAAAAAATCAGAGCAATCGACGTCATGTGCTAGTGTCAAGGGCAGTTCAAAGAGTTGTACGCTATGTAAGGGTGAACATACTATTTATAATTGCATTTCTTTTAAAAATTTGTCAATCGACGAACGAGTAAACGAGCCAAAGCGAAACAGACCATGTTTTAATTATTTGCGAGATAATCACTCAGCTGAGAAGTGTATGGCGGGCGGTTGTAAGCGATGTGGCAAAAAACATAACACGTTGCTTCATTTCGACGAGCCTCGTCATAAAGCAAGCAGTGACCAGTCGTCCACTGGAAAGGGTAATGACGGCTCCGACAATCGCGGTAACTCCTCAAGAGATCAGTCAGAAATATCATTATCGCATTATGTAACCAACAATAGGCCGCAAGTTCTGCTGTCGACAGCCCTAGTGATAATTTATGATAAGTCTGGTAAGCCACACGTGTGCAGAGCTCTCTTAGACTCAGGATCTCAATCGAGCCTAATTACGAAAGAACTATGTGAGAAACTACAGTTGACGAAACACGCAGCAAGCGTATCTATCACGGGTATCAGCCTTAATCGGTCTCAGGTTACAGAGTCTATTTACGCGACGATTAAATCGCGAGCAAACGAATTCAAAT
Source organism: Sussaba pulchella (assembly GCA_963971145.1). Classification (NCBI taxonomy): domain Eukaryota; kingdom Metazoa; phylum Arthropoda; class Insecta; order Hymenoptera; family Ichneumonidae; genus Sussaba; species Sussaba pulchella. The sequence goes on from OZ020166.1 coordinate 5,232,730, forward strand.
CTAAACTTCCGTTTTTAGTTCTTCATCGAATCACAGAACGCTTGCCGACGTCACGTTTCGATCATGACAAAATGGCGCTTCCAGAGAATGTGGTCTTGGCCGATACGAGTTTTCACATGCCGGGAAAAATCGATGTACTTCTCGGAGCTCGCATCTTCTGGGGATTGCTGTGAATCGGACAACTTCGAATTGCCAACAGTCAGCTGATACTTCAAAAAACCAAATTAGGTTGGATCGTCTCGGGGAACATCCCACCAATGAATACGAAGAGCGCAGTCGCAGATACAGCAGTTTGCGGATTCAGTTCGAATATAAGGCTTGAGGAACAGCTCGAAAGATTTTGGAAAATCGAAGAGATCGATGCTCCTTCCGCGCGATATTCGAACGAGGAACAATTGTGCGAAGAAGAGTTCAAAGCAACGCATCAGAGAGATTGCGATGGAAGATTTGTTGTGAGTCTCTCGTTTCGACAAACCATCAATCAACTCGGAGAATCTCGTGCTACAGCAACGAAACGTCTTCAAGCAGTAAACCGAAAACTGGATCGAGATGTCGATCTGAAGCAACAATACACAGCTTTTATGGATGAATACATCGCATTGGGTCACATGACAGCCGTTGATGATGGTGCCGAGCCTCACAACGAGACAGTCGGTCACTACATCCCACATCACGCAGTGTTGAAGGAGTCAAGCACGACAACCAATCTACGAGTAGTCTTTGATGCCTCATGTAAGACTTCCACGAATATATCGCTCAACGACATTTTACGCGTCGGTCCTACTATTCAACAGGATCTGTTCGCGATTGTGGCTCGCTTCCGACAACATCAACACGCAATTACTGCAGATATTACCAAAATGTATCGGCAAGTAAAGCTGCGGGAGGATCAACGAGATCTTCAGAGGATTCTGTGGCGGTCAGAGTCGAGCAGACCAATCAGGGTCTACAGACTAAATACAGTCACCTACGGATTAGCAACAGCACCTTTCCTCGCGATTCGGTGTCTTCATGAATTGGCTCATCAACACGCACAAGAGCTTACAGTCATCAGCAATATCATCAAGAATGACTTCTACGTCGACGATTTGCTCACTGGTGGTGATACAATCGATGAAGTCAAAACTATAAAGAAGGAAGTCAGTCGAGTGCTGCTTTCCGGCGGCTTTCCACTCAGAAAATGGAATTCGAACACACCAGAGATTATCATCGACGAAACGGCGATCGTGTCCGAAGACGATCGACCAATCGGAGACAAAGTCAAAACGTTAGGGCTTTATTGGAATCCGACAGATGACGTTTTTGAATACAAGGTCAACACAACGAACGACGACACACGGGTAACGAAGAGAACTCTGTTGTCACTGATATCGCAGATCTACGATCCACTCGGCCTGGTTGGACCAGCGTGTATTCAAGCAAAAATCATCCTCCAACATCTGTGGCGTCTGAAAATTGGATGGGACGAAGCTCTACCGGCTGATCTACACACCTCGTGGACTCGATACTACGGTCAGCTGTCGTCTATCAGCAACATTTCGATCCCGCGAATTATCGTTTGCCCGAATCCGACTAAAATCGAGCTACATGGATTTTGCGATGCGTCGGAATGTGCCTACGGTGCTTGTATTTTTATTCGCTTAGTCACTGTCGACGAAGAGTACGTTGTGAAGCTAATCTCAGCAAAGTCCAGAGTAGCTCCGCTAAAGACCATCAGCTTACCAAGACTTGAGTTGTGCGGCGCATTATTACTCACTCAACTTACAAGCAAGGTTATGGCAGCGTTAACCATACCAATCAACGACACTTTCTATTGGTCGGATTTCCAAGTCGCGTTGGCTTGGATCGCCGGAGAACCTGCTGTATGGAAAACTTCTGTGGCTAACAGAGTTGCCGAAATTCAGCGATCGTCAAACAAGGATTGCTGGCATCATGTTCGCTCCAGGGATAACCAAGCAGACGTCATATCTCGCGGCATTAATCCGGAGCAATTGGAGCATTTTGAACTTTGGTGGAATGGCCCAGCTTGGTTGTCCCAGCAACTAGACATGTGTTCACGTGATTCTGAAGTCCTTAGCGAAGAAATTACAACTGCGATTGTAGTCGAATCAACCGAGCAAGTGCCTGTTCTTAACAATGTTATAGACGAGTTCGATCTTTTGGAGCGATATTCATCGTGGCCGAAACTCAAACGTATCGTTGCGTATTGTTTGCGATTTATTCACAACGTCAAACAGTCACGCGAAAAAACGAAAAATAAAGTGCCGAAGGATCAACAAGTCGGACAGAAACCAATGGTGGAAATATCTGGATCGTCGGTTGACGAACTGAACCACTCAACAACGACTATCCTCAGACTCAGTCAAGTTCGAGAGTTTCCTCAAGAAGTTAAAGATCTTAGAAGTAAACTCAAAGTACAGGGGAAAAGCAAGCTATCTTCGTTAAGTCCGTTCATGGACAATGAAGGGCTTATACGAGTCGGAGGACGCCTTCGACAAGCTCCACTACCTCCTACGCGACGTTTTCCGGTGGTGCTGGCTCCCAGAAGTCATATCACGACGCTCATCATACGAGACGAGCATTTGAGAAATTTGCACGCCAGTTTGCAAGCGTTATTAGGTGCGATAGGCGAAAAATATTGGATATTAAGCCCGCGGTCCACAGTCCGAAGAGTTCTGCACAAGTGTCTCATTTGTTTTCGTTTAAGCGCGGAAAGCCCTCGTCAATTGATGGGTAATTTGCCCGAAGTTAGAGTCACACCCAGTCGTGCCTTTCTCAATGTTGGTGTAGATTACGGTGGTCCTTTCAGCGTTAGGGTCTCACGAAATAAATCAACAAAGGCGTATCTATGTTTATTTGTGTGTCTGGTGACGCGTGCAGTACATCTAGAACTTGTAAGCGATATCAGCACGGTAGCATTCCTCAACGCCCTGAGTCGTTTTATCGCGCGACGAGGTAAATGTGCGAACATTCACTCGGACAATGGAACTAACTTCGTTGGAGCTAATAACGAGCTTAAAGCGTTATCGATTTTATTACGGGATAAGAACCATAACGCTGAGGTGTCAAAATTCTTATCCGATCAATCGATTAAGTGGCATTTTATACCGCCGTATTCCCCCCACATGGGTGGCATCTGGGAAGCGGGGATAAAATCGGCAAAAACGCATCTAAAGCGGGTTCTTGGTAACGAGCTTTTAACATTCGAAGAATTGTATACGTTGTTCGCAGAAATCGAGGCGTGTCTCAATTCTCGGCCGCTCACACCTATGTCGAGTGACCCGAATGACTTCACGGCACTTACAGCTGGTCATTTCTTGATCGGTTCGTCTCTCACTTCAATACCCCAAGCAGACTTGCAAGAAATCGCTTCAAATCGTTTAACGCGTTACCAATTACTGATTAAGCTCCAGCAACACTTTTGGTCCCGTTGGACTGTAGAATATCTCTCTCAGTTGCAAGCCATAAATAAATGGAAAGACTCCGATCTTACTGATAAATTGAAACCCGGTACTCTCGTAATTCTACGAGACGAAAGATTGCCACCTCTACGGTGGAGTCTCGGTCGCATTACTGAAACTCATCCTGGAAAGGACCACCTTGTTCGAGTCGTCAGTATTAAAACGAGCGGCGGAATTATACAACACAGTCTGTCAAAAATCTGAATTTTGCCAACTAGCGATTAGATAAACTTAACGTTTAATTTTCGAGTGTCCATTATCTGTCATTTGTGTAGCAATTAAGTTTAATTGTGACCTTAACCTGCAAGTTCCCCATGACGATGTTCAAGCTGTATTAATTTTTTATTTTTGGTTATTTGTTAAAAACTGGAGATTTTCAAGGCGGGCGGTATGTCTAGTACAAATGCAGCTAGCGCGCCACCACTTGCAAGTGGTATAAAGATCGAAGCTATGAGTCAGTTACGTTCAGACATGGCAACGAGCAACATGTGCCGTTCCGGTCATTTATCTCATTTCTTATTTTAATTTAAATAAATACTTATGTTAATGGTCAATAACGTGATATCTATTTTCTGGATCAACCCAATAACCCCACGATTACTCAATCACGATGTTAATCCTTCGAGGGCTAACAAACGAATGTAGTTTCAAACGGTCGCCAGAATTCCCTTTCTCCCTCCTAGCAACCGAAATCTTTTGTCCGCGTGCACCTGGCCCTAGCAGGTCAAAACCTGACCCAACAAATACCTAGAAGTTCAAGTCACTGCAGGCGGAATAAAAGGAAGTCGAATTTTTCACAGAAGTGATGAAAGGAACTAACGGTGCCTTATATACATATAAAAGCACACACATTTGTAAAGGCACATAATTTTGAATGATTTTTCGAATTATTAGAAAGAAAAAGAAAAAAAAAAGTTTCCACAGCAAGATTCGATCCAGCGACCACGCGCTTACGAAGCGAAGCCGTTGCCGTTGCGCCACGCCGCTCGCTGTTGTTCAGTCAACGTAGAAGGTACATAAAGGCACGAAAATTTCCAAGAATTTCTATCTCGAGAACGCTTGAGAGGCGCGTTTTATTATTTGCACCTGTTATAACTGTGACCACAACCTTTACGTGTGCAAAATTAGAACCGAATCGGAGACGGACTATGTTGGCTCTCCCCTTGTGAGACGAAAAATGAATTGAAGAAATGGAGTATTGACTCTGGTCAAGAAAAAGAAGTATACTTCTTTCATAATTACTATAAACGGGGATCCCACCCGTGGTTCCATGCGCTGAACTGGAGCAGGAGAGGTATAGTATCCATTAATCGGTTGAAAAGCAATTATACCTCCCTAAGATCAAGTTTAAAGCCATTTAATAGTGTACAATGTGAGATGCGCCCATGTGGCACGGGCGAGGAAACATCGAATCAGATTTATTGGCAATGCCCTCGATTCGACTTGGAAAGAGCAAACCTCATCTCCGAACTTAAAACCCGAGATGGTATTCCTCCGTACAGCATCGAAAGCTTCTTGAGTGCGATGGATCTAAAATCGATTAGAGTTATCGGAAAATGTATAGATAAGAGGGTCATTCCATCCCATTTGAACCAGCAGTTGACCCTCGACCTCGCCGATTTTGTTCAAACTTGAGCAGTTGGTTGGTATTTACAACAAAAACCTCATTTCAAGCATTTTTTGATATTTTAATTTTTGGTGAAGATACGGCATTTTAAAAAAACTGCAGATTTTCGTGCAATGGAAACTTTGACAGCTCATAACCCGCCCCTAATTAAGATAAATTAACGAACAAGGATTTATTTTTTCTCAATTAAATACAGAATCTTATTCTGAAATGAAAAATCAAATTTGCGATCGGTTCGACAATTTTTTAAAATTTTGGAAATTTCAAATTTGAAAATTACAAATTTGGTAAATAGCGATTTGGCTCAATTTTTTTTCTGAAATACCTCGATACCAGACTAAATATCTGCGAAGTTTGGTCGAGGTATTTTTTGAAATACGGGAAGAAAAAAATCCCGCGTAATTGTAGACATTTCCGGGCAAATCATTTTTCTCCACAATCATGCGCTTATGAACCTGCCCAGAACTTAAATGAATAAGGCTCTCTTAAATATCGAAATACGATGTCTTTTCCATACCGACCAGAGTCAAACAACAAGTGGAAATGTATCTTGTATTGTAGCCCGGACAGAATACTGAAATACATTCTATTTTCCATTTTCACCGAAGTCAAACGAAAAGTTGATATGTATCTGGTATTCCAAGCCGGACAAAAGACTAAGAATGAATTGAAAAGTATTTTTTTGTTGTTAAAAGAAAAATTATGCCCATCCTTGGTTAGATAGTGTGCTTAAATCCGTTCAAGGTTTATAAACGCATCGTTCAGAAGTCACTTCGGATAATTACGTCCATAGTTCACAATCAGTTCTGTGAGACTTTTGGGTTTTCATGTCAATGAAAGAGAAGCATACGTCCAAGGATCGATTTTAGCAATGTAACTTGATGAATAAATGTTTAAAAACTTCATCCCCGTTTTATAATGAGTTATCCAGATGTACAGATTTGTTTCAATACTCACTACATGAGGATTATGCCATAATTTCGATCCTTTTCAAATCAAACCCATTACCTGTTTCAACATATAATAATGTCTAAGATTGCTTCTTATTAAATTTACGAGAGTCTCGTTCATTTTAGTACGGCACAGGTTCATAAGCGCATGATTGTGGGAAAAATGGTTTGTCCAAAAATGGTTACAATTACGCAAGATTTTTTTTCTTCCGTATTTCAAAAAATACCTCGACCAAACTCCGCAGACGTCTAGTACTTGTATCGAGGTATTTCAGAGAAAAAATTTTGCCAAATCGCTGTATACCAAATTTGGAATTTTCAAATTTGAAATTCCCAAAATTTTTAAAAATTGTCGAAATGATCGCAAATTTGACTTTTTATTTCGGAATAAGATTCTGTATTCGATTAAGAAAGTAATGACGCCTTGTTCGTTGATTTTTCTCAATTAAGGGCTGAGTTATGTGCTTTCAAAGTTTCCATTGCACGTAAATCTGGAGTTTTTTCAAAATGCCGTATATTCACCAAAAATTAAAATATCAAAAAATGCTCGAAATAAGGTTTGCTCTCCGTGAATACCAACAAGCTGCTTAAGTTTAAACAAAATCGGCGAGGTCGAGGGTCAAATGCTGGTTGAAATGGGATGAAATGACCCAAGATCAACATTTCGATTTAGCCCAAGTAAGAATTGTTTTCTCCCGATATATATATGTATTAGAGTGGTCCTTATGATGGCTTCGGACGAATTTTGACCCGCTCCCCCCCCCCCCCCCCCAGATACGCTCCAAATAAAAAAAAAAGTTCCCCAAATTAGCAGCCCGCCATCTTTAAAACCGGCCATTACCAGCAGGGGTCATTTTTCCCCTTTAAAATACACAGGATTTACCGACTCTCTAGTAATATCCCTATTCGGCTCTCTTGAAATCATCTTAAAAATCCAAAAAGTATCTCCGTGTATGAGTCCGTGGTACCTTTGTACATGAAAAAAAAAATCTTACGGTTCGATTTTGAAATGGTTATGGGTCGTTCCACGCCGATATATAAAAATATTTTTCGGGTTTTTTTAATTCCCGGATGATTTTGTCAGAAAATTTTTTAGATTGGAATTATCAATCCTAAAATTCAGAATACTGATCTTGAAAACGCCATATTGGTCATTCTGAGTGAATTTTTTTTTTCTTCTTTCGTTTTTCCTCTAGTTGCCGAATAATTTTATCAAAAGAAAGTTTGGAATATCCGATCTTATTCTGAAAATTGAAAAGACTGGTCTTGAAATTAATATGGGCTATTCCAACTCGAAACACTATTTATTTTGGAAAATTAAATTTTAATGGAAATAAAGGACGTTTCTAGTTGGAATGGCCCATATTAATTCCAAGACCGGTATTTTTAATCTTTAGAATGAGATCGGATATTTTGAACTCGCTTTTGATAAAATTTTTCGGCAACTAGAAGAAAAATGAAAGAAAAAAAAACAAATTGGGTCGGAATGACCAATATGGCTTTCAAGATCAGTATTTTGAATTTCAAGATTAATATTTCAAATCTAAAAAAATTTCTGACAAAATTATCTGGGAATAAAGAAAGACCGAAAAACATGTTTATATATCGGCGTGGAACGACCCGTACCTATTTCAAAATCAAACCGTAAGACTTTTTTTTCATGCACAAAGGTGCCACGGGCTCATTGAGATTGAGATTGGATTTTTAAGATGATTTCAAGCGACTCAAATAGGCATGTTACTTGAGAGTCGAAAAATCCTGTGTATTTCAAAGGGGAAAAATGACCCCTGCTGGTAATGGCCGGTTTTAAAGATGGCGGGCTGCCAATTTAGGGATCTTTTTTTTAAATTATTTGGAGCCAATCTGATGGGGGAGCGGGTCAAAATTCGTCCAAAGGCAAAATAAGGACCACTCTAATATATACAGGGTGTCAAATTTTAATCTTACATTTAATTTATCTCGAAAAATACTACTCCGATCAAAAATTGAGTACAACAAAACTTGAAGGGCCTGGAGGGGGACGTACAAAAAAATTTTTTTTTCCGGTCGAAAATCCAAAATGGCGATTTTAAGGTGGCAAACGTGTTTTTTTTTAATGGAACCATACTTATTTCTTCGCATCAAAAATTTTGTCATGTCAAAACTGACAACTTTTGTACGAAACTTTTTTCGATAAAATTCATAATTTCTAGGTTAGAACACAATTTTTCCATTGACTATTTTAGCGTTATTCAGGATGTACCACGAGGAGGTAAAGTCATTAACATCCCACGTGTAAGTGTAGGTGTAAGTGTAAGTGTAAGTGTAAGTGTAAGTGTAAGTGTAAGTGTAAGTGTAAGTGTAAGTGTAAGTGTAAGTGTAAGTGTAAGTGTAAGTGTAAGTGTAAGTGTAAGTGTAAGTGTAAGTGTAAGTGTAAGTGTAAGTGTAAGTGTAAGTGTAAGTGTAAGTGTAAGTGTAAGTATAAGTGTAAGTGTAAGTGTAAGTGTAAGTGTAAGTGTAAGTGTAAGTGTAAGTGTAAGTGTAAGTGTAAGTGTAAGTGTAAGTGTAAGTGTAAGTGTAAGTGTAAGTGTAAGTGTAAGTGTAAGTGTAAGTGTAAGTGTAAGTGTAAGTGTAAGTGTAAGTGTAAGTGTAAGTGTAAGTGTAAGTGTAAGTGTAAGTGTACGTGTAAGTGTAAGTGTCAGTGTAAGTGTAAGTGTAAGTGTAAGTGTAAGTGTAAGTGTAAGTGTAAGTGTAAGTGTAAGTGTAAGTGTAAGTGTAAGTGTAAGTGTAAGTGTAAGTGTAAGTGTAAGTGTAAGTGTAAGTGTAAGTGTAAGTGTAAGTGTAAGTGTAAGTGTAAGTGTAAGTGTAAGTGTAAGTGTAAGTGTAAGTGTAAGTGTAAGTGTAAGTGTAAGTGTAAGTGTAAGTGTAAGTGTAAGTGTAAGTGTAAGTGTAAGTGTAAGTGTAAGTGTAAGTGTAAGTGTAAGTGTAAGTGTAAGTGTAAGTGTAAGTGTAAGTGTAAGTGTAAGTGTAAGTGTAAGTGTAAGTGTAAGTGTAAGTGTAAGTGTAAGTGTAAGTGTAAGTGTAAGTGTAAGTGTAAGTGTAAGTGTAAGTGTAAGTGTAAGTGTAAGTGTAAGTGTAAGTGTAAGTGTAAGCGTAAGCGTAAGTGTAAGCGTAAGCGTAAGTGTAAGGGTAATTTTAAGTGTAAGTGTAAGTGTAAGTGTAAGTGTAAGTGTAAGTGTAAGTGTAAGTGTAAGTGTAAGTGTCAGTGTAAGTGTAAGTGTAAGTGTAAGTGTAAGTGTAAGTGTAAGTGTAAGTGTAAGTGTAAGTGTAAGTGTAAGTGTAAGTGTAAGTGTAAGTGTAAGTGTAAGTGTAAGTGTAAGTGTAAGTGTAAGTGTAAGTGTAAGTGTAAGTGTAAGTGTAAGTGTAAGTGTAAGTGTAAGTGTAAGTGTAAGTGTAAGTGTAAGTGTAAGTGTAAGTGTAAGTGTAAGTGTAAGTGTAAGTGTAAGTGTAAGTGTAAGTGTAAGTGTAAGTGTAAGTGTAAGTGTAAGTGTAAGTGTAAGTGTAAGTGTAAGTGTAAGTGTAAGTGTAAGTGTAAGTGTAAGTGTAAGTGTAAGTGTAAGTGTAAGTGTAAGTGTAAGTGTAAGTGTAAGTGTAAGTGTAAGTGTAACTGTAAGTGTAGGTGTAAGAGTAAGTGTAGGTGTAAGTGTAAGTGTAAGTGTAAGTGTAAGTGTAAATGTAAGTGTAAGTGTAAGTGTAAGTGTAAGTGTAAGTGTAAGTGTAAGTGTAAGTGTAAGTGTAAGTGTAAGTGTAAGTGTAAGTGTAAGTGTAAGTGTAAGTGTAAGTGTAAGTGTAAGTGTAAGTGTAAGTGTAAGTGTAAGTGTAAGTGTAAGTGTAAGTGTAAGTGTAAGTGTAAGTGTAAGTGTAAGTGTAAGTGTAAGTGTAAGTGGAAGTGTAAGTGTAAGTGTAAGTGTAAGTGTAAGTGTAAGTGTAAGTGTAAGTGTAAGTGTAAGTGTAAGTGTAAGTGTAAGTGTAAGTGTAAGTGTAAGTGTAAGTGTAAGTGTAAGTGTAAGCGTAAGCGTAAGCGTAAGTGTAAGTGTAAATGTAAGTGTAAGTGTAAGTGTAAGTGTAAGTGTAAGTGTAGGTGTAAGTGTGAGTGTAAG